>CM060959.1:27896703-28526703 GCA_030765055.1 Mantis religiosa | reverse complement strand
CGCATTCAGTTCAGGGGAGACCATTTTGAGAAAGACCATGAAAATTGTGACGAAGAGAAAATGTACGTTCTGAAAAAAAAGTGATTATTCTTTATTGAACAGCCCTCGTAACATAATAGAGTAAATAAGAGAGATTAGAGTCGTGTTGGAAAACAACACTGTGGCATTCGGCTAGACAATCAGTGAAAATCCAGGAAGTGGTCATTTAGAATCTAAGTTAGAAAGGGTAATGTTGAATGGGAAATTTCGCGCGTTACTGCTTATCAAGATAATCGAGTTTAATTCTGCAGTAATGTTTCTTGCAGGTGTTTATTTATATCAGTTCACGATTTTTCGATCTGATACAGGATTTTTACACTGTCCTTCCTTTCACCTAAGCCTCATGCTTAATGTAGTGTTAGAACATATTTATGTACTTATAGAAGTATTCTTAGAGGTGGCGCGTAACCTTACTCGTATGTGCGCGTATGACGTCATGCAAATCAATGGTGAGGGTAAGGCGGTCGGACTAGGCCGTCGCTACACACCTTAACACTCCCTACACAGGTTAAACTTAGGTGAGGAATTTAGGCCCTACAAACCCTAAAGCTAATAGGTCCAGGTTAGGGTACACGACATACAAAGGACTGTTTCAATGTTGCCACCCCCATAAACAACACAAATGCTTTAATTCATTATGGGATGGGTGAGGATGTCCCATCCGTTTATGTTCTTCGGTGAGCATTTTGGGGGACACACCTTGCGATAATGCAAATTTTCGGTCAAAATCTTGTCAATCGTAGTCTTACTGACTTGAGGGAAAACCTCGCACAGCTCGCGGAACTGTCCCACGCCGATCTTTAAGCATTTCTTGCTCCAGTTTTGCAATTGTTTCGGCTTAAACCGAAGGCCGACCATATCGCTGTTTATCATGGACGTCTATACGTCCGTCTTTGAACTCTCTGACCCACTTTCGCACGTTTTTGACGTCCATACACTGTGGTCCATAGACTTCACATAACTGACGATGAAGTTCAGTGGGGATACAGCCCTTGGCACTCAAGAAACAGATCACTGCATGCAACTAGCACTTAGCTGTGAAAGTGATAGGAAGCTACATCGCAAAAGGCTGCCCAGCCTAGACTAATGTTTACAGCGTGTTCCTTGTGGTGGGGATGTGAAGAGGTGAAACAAAGCTACACGCAAGTGTTTCCGAATATCTTTTAATAGCGTTCCTCACGGCTCCAGCGCCTTCGAGACCTTATTTTACGGACATGCCTCGTATATGTATGGTTATCTTCGTCATAATGGCAAATCACTGTTATTATTGTGCTGCTGAAAAGGTTACCTCTCAGATTACTTCAGGTGGACATAAGATATGTCTTTCACGATTCCTGCGTATACCTTTGGTTCAGGTGATTCGTTTTTTGGTGCTTAGCACATGTCCGAGAAGTGCGCCAGTACCTCCCAAACTCCTACGAAAATAATCACTGAGTTTTCGGGATGTTTGTATTAACAAAGCTAGTCAGGGTAACCTTTAGAGTAGCACGATAATATCGAAGGCAGGGAAGTGCTATAGCTTTCATTTCAAAGTTTGTGTTTAGGAATGACTACTAGAACTGTACTAATATTTGCCTCTTATCACAAAAGAAACATCTGAATAAAAGCAGCCGTTGAGCGGGGCGGGCAGTTTCATTTACTTACTCGTAGGGCTGTCTTTCAAAAGTGTGTTACTTTGGAACAAGCGCGAAACGATCACGTCTGTTCAAAACTGCAGTTATAAAACTGCATAGCCAGACCTAACGGTTCCATTTATTAACGGTTCCAAAATAACGATTTGCAAAAACTTGGAGGTTAAAAAACAAAACACAACGCCAGAACCTTAATTAAAAAGCATATCTGTGTTGTGTACCGTTTAATTAAAGGCATGGGGAAAAGAACATCTGCACCGTTAACAGTTTAATCTTTAACAATATTTGGCGCATCGTTGCGTTTGTTGGAAATGAGGGAAACGAGTATAATGTAAGCCGGATAATTGGAAATCCAGGTCTACTTGTTTGTTCTTTTTATACACTTTGTCAACGTACTAATAAAATGCTTATTTCCTTACAGACAATGTTTTCGGATGACGCCCTAAGCATAGGGGAAGCAAACCGCCAGATATTTGTTCCCACAGGATTCTATAAGGTAAGTTTAAAACATAAGTAAATTTTATACAAAATTGGCATTCAACTTAACACTGCCTGCCTCATTCCTAAAGTAGATAGAGGAGGTATTTTAATCTGCAAATAAATTTTCAGTATTTCAGTTAAACGTTATTAGGTTCATGTGAATTAGAAAATATCACTGGGCAACACAAAATAATTTTTTAATGTTTCGAGCAATTCTTACTAATTTTGGGTTGAGAAAAACAAAAATGACACTGAGAAACATTTATTAGTTCTAGTTTCTATGATATACACAAGGTGGAAGTATTACATATTAACGGATTGAGAGAAAAGGATACATTTTAATTACATGCTGGGGCTACTGTTTGCAGTTGACCTAGTAGTTGGGTCCATGTCAAGTGGAGGGCTGAGAAGAGCAATTGAGGCAGCCAATTCTTATTGCAATTAATGGGGTTTGAAAGTGAATGAAAAAAGAACCAAAGATTATGGTCTTCAAAAAAGGATACAGGTTGCGTAAGGATGAGAAATGGGAGGTTAATAGAAGAGAAATAGAGGCAGTAAGGAGATTTGATTATTTGGGTACAAGGTTGAGTTCAGACGGCAGCAGGAAAGAACAAAAAAAGATGTCTGTGGCAAAAGGTAAAATGGCCATGAGAGTGATAAGATCATGCTACAGTAAACTGCCAGATATAAATGTCAAATGGTTGGAGAGGATTTATACGGCAGTAGTAGAAAATAGAATGTTACATGGATAAGAGGTTTGGGAAGTAGATGAGGCTTGGAGAGAGACTGATAGAGTGCATAGATCCTTTTGTAAATATATATTGGGATTACCAATAGCATCACCTAATGGGGCAGCACAATTAGAACTAGGCAGGCATTCTACTAAAATTAAAATCTTGTCAAGGGCAATGAAATATTTATACAGAATCACTAACTTGGAAGATGGCAATATAATTAAAGAATGTTTTCATATTCAAAAGAGAAGTAACTGGGATGGGTCTTGGGCACATAAAATGAATGACTTGTTGAAGCAGATAGGTATGGGCTATTCTTGTATAAATGCAGAGTATGGGCATAGAGGCTTCTGGAAGGAAGTTAAGCTAAGATTAGAAGATATTGACAGACAAGACATTTTTGCCAATACAAGTGACAAAAGCTCACTGAGATTATATAGTGAAATAAAAACAATCTGGGGGAGGGAAGGATATATAGATATATGTAGTAAGTTAGGGCGAGAAGGTTTTGCTTGCGCGAGAACAGGAGTGAGAAACTTGAAAGGTATAGGTCAAGAGAGGGAGCTAGATAAATGTCCATTGTGTGGAGAAGAGAATGCAGATTTCCATTGTATATTAAATTGTAGTCAAACAAAGATATGGAGAGAGCAGTCTTGGCTACGTAAATGGGACAATTTGGGAGGTGAAGTAGTAATTAGAAAAATGTTGTCAGTAAAAGGGGAAAAGAACAGAAGAAATAAAGGGAACTATTTAGGGAAAGTTAAAGAGAGATGGCTAAAACCAATTAAGAGAAAAATGTAGAGTGGGATAGGTGAAATGGCAGAAAGTGTGAAAAGGAGTAGAGGGCCTCCAATACACAAAAACCTAGGGTTAGGTGTACGGGGACCAAATTACTATTCAATGGTGGCCAAAATGATAACATGATAACAACAATTAAAGTGCATTTGATTTTTTAAACTGTTAATTACATGCTAAGAGTTATAAATTGCTGGAAAAATACTTCGCAGATAATCGCTTCTGAAGAGAATCATGTGGTGGTCTATTGATTTCGTTATCTTTTAGCTTGCCTCTTGTAATGGAGTTCCGCTGAATCCCTATACAAAGACCAAGCATTACTTTAGTCCAGCGGCCCTGATATCTTTGTTCCATAACAGAAATGTCCTGATGGAATCTCTCCCCATGTTCATCACTAACAGCTCCACAAATAGGAGGGAAAAAGTCTAGGTGGGAGTGGAGAAAATAGATCTTAAGGGACATGTTGCATCCAAGGTTACGGTATCTTTGCAGGAACACTGACACCAAACGCTTGTAGTTGCCATCCCTTTTGTTGCCTAAAAATGCATGAAGGATTCCCAAGCTTCCTTTTCTTTCCCCTCAAAAATGGTCAAATGCAGGAACCTTTACAAGTTCTCTTATTTGTGGTCGGACAAAAATGCCTTTTTTAACTTCTGCATCACTCAATTTACAAAATTTCTATCTTATTGTGTTTTGTTATTTATAGGTCTGCCAACTCCTAAAACAATTCACTCTAAAAAGGAAATGTCACTTCATCTTAAAAGCAAGAGCTAATCTATCGCTTTTATGGTGATTTTTGAATTCAGCAGAATACATGTAAAAGACTCACTATTTTTAAGCACTAAACCTTTTCATTTGTCCCCAATGTATTTTAAGAAAGCATTTACGTAGACAATATAAAAATAATATATAAAGGGGATATATGTTTTGTAAAAAATTCCATTGCATCGCAGAACTTGTCCAATTTGGACGCATTTCTACTTTTTTTTTATTTTTTGAAAATCTGATTTGTTTTAAAATAAATAATAAATTGAATTTATGTGAACAATTAAATATAGTTTGAAACCTCTTTAAGTGCCCGATGAAGCCTGTATATCTGTGATTGAGTTTTGTACACTAACGAATGAATTTTTTATAATTCTTTGATTCGTTAGGAAATTAAGTCGTGCGTGTATTTCGTCTTCTCTTCTTCAACCTTACTATTCCGATTTACAGATAATTCTCTTTCTCTTTGTATTCTATATTTGCTACTGTTTCTGCTGCTCCCCATTCTACGCCATTGTTTTCTCTCTACAACTTCAGCGACTGCTATCACTATTACATTTATCATTCGCTAGGCCATAAATATTCTCCCATTAAGACTAGCTTTGCACTTCCTTCCTTTTTCTAAATTCTGCACCCACTACGATTCCTATTACTTAATGCAACCTTATCACTTCTCTGATTATTATTCCTTCTTGTTCTTGTACTAACACTTTTTTCGTGTAATTATTTTCTTGTTTTTCTTCCGCTGATGCAGGAACTGTTGCTTCCCCTTTCATAACTCTTCTTCCTCTACCACCACCAATATATCACATTTTATGACACTCGAATGTTGATTTAAGTACTGAGCTGGAATATTGGTAATAAATTGCTTCCACTGAAGTTCTGCTGGCATATCAACTGAAATTAGATATTGCAGTTTTGCGGTTATATCTATTCATTCCGTATGCACTCAAAGAGACCACTGTAGCTAATTTCTATTCATCTACCTCACTGGCAATCGTAATATAGTCAATAAGCTTCATCATTTGGACCATGTTTATACAGCAGCAGTTGCCATGGCTTCACTACTTTATTCGCTCTCTGCACCATCAACACATTTACGCAACTGTTTCCCAGAGGGTCTTGTTAAGCCTGACCTCGCTCAAGAGAAAGGGACATAAGTATTCTTATGTAGTGCTTAACGCATAATGCTTGAAGTGGACGCATGAGTGAGGCGTTTCCTCTTTTCTCCAAAGTAAGGATTATTTCATTTTGTCTTCACCTGCGTAGAAGACAAGGCGAAAGAAACACACCTTGATGTGTATTATTTGTTTCCAAATGCAGGCATTTCATGTTAAGGGATTAGTAATGACAGTATTAAAAGGCATGTTTTTTAAGTCAGTACCGTTTTGGAATTAAAAAGAGACGTGCATAGATATCGCAATAATTTTATTTTTACATGAAAGCCTGTATTTTAATCTACTCTTCTACATAATTTCCGTGAATATTGAGGCACTTGTCATATCGTGGCATCAGTTTTTGAATATCCTCCTCATAAAATTCTGCCCCCTGACGTGCTAACCACTGTATCACAACTGCTTTGATTTCGTTATCGTCTTGAAGACACTGACCGCCCAGATGTTTCTTCAAGTGCAGGAACAAATGGTAGTCGCTGGGCGCCGGATCAGGGCTGTATGGAGGATTATCTAGAGTTTGCCATTGAAAAGATTTGACGAGATCTTTGGTCCGATTAGTCACATGTGGACGGGCATTGTCATGCAGCAAAACCATACCCTTACTCAACTTGCCACGTCTTTTGTTCTGGATTGCACGGCTCAGATTGTTCAATGTCTCACAATAAGACGCTGCATTGATTGTATCATTACGAGGCAGAAACTCCACTAGCAATACTCCTTTTCTGTCCCAAAGGGGAACACAATTTCCGGAACTTCAAGTTCTCTGTCACAATGTGATACAAAACACTACGAGAATATTGAGGAAAATAGTCGCACAATAATGAAATTGTAAAGCGTCTGTTTTATCTCACCTTTTCGTCCACTTACTGCACCAAATCTTCAGTGACGACCGAAGGACGCTCACTCCGTTCTTCATCATGCACATTTGTGCGGCCATCTTTAAATGCTCTCACGCATTTCCTTAGCACTCCATCACTCATAATGTTTAGTCCGTAAACTTCACAGATCTCACGATGAATATCGATCGGTTTTACGCCTTTAGCACTAAGAAATCGTGTAACAGCCCGTACTTCACAATCGGCGGGACTCACGATTGTCGGAGGCATCTTAAACACTCAGTAACCAACGTATACAATGAAGAATCAGACTGTAATGGCGTCTGTGCGTAGACAAGAGAAGTAGGTAACCAGCGCGAATGCGCGGAACGCCGACCGTAGCGCTGCGGCGGCGGAATTGTAAAACGATACTGACTTAAAAAACATGCCTCGTACATGTACGATTGGCTGTTTAATAAAGAATGATCACAATTCTTTTTTTGATAATGTACCTTCACTCATTCTCAACATTTTGATGGTCCTTCTCAAAATAGTCTCCCCTGAATGCGATGTACTTGTCCCAGCGTTTCTGCCAGTTTTCGGAGACATGCTGGAAACCATTCTTTGAGAGATCCTTCCAAATCGCCTCCGTAGCCTTCACCACTGCTTATGATGATGTATAATGCCTTCCACGAAGGCGTTTCTTTAAGTTAGGAAATAGAAAAATAAGTCACATGGGGCTAAATCCGGACTATAGGGAGGGTGAGGGGTACACTTCACGTTGACTTTTGCAAGATACTCGGCAACAACATTGGCAATATGTAGCCGAACATTATCGTAGTGCAGCATCCAGCCTGCTTCAAAGAAATGTAGTCTTTTGCGCCTGGTATAGACTTGCAATGTTCTCAGGAGATACCTGTAGTATAGTCCAGTTACTGAAGTGCGTGCAGGTGCAACATGCTGATAAACCATTCCATGAATATCAAAGAATGAGATGACCATAAAGGGTGCCCAATGTCACCGACACTTTTTAACATCTATGTTAATAAAATAATCCAAAACTGGAGACAAAAATTGACGCAGGCATAAAAGTAGCCGAAGGAAATATTTTAAATATTTTATTGGCTGGTCCCGTAGCTCAGTCGGTAGAGCACCTGCCTGCCGTACTAGGAGTCCCGGGTTCGACTCCCGGCGGTGAGGGTGGAGAGTTTTCTCCGACCAAGATAATTCCCCATCTTCTCCAGTGTCTGGAAGTATGAATGAGAGTGTGAATGTGTGCGTGGTCTAGTGATTAAAAACCAAAGATAACGAGTTAACACCTACAGTATGTTGCAAAGGAGAACGGCCGCCGATATGATCATAGCAGTTAAACAGGAACAAGGAAAAAAATATTTTATTATATGCAGATGACTTAGTAATTATACAGGAAACAGAAGATGATCTGCAACGTTCAGTACACCACCTTAACCAAATATGCAAAAGTTTTAATATTGAAATATCAATATAAAGGTAAAAAATAATGGTAAACTGGGGCAAAATCCCAATAAGGTCGAAAATAGTCGTTAATGACAAAGTATTGGAACAAGTATCCTCCTTCAATTATATAGGGTGTGAAATCAGCAATGAGAAAGATAAAGATAGGAATAAAAAATTAATGAGATTTCAAACAATTTGTGGAACAATTCACAAAACCCTAAAGAATAGAAAAAGATCTGAAACTAGAATAAAATATTATAACACTATGAAGGTCCCAACGTTAATTCATGGATGTGAAAACTGGATACCTACACAAAGAACCATCAGCAGAATACAAAGTTGGGAAATGAGATTCTTGGGAACAAAAGAAGATAGAGTCAGAAATGAAAACATAAGAAATGAATTACAAGTGGAAGCTATCACCTCAAGAATGGATAGGTAGTGAAGAAGATGGTTTGAACATGTTGGAAGAATGGATGTTACAAGACTGCCAAATGTAGTTTTCCAATATAGTCCTAAAGGAAAGAGGGACGTAGGGAGGTCGAGGGAAAGATGGAAGGAGACACTGTGAAGACGGAAAAGGTGAGAGCCTAATCCATGAAGTGAAGAAGAAGAAGAAGAAGAAGAAGAAGAAGAAGAAGAAGAAGAAGAAGAAGAAGAAGAAGAAGAAGAAGAAGAAGAAGAAGAAGAAGAAGAAGAAGAAGAAGAAGAAGAAGAAGAAGAAGAAGAAGAAGAAGAAGAAGAAGAAGAAGAAGAAGAAGAAGAAGAAGAAGAAGAAGAAGAAGAAGAAGAAGAAGAAGAAGAAGAAGAAGAAGAAGAAGAAGAAGAAGAAGAAGAAGAAGAAGAAGAAGAAGAAGAAGAAGAAGAAGAAGAAGAAGAAGAAGAAGAAGAAGAAGAAGAAGAAGAAGAAGAAGAAGAAGAAGAAGAAGAAGAAGAAGAAGAAGAAGAAGAAGAAGAAGAAGAAGAAGAAGAAGAAGAAGAAGAAGAAGAAGAAGAAGAAGAGATGACCATAAATTTCCCAGCAGAAGCAAACACTTTTGCTTTTGGGGGGGTTTGTGATGAAGGAGATTTCCACACTGAGCTTTTCTGTTTGCTCTCAGGCTCAAAATGATGTAGCCAAGTTTCATCAGTAGTGATTACGTTTGAAAGAAACTCCGGATCTTCCTCTAACATCAGCTTTAACTGCATGATACCTCTATTGCAGCGGTAGGCGATACTGAACATGTCTGAACTTGCCTGGTTTTCACACGCGGGAGCCAGGAGTATGAAACTACTGCGGCGTGTTTGTTTCACGTTAAGCTAAGAGAATATAATAATATTGAATTTTAGTGCGAAAAATTATGACCTTAAAAAAATTATGATAATTCTTTATTCAACAGCCTTCGTATTGTCGTTGACGAAGATTATAGTTTGTCTTGTATGTTTTTAGGTATTACATAAAAACTAATTAATTGTGTGAAATGAAGTGAATTTCGAATTGTAAAATAGAAGTATCTCTCATAAATTATTTATGTCAGATTTTGTAAAAATCAGTGCCATTATGTATAAAGTCTAAAGGAGCTACATATATACCAGTTACACCAACTTATAAAGATTGAGATTTGCTCCTTTGGATGATATGACATAGTGGTTCCTCCCCCTAATATCAGGGATTTATTCTTAAACCACTCAAAACTTATTAATTCGTCCAGTTACTTCGATGTTGTCGTAACTTGGAAGTTTTCTTTTTAAGTTTCACTTTGCAAGGCACCTTTTCGCATCTCGGTTCGTTGTTCAATTGTGTGCGTCCCAACTTCACAGACACGCCCCTATAGAACTTGTTGAAAACTTGGTCTTTATCCAGTCTCCTGTCGGAGCTGATGCACCATATCTGGCTGATCCCTGCTCGCAATTCGATATTTTATCTCTTCTTCCAGCCAAGTTGGCCTCAATCCTTTGACTCGCTACTCTCTCAGCCTTACCCTGACTAATGAACCTCATCAATCGATGGTCCTTTGTTTGACGTTCCCTACTCACTCATATTTCTTTTCCCCCCTCCATTCTCTCTTTTATTACCAAGCATTCCCCTCTCCGAGATATTTTCTTTCTGAATAAATAAGAAATCCATTCGGAGGCTATATAAAATCTGTTCTTTTCTTTACACAAACATTCGTCCATTTTATCTCTTATTTGCCAAGACACGAGCTGGGATAAAATATGCTCGATATTTTCCGAATACAGATAAAAAAAGTTCTCGATAAAATCCGCTAGTACATATGTAATATTATGCCAGACACGTAGCTGGTATATCTGAAGTGCTAAAATCACACCATTTTCTTTTATCTTATGTATCGCACCACAAATTGCTCATAAAAAGGCCAAAAGAAAATCACGAAACCTAGGAAGAAGCTTGCAAGGTTATCATAAAAAAAAGATTCATTTTCCTATTCAAGGCAACATACCACTTAACGATGCCATTCACTGTAACAAAACACTACCGCCACTCTGAAAACGAACTTAAAATTATCTCTGTTTCAAACTGCGTCACTTATGTTTTAATAATAGGTGCATTATTCATTTATGATTGAGATAAATATAATGAGGAAAGAATGGTGTTCACTTTTTGTGGGCAACCAGCCAGGTAAAAAGATGATTATATATCAACATTTCGGGAGTGTGCATCTCTTCCTTCATCAGGATATTTATAAAATGTTATAGCCACAAATGAAAACTGGATATAACATAACTATAACCAAAGACAAAACACTATCAAATTTCACATTACTGAACAAAGGACTGTGTTCAGTCAATTAAATGTCAAGTCAGGAGGTGGCGTGAGTATAGAAAATTGTGTCTAAGGAAAGTAACTACTTAACGTGATTATCAAGCTGTATTGATCACTGCTTCTTAAATCGACGGATTTCCAGTTTTAAGGCAGGTATCCAAGAGCGGAAAAAGCAACAGTTACTGGCAGCGGATAATTAAGGAAGCTTTGGCGATTTCCTCCGAAAGGACCACGCTTAATGGATTTCAGTTCAGCTTCTCTTGGAACCGGCCTTAAAAATGGAAATCCATCGATTTAAGAAGCAAAGATCAATACAGTTTGATAATCAAGTTAAGTAGTTACGTTTCCTTTACACAATTTTCTATACTCATGCCATCTCCTGACCTGGCATTTAATTGACTGAACACAGTCTTTTGTTCAGTAATGAGAATTTTGACAGTGTTTTGTCTTTCGTCGCGAGGAAAGCTTCAGGTCTTATTTTAGAATGGTGTTGCTTCTCAGGCTTATCTGTGTTCAATGGATGAATGCTGTGTAAACATAACCATGTGAAGATAAAAAGCTGGTCGCCCCCGTTATAGGTATAGTAGAGACAGGATTTTTGTACGGCCATGATCAGGAAGTTATATTCTTTCGTGTTAAAAGATTGGCATCTGTAATATTCAAATATTTATCCGTAACCTTCAACTATAATCTTGTGAAAGATAAAACGTGCTTCGCTCGTGTTCTAAGTATCGTAGAGATATGATTTTTGTACGGCCATGACCAGAAAATATTCTTTCTTACTATAAGATTGGCATCTGTCATTTTGCAAACAGTTATCCGAGCGTAATTAATATAATGTTCTGAGTTCAGTCGTACCACATTCGGCAACGCCGCTAGCAGGAGCTAGGTTAGGATTGGCTCCCTAAGTCTTTAACTTTTGCGAAGTTTATAACAAATGTTAACAGGAAATTAAGTGTTCGTTCACACTGGCCGTGTGTAGGCTAAGGTATGGAAAGATAGAGTCAGACTGAAAAAATTCAATGCCATATCCGGGATTTGAACACGGATCTTCTGGTTTCCGTCCAGTCGCTCTAACCATTTGGGCTGCTATGGCGAACATGCCGAAATGACATTAAATTATCCAACTGACTCGAGTTTTTCCCGGTAAACAACTAGGACTTCTCATAAAAACATGAGACAACTACCTTAATGACGACTTACTATGCTGTAAGTACTTTAAGGCCCGGGCTTTATAGTTCGGACCACTATTAGTTACAATTAATGGAAGTTCATTGTTCTTTCACACTAGCCGTGTGTAGGACGCAATATGAAAGGGTAGAGCCAGACAGAAAAATTAATGCAATACCTCAGGATTTGAACCATGAATCTTCTGGTTTCCGTCCAGCCGCTCTAATTATTTGAGCTACTATGGTCAACATGCCCACATGACATTAAATTCACCAACTGACTCGTGTTTCTCCCGGTGAACCGCGAGGAGTTCTCATAAACACATGATATAGTTAACTATAAAGCCCGGGCCTTAAAGTACTTACAGCATAGTAAGTCACCATTAAGGTAGTTGTCATGTTTTTATGAGAACTTCTAGTGGTTTACCGGGAAAACCACAGGCAGTTGGGGAATTTAATGTCATGTCGGCAAGTTGGCCATTGTAGCTCAAATGATTAGAGCGGCTGGACGGAAACCAGATGATCCGTGGTTCAAATTCCGGCTATGGCATTGAATTTTTCAGTCTGGCTCTACCCCTTCATAGAAAATGGTTTGCTTAGTTACACAAGAATAAACTCATAAATTACAGTTGGATGTATTTAAATGCCTACATTTATGTTAAACTTCTTTATGTGAGTTGACGAAACGTAAAAGTACGGTATGTGGATACGTTCCTTAAATTACCGGAAAGTTGATATAATCCTGAAATATTTTAGAAATATCTGAGGTTACATAAAGCTTTGGAGAAAATCTTAGGGTAGTTTCGGACTGATCTATGTTAACCTAGAGGGACTTGGGTTAATTTTCAGGAAATGAAACATTAAGTTGCTTTTTTCAAATAAATGAAAAATGTGAAATAAAGCAGTTTAAATAAATCATTAAATGACTCGGGTCTATTACAGTATGTTATTATATGGTTAGTTGTAAGAAATACTTTATCGTTATGTTCATATTTATTTTTTTGGTTTACCATTTCTGAAGGTGTTCTTAGTGCAGTGTACCTCGGAATTCCGTTTCAGTCCGTCTTTTTTCTATTTTCTGACACTTATAAAAACAACTGCATTCTCACTGTTAGTTTTCCCCGGGGTGTTCTCTTATCCTAATAGACGAATATCGGGTAACTCTAAGCTCCATTGAACCCGGACTCACCCATTACATTCATGGTCCGATTTGACTTAACGTTGGAGGACGTATATTTAAAAACAAATCTCGCTGAAACGTGATAGACGGAAAATATATGTAAAATACTCGTACTTCCATCGCCGAGTTGCGTCCTCCCATTCAACCCTTTATTTGACAAATGAATTTGCTACTTATGCCAGACTTGCTACATTTTCTAAACCGCTTCTCAAAGGGCTTTCTTGCCCGCGTAGGTAGCGTAGATGGTGGCATGTCTTCCTCACGTTGAAGAGGTCCTGTGTTCGAATCTCGATCATGGCGAGTTACCTGGATAAGGTAGTAGATAACATTTTTATTGTTAAACAACTAATTGAAAAACATAGGGAGTTTAACAAAGAAATACATATGGCGTTTGTTGACTTTGAAAAAGCTTTCGACAGGGTAAACCGATGCAAAATGTGGCAAATATTAGAAAAACGAGGATACCCACAAATATTAGTAAAAATGATACAATTCTTCTACTTCCAAACAAAAATAAATGTGAGGAACAATGGTAAAATTTCTAAAAAAAATTCTTAATAATCAGGGTGTCAGACAAGGGTGTACTTTATCATCTACACTTTTTAGTATTTATATTGACGACCTAGTGAGCAAATGGAAGCAGCTAGTGAATGTAGGTTTTAAAATTTAAATAAAAACGTTTTAAATATTTTATTGTTTGCTGATGACTTAGTTATTATACAAAATAGCGAGTCTGTCCTGCAAAAATCTATTTTTAAACTTAGTGAACTTTGTAAGCAATATAATATGAAAATTTTCTTTTATAAAATCAAAGGTAATGGCATTCATTGGGAAAGAACCAATTAGAACAAAAATAGTTATAAATAATCGTTGCGTGGAACAGGTAAGCCATTTTAACTACTTGGGATCTGATGTTAGTTATGACAAGGAATATGATGTCTACAATAAAATATGTAAATTTCAAAGAGTGTGTGGAACAATAAATAGAACATTTAGAAACAAAATACGTAAAGAAACAAAATTAAAGTTCTACAAAGTTATGGCTGTACCTATACTGACATACGGAAGTCAGACTTGGACGTTAACTAAAAAGCAACAGAGTAAAATACAGGCTTCAGAAATGAAATTCTTGAGAAGTGTGAAAGGATGCACGAAGAGGGACTTAATAAGAAATGAAAATATCAGAGAAGAGCTCGACATTTTTAGTATGAATGATAGGTTAAAAGATCTCAAACTAAAATGGAAGGAACATGTTGAAAGAATGCCAGATAATAGACTTACAAAACAAATATTACAGTATCATCCTAAAGGTAGGAGATCGGTGGGCAGACCCAGGAAACGATGGCTGGAGGACTTCGTAGGCGGAACAGGCACTTGATTGCCTATGCCATGAAGTGAAGAAGAAGAAGAAGAAGAAGAAGAAGAAGAAGAAGAAGAAGAAGAAGAAGAAGAAGAAGAAGAAGAAGAAGAAGAAGGGTTTTCCCGGGGTTTTACCTTATCCTAAACTAGGAATGTCTGGTAACTGTCTGCTCCATGGATCCTCGGCTCATTTGAGCATAATTTCACTTTTCCATACATCGTCCGATATGACTTAACGTTGGAGGAACATAAATTACGAAAAAAAGGCTTTCTGAGCCTCAACGCATTCGATTTGAATAGCCATGGTCGTTAAAGCCATATGCAATTAATTGACCATCCATTCAAAGCTAAACGTCGTGGGTTCGAGTCTCGGGAACTGCAGTCAAATTTGCCTATGGTAAAGGACGGGCAGGGCCCAAGTAAAGTAATCGGTGTAATGGCATACTTGGATGCTGACGGGTATAATTTGACTGCAGTACCTTGGATTTTGCCTTTAAATATTTTTAAAAAACACTACAATGTAATATTAAAAATAATATATTATTTACAATTGAAAAGACTCAACATTTTGTTAGTATAACCGCCAAAGGCAAGTAGAATATTATAACAAAAACCTCCCTAAAATATTTTTAAATTGAATACAGCATAATGTTGTTTCAGAGCATTGCCGCCGAGAAAGAAGTTAAATAGCATGATGAGAATGGATGCAATTTTAAGAGTGCTTTTTATATGTATACTGACAAATTCCACTGAAAGTTAACAACATGCGTCTAAGTGAGCATGGCAAAAGAGTACTTAGTGAGGTTCTACAATTGCTATTTTGGTGTATTTTAATGTATTATTAGTGACTTTCTTACGCACCAATATAACAATTTGTGTTCATGAACGAGTAACTCATTATCAGCAATGATTATTTCGGTTCGTAATGCAGTTCATATTGATAATTGCGTTAACGTTATGTTTTTTTGTTTAGGGTACCAAGGTGGCCATCAAGACAATCCACAAGTCCCGAATTGAACTTACTCGGCCACTTCTTCTGGAGTTCAAACGCGTAAGTAATAGTTCTATGTTCTTAATTTAGGTTGAAATATCGAGGAAATTTTAGTGTATTCATAATTATAAAGTGTGTCTGTGAGAGGAAGAGAGAGAGAGAGAGAGAGAGAGAGAGATATTGTATGTGTCGCATGTGTGTATGTGAGAGTATAGTAGCAGTACTGTAAGTCTTAAAAAAGGAGTGCCATAATCTTGATTTGAATAAGCAGTGATGGTCCTCAAGTTGTTATTGGGAAGCAAGCCAGGTGAAAAGACGATTAGAAACATTTAATAGATGTTTTATATATAAATATAGCTTATAACATATAATAAATATCCTGAGTGAGTGTGTGGTGTTTTAGGGCCCGTCGACAACAAGGTCATTTGGGCCCGAAGTCAACACTAAAACCTAAAAGCTACACTAATTAAGCTAAAAAGGCAAAATAAAATAAAAACACTCAACCATTAAAAGTACATAAAAAATTCATCCCAGTACTAATAATTTAAAAGCTCTAAAATTAATAAATATAAAATCCAGGTCAGACTTGTTTATTAAAACCTATTTCCGCAACAAACCGCAGTGCCTTGACCACGACCACTGAGTCGTCTCCTAAAACACCGAGCAAGTTAGTCCTTAAGCCCAAAGACTGGCGAACGCGGGTGTACTGCGGGCAATCCAGCAATACATGCCGCACAGTGAGGCGTACTGCACACGGAGCACACACAGGGGCCGGTTCCCCTCTTAACAGATGGCCATGAGTCGCACGCGTGTGCCCAATTCTTAGCCGGGTATCACCTCGGCCCGCCGGTTATCCCTGCAGGAATTTGGCCAGGGTTGTACGTTCTCCTTTATTGCCCGGAGTTGTGTGCCTTCCAAAGCTGTCCAGGAGTGCTGCCAAGCAGATAGGAGTTGGCGACGGAAAAAACGTTGCACATCCTGGTATGGCACCGTAGTTGTTAAACTCCGGGGAAAACGGCAAGCGGACTTAGCAGCCGCGTCCGCCTCCTCGTTCCCGGATATCCCCAGATGTCCTGGGGTCCAAGTAAAAACAAAATTGTATCCGCGACTGAGCATTTGCGAGATCTGGGCCTGTATTTTTAAAACAAGGGTGTGAGCGGCAGTGTGCTGTTGCAAGGCCTGAAGAGCAATTAGAGAGTCAGTGCAGACAATAAAAGAGCCAGGAGCTAACTTGCAAATAAAAAAGGAGCAAATAGAGGATGGCATACAGCTCTGCGGAGAAAACTGAAGTGGAGTCCAGAAGGCGAAATTTATGAACGCGCAACTCGTAGTGCTACCTAACTGAGAACCGTCTGTAAAGACCGGAACATAATTAGGGTAACGGCCCAGTAGTTCGGCAAAAAGTTGTTAGAACACCGAATGTGGAGTAGCGAGTCTAGAGTTGCTTGAAAGAGCGAGATCGAACAGCGCACGATCGAGCTGCCAAGCAGGATAAGGGCAGATGGACGACCTCTCCACGCGAGGCATTCGGAGGCTATGCGAATGTAGGAGATCCCGAAATCTTATTCCCATGGGGCGTGTCCGAGAACCAGGGCGCATATAACGGTGGACTAAATCTGGACACAGAACTGGTTTAAAACAAGGATGATTGGGATAACTTGCCAACTTCGAGACGTATGAGCAGAGTAACAGCGAGTGACGAATATGGAGTGGAGGTTCGCCTGAGTCTGCATACAGGCAGTCGACTCGACTGGTGCGGAAAGCTCCTGTGGCAAGGCGGATACCAGTATGATGCACGGTGTCTAAAAGGCGAAGTTTAGAGGCGGTCGCTGCGCCATAAATAAAACAGGACCAGGAGCGATACAACCTCACCATCATCCTAAATATCCTGCTGAGGGGAGAGATGCACACTCCCGATACGTCGATTTCTAATCGCCTTTTCACCTGGCTTGCTTCCCGAGAAGAAAGTGTGCATATTTGTCGCCAGGAAATCTTCAGGTATTATTTTAAGTAGTGATGGTTTTCATTATTACTCTACCCATTAGGTAGATAGTGAGAGTAAATGGCTGCTCTTTAGACAGAAGGTTCAAGTATAGCACGTCATCTTGGCAGCGTCCATTTTGTTGACATAATAGAAAAATAATAAAACCTGGCGTGACAGCCTTAAGAGGGCCAGGGCCTACTAACCCGACTGCCGGCCTCAGGCGCACTTACGGAAGGCAGAGGTGGTCTATCATCCAACCGATAAGGAGAGGAGTTGGAATGTTGGTTTTCTTGACCATTGCTGCTCACTTTTCTCATGATGCTGAGTGGGCACCGGTCCTATACCTGAACCGGTATTTATGAAGTGATTTTAATTTAGTACCAATATTTAAATTAAGTGAAGAAAGATAAATAATAGTATATGGAATATTAGGTTTAATGATTTCTGCTGTTTTTGGTGGAACTATATTAAATTGAATATATTTTTTTAACTCCTTATTACTCAAAATCCGTACTCCATGGGTAGGATCGAACCCGGATCAGGGACCAACTTTATAGAACATGCGAGAAAAGCTACAAAAATCCAGTAAACATCGTTGGTTTCCTCTCGTTTTTTTTTTTTTTTTTTACCACTCCAGTACAAATAGTTAAGCAATATAGAATAAATTAAAGTAGTTCTAAATGTTTAATTTTCCTTTAATATTAAAATTTTTCTTTATAAAAATAGGCTTACTTACGAAATCTCATTTGTTCAATTTTGATTTGCTTTTGGGATAATACATATAAAATGCAAATTATCGGATTTCTTTTTGGAAATTGCTATGTCATATCCCGGCTATGACGTTGAATTTTTCAGTCTGGCTCTAACCTTTCATGGATTTTTTTTTTTTTTTTTTTTGTTTAGAAATTTCCAGCTCTATCTTTCTGACAAGCTTGCAAATTAAATTTACATTTCTCTCAGGATAATAATTCCAACGTAAATGTGCATTTGATAAGATGGACATTGTTCCTAAGTTTAGGAAGAAGGAAAACGGCTCCTAAGTACTCGTATATGTTGGTATGAGTTCATATCAGAATAATTCTTCTTTAATTATATCTTCTTACATAAAGTCGCGTGAAGAATTGATAATACTTGAATAATACCTTAAGCTGGTATTTTAAAATGAACGTTTCATTTCGGGGATCACAGTTTGGAAGAAAACTGTAGCTTTCCTTGAAAGGCTAAAGCATGGCTGTGATGACTGACTATTGATCAAGCAACTTACATACCACCCGCTGTTACAATGGTCATGTAGCGATAGGCATTTGTATGTATATCCCATAATTACAGCCAAAACCACTAACATACTTTACCTGGCAAACAAAAGAAGAACCAAATACTGCTGCCTGATATTACCACTAGTATTTCACAGGTTTACATCATATCACATCATTGGAAACGTGTTTGTTTCTGACAGCATAACTAATATGTCTGTACATTGATACAGCAATTATTGATCTGTAATATTAATAGTTCTACAGCGATATTATAGGGTGATAAAACATTGCAATAAATACGAGAGATGTTCAATAAAGAATGATCATAATTTTTACGATCATAATTTTTCGCACTAAAATTAAATCTTATTATATTCTGTTAGATTAATGTGAAGCAAACACACCGTAGTTCCAGGCAAGTTCAGACATGTTCAGTAACACCTACTACTGCAAAGCAGGTAATAAATGAGGAACAATATGCGGCTTTAAAATTCCGCTTTCATTTCAACAAATCTTTGGTTGGGGCTATACAATGTCACAGTAATCCTATGGAGAGTCCGTTCTTACCACAGCACAGCTCGAAGGTGGTTTAAAATGTTTAAAGTGGGAAGACAATCAATTTCGACGGAAGGAGGACCCAGTGCTCCAGTTACTGCTCGGAAATCTGATTTGGAGGACATTCTTGTAAAAATCAGCCAAGTATTTCTTGTGTGTATGTTGGTCCTTCAATAACTCCTGAGGTAAGTTTAACAGTTCCATTAAATACGTGGCAGCTACATTGTTGTCATCGAGTGTGCTACATCTGACTGAACCCTCAGAATCTGTAGTCACAGCGCCATTTATATAGGCAAGTTGGTGATACACGGTTCTTGCCTGACGTCACACGCACTGCAGCCCTCGCTCCCGGCTGAAATACGTCACAACCCTCGAAGCTGTCTTCCTCTGGTGCAAGAGTGTTGAAAGATCAGCGTGGTAGAAAGAGTAGTCCACTGTTAATGCGAGTGCTTTTGCAGTCATGTAGGTTTTTGCACGATCACCAAAGAAGTCAGTGAGACAATTTTCTCGTGAGGTTGGTATCAAGAAAATCAGTGTTCAACGAATTTTGTTGGGTCAGAAAGGGAAGCCTTGCATTTCGAGACCTCTCCACGCACTAAGTTCGGACGATCCAGATAGGCGACTGCAATTTTGTGAGTGGTTTATCAGAAGCGCTATGGAATGGAAATTTTTCCAGACATTTTGAGCATGTACTGGCCTAAGAAATAAAACACAACAAAAATTGCATTTCTGTCTCATTTCTTTGCGGAAAAATAACAGTTCAAAGAGCGTATACATCAATTTGGGACACTCTGTATATAATGTCGCCAGGTCATTGTTGATTGGAGGCAGCGCGGGTAACAATATCAAAGAGACGGCAGTGCAGTGTGGAGACAAAAGCTTGCCGAAATGGTGGGCGGGAGCAGAGGGATTTCGCAGGAGTTCGCCTTTGTACTAGCCGGTCTCAATTGTTTGAGAAATTTCTGGAATGTTAGAAAAACTATAAAAAGGCAGACTGCCTGCCAAAGAGAGCCACCAGTCGAAATGGCACAATAAGCTGACGACGTGCTTCTGTTCTGCAAAGACAAAGACATCCTCAGAGCCTTCAACCCCTTAAAAAGACATCTCCGTCTCACACAGCAGTGGTGTAGGCGTTGGCTAATGTCCGTTAATCCGGACAAAAGCCATGCCATAAATTTTACAAAGCGCCACACCCCCGCAGACTGCCCCAATTTCAGCTACCGAGGTCGAAGGATAGAGTGGACTAACTCTGTCCAGTACCTAGGTGTTACCTTGGACAGGGGTCTAACTTTTCGCCAACACATCAGGGACCGAGCGCCGAAGGTACAGGGAGCAATTGCTTCCCTGTATCCAATGCTGGGGTCAACCTTGATGCCAGTTGGCATGAAGTTATACCTCTCCCGAGCGCTGGTAATCCCGATTATGCTTTACGCCTGCGAGATCTGGGGCATGGCCGCAGACAGCTGGCTAGCATGGCTCCAACGTGCACAGAATAGAGGACTCAGGTCTATATATTCTGTGGGACGTTATTTTCCTACCAGGTTGCTTCATGAGGCCTCGAGCCTTCCATACGTGTAGGATGAAATCAGGCGCCGGGTATCAAAATTTTACACAAGCTTACCAAACCACAGAAGCACCCTTGTCAGATCCCTGGGAGATAATAACCCCACTAGACGTCGCTCTAGACAGCACCGGTTACCTCGCATGGCTTGCGGGCATCCGAGATAACCCAGGAGCTAATCCGAACAGCTGCTAAAGCTGAGCTCCACATAATCCTTCCAAGCTGCTTGGCATCAAAATTATTTCCCCAAAATTTACACAAATAAAGCACCAGGGTGCAAGGTGTTGCATCCTGTCCTTCAACCCCCAGGTACATACTAGTAACCTCATAAAAATCACTATTCTCAAAACCTACATTTCACCCTACAATATCCCGAAATCTACCTTACCTGCGGTAAAACCCTTAACTGGTGGGTACACAGCAAAAACCTTCTGGCTATATACAGCTAGTTAGCACCACATGGCATGGCATGGCAAAGAGAGTCAGTCGGTAATTGAACGCGTGCGGTTAAGCGGCTGTGTTTGTTGAGCTTGTATGTTGTATTGTGTATGTGTACGAAGCGTATTTCTACGGAAATAAAGTACAACTTTTTGTGTTTGTAACTTGTACTTTTGATTTCATGAACCCACAGTCACAATAATTTCAGTAAAATTAGCACAATTATATAACCGCTCATGTCACGTAGTTAAAGGTTAAATAAATATATAAAAGTGACTGTCTTAAGGACCCTTTTTTCATTGCAATAACATTCTAAAGAAATGAATATATTACATAGAAGCTTAAAACAGACAATAACGTAATTTTATGTTGCATTTACTTCTACAAAAGACAAGACTTGCCATAGAACTCTACAGCAAACAAAACCTTTAATGATTTATGCCCAAACAATACTATTTACCGATGTTATGAAGTAAGATCGCATTCTTTTGTTCCTACACTATTCATCAGCTGTCAGCTCGTGATATGTCAAGAATACGTTTGGCTTTTGTTCCAGATATTTATCACAAAAAGTACCGTTGGCATTTGTCATCAAGATAGCACACGCACGATTAAAAATAAAGGCGAACGAAGCGAGGATCATCCATCATATGCGCTGAATAGCCTGTGCAGAGAAAAGAAATGCACTCGGGGTTCGCCAAAATAAGGCAAGGGTTATCTCTGCTGTTTACGTACTGAAAATGGAGCTTTTCTTACATGTACTTGCTGTTGAGGCCAACTTATACTCCATGAAAGTATAATCAACAGCAGCGCATGTTATCTCTGTTATTTAGTTGATGTTTGCTGATGTATTTACAAAAAGGGCCCTTTGAAATTTATGAAATATGAAGGCCGTTCAGAGGATGGTTGTAATATTGCGATAAGCCAAAGGCGTAAAGGCGAAAATGTATTTATATTCCATACATTATGCGTTATCATACCGAAATTGTTGTAGACGGAACATTCCACTTTACGCCCCAAAAACACTAGAACATTTTTGCTTGCTCGTTTGTGGGCATATTATAGAGCGATCCTCTTACAAATATTGCATTTCAGTTTCATATAAGCATTTGTGGTTTCCATATGAAATTGTGGATCATATAGGGTGTATTAATGCGCATAAAAAGTGATCCATAACCCATCGCAGCTAATAAATACGTAAAATATGAAGCTATTAACTGTGAAACAAATAAATATTTACAAACTCATATAGTATATAATATATACGAGGGCTGTTCAATAAAAAATGATCAATTTTTACGGTCACAATCTATCGCACTAAAATTCAATCTTATATTCTGTTAGTCTAATATGAAACAAATAAGCCGTAGTAGTTTCATAGCTGGTACTCCTGGTTCCCGCCTGTGAGAACCAGGCAAGTTCAGACATGTTCAGTATCGCCTACCGCTGCAATGCCGGTTACATACAGTTAAAGTTGATGTTAGAGGAAGATGCGGAGATTCTTTCAAACGTAATCACTGCTGATGAAACTTGACTACATCATTTTGATCCTGAGAGCAAACAGCAATGCTCAGTGTGGAAATCTCCTTCATCACCAACCCATAAAAAAGCAAAACGGGTTGCTTCTCCTGGGAAAGCTATAGTTATCTCATTCTTTAGTATTCATGGAATGGTTTATCAGCATGTTGTATCTGCACACACATCAGTAACTGTACAGTACTACAGGGATGTCCTGAAAACATAGCAAGTCCATATCAGACGCAAAATTCCACATTTCCGTGAAGCAGGCTGGATGCTGCACCACGATAATGCGGGGCTGCATATTGCCAATGTTGTTGCTGAATATCTTGCAAAAATCAACGTGAAGTGCATCTCTAACCCTCCCTATGGTCCGGATTTAGCCCCATGTAATTATTTTGTTTACTAGCTTCAAGAAACGCCTTTGTGGGAGGTATTATCCATCATCGGAAGTAGTGGTGAAGACTGCGGAGGCGATTTTGAATGACCTCTCAAAAAATGGTTTCCAGTATGTCTTTGAAGACTGGAAGAAATGCTGGGACAATTGTATCGCAGAGACTATTTTGAGAAGGTCCATCAAAACTGAGGATGAGTAAAGGTACGTTGTCAAAAAAATGTGGTCATTCTTTATTGAACAGCCTTGGGTTAATAAATATTAATAAACATTTTCAAAAAAAAAAAAAATTAAGGAGATTGGTATTTCTTTAGTTCTTCAATTCTCTAAAAAAGATAAAATTCCTAATAATAAAAGAATCTGGTATTTATCAATTTAATTGTTTAGATTGACATAAAGTATATATTGGAAAGACAAAACGTAATTTGGAAACTAGAACGGAAGAACATTTTCGTAACATTAGATATAAAAAAACTGATAAATAGGCCGTAGCATATCATTTTTGGTGATTTAACCATGAAAAAACTCCAGAAGTTAAATTACTAAAACAATTAAGTGTTATGATAGATTTAATGGTTTGTGAAAAGATATTTTAAAAAACAAACACCGCGTATTGAATTTTGAAATACCGGCAGTTGATTCTATTTTAAAATTTGTTTCATTTTCAGATTTTGGTAGTACTGACAAAACCATTGTGACATCTAGCAACTGTAACTTTGACAGCGAGGTTATTTAAGGGTCTGGCTGAGGAGCTGGATAGGGTCCCTTCCCCATGGGTGAAACTGATCAAAGATTAGCTACAGAAGAAGCCCATTGATGTTGTCTATTTCAAACGTCCACTGACTTATAAAGGGAAACACAACGACACTCCAGTTGTTGAAGTTTTTGACTTCAAATGAGTCCTCGACCATGGCCTTATAAGAAGTATTCCTGAAGTCACGTTAATCCGGGGTGTGTATTTCCAAAGAGGATGTGTACAGAAGTTCGTCACACAAAGTCTTCGTCATTTTATTCTCCCCAGTCTGTTTTGAGCAGAGGTGTGAGGCTGCAAGCCTTACACAAGACATGTGATAGTGCGAAAAACACACCGGATAGGTTTCGAAAACTTAAGAACTCAAAATATTACCATGTTTTTTTCACTGCTAGAACATGTCACTCTGCTTTGTGTATTTCATAGACTAAGTCGGGTACATTCATCTTGTTTCAGTTGTGACATCGTTCATAATTTTTCCTGGTGACTGAATTGTTTAACAAGTCCACTGTGGTCTAATATCGTTGGTTAATGAAATCTCTGAAGGGTAAAGTACCGATGGATCTGGGGGAGTGACTGCTTTTTATGCATATACTCGTAAAGTATGCGAGAAAACACGTACGTCCTTTAAAAAAACATTTTAAGTAAAGTTTATCTCTTACTTTAGGATATTTATTGGTAGAAATTTTCCATAAATGTGAATTCTTAAAAGACGATCAACTATGCTCTTACTGTATTGAAATGCCTGGGTAATTTTTTACTAAATTATCAATGAGAAGAGGTGCTTGGTATAACACAAGCCTGACATTTCCGAAGTAAAGCACACCTTACAAAGGAAAATGTGTGTCCTATGATTTGAATAGGAGAAAATGTAAAGATGACAAAAACACTGGCTGACCTTTAGGATCTCTCCACCAGTGCTCGCAATTTTTTTCATGAAAATTAACAATACATGAGTGATGCCTTATAATTACGTACATTCCTCTTTAGGATTCTCTTTTATGGAGGTAACCACCTGGGGGATTTAATCTCTCCTTTTATTTAGTAAGACCTCCCTGTCACATACAGAGTAAAGCCAAATAAAAGGATTCGTAAGTGAATTTCAACTTTCTCTGTGTAGCAAACTGTAGCTACTACCCGACAGTTCATAAAGTACCTGTCAGGTTCAGTATATTCAGGAATAAATTGCACATTTTAAAATGAAAACAGAACTCGCAACTTTAGAGTGAAGCGATGCACGTGATAAGTTGTGCAACCAAATTGGTATAGAAAAATATTTCGCAATCAAATATAGGTATAAAAGTTCTCAATTATTGCACTCAAATGACTCACTAGTCTTATAAAATCTTATAAAAGATTATCTTCTTCATGATAATCCAGATAAATATTTACAGAAAAGCTTGTTTACTGACGCAGCCCCTGTCACCTAGAAACTCTGAGATGATGATGACGATGATGTGTATAAGGGCGCTCAGCCACGGCGGTCATCAGCGCCCTTACAGAAACAAGTCATGGCAAAATCCACTGCGTTATCGTCCGCTAGCATTTCTGCAAAGCTGGCCGGCAGCTGCAGAGACGTCCTAAGGTCTGCTAGGTTAAAACACTCTAGCAGCACGTGTCGTACAGATAACGCTTCATTGCAAAACGGACACAACGGAGCAGCCTCCTTTTAAAAAAGAAAACTACGATTAAAAAAGCAGTACCCAATATGTAACCGAGCCAAACTCACCTCCTCGTGACGAGATGACCGACAGGAGGTAACCCAGGGAATCCGAAGTTCTTTGACAGATCTAAGTTTATTATTGCGGAGAGACGACATATAACCTGATATCAGAAAGACAATAACACAAACAAACTAATAAATATAATAAATTACGTATACCAGAATGTATATGCCATAATGCTAGCATATACTTCGGAGACCGCAAATTTGACAGGCCACTCTGCGAAGGTCAGTGAACTCCCTATGCAATCCCTGGAAACAAAACAACCCTACTTGTCTGTTTTGCCCTCAAGGAAAATTTGGTGGCACCTAGTCGGCAATCAACCCATTGCTTACTTCTGACAACAGGCTTTAAGAGTTTGACCGTCGCTCAGAACGCATGCTTCCGCATAAATTTTTGCGTGCGGACCGTTAGAGAAAGTGTCTCTGATGTTAGATCCGTAACTGGAAGCTCTGAACACTGATCTCAAGTGGGGATAAGTATCAGCCAATGAAAACTTGATATTTGTTCGTGTGATTTTGCAAACTCCAAAATTACCTAGAGTGGGGGTAATTCAAAGTGATGGCGCAAAGTAGGTTTTTCTAGTAGGAACACTTCGTTCCTGAGTTC
Organism: Mantis religiosa; assembly: GCA_030765055.1. NCBI lineage: Eukaryota > Metazoa > Arthropoda > Insecta > Mantodea > Mantidae > Mantis > Mantis religiosa. Next base: position 28,500,540 of record CM060959.1, on the reverse strand, counting down.
TACGTGAGACGGACGCGTATTCAGCGCCGCCCAAGAAGTACACCTTCGCGCCGTGCACCGAGACGAAGTGCAATATCTAACAATCTGTCCAGTGAGAGTTAGTACAAAGAGTAAGATATAGGGAAGACGATAAATATATCCAATTCGACTACGTAGTGCTACTGCCTCTGCTCTTTACATCACAATATTGACAGTGACGCTAAACACAGCTACCACACCGATGACACGAGCAAAGGAGTCTAAGGACAACAATAAACCAGATTCGAGGTGTCATCATTCAACCCACAACCAGTCCGGACGCACCCACTCCTGAAGTACGGGTGGGAGTTCTAGCGACAAGTCACCTTGAACCGGTTACAATCTCCCTCTCCTTAACCTCAGCACGCCTCCAATCCTTAATTGTGAGGCGTTGAGCACAATGGAGAGCTCGACTTGGTTAGCTACGGGCCCGACCGTCTCATTACATATTTTCTTTTAAGTAGAATTGGAATAGGGTGTTGCAGTAGGCTTAAGTGATATCAAATATTTCAAGAGCTGGTCGTTTGCTTTGGCTTTGAGATCGTATTCCCTTTGGCTGTCCAGAACATAAACGAATAATGTCTTCTGAGTTGAGAAAAGCTCAAGTATTCAAAACTCAAACAAACGAATGTCTGGGAAAATCTAAAACACCTTAAATGTTTAACATCTAAGCTGTTTTAGACACAAATGTTGCATTTTAACAGATTTACATATTTAGTGCAGTAAGATTTTCTCTATCTCGTACATCTACTTAGTTATGCAAGTATTGCAGTATGAAGAGAACTTCTGAGGTCATTCTCAGAAAGTTAGCCTTAACTTTCTTTTGTTATGAAGATGTCAAACATATAGTACTATAATCAAAAGGCTAAGGATATTTCTGCGAAGATTAATCACCATCATCATCATCATCATCATCATCATCATCATCATCATCATCATCATCATCATCATCATCATCATCATCATCATCATCATCATCAACATCATCAACATCAACCTTCATGGTAGGTCAGATAGGCCTGTTTCGACTCAGAAGGGACCTTCCCTGCGTATCCGTGGTCTTCGAACATCTCTAATACTAACTGGTTTATAGTGTAAGGCCTGATTGCTGAGTCTTTTTTGTGGCATTCGAGAGAGATGATCTTGCCATTTCAGTTTGAACTCCCTGAGTTTGTCATTTACAGTAAATATTTTTAGCTGTTCTCTTATTGTTTCACCTTTAATGTGATCTTTAAGACTACAGAAAGCTTCTTCTCTACTGGATCTACAGCCCTTGGTGGGCTTTGGCCTCCTGCACGATCCTCCTCCACACATCTCTGTCTTCCGGTTTACTTTTCCAGCCTCTCATTCCGATCGTTCTTAGGTCCTCCATTACATCATCTAACCACGTTGTTCTCGGTCTTCCTTTTTTTCTTCTACTATACAATCTTCTTCCAATATTTTTTTTGGCATTCTATCTTCAGTCATTCTCTCTATATGCCCTAACCATCTTATCCTTTGTGCTTTTATAAATTTCACAATACCTTGCTTATTTATTAATTCTTCTATTTCATGATTATATCTTATTCTCCATTGATCTTTATCTTTTACAGGTCCAAAGATTCATATTAATATTTTCCTTTCAAATCTTCGAGGTATTTCTTCATCTGCATTGTTTAGGGTCCAAGTTTCAGCAGCGTATGTTACTATTGGTCTTATCAGGGTATTTTGTCCCTCTACTAATAAACCTATTTTTAATAGTGATAAATTTGCATAATATGCTGCATTTCCACTTTGGATTCTTTCTTTTATGAACTCGTTTAAATTATTATCATTGTTTACAAGTGCTCCTAAATATCTAAATTTGGATTCTCCACTACAGCCAGCCACGTACCTCAAAAATTTCATTTCAGCCGTTTCAATTATTCTTTTATCAGTTCTGTTCAAGGTCCAGGTCTCGGATCCATAAGATATAACGGGCACTGCCATAGTTTTATAAAACTTTAATATGCTATCTGTTCTTGTTTTGTTTTTCATTGTTCGTTTTATAGTGCCACATATGTTTTGAAATGTATATATCTTTTGTTTTAAATCTCTGTCACATTCATAGGAAATATCACATTCTAAGTAATTAAAATATTTTACATATTCTAGTATTTTGCTTTGGAAGAGCATTTTGGACCGTGTTGGGTATTTGCAAATAAAGGGCATCACTTTCGTTTTCTCTGCTGAAATGATAAAATTATACTTTGACATTGTTTTGTCGAGTTGGTACAAAGCTATTTGTAATCTGTCTTCAGTATCTGCCACAATGACCTGATCATCATCAAACAGGACTGTATTTAAGATTGTACAACCTAACTTAAAATCTACTTTCAACTGAGCTTGCTATTCGGCAACTGCTGCATCGGTATAAATATTAAAAAGAGTTGGCGACATTGGGCAGCCCTGTCTTACACCTAGGTTGATAGTTTCTGTCTTAAAACCATTAAGTCCCTTCGTACATTTTTTTATCATTAAAATTAAATGTTGAGGTTATTCGTTTTCAATCATTATATCCCATAGCTTTTGCCGGATAACTTTGTCAAATGCTTTTACGTAATCTGTGGAAGATGTTTAGCTTAAATACTGAGTTTGTTACTTAATGCACTTGACTTTTCTGAATTAAGCAGTTCTCTCTCTCTCTTTCTCTCATAAAGTTCTATATATAAACGAGGAACAGAGACAACTGGCCGGTAACAAATGAAAGCATCTTTTTTTTTTCGCCTTGATCCATTCAACTGCTATGGTCTTTGGAACATACGAAGGTGTTAACTCGTTATCTTTTTTTTTAATTATTAGACCACGCACACATTCACACTTTCATTCATACTTCCAGACTCTGGGGAAGATGGTGAATTATCTTGGTCGGAGAAAAATTTCCAGCCCCACCGCCGGAATCGAACCCAGGACCCCTAGCACGGCAGGCAGATGCTCTACCGACTGAGTTGCGGGGCCAGCCAGGAAAGACTTATAAAAGTCGTCTTAGAACCTTTAAGTAATTTACGAGATCAATAAACTTGTAAGATGATACAATTGGCACTAAAGACTTGCAGAATCATTATTAGTCTAGAGGATACATCTTAAAATGTTGCAAAGACAAGTGAAGTGCAGCGCGGTAAGTGAATTTAAGTGCAGTGTAAATAGTGACAAGGGTAGAACAGAACAATCAGGTAACACGTTAAATATAGCTAAGACTAGGCACGATATTATAAGTAATATAGCATAATTTAGGACGAGGTAACTATTCATTGTAAAGAAATATACAAGTTGCTATGTACATTATCCATAGGCTAAATTCACAAAAAGCAAATATCCAACAAATATTAAATTCTTTTAACTCAGATATTCATGAGGATATATCCTTAGTGACATTATGTTCAAATCAGAATTATTGTTGTAATGCATATTGTTGTGAGCCATTGTTGCGACGGGCGTGGCCGGCGCGCCAAAGAGAGAGATAGGGCAGCGTGGAGATAAAAGCTTGCCGAAATATGTGTAGCGTTTAACGCCCGCTTTTACTACATACGGCACCGCAGGCGATGACACTGATGATACATGAGATGAAGACGGAGCACCGGTGGAATGAGATGACGGGAAAACCGGAGATCCCGGAGAAAACCCACCCCAGCACCGTGTTGTCCGCCACAAATCTCACTTTGCGGTCGCCTGGGATCGAACCCGGGCCGCCTTGGTGAGAACCAAGCGGTCTAACCACTGAGCCACGGCGCGGCCTAAAGTTTGCCGAAACAGAGAAATAAAGAGACAGATAAATGACTGAAAGTTTAGCTTTCCTGAGTGTTACAGGACATTCGATTAATTTCTAGAATAATAGGTAGAGATATAAAAAGAAGTCCCTGTTAGTTGTCAGGGGACAGTCGTAACTGGACTAGATAAACTCCATGCGCACAGCTGTGACTTGAAAGCGAACTCTTTTGTTTATTTTACACGTGCAGGAGCCACGAGAGATAGTGTTGGTTTATGTTACGTCATTCTGCTACCAAGGGTGTACAAAGTGTCTTTCTACGGAAATAAAAAGCATAATTGAATTTCAGCAACCTGGAATTTTAGTTCTACAAACCCACAAAGTCACAATATTATTGGCAAGTTTCCTAGATAGGATTAGGCAAGTAATCTAATTATTCGGTATAAGTACTTTAAAATTGATCACCGTTATTATTTGCAGAAAAACTTTGTTCCTGTCTAGGATGAATACTACGATGAATTGTGAAACAGACTGGAATAAGCACAGTATTCACTATACTTGCATATTTCGTGCAAAATTGTTAAATTAAATATTCAATGCATGTAGGGTCACCAGGTCAATGGCCATGCTGTTAAACTTTAATAAAATGACATAAACCAAATATTCCCTGTAGGAGTATTTAGGATGGAGGGGCCTTCCTGTCACATCCTTGTAAGATGCTAGATTTAAATACCAAGTTTTGTAGTTAGCCACTCTAATGAACTTTTATTCTTGGGTTTTAAAACTTCTATCCTAATCTAAGCAGAGGTTTCCCGTGTGATCAACACCTACCCTGCATGTAGTATTACATATGTCCACGATGACATGAACAACGGGGTAGCACACGGCTTGTACGCGGTAATTGAACATGACTCCACATTCCTTATAACAATTATTCTAATGGACATTATACATTCAACAGGTCATGTGGGTAATGTATTTTCACAGGTGTTTACAGCTCCGTGTATTCACTTGTTATAAGGAGCAGTTAACATCGGACCAAATTCGTAAACTCCAAAAGTACTTTTAGATATATTTCTTTAATAAAATGTAACAGATAGTACAAATATAACGTTGTGTAACCTTTCAAAGAATGGTTAGGGGGGAGAGGACATACCCTCCTTGGTTGTACAGAGCGTCCCACGTTGATCTGGGCATGACCCAATATGATAAATATACCATGTCTATGTCTAGTATCCGCACATGTTTTATAGAATTTTTATCGCGATATCAGGACCATGTTATAATTTATACTGATGGATCCAAGAACTCAAATGGTGTTGGTTGTGCTTACGTGTGTTGAACCGAACCCTATACATTCGGATTCCAAACAAGCACTTCCATTTCTACTGCAGAGCTCTATGCAATATACCGGGCCATTTTACACGTACGTCGACGAAAGTTGGGGAACTGCTTAATCCTGAGTGATTCCCTCAGTGCACTTCAAAGCCTACGGCAGCTGTACAACTACCACCCTATTGTCCAGTGTATACAGGATGCCTTCCACGTTTTACACGCTTCTGGCGTTAACGTGGTGTGTGCATGGATCCCTGGTCACGTAGGCTTGCGGGGGATTGAAATGGCGGATTTGGCAGCCAAGACGGCTACAATGAAGCCCAGGGTTCGAAAACCATCTGTGACATCGGAAGATTTTAGGGCCGTATTGCGGAGAGCTGTGCAAACCTGCTGGCGGGAAGAGTGGTCCGCTCTCCGCAATAATAAACTTAGTTCTGTCAAAGAACTTCCGATTCCCTGGGTTACCTCCTGTCGGTCATCTCGTCGCGAGGAGGTGACTTTGGCTCGGTTACGTATTGGGCACTGTTTTTTTACTCATAGTTTTCTTTTTAAAAAGGCGCCTTCTCCGCTGTGTCCGTTTTGCAATGAAGCGTTGTCTGTACGACACGTGCTGCTAGAGTGTTTCACCCAGCCGACCATAGGACGTCTCTGCAGCTGCCGGCCAGCTTTGCGGAAATGCTAGTGGACGATAACGCAATAGTGGAGAAGGTTTTTAGATTCTTTTCTAGTTTAGAGTTTAGGATTTAGCGAATAGAATTTATGGCTTTTTAGATTTATATTTCTTTTGTTTTTATAGTTTTTTACGTGTATGTATTTTTTGAAAGTCTATTTCCATATTTAAAGTGTTTTAGAAGAATTCATATCTGGCTTTTGCCATGACCAGTTTGTTTTATAAAGGGCGCTGATGACCTCTGCAGTTGAGCGCCCTTATACTCATCATCATCATCATCATCATCATCATCATCATCATCATCATCATCATCATCATCATCATCATCATCATCATCATCATGAAAGAATGGAGAACTAAATTAATTATCTAGTGGGTTACGGAATGTTAAGCGCTAAATGTTGGAATGAGAAAATAAGTAACCTAAATCTTTCGAGTCATCTCTTATTCCTGATACGACAAAAAACTGTTTTCCAATTTGAGATACATTTGATTCATTACAAAAATATTTTACATAACCTACTGATAACTTTTAAGGTTCAGGATTGAAATGCGATTTATGTGATAAAATCCCAGATTTGCAAGCATATTGTAAGGGAAACGACTGTGTGATAAGCTGACTGTGGGGCGTTGTCAAACGTCATTGGTTAATTACATTTGAGAGGCAATTGAGTGGAAAAGTCGGTACAATACAACTATAAACGAATTTTTTTATTTTTATAGAGATTTTAATCATTTAAAAAGTTAATGTGGGATTTTTGATATCTCTTTATCCATTGTCACAACAATGGCCCAGTCGATTCATGAGTCTTGGCACTCATAATAATAATTTGTCACGTATATAATAGATTACAGAGCATTGTAATTAATTTTCGCAAAGAGAAAACGAAATATAGCTTACCATCTGGCTTATTATTCCTATTTATTAAATTTCAGGAAACACTAAACAGCGTGCACCAACAAAGAGAAGAGAGTAAGAGGAAGGACAGAACGAAATTCAGTGAAGGGGAAAGCAGGTGTAAATGAAAATAGGTGAAGAGGGATGAAGAAAACGTAAAATATTTAAATCGATTAATATGTGAGAGGGTAGAATAAGTTAAGATATACTGCGATCCATATAAACCTGAACCACTTCAATAGGCAATAACTTTTGAACCAATAATAGGACACACGTGCCACTTTGGGAGAATATAATACAGAATTGGGAGATTACAGTACACTATTTACATCTCAGAGAAAATGTTGGAGGTGTCCTCCACCAGCATCTATACATGTTTGTACTCGTCTCACCATATTGTTGCGTATAGGCTGAGCAAGAATTGGAAATTTCTGTAATCATTATTCTGTAAAATTTATTTTCGATGCCTTGAGTCTGAGCACAGCTGTGTGTAAAAAAACTGTATGACTAAGCGTAAATTCTGCTGACTGGCAAGACATGTACTTTGGGCTGGTGTATCATACATCCTACTGGCTTAGGGAAATAATTCACAGGTGGCCTGTAACAGGCCTCTGGAATCAAACTGTTCTCCATGTTTTAAACAATGAATCATACATCCTGCTGATCAAGGGAAATAATGCTTAGTTGGTCAGTAACAGGTTTGAACATGTGCTCAATGATGATAATAATGATTGCACAATATGGTGCCAATTAACAGTTAGCATGGAAATAGCTGAGTTGAATTTTTGGTAGGACTCCTATTTAAGCTTGGTTGAGTTAGCCCCCGCGGGAGAGACTTCACAGAGATTTGAGAGCGGACTTGCTGATGGTCTCTGTAAAGATCAACGAGAGTTTATTTCAAAGTGCTACCACGAGTAAGATCGCCAGCAGGGCGTACTAGATCGTACTCCTTTTGACAGTCGCACAAGGTTCAAGCCGTACCAAACAACACATCGCTAAAGGTAAAGTTGCATTATGTTATTATGTATTTAAATTGTACCAGAGCCCTCTGAGCTCATCCAGAACCAGGGAGTGCCCTGTAGAAATACTAGGCATAATTGAAATACAGTTATTCAGTTCAGTTTAACTTAAATGTTTCTTTCGCTCTACCCTTTCGGTAGCTACACCCTCAGTTGCAGATTAGGTTTGTAAGTCGTTCACCCCCCTTACAATCCTGGTCCAAAACAATATTCTCTGAAGCTTTTTTTAATAAAACAAATCTCTTTGCAGTTTTTAAATAAAGTTGTATTGTTTTAAAGCTTTATATTAAATGTTCAAAATGTGTCGATCACCTATATAATACTAGATCTTTGTTATGAAAAACAACATATTCATAAATTGTAGACCGCTGAAGAAGTTAAGTAACGGAACGTTACACAGGTCCGTTCTTGTTGCCAGCCAGACGCGAAGTGAGTTAGAGAGACGCGGTAAGTGGTTAGGCGCTTTAGTTCAAAATCTGTCCGTTAGAAAACCAATAATTTCAAATTAATGCTGATTTTTGATGGATAGAGTAAAAAAAAAATAATAAAAAAAAAATAAAAAATAAAAAAAATTCTGCCTAACTTTTATCCAGGCATCTAGATTCAAAACCTGGACTACTTCTCTATAATTCTAATTGATATTTTATTATCATATTAGTTCTTCCTCTGATATTTTTGCAGATGCAATCCTAATTATAAATCTTAGTTTTTATCCTCATTCAAATACTTCTATTTCTCAGCCTTTCTGAACGCCTAATTCTCTCTACGCCGGCAATCCTTCTTCTGCCTTCTCCTGTCACTCTTTGTTTTGTCTGATACTGTTCCATCACTCTAGTCGATATTAAGGCTACCATTTCTTCTAGGATATTAAAGTTGTCTACCTGTCTTACTATATCCCATATGTATTTCCCTCCTAGACTTCTACGCTGTTCTCCTACCAAATCTTCATGTGATTTACATTCAAATGTAACGTGTTCTGGCGTATCTATTACATGACATTGCTCGCATAAGTTGCTTTCTTCCGTTTTTATTCTTTTGAAGTACGTTTTAAAAGGGCCATGACCGGATATGTATTGAACACCAAATCTACGTGGTTGTATGCTTCTTAGCTTGAGTCGTTCATATACTCTCCTTCCTGTTTGCTCTGCATCCCATTCTTTTTGCCATTGTTTAATCAGCTGCTGTTTTATCTCATCTTTAGTCTTACATTCCGTCCCAACTATTTCTTTAATCGCTTGTAGATTGCCTCTTTTGAGCCAAAATCTCGCTCCTCGGAGTTTAATCAGCAGATCTACAGGCCAGATTCCTAGAATAACTAGTAGTGCTAAAGTAGAGGTAGTCTTCACTATACCGCAAATTCTGACTAATGCCTGTCTCTGAGTTCTTCTTAACAAAGTTATGTTTTTCAACAGGTTTACTCGATGGCTCCAAACGCTGGCTCCATATGAGACTATTCCCACGAATAAGCTCATGTGATAAGTTTTAACAGATGATAATGATAGTTTAAACTTTCGAGTCGCCAAGGAGTATAATTTTTGCATGATGTTTCCCGCCTTTGTCCTTACGTTTGCAATATGGGTATCGTAATTCAACTTTTCATCTACATATATTCCTAAGTATTCAGCTGCTTTAGATCTCTTAACGTTCGTGCCATCCATTTTAAATATAGGATCCCTTTTAAGCGTACCCTTAAACAAAACGTATGTCGCTTTCGCGGAGTTACTTTTAGTTTGACTTTCTTACACCAAGTGCCTAGTAACTCTAGTGCTATATTTGCTCTACCTTCAAGATTGCTTCTGTTATCAGACTCTATAAGCAGCAATACATCGTCTGCATATGCAATAACATTTAACACATACTGACTATTTGATAGTTCTTCCAGTAGTGGTTCGATGAGTATGTCCCAGAAAAGGGGGCCTAATATTGAGCCTTGTGGGCATCCTTTGGTTATTTCCTTTGTGATCATTTTGCTTGCGCCTCTGACATGTACCCGTCTATCTTTACAGTAGTCTTTCAACGATTCATACAAACATTTAGGGTAGTTCTTTTCCCGCAGGATCCTGAAAAGCTCGGGCAACCAAAGGTTGTCGAAAGCTCCAGATATATCCACGAAGATTCCTGCCACATATTGGATAGAGTCAAAATAAAAAATTTAATGCCATGGCCGGGATTTGAACCACGGATCTCCTGGTTTCCGTCCAGTTGCTCTAACCAATTGAGCTACCATGGCCAACGTGCCGTTTTGACATTAAATTCTCCATTTGACTCGTATATTTCCCCGGTAAACCACTAGGGGCTCTCACATCCGAGATACACCGTTTGTGGCGACTTACTATCGTAAGTAGTTAAGTCCTAGGCTTCATAATTTTACTCTTATTATTTAAGTTAATTGATAGAAATTAATCATTTCTCCACACTAGCCGTATATAGGCTAAGGTTTTTGATGGATAGAGTCAACATGAAAAATTCACGAGTCAAATGGAGAATTTAATGTCAGGACGGCACTTTGGCCATTGTAGCTCAATTAGTTAGAGCGACTGGACGGAAACCAGAAGATGCATGGTTCAAATCGCGGCCATGGCATTGAATTTTTTATGTTTACTCTATCCATCAAAAAGCTTAGCCTATAAACGGCTAGTGTGGAGAAATGATTAATTTCCATCACTTAGTGTATCGTTATGCTGACGACCTCAAATAAAATCTCCTAATAGTAGGTAACACACAATTAATTTAATATCAGTTATGTATCATTACATTAGCAATGAATCACTTTCTATCAGTTTTCTTACTCATATTTCCCGAAATTACTTCCGTAACGTTTGCTTTTGTACTACCCCTTTCCCTCTTGTTGGCCTCCTCGTAATGTTTCTTCCTCTTTTATTGTTTCCTTTAGCACTTTTGCCTTTTTGGACCACGTATGCTTTACTTCCGAGTATCCAGGTCACGTCACTTCCAACTACTGTGACATCGTTTCGTTTGCTCTTACAGGCTTTTAAAAAGCCTCTCAGTCCGACGTATCATAGACACATTATTACTTTTTGTTCTCGTCCCTTTTTCCCATCTATCACAAAGCGTCAGATCTGTAGACAATTATAGAGGGGAGATTTAACAGCGGTCGTCTGCTGGAGCGATATTGGCAACGTAACGTAATTATATCAGCGGATGACTATTTGCCGCTCGGTTTAACTCAGAGAAGCACTAAATGGTTCAGCTTTGTCACTAATGAAAAGTATAGCTATACAGGAAACAGTAAAAGAAGCCACATATACATCTGGTATTCTGATATTAAAAAAAAAGATGGACGCAAAGTATTGACACATTTCCAATTGAAAATATGAAAATGAGTCTTACAGCTATATTTCGGAGATCTTTTTCATTCATTCATTCATTCGTTCATTCATTCATTCATTCATTCATTCATTCATTCATTCATTCATTCATTCATTCATTCATTCATTCATTCATTCATTCATTCATTCATTCATTCATTCATTCAAGCAGCTGGCGGCTGACTAAGGGTCAGCACGACGTGTACCTGACCTACACAGACTTAACCACTTAATGACAGGATATGAGGGGTTTTGTAGGGTGGTGGTTTAAATTTAGGTGGATATAAAGAAGGGAGGTAGCCGTAGCACCTCATGGTAGCCAACTCGGGTGTTGCACCGCTGGTGTGAGAAAATTTAGGAAGAGTTTTAATTTAGAATAATTACTCAATTTTCAAATATACATAATTTTGAATTTGTAATATCAACTTTATTGTTACCAGGTGTGCCCACATGCCATGCGGGGAAGCCGGTAGAGCTTGAAGCGTCGCTCTGGAGTTAGATAGTTCCCTAAAGACCTAACCAGGGCGCTCTGATGTTGAGGCAAACTCGCTTAGAATTTTGTGGCCCGGCGTCTAATGACATCTTCCACACAGGGGAGAGATGAGGCTTCCTGAAGGCATCTCACGGGAAACCTCCAGCAGACAGAATAGATGGCCCTAAGGCATCTATTTTGTACACGCTGGAGTTGTCGCAGATTGGTTCTTGCGGCCATGCCATGCCCCAGAATTAAAGTCTGAAAAAGCCGCAACTTAAGGGGTGTCGGCATCCCTGACCGCATCGTGGGGTATAACGAAGCCGAAGCTCCGCATGCCCGATGAGCTACCTCCTGGATGTGACCCCCAAAAGTTATGCCCTTGTCCAACTTTACACCCAAATATTTGAGAGAGTTTGTCCAATCTATCCGTCTACCAGAATAACTAAAGGCGGGGAGGTTGGCCGGAAAATGGCGCTTTGTGAAGAGTATGGCCTGGCTTTTCTCCAGGTTGATGGACAATCGCCAAAGCCTGCACCAGTCGTGAATGAGGCTTAGGTGTCGCTGTATTGCGTTGAAGGCTCTGCGTGCGTGTCTATGTTGTATAGCAGCACATCGTCTGCGTACTGGGCTATGTTGACAAGTAGCTCCTTGGGGAGATCCGTCACATATACGCTAAAAAGTGTAGGGGATAAGACTTCTGGGACTCCGCCTCTGATGGGTCTTCTGGTAAATAGCTCTCCCGCCACAGTTACTGTGAAATGTCTGTGTTTAAGGAAAGTGTGTAGAAGATGTATCATGTGTGTAGGAAGCCCCAGGGTGATAAGCTTATGTAGGAGTTCGGAGCTCTTCGAACATCCACCCTCTTTTATTACATCAAGTGTCATTCTTTCTCCCTTCAACATTAAGTGGTAGTCGGACTTAACGGCGACACGCTGTCAGAGTTCGCAGGTATAGGTCACACGCCGTGCCGCATGCAGTAACTGTTTGTAAGCACACCGGCATACCCCGCAATAGCTTGCGACTGTTAAATTCTTAGGCTTATGACACGGCAATAAAGAAGGCATTTCTTATGAGTGTTTAACATGTACCAAAATTCCGTTGTAGCAGTTCATGTTGGCAAAGAAGCTGGTGGACACATGCAACTTAAACCTTTTAGAGGGAAGTTAATATTAGTGAGGTTGAGGATGGAAGCTTTAAATGATAAACAAACAAGAAAACAACATCAAAGAATTGTAGATAAATTAACCAACACTAAATGGATTATACAAAGAGACGAGCATTTTATTTCACGTGTTTGATAATACTAAATAATGCATTTGTACTGAAAAGGAGGCTGTTGATATTTACAGTAAGTTGTTGAGGGTATTGCACACTTAAGATCATAAAAATGCCCTGAAGTTAAACAAATAAATATTATCATTGATGTAACTATTTTTACAATTCATATTTTTAATGAAACTAAATTAATCGTGCGTTCGTTGAACTCCCTTCAGCTCCTCCATCCATTAAAGCCATATCCGTCATTTCGGTGTTCGTATAGCGTTCCATATTGCTTGGATTTGCTATCTAAGTACGCGCAAAATCCTCCCTGTTAGGAAGGAATGTGTAGTTTTACACTGAAGAGCAACCTTCAACTGTCCGAGTTATTAGTCGACTTTTGTACAAGTAACTGCCCTTTACTCCATTACCTGAAAGGCAGTCTAGGGTCACTGATAAAAAGCAAGGAGCAATGTTTTTGTTTTCGTGGCCGGCGCGTCCCAATAACAACTTTTGAAGTTCGCACACCAGTGGTTACAGCACTGCCTAATCACAAAATCATGTAATATTTAATGCTACATAAAATTTTACGTATCAGAACTTCGAAGTTGCGTCACGGAAATTCGGAATAGTCAAGAGTCAACATGAAAAATTCATTGCCATGGCCGGGATTTGAAGCCCGGATGTTGACTCTATCTATCAAAAACGTTAGCCTATATATGGCTAGTGTGGAGAAATGATTAATTTCCATCAATTAACTAAGATAATAAAGAATTAAATGATGAAGACTGGAACTCAAGTACTTACGATAGTATGTCGCCACAAACGGTGTATCTCGGATGTGAGAGCCCCTAGTGGTTTACTGGGGAAATATATGAGTCTAATGGAGAATTTAATATCAGGACGGTACGTTGGCCATGGTAGCTCAAGGGTTAGAGCGACTGTACGGAAACCAGTAGATCCGTGGTTCAAATCCCGGCCATGGCATTGAACTTTTCATGTTGACTCTATCTATCAAAAACCTTAGCCTGTATATGGCTAGTGTGGAGAAATGATTAATTTCCATCAACTATCGGAATAGTTAACTTATAAACTACGCAACAGCTATAATCTTTTGGTGTTATTTTGAATCGAATTGTAAAAATTACATGTATGTCACTTTCTGAAATTTAAGCATGCTTAAGAATGAAATAACGCTCTTACTGGAGAGGAAGAAGTCCAGCTTAGGAAGTACAGCAGCTGCTACAGAGATAACTCTAAAAAAAGACTGTAAAATGTCATTAGTGTTGTATCCCAAGTGAAACTCTGTAGAGAACTTGCTATATTCCTAGCTGTTAGAATAAAAAGAGGCGCCTTCACTGGCCATTAGGAATGTTTTTCGAACGACTGTCTAAATTGTAGAAATAATGGTCCAAATTGAAGTAAACTCACTTTCCCACTTCCCTTGTGCCACTTAAGGGGAAAGCTACAGTGGAAAACTTGTGCAACAAATGGTGGAGGAGTTTCCTTGGAAAACAAAACAAAACGCCTGCCTTGGCGGTTGTTGGAATCGTATCCCACCATCTGCTGCAAAAACAAAAGGCTAGCGCCTTGAAGAATAAAGTGCTTTCGTTATCTCAGGAAAATCTCTGAAAGCTCTTTCCGCTAAACTTCTGCGTCTAGGTCCCCGAATTTCTGTGGCTTCCTTGTGTTTGCAGACGTCGTGGGTTTTATTTTAACTGGTGATAATAAGGAACTGTTCTAGAGCGCAGACAACAAGTTCCAAGTTGCTTCCCTAAACAGTACTTTTTTCCCAGTTAAAGTGGTTTCATAGGGCGTGAACGAGTGAATGGAGCAAATAAACGACGCTAAAGAGGTGATGGCAATGAGAAGAGTAGGATGATACTCTTTTCCCCTCTTTGAAGCATTTCCCAAGTTTATGTCTCTCCCCCCTCTCTTTCTCTCTCTCTTCTATGGTAGGTAGATTGTTCAGGTAACAAAGGGAACACCTAGCACTCCCAGCTGCAACTGGAGCTTCATATGTAGATCCCCAGGAAGAAATGAGATGAAGAAACCGTAAATGGCGGTGTTGCGCATAATCCTAACAGCTTAATGGCTTGATCTCTCCGTTGGAAGGCTGTCCTTTCGCCCTCCCGAAGGGGGGGGGCGGGATCCGTCTCAGTTCAGCTGCCGTGGTACGGGCGCTGTGGACCACTAGCACTCGTGGTACCTCTGGCGTTATTAGAGGAAACTTAGGCCGAACATTCGAGCCCCTCCCTGAATGGGAGTTGTTCGGATTGGGTTGGACTCCAGGGGGCAGTGGTTCCCAATACCCGTGGGAGATCGGGTACGTCTCCGAACGGGGTTGATGGAAGCCATATATTCCCGCGTATTAGCCTGCACAGCTAGTAGAAGGTGTGCTAGATCACCAGATGCCCTCACCGAGATTGTTCGGTAGCCTTCCCCCTTTGGGGTGGGCACGCGTAAGTGGCGCATCCACTTCCACCCGTCTGGTTTTCCGACCAGATATGGGCTTGTTAATCCCTAGTCTTGCCCTACTGGTAAACCCCACGGGAGCCCGCGTGCGGGTGTCCAAGAATAGCATAAGGTTTTTAAAGATGTTGAAAATAGCCTTTAAAAATCTCTCCCAGCCCAAAGTTGTCCTTATATAAATAAAATTCAGAATTTTTCTGCCTTACCTAGAAGATCCGCAATGATTTTTAACTTAACCTCTATAACATATATGACATAAATAAAATTTGTACTCTGAATTGTTTAGAAGTAGTTTCTCAAGTTCCTCTTCATTCAGCAGGAACTTTGTATATTTTGTCTTCATTAGTAAAAGCACTATGCAAAAACAAAGTATGAGAAATCCTGAAAGCATACAATTTGTAACAGATAACTTGTTCTTTGACATCAGCAATTTCCATGATCACTGGATTTAAGGTTTTTAAAGGTACCTATGACTGAAACATTGAAATCCTGAACTAATAACGCTAGCTTTTTAAGATTTATAGCACAAATGTAGCTTAGTGCATATACGAGGCCTTTTCAATAATGATCACATTTTTTTTTTTTGAGAAATCTTTCAAAATCGCCTCCGCAGCCCTCACCACTGCTTCTGATGATGGATAATGCCTCCCTCGCCGCCTTGGTAGCGTGGTGGTAGCATGTCTGCCTCACGTTCAAGAGGTCCCGAGTTCGAATCTCCGTCAGGGTGAGTTACCTGTATAAGGGTTTTTCCGAAATTTCCCTTATCTTGAAAGACGAATGTCGGGTAACTGTAATCTCCATGGACCCCGGACTCATTTGAGCATCATTTCATCAATTCCATTCATCGTCCGACATGACTTAGCGTTGGAGGACGTAAATTACAAATAAATGAATGAATAAATAAATAAATAAATAAATAAATAAATAAATAAATAAATAAATAAATAAATAAATAAATAAATAAATAAATAAATAAATAAATAAATAAATAAATAAATAAATAAATAAAATACCTCCCAAGAAGGCGTTACTTCAAGTTAGGGAATAGAAAAAAAAGTCACATGGGGCTACATCCAACTATAGGAAGGGTGAGGATTTCACTTCATGTTGACTTTTGCAAGATATTCAGCAACAACATTCGCAATATGCGGCCGCGCATTATCGTGGTGCATAATCCAGGCTGCTTCATGGTAAAATTGTCTTTAGAGACTGATATGGACTTGCAATGGTTTCAGGACATCCCTGTAGTATTGTCCAGTTGCTGATGTGTGTGCAAGTAGGACGTACTAATAAAACATTCCATGAATATCAAAGAATGAGATGGCCATAACTTTCCCAGCAGAAGCAACCACTTTTTGGGGGTTGGTGATGAAGAACATTTCCACACTGAGCTTTGCTCTTTGCTCTCAGGATCAAAATGATGTAGCCAAGTTTCGTCAGCAGTGATTACGTTTGGAAGAAGCTCCGGATGTTCCTCTAACATCCTCTAACATCCATTCTTTAACTTCCTTTAACTTTAACTGCATGTCACCTCCATTGTTCAGAAGTTTTTTTCACTGCAGATAAAATATCTCGAAAAGAGCTTCAAAATGAATATAACTCATCGTCTTCACACCAGCTGTTCCATTACTGTATGTTGTTTATATTCCACAGAAGAAGATAACAGGCAATTTGAAGATTTGCATATTAAAAGGAGTCCAAAAACTTATACATTATAATCGCGATGTTAACATAAATTTATACGTTTGATATAGAAACAGATACCAATTTAATTCTTAAAATATGTGGTTCTCCAAATTGTTCATTTAGTGGTTTACGTAATGAATTCCCACAAAAGAAGTCATTGTTGCTATTGTAGCTATTTTACACTATAGCTATTTTAATTTGCTCCAAGTTTGTACAGATACACCTAAAAGTTTTAGTTCCCTGGAGTAACCCATTCTTCAACATTTGAGCTAGAAAATTAGTTGGACATACAAAAGAGACTGCAAGAAAGAGAAAGCGGATACGAAGAAAAATGAAGTTTCGTTTCTCAAGGTAAGATGGTCTTTGTATTCTTCAGGCAAAGTTTTCAGCAAAGTGTGCTTTTCAACCGAAAGTTGCGGAAATACGCTCGGAGCTCAATTGTTTTCTCTTCCAATCATACCCTAGCGCAGTTCGTCTTCCTCTTCTCTTTGACACCGGTATCTCGTATATACTTTGAGAGGACACTGGCTCCCTTATCTCCCAACAGACTTCCCGTCAGCACAATTTATGTCTTTCTCCCCGGAGTCGACATCTCGTCTGCTACTCCTCAATTAATCGAACGTGATCTTCTATTTTTGTTGGGGGATTATCTTCTTGAGCTCGTTGTGCACTGACGTCACATCCAGAAGTTCGTCCCAGAATTAGCTCTTGTTATAAAAATTGATTATCATTCCGAGTTCGATGTTCGGACAGGAAGTGGAAAACCGTGGCACACAAAGCCGATTTTGACCATTCTGTTTTCCCGTTGTACTGCTTTGTGGTTCATGGGGCTCGGGTTCGGAAATTGGTGAGCTTAGGATTAGCGTTATACAAACAATGGATACTAACTCACAAACTTCGGGCGGCTAGTACAAGCTCTGAGAAGAATAAATGAGCCGGCTAGCAGTGAAAGCTTGTAGAAAAACAACCTATAAGTTTTTGATAGATTGAGTCAACATGAAAAATTCAATGTCATGGACGGGATTTGAACCACCGATCTCCTGGTTTCCGTCCAGTCGCTCTAACCCATTAATCTACCATGGCAAACGTGCCGTCAGGACATTAAATTCTCCATTTGACTCGTATATTTCCCCGGAAAACCACTAGTGGGCACTCGCATTCGAGTCATATTGACTCTATCAAAAACGTTAGCCTATATATGGCTAGTGTGAAGAAATGATTAATTTTCATCAATTAACTAAAATAAGAGTTAGATAATAAAACCTGGAAACAAGTACTTACGATAGCAAGTCGCCATAAATGGTGTATGTCGAATGTTTTCGATGTCTGGTACACAAAGGTTTGAATTCCTAAGGCTTGAAAAATATGTTGTACTAAGAACTCTGGTTTACGAAAAGATAAGAGAAATTCCTACAGTACTAAAATCACGAATGCTGTTTAAAAAGTCTCATATGAAGGTAGAAGAACACATCCAGAAGATTTCCTAAAGGCTTGGCAGACCGATTTCGAAAGGAAAAAAAAAAGATAGGTGTGGTGCTAAATGTGCTGTGCTAATGTTTTGAAGAACAGAGTCTGTCGCACTATATTGCCGCCTACTCTGGCTTCTCTAAGCATAGCCATGCTACATCAGGACTTCCCCGAACAGCTGCACTCCTTCATCAGACAGGCAGTACCGCCTAGAAAAAAGCGAGGATGTGAAGTAACTGCAGGAAATTAAAGCAGAGATCCTCCCAAATTTATAGAGAGCGATGACCGATTCCGTTTCATTTTCATGTGTTCTGTTTCGTCGCGCCGGATAGATAAAACTCTTAGGTATTTATATCGATTCAGACCTTGGCTGGTCAACACATATCAATTACGCGGGCTGTTCAATAAAGAATAATCCAATTTTTTTTTTGACAACGTACCTTTACTCATCCTCATAATTTTGATGGTCCTTCTCAAAATGTTCTCCCCTGAATGCGATGTACTTGTCGCTGTGTTTCTGCCAGTCTTCAAAGACACGCTGGAACCCATTTTTTGAAAAGATCCTTCAAAAGCGCCTCCGCAGCCTTCACCACTGCTTCTGATGATGGATAATGTCTCCCACGAAGGCGTTTCTTCAAGTTAGGGAATAGAAAAGAGTCACATGGAGGCTAAATCCGGACTATAGGAAGGGTGAGGGATGCACTTCACGTTGATTTTTACAAGATATACAGCAACAACTTTGGCAATATGCAGCCGCGCATTATCGTGTTGCGGTATCCAGCCTGCCTCATGGAAATGTGGTCTTTTGCGCCTGATATGGACTTGCAATGTTTTCAGGACATCCCTGTAGTATTGTTCAGTTACTGGTGTGTGTGCTGATAAACCATTCCATGAATATCAAAGAATGAGATGACCATAACTTTCCCAGCAGAAGCAACCACTTTTGGTTATTTGTGGGGTTGGTGATGAAGGGGATTTCCACACTGAGCTTTGCTGTTTGCTCTCAGGATGCAAATGATGTAGCCAAGTTTCATCAGCAGCGATTACGTTTGAAAGAAACTCCAGATCTTCCTCTTACATCAAGTTTAACTGTATGTTACCTCCATTGCAGCGGTAGGCGATACTGAACTAGCCTGAACTTGCCTGGTTCTCACAGGCGGGAACCAGGAGTAACAACATTGAAGCTACTACGGCGTGTTTGTTTCACATTAAGCTAACGGAATATAATAAGATTGCATTTTAGTGCGAAAAATTATTTCGTGAAAAGTCATGATTATTCTTTATTGAACATTTTAGGGAATAAATCACTACTCTATGAATCAAATACCAAATTTCTAGGAATATGGTTAGATGAACATTTAAAATGGGAAAAACAAATTCAGCAACTAGAAGTTAAACTAAGCAGAATTACATTCGCTATTAAATCAATGAGGGAATCTGTAAACACAAATGTGTTGAGAATTATTTATTTTGCTTATTTTCATTCTGTAATGTCTTATGGTATACTTAGCTGGGGAAATGCTAAAGATGTATAAAAAATATTTAGACTGCAGAAAAGGGCTATTCGTTATATAGTAAATATTCCTTTCACCACCAGCTGTAAACCATATTTTAAACTACTAAAAATACTTCCATTACCCTGTGTGTATATATATGAAGCTCTAGTTAGGACAAGAATTGTACTTGCTCAATTTGAAACAAATTCGCAGATACATACACATAATACAAGAAGTAAATCAGATCTAGGCATTATAAACCACAATACAACTTTATTCACACATAGCTTCGAACATAAAGCAGTATTATTATATAACAAACTACCTGATGGCATTAAAAGTATAACATCGGAAAAAAGGTTTAAACTGACTGTAAAAACATTTTTAAGAGAAGGTTGCTATTATTCAGTGGAAGAATACTTAAAACATGATCAACATATCAATGCTTCCTAAAATGATGTTTGTGAATAAATACCTGTGCAACTTCGGAGGTGATACTTGTAATATTCAGAAAAGCTGTAAAAAATATCCTACTAAAAGTAATGTCACAGACAACAGATGAGTTTCTAAGAAGTAAAGTTAAATAATAAAGTAAATATTGATTTTTTGGTAAAAATTATGTCTCTTACAGCCTAGTTCTTACAAATGTAATACATTAAACTATTATGTGACCTAAGTTGCATTATTCTTAATTAATATTTGTATTATTATTCTGTTAATTACTACTGCATTACTTTAATCACTATTGTATTATTTAACTACTATTCTATTATTTAATTACTATTGTACTATTCATAAGAAATGTATTATTCTTATGGGTACAAATTTGACGAAGCCATGAATATTGTATATTCCTAAGGTGAATAAAACTATCTAACAACCCTCGTGTATATAAAAAGTATCACAACAGGAATTTTCATGTTGAGAATTTTTACTAACGGTGTTAACAAGGACGTTCTGATGAAAGCTTCCTAGCTCATATTTATTCGAATTATAATTATGGTATACCTTTCTGGGGAAACTACTCTTTAACAGCTAAGATATTTATATTGCAAAATAAGGCTCTTAGATTAATTTGTGGAGTTCATTCAAAAGAACATTGCAAAGTATTTATTCATTTAGGTATTTTAACATTGTCATCTATGTATATGCTGAATTGTCTTTTATATGTTAAAGAAACATTGTAATAGAGTTATAGTTTGATCTACATCGTCCCATAAACCAATGACGGCTATTTAATATTTCAGGAATAGAGAAACAAAAACGATAATTCTGAGTCAGTGTTGTAATGGTTGGAGACCGTAGTTTGCATAACACGCACGAGTATTCTAGACCTTCATTTCGGTCTAGTGGCACAATTAGCGAAGTGGAGGTTTATATCCCTTGTCTGCATAATCATGGAAGAGAAAAAACAGCCAAACTACTGGTTAACTGTTAGTGTCACTGTTTTTGTTGTTACTCATCATGCAGAGAGTCTAGGTGGTTTAGGGATCACAACTGTTTTTGTTTGTTATGATATGTCCCTGCATTGCACTCAACTTTGTCGCATTGAGAACAGTGACGTCAAGCTGCAGACGGATCCCCATGGGCAATTTGAAAGCCTGTCAGAATTGGTAGCACTAAACGTTGCCACGCCATCATATGGCTTAATTGTCTATCTTCTTGGGTTTATCATAAGTAGGGCCTGGAATTTGTTGACCTAAAAATTCTCTACAAATGAGCTATAAAATGCTCTTAAAACATAAAAAATGCATATAAAATCTAAAAAATGAACTAAGAAAAATTAACAATTTTTCATAATAATAAATTAATAACTTTCACCAACAGATAATGCATATAGGGTTCGAATAACCACATTTCAAAATTAACAATGCAATTATTCCTACTAAATAATACATAAATTCAAAATTCATCACGTCATTTTAAATTTTATAAATTGTGATTCATCTGGAATTGCATGACCAGTGTGACGTTCAAGAAAATCTGTAATTTGGAATTATTTAATTATCTTAGCGGAATATTTGCACATAATTCTTTATAAAAGGAAGATGACTAATTACTTGACGTCAAAGCCGTTTTATGCTATCCGGGAGCTGGTTAATGTGAGTTCTATTGACACACTTAAATTAGTATATTATGCATACTTTAACTCTATTATGGAATACGGAATATTATTTTGGGGCAACTCACTATAAAGTAAAAAAAGATTTCTTATAAGAGGGTTATAAGAATCATTACTAACACCCACACCTGATGCTCCTGTAAAGATCTTTTTAGAAGATTGAAGATATTGACGCTTCCTTGCATAGATATATTCTCGATCCTAAAATTCTTTGTATGCAATCGTGCCTTATTTGCAACAAATAATGTAATTCACAAAATAAACACTAAACAAAAGTATAATATCCATTATCCCAATGATAAACTTTCTTGCTTCCAGAAAGGTGTGTATTATGAAACTATCAAAATATTTGGCGCACTTCCTAATGTTCTTAAAGAAAAAGTTGATAATTTCGGTGCTTTTAAAAAAAGCTGTTAGAGAGTAGCTTTGCTTAAAATCTTTTTATTCCGTACAAGATTATCTGAATGACAAATTATCCTGATAATGCTTCTGTAGCTCTATAAGTAGTATCTAACTATTCCAATGACAAATCATTACTAATAAATATTTGATGCAAGTTGAAAGTTTATTTTTAATGTATATGTATTTAATAAATAACAAGAATAGTATCCATTGTAAAAATGTTGAGACGTACTGGCATAAGCCAAGTGAAAGCTAGTTTAAAAAGTGTTTCATTTTGTATCATATGTAATTATCCCTGCTTTTCTTTCCATATTGTTGTTCATATTGCCCGTATACTATAATATGTGTCTTATGTTAACTTTTCAAGTACATATATATGCTATTAAGCTTTATACCTCTGGACATGTTCAATGTTCACAGCCTTTTCTGGCTACAAGTGAACCTACTGAACGCAAATCCATCTAATCTAATCTAATCTTTTAACAGTAACTGAGTCGCTTGTCTTTTTTTCCATATTTTGAAGAGCTCGCAATTGTTTCTCCCGCCTAACATGTACGGTGCACCGTTCGTCTGCAGCGACTTTAATTTCGCACACTTTACAGAAAAATACAGTTCCATCAGTAGAGATTATATTTCCGTCAAATCCTGAAATATACTTTTTCAAACGGAACGCGGTTGATTGTTTTTGTTTTGGCGTTTCAATTACACAACACCACAAATTTACACACCTCACAAGCTACTCTCCTTACTGCAACACTTCTAGCTCCAGAACTCTTGGCTGATGCAATCCAACACGTATTGCATGATGTAATCGACGATTCCTTGAATTGATGCGTCATAAATTCACCAGCACTGTTAGGATAATGACCTGTATTAATTACGTGTTTACCACACTTACAAAGTTATTATTTCATAAAATATGATGCTATAAATAAACTTTTACTCGCGGATTATTTTTAAAAAAACCAAAAAGCCCATGCGTCAGGGTCAGGTCGGCCACGGGAATCGAACCCGCAGCCCCTGAAAGCGGGCTCCAAATGAAAATGCCCAATAAATTCCTGAAAAAGAAATAAACTGACCGGAAAATGCATCTAAATGTTAAAAGACGACTTTATTATAAAAATGCGGGAAAGATGCATTTTAATGGCCTATAAAAACCTTACATAACGTATTTGTTCCAGAAAAATGACTTTTCAGCAAAATCCGGGCCTTAATTACACTGGGGAACAAAAAAGAGTTATTTTTATATACCCGAAACAAAATAGGCAAATTCTTATGTAAACTGATCTGCTGATTCCAAAAATGCCGCTCAAAATGCTGTATCACGTAACGTTTTTTTTTTTTTTTTTTTTTTTAGGTATTCATAATTTTTTATGAAAACTTACAGAAATGTGATGTGATAACTCATATTTGATTAATTGAAAATAATAGGTATTTTATTGCCAAATAACATTGAAAATAATAATAATTATTATTAATTATTATTAAAATAAATAAACACAAGGTGATGAAAACCAATACCTGAATTATCTCAGAAGTGTTTCACTGTTGATTTTTTTTGTATTGACTCCCCCGTTTGAGGAGCCAACAATAGTCTCTAAACATAGCTGAATCCCAGCGATACCATTGTAGCGTCTTTCCATCTCAGAAATGTCCTGGTGAAAACGCTCACCTTGCTCATCACTTACTACAGCTCCTAGGTTTGTAGGGAAAATATAAAGGAGACAGTGCAAAAAGTGGATTTTAAGTGACATACGGCAACCCTTTTCTTTGTAGCTCCTTAATAGTTCTGAGACTAAACTTTCGTAATTTTCTTCTTTGTTATTGCTCAGGAAGTCTTCCACCACTGATTTAAATGATTTCCATGTTGCCAGTTCAAAACTTTTAAGCTTTGATTCAAAAACACTGTCTTTAAGAAGTAGTCTTATTTGAGGCCAAGAAATATATCTTCCTTCAATTTAGATTCACTTATTTTGGGAAAGATACTTCTTAAATACTCAAATGCACTTCCGCTTTTGTCCAAACCTTTAACAAAATTCTTCATTAACCCGAGCTTTATGTGAAGTGGGGGGAGAAGAACTTTGTTTGGGTCTACTGGAGGCACATACTTAACTCTACTTGCTCCAGAGGTATAGTATTCCCTTTTCTCCCATTCTTTCACTATAAAATGCTTGTCAGTTGCCCTACTGTCCCATAAGCACAAAAAACAGCAATATTTTGTGAAACCTCCCTGCAGTCCCGTTAGCAATGCAACTACCTTGAGGTCACTACAAATTTCCCAGTCATGGTTTTGATAACTAATAGCATCTAAAATTATGGACATGGAATCGTATGTCTCCTTCATTCCTATGGCATGAAATAAAGGTATTGAAGGTAGTAAATTGCCATTATGAAGCATCACTGCCTTTAAGCTGTATTTAGAAGAGTCAATGGCTATTATTTTAAATTAAGACAATATGAGTTGGCATCATACATCATTTCTGTAATGTTATATAAAAGAATAAGAATATCTCAAAAAAGTTACGTGATACACCATTTTCAGAAGCATTTTTGGAATCAGTGGGTCATTTTGCATAAGAATTAGCCTATTTTGTTGCGGGTACAAAAAACGTGTTACCTAGTGTTATAAGTAATCCCAACAGAGATTAGTAATCTATATATTCACTTGTGCAAATCAAGATGGAATTTGTTAGATGAAAGTAATCTCTACTGTATTTTTATGTAACAGACTGTGCAAACAGTGTGAGTAGCTACTTCGTCTTTCTTATTTAAAGTCAGACCATCACTGAGCCAGCTGTCAGATCACGGCATACTAGACGAATGAACAATAGAATGTGACATGCATACTATACGAATTATAGTAGTGGAAATGAGAAAAGAGTGAATCTCAAAGTTCGCTAAAACTATAACTTTTTAGCACAAAGTTTTCAAAAATCGTAATTTGTTTAAAACTTGCACTATTTAAATGTATATCCATGAGCAGAGGGAGGATTTTGTGGTGACAGTTATTTAAAATATTCGCATAATTAATTTTAACTGGTGTTGCTTTTTGATTTCTAAACCATAAGTTCGCATTAATTTCACACAAATTTTAAGGGAAGAATTAATGAGTAGTGACATGGCTCAAATGAAAAGTAACAGGTAACTAGAGCAGCACAGCTGTTCAGACGTTTTTCCAAATTAAAACATTTTATATCAAATCAGCAGATAGCAGGCAACATGAATAAGATCAAATATCACATCTCACACATCGCCAAACTACAGCATATAACAAGTTGTTATATTTCCCTTTTCATACCAGTTCATTTGTCTGTCACAACTAAGTTATATGTAGCGAAAAATCTCTCACTGTCAGCGTTTGACATCGGCAACCAAAAACATTTATCTTGACAGGAATCCTGCGCGGTAGGCATGAGTAGCAACTGTGGTGGGGGTGGTGCACCTATCGCCACAATGCGTCACACGGGTAAGATTACGAGAGAGGAGGGCGGTGCATAAGGTGTCTACAAACAAATTTCATTCTCCAAGCCAGATTTGCAGCTCTTATAAACTAAGTTGTAATTCTTACTATGGTAGTACTCTCCACGCTTTTGTTGGATCTTAAATAGTACATAGGCTTTTGGAACAAAACCCTCTTCTCCCCCAACAGGCATCATAAACAAATGTCGGCCTTTCAATATCGCTGCAGAATCCCTGTAACGTATTTCACTCCAGGCATATGGTCCAGTATGTGCTGTATTTATATAAGTTTCATCCATATAAACTATATAAACTTCACTAGATATCTCCGAATATTTTGTAAATACTTCAGCCTTTTTGCACGTATGGTGCGAAGTTCGGTTAAAATTTGTCTGTCACGCTTAGTGCTTTTTTTACTCTAATAATCCTAGCTTCAAAAGAGCTCTTCTTAATGTTCAGACACTGACTTGGAAGTCAGTAGAATTTTTAGCTTCATAAGCAATTTCTTCAAAGTTGGTCTTTAATTTTCTGTGCTTTAAAAATTATTCATAGTTTGCCTAACTACTTCTGAATTGAAACATCCAAATTAGATTTTGTGCATGTTCTTTATCTTTGTTTACTGGGCAAAGATAAGGACGTTGTTGCACTAGCACCAATGGCTTTTCTTTCCTTAATAACTCTCCTAAACTGCTTTCAGACACAACTGTTGCCTCAGATACCTTTCCCCAGATTTTTATAGCTGACCCATACCATTGTTACTTTTTTATAAATCTATGGATATTCGTTATTACTTCTCGTGTTTTTAAATGTAGCACATTATTTCCTAATGCGCTGCTAGGGGGCGTCATTTATAAATGCTCTCTTGGAACCAGGAGACAAGCATATTTTGAAACAAGCTGTAGTGCTACCGAGTAGCTCTGCACCTGTTTAGTTGCTCGCAACTGGTACGCAACTGACCTGCCCTCCGCTTCAGTTGCAACTGTTCTCAGGTGGACTCGTCCAGATACCACTGCGCATCGCTCTGCACTTTTCAAGATAAAAAAAATACATCTGTAACACAGAAGTTGCGGTAAGGATGAACTTTTGCCTTCAATGCCAAGAGTACTGTTACTACATCTAATCTGTTATCGTTACCATCATGGCTTTGCTGTTCAACAATGTCACAAAGCTATTTGTAATAAATAAGAAAATCAGAATCACAAGTAATACCACTGTTTTTAAATGCTTTACCATATTCTTCGAAGTTTTGCGCAGATGATAGCTAATTGTGAGAAGGTTAGGCTCAAAAAGATGGAGCAACGTGTCATACATTAATGACACCATGGAACTTGTAAGCAATGTATTTGATCGGATAATCTCAAAAGGTCTGTGGCCCCCCCCCGAAACCCCTGGCCTAAAATAATAGCATTCTTTCTTAATTCTTGTACCCTTTTATTCTTTCAGTTGATGAATCCCATATCAATGTGCCATGACAATGGAAGACTAAATAAATAAAAATAAATAAAACTGCTCAAAAGAATATGTACAGGAGAATTACTAGTTCAAAAATGCCATTACAGTAATTGAGCTCTCTCCCTTCCAAGATTTCCTTATTTCAGCATATCTGATAGCCCTCTTCAATCACATCAACAAAGAATGTAATAGTCTTTACAGCAATGGACTGCTACTTGAAAATTTTCATGTCACATTTTTTTCTTGTGTGGATATCTAACAAATAGAGTGTGCAAGAGTTGGCCATGCTCAATTGTTCACGAGGAATCTATTAGAAACGAAATAAGTAACATTGGCGAGGATATTCTCCGTAAAATTTCAGAGAATATGGTTAGACGAGTGCAAACAAGTATAGATTCTGTTAAAGGGCACTTCCAACATTTTCTATGAGATGTAAATAGTGAAATGTAATGAGCCAGCTATGTATTATTTTCTCCCTAAGTTGCACGTGTGTCCTATTATTAGTTCAAAGTTTATGACCTATTTAAATGGTTCAGGTTTATATGGATCATGCTATACGATTTTTCCTCCGTTTCCTTCCATGTCTCCTTTAGTACTTGTTTTATTATGCAGATATTAAACCAAGTTTATGTAGTTTCTACTCTATTTATCTTCCAGTTTATACAGTAGTTGAATTACATCATAATTATTAAGATATTGGAACCTTTTTACGATTTTGTTATCTGTAACAACATTACTTCTAATATTTTCCCCATTAACATTTTCAGACTTTAATTCTTTACTAAGTCATTTGATATTTATACTTTTATTTGTAAGTAATAATGAAAACGCTTGTGTAGATGAGAATTGGAATGCAGCAAGCGGATGGTACTCCCACGTGCAAGTGTGCTGCATGTTGATTACATAAGTCACCACAGTGTGGCGCTGATTACTTACACACTGGACATAGTTTTGCAAGAGAGAATTACAGCATACAAAGGTGTTGTTAATTACATATGTATGTAATATTATTCATGCTGTTGCAGATGCGTGACCTGCACCATGATCACCTGGTGAGGTTTCTGGGAGCATGCGTGGATCCCCCGCATGCCTGTCTCCTCACTGAGTACTGCCCAAAGGGCTCCCTGCAAGACATCCTGGAGAATGAACAGTTCAAGTTGGACTGGATGTTTCGTTACAGTCTCATGCACGACCTGGTAAAGGTGAGGTCAATCAAAAGGAACCAGTTTTGTATTGAGTAAAGCACATAGCTGATCACAACAAATTATTTGAAATACCTAATTGTTGTTCTAATTTTGGGTTGAGAAAAGAAATATGACAATAAAAAGGTTTTATTAGCTCTAGTTTCTATGATAAGCACAAGGTGGAAGTATTACTTATTAACGGATTGAGAGAAAAGGATACATTTTAATTACATACATGTTAACAACAGTGCAAGTGCATTCGATTTTTTAACTGGTAATTACATGCTAAGAGTTCTAAATTGCTGGAAAAATACTTCGCAGATACTCGTGTCTGAAGAGAATCATGTGGTGGCCTATTGACTTCGTCGTCTTTTAGCTTGCCTCTTGTGATGGAGTCCCGCAGAATCCCTATACAGAGACCAACAGTAATCCACAAGCATTACTTTATTCCAACGGCTCTGATATCTTTGTTCCGTAACAGAAATGTCCTGATGGAATCTCTCCCCATGTTCATCACTAACAGCTCCACAACTAGGAGGGAAAAAGTCTAGGTGGGAGTGGAGAAAATGGATCTTAAGGGACATGTTGGGACGGTATTTTTTCAGAAGCACTGTCATCAAATGCTTGTAGTTGCCATCTCTTTTTTTGCCTAAAAGTAACTGAACAACACCCTTGAAGGCTTCCCAAGCTTCCTTTTCTTTCCCTTCCAAAATTTAGTCAAATTCAGGATCCTTTACAAGTTCTCTTATTTGTGGTCCGACAAAAATGCCGTCCTTAACTTCTGCATCACTTAATTTCCTAAATTTCTCTCTGATGTTATTTGACAGGTGTGCCAGCTCCTCCCCAAAATTCCCCAAATTGAAATCTTCACTCTAGGAAAAGAAATGTCACTTTATATTCAAGACAAGAGCTAATATTATCATTTTTATGGCGATTTCTTAACTCAGCTGATGATGATGATGATGATGATGATGATGATGATGATGATGAGGATGAGGATGATGATGAAGAGGATGATGATGATGTTGATGATGATGATGATGATGATGATGATGATGATGATGATGATGATGATGATGATGATGATGATGATGATGATGATGATGATGATGATGATGATGATGATGATGATGATGATGATGATGATGATGATGATGATGATGATGATGATGATGATGATAAGGGCCCTCAACTACGGCGGTCATCAGAGCCCTTTAAAAACTAGTCATGGCAAAAGCCAGATATAAAACTTTCTAAAAACTATACAAGTGTAACAAAACCTATTAAAAATATACGTACATAAAAAACATCAATCAGAACCTACTAAAAATTTCGTTCACTAAATTCTAAACTCTAAACTAGATAAGAATCTAAAAACCTTCTCTACGGGTCTCCACGCACGGCCTACACGTGGGTGGGCCTTTTGACCGTCTCCCTCAACAACGAAGAGGAGCCCACACGAGAGAGACTGTTGGCTCGGGACCCCGGGTGCGCCAAACCCGTACCTACCGAAGTAGGCCCCTGAGGGGTCAGCAGCTGAAAATGCATACAAATTCACTAATTTTAAGCCTGAAACATTTTTATTGTTCCCCAATGTTATTCTAATTCAAAATGCACTACTTCGTGTTGTCCTAAACATTTATTTCTAAACTCATTCATTTTCCTAAGGAACATTTTAGATCATTTAGGAATCGTAAATAAACCCCTAATTCAATTTATAGTCTTTTTGCTTTCTGTGCTACGTACATACAATAAACAGGGATTATTGAACTTGCCCAAATGTTTGACACCGCGATTTCACTGTAACTATGAGGGATCAAATAAATTTTCAACACATTTTCGGTTCCTTTTTGTTTTTATTGAACTAAAATCAAAACCAAGTGTCTCATTTTTCCACATGTTCTTCTATTCCTTCAACAGACTTCCTCCAACGTACAAGAAATACATGGAATCCCTCTGGAAAAAATATACAGGGTTCATCAACCAAATTTATAGTAT
Source organism: Mantis religiosa (assembly GCA_030765055.1). NCBI lineage: Eukaryota > Metazoa > Arthropoda > Insecta > Mantodea > Mantidae > Mantis > Mantis religiosa. The sequence continues at coordinate 28,470,077 of CM060959.1, read as the reverse complement.
TACATAGGAAAGGAAGTTTACGAGGTTGAGAGGCAGGGGGGTTGGAAAAGGCTCCTACACCCTTTCTCGGTAGTTTGACATCCCAGTAAGTGCTGAGGATATAGCCAAAATTCCAAGGAACCTGGTCTCCTTCAACCCGGGAGCGATGGATAACTCCGGGGCGTCTTTCCATAGGGCAATACCTGATTTCTTAAAGAGCCTACCCCGGTGACAACAACGTCAAGACGGGATGGAAGTGGATACGCCACTTACGCGCGTAAACCCTGCAGAGAAGACTACCGAAAACCTAGGTGAGGCCGCCTGGTGATCTAGCATACCTTCTACTAGCTCTGCAAGCTAGTACCCGGGACTTATGAGGTAACCCTCTACCCCCTCTGGGCGGCTGTAGCCTGGCCGGAGGTACCCGATTCCCAGTGGGTGTCGGGAACACACTGACCCCTCGAGTCCAACCCAATCCGCACAACTCTCCGACGGGAGGGGCTTGGCTTTTCGGCACGAGGTTCCTCTAGTATCGTCAGAGGTACCACGAGTACTAAGGATCCGCAGCGCTCGCACCATGACAACTGAAAGGGACAGATTCCCTCCCCTACGGATTTTGACATCCCATGTCAGTTCACTTACAAACCATTCAAAAAACACTTTGGCGTCTTGTACTTTTGTGAATGAATCGTCTATGTTTTGGTGTACAGAGTGAATAGGACGCATATTTTTTAACGGTTATGCTCTTTGTGTGGCATGCGTTCTCTGTCAAACACATTCACTGTCCTGATCCCACTGTGTAAGGGGGTGCATTCCTTTCAGGGACTTACTTTGCGTTGGTGGGCAGTATACAAACTTTGAACCGTCACAAAAATTATGTTCCATTCTACAAAGTTCAATTGCTGGAAATGTAAAGTTTAAAGACCAATTTGAAACTTAACACCACTGCTTCCCGCCCGCTTCGGTAGCGTAGATGATAGCGTGTCTGCCTCACGTTCAAGAGGTCCCGAGTTCGAATGTCGGTCAGGGTGAGTTACCTGGATAAGGTTTTTCCGGGGTTTTCCCTTATCCTGGTAGAGGAATTTCGGGTAACTCTACGCTCTATGGACCCCGGACTCATTTGAGCATCATTTCACCAATTTCATTCACCGTCCGATATGACTTAACGTTGGAGGACGTAAATTGAAAAAAAAAAACACTGCTTCCGTAAGTGTGTCTACGTTACATGGTTTACCTTTGTATACCTCATATTTTACTGTGCTCCATAAGAAGGAATACAGCGTCCTGAGGTCTCGAAAGTGTGGAGGATGGCACATCCCAAAAGTACGTCCGCAATCTTGCAGTAACTTCCTTGCTACTAATTCGGTTCAGTAACTAACAAGAATGACAATTCTGCTGCCACCTATTGAGGAAACATGTTATTAGTTTTTCCCATAAATTGAGCCATGTAGCACGGGAAATAGCTTCTATAACGGTTCAAATTGGGCATGCATTTTTCTGAGCACCCTGTATGTGCATTGTATACATATTGTTGCGAAACCATTATTTCGATAGCGTGGTTTGCGTGCACAAATAGACAGATAGTGCAGCGTAGAGATGAAAGGCTTGCCGAAACAGATCAACAGAAAGATAGATAACTGGAAGGTTCGTCATTAGTCTGGTACCGTCTTGATTGTGACTAAAACATTCCACAAACGTCTGGAACCATGAATGGACGGTTAGTTGAGTGGACAGTCGTAATTAGAGTGGTAATCGGAACTTGAGAATCGTCCGCGTGCAGCTGGGTTTTGAAACTGAACTCTTTGTTTATGTCCAACGACTCTTTAGACTGTATTTGTGTATGTTACGCCATTCTGCTACTGTAAGGGCTAACCAAAATGTGTTTCTATGGAAATAATTAGCATTTTAGAATTTCTGCCGCCTGGACTTTTAATTCTACGAACCCACAAAGTCCAATATTGTGACTATGTGGTTGCGTGAAATCAAAAGTCCAGGTTACAAACACCAAAAATTGTACTTTATTTCCGTAGAAACACGGCTCGTACACTGCCGTCCAGAATTACGTCACATACACAATACAACTTGCAAAGTCATCGACACAGCTCATCAACTGTTCACGCACGCCAGTACAATTAACGACTGACTCCTGTGGTGTGTGGGCTACCTTTTTATAGATTACTCACATTCCAGAAATTTCTCAAACAATCGAGACGGGGCTAGAACAAAGAGCTAGAAATCTCGAGAAATCCGTCTCTTTCCCACCGCCGTTTCGGCGAGCTTTCATCTACACACTAACCGTCCGTCCCTTTGAACTAGTCACCGGCGCCGCCTCGATATACATTGGGCTCGCGTCATTATATACAAGCAGATCTTTCGGTCGTGTGGTAGTCACTCACGCGCTCCCTGGTACACTTCTTCCGGGAACGACATTCATTTCCTCCATTGCCTTTCTCAGTGGTCCAGACATGTGGTAAGCACGTGTTCCAAGTTCCGATGAATATGGTGAATATGGAAGTAAGCTTGCCGTGACGTCCTTTGTGCAGCCCTTTGCGAAACTTAAGCACATTATCAATGACATTTGCTGAGTCATGTATTTTGTTCAGATTTGGGCTGTTTCATACACCGCCACAGTGATTTTTCAGGCTTCATTTGTTGCATAAGACTTGGTTTCTTACAGAGTTAACACAATTTTCGAATCTTCTACTCCAATGACAGCTTTCTGCAGCGATAGACATACACTGACTCCCATAAATAGTCGGACAGACCTTACATTTCACTATGGAGTGCTCTATAAAGCAGGATAGAAGATGTGTATCAATCTCAAGGTGCTTCTTGTGTTAAGAAAAGATCATTTGCTATGAATATCCATTTTGGAGGTGGAAAATGTGGCTGAACTAGGTGCTTCCCCATTCAACCTTGTTTATATCATGAGTTTACGACACAAGACGAATCGGACAGCACAAATGAAATGCAATACAAACGAGTAGGTGCAGTCTTTCAGACAAAACAACATCGTAGAAGAAGTACGTCAACTGTTCACCAAGAAAAAAGCAAGAACATAGTATGTGGCCTACAGATAAGCAGAGTATCTTTGAACAGAGCAGTCAGTGATCTATTACTACGAAAACAACAAAACATACTGGCAAATAGCCGAGATTGTGAATCTTAGCAAAACTACAGTTAGTGACATATTCACCGATATAAGTATTGTGACTTTGTGGGTTTTGAAATTAAAAGTCCAATTAACACAAACTCAAAATGTTCTTTATTTCCACTGACTTCCAGTTGAACACTTGCCATTACACAGAATTACGTAGTGCACACAATTACGGTTAACCAGTTCGTCCGTTACAGTTCCCTTTTGCTCTCGCAATACGTACACTCCTCCGATACACGTACACAGTCTTCTCGTCCGTACACTAGCACGGCGCTGATTCGCTGCTCGCCAAGAATTGACTGTCCTCACTCACTGCAGCCCTTTTTATAGGAATATCACTGTTTTCTAGAAGTCTCTGTTTTCAGTGAATCACCGCGAAGGTTCCAGATGGCAGTGAATGGGGGAAGAGGCGGCCAGCGACAAGTGACACTTCCCTAATCATCCAGTCAGTTAGTGACTGGATGGGTGTGGCTTGGCTGCCTCTGGCCCCTTACTCAGCTGCCGTTGGTTGTGCTTTCCGCTAATTGGGTTACAGTATGAAGACAGAAGTGAATCTCGAGCAAATACAGGGCCACCAAAACTTCTTACCGATAGGCAGGAATCTTATATTATGCTAAAGGTAAAACGGAATCCATGTATAGGTGCTCCGGTGATTTGTGCATAGATTAGGAAGAATTAGGACTGACAGTTAGCCCTTAAACGGTCAGAAGAGCCATGCGAAAACAAGATTTTAATGGTCACATAGCCACAATAAAGCCATACATTTCCAGCAATTACAATATGCCAGAGACACTGTTAACAAGACAACCAATTGGTGTGAATAAATTATTTTTGTAATGAAATCAAATACAACCATGCTGGTTCCGACGACAGGGTGGTTGTGTGGAGGAAACCAAACATGGAGTTGGAAGAAGGCAATTTACAAGGCACAGTCAAACACGGCGGTGGGAATGTAGGTAATGGTATTGGGCTGTATTTCCTCTTCGGGAGTGGGAAAGCTGTTGTTCATAGACACGACCATGAACAAGGAAGTCTACATTTTAAACAAAGTGCAGAAATGAGGGATATTTTGGACAGCTTCTCATTTTATCAGGATAATCATCCGAAGCATACGTCCCACATTGTGCAGCTATGGTTACTTTACAACTGTCCTCATGTGCTTGGGACAGAAACCGCAGTTGGGGGAACAAAACTACATTAACTAAAGAACGTGTCAAGGCGTCGAGGAAGAAAACACTCCCCTAAGGAATCTGAGAAGAAGTCTGAATATTTCTTCCCTTGACCCCGAAGGTCAAACCGGAGGGACAGATATAGGCGGGAGTGAGAGCCCAGTAAGAATAAATATGAGGAAAACGAACCTCCAATAAAAATGGTTAAGCGTCACGTGATACGGGCGGAATAGTCATGGAAATAGGAACGGGGCGTACTAGATAGTCTGGGGTAGAAAAGGATGCTGAGAATGGAGTAAAGGCACGACACTTCATTGTGGATCGTTTCGGGGAAGGTAACGTGATAACGAGCAAGTTGCTTGTAGGACAAAGCTGTGATCTAAATGTTATATAAATAAACTGGTGGGAAAATTCAAGGAAGCAGAGTGTATTTTCATTTGATCGCTGGACCCTGAAACGGAGTCGCTCTCCCATACTGACAAACGAGGTTTTCTAGCCAGGAGTAAAATCGGTCTTTCGGTGTAGGATCCTTTATATCCACCGATTACCGCCTCAAATGGCACCCAACGTGTTTTAACCACCCGACGAGCTTCCACAACCACAAACTTCTCCTTCGAGACCATCACACCGGGTACGAGATTACCGCCCAGAGACAACACCCGGTGCAACAGACGCCGAGAACGAGATTACCGCCCGGAGATAACGCCCGGTGCAACAGACGCCGAGAACGAGATTACCGCCCGGAGATAACACCCAGAGCGACAGACGCCGAGAACGAGATTACCGCCCGGAGATAACACCCGGTGCAACAGACGCCGAGAACGAGATTACCGCCCAGAGACAACACCCGGTGCAACAGACGCCGAGAACGAGATTACCGCCCGGAGATAACACCCAGAGCAACAGACGCCGAGAATGCGACGACCACTCGGAGACACCACCCGGAGCAACAGCAGATCACACCATGACATCGTAGACGTACACCGCGGACGAGGTCGCTGAGCACGACGACAACAGGACAGCAACAACCACCACTTCCGACGGAGGTAAACACCAGCAAAATCACGAGTAAGTGCCCTTTCCAAAGTCTTTCCACAAGGGGCACCCACTGTGTAGGACAAACCTGATAGTAACACTACAGACTGTGTAAAATTTATATGATCCTGAGAAGTGGCAGGATAATTAACGCAGAAATGGAGGAACAAATCCAAGGGCAGCCCGGAGACATCGCTGTGCAAGAAATTAGTCCTGAGGCAACACTCAGCCTCACGGCTATGATGCAAGAGATGCTCCAGCAGCTCCAAAGCAACCTAGAAACTAAGATGTCAGAACAGAGCCAACAAATAGAAATTAGAATGTCACAAGAGAGCCAGCAAATAGAAACTAAGATGCCGATTACCGCCTCATGCTCCATTCACTCCCTCAGTCCCTGGATCTTAATCCCATACAAGGTGTATGGGATAGAGTCGAGAAGGCCGTACGGAAGACCCCATCACCTACAAGCAGCACTTGAAGGAGAGGTTACAAGAGGAATGGAGCAAACTTTCTACAACCAACCTGAAAAACCTGGTTTACAGCATGCCAAATAAGTTGCGAGAAGTAATTAAAAAAAGAGGTAGAGTCACAAAGTACTAAGACATATTTTGTATCACTGAATTTGATATGTCCGATTAATTTTGAGGGCCAAAAATACCATATTTCTTTTGAATTATTAAAACAGCACGCATTATATAATTTTTATGTGAAATAACATTTATTGTCTTACAAGAAGGAACCGTGTAACTGTCTATTATCATTAATTTCAATAACATAGCACATCAAATGCTGATTTTCACTTTCAAAACTAGTACTCTGCTTTGTCCGATTATTTATGGAGTCTCTGTAGGTAGATATTTCGGTGGTGTGGTAGTCACTCGCGCGCTCCGTGGTACACTTCTTCCGGGAACGACATTTAGTTTCTCTATCGCCTTTCTGAGCGGTCCAGACATGTGGTAAGCACGTGTTCTAAGTTCCAATGAATGTGGTGAATATGGAAGTAAGCTGCCATGACTTCCTTTATGCAGGCCTTTGCGAAACTGAAGCACATTACCAATGACATTTGCTGAGTAATGTCTTATGTTCAGATTTGGGCTGTTTCATACACCGTCACACACTGATTTTTCATTCTTCAGCTGTTGCATAAGACTCGGTGTGTTACAGAGGTAATACAATTTTAGAATTTTCTACTCCAATCACAACTTTGTGTAGTGATAGACATAGGCCACACTACTGGATGTACATTCACCAGCGGATCTCGGTAGCTTCATACATTCATTGCCCAGAAAATATACGACAAAATGATGTTTTTCCTTGGTGCCCATCGCAAGCGGGACAGCCATTTTGAACTGATGTTGTAGTTGTCTTCGCATGTCGCAGAGTTCTGCCATCTATAAGGCAAATCTTACATCTTTGATAACTATAATTTCAGCTTAATAAGGAAACATAATTAAAAATTACAGTACTGAATTGGGTATGTGATGTTACCTTGCTGGTAGGGTGATACAGTTTCGTAAATTCCATGGGGATAATCGAGCAAGTGGCCAAAGAAGACTAACCAAAGCAATGAGATAGGGAGTATGCTGAGAACTTGGCACCCTATTTACTGTCTTTTGTTCGTAGTACCCTGAGAACATATCTAATGCACAGCTCATTCATACATAATGTAATGAAGGTAAATGAAGCAACGACCGTGCGGTAGGGCCTGACACGTAATGTTTCCCGAAACCACGTAGCTAAAATTTCTCAGTGGTGAAAAAAATTACAATTCACTTTTTAAATCATTTTAAAATGATACCTCAAAGCAATTGACTTGCATAGATTTGAACACAGAAATACCTGAATATGTGTAGTGTTCATTCTCTTTCCAGGATATTTACCTCTCCCAATTACCGTGCATGTGTTCGTCCATATTAGTGCAGTCTTGTTCAATTAATCTTGCACCAATCTATAGGAGGTAATTTGATAAATTAGTCCCTGATAACCACACAATATCGCTGAATGGATTGCTCCCATTGCGGTCCAATAGATGTCACTTTCTATGCGCTGTAACTAATTGTGCTCATCCCATTGGTCGTACAAATATGTCGCTTTCAAGCAAATGAGGTAGTGAAACACAGAATCGTGATCAAAGACGCACTCCATTAACTAAAAGGACGAAGCAGGGCGGAAAGAGTGGCTTGTTGACTCCAAAGCTAAGTGATACGCTTTACAAAGCTCTCTGCCATGTTCATTTTAAATGCGGATCTCTTCGAAAGTCAAATGTTGCTGTTTTTTGCGTTACCTAAGATTTTCTATTAACTTAAAAGCGGAAGACTTCGGTTTACGGCACTGAAGTTCCAATACTTTTGTTCAGTGTTTCGCAGATCATGCCGTCTTACTGCATTTGTTTCCGTGGAACAGATATGTGTGAACTAATTGAACGTAGAAAGACCGGCGAGTATGTTCTACCGAGGACTAACCCGTCATTTTGACGGGTGCAGTTTTATTTGCCCTTTTTAAAATAGTAAACAAATATTAATGCATGCCAGTTTATTTAATATTATTTATACAGAGGGGAGGGGATCCGTCCCCTTCAGCTGCCGAGGTGCAGGCGCTGCGAACCCTTAGCACTCGTGGTACCTCTGACGTTACTAAAGGAACCTCGGGCCGAACTGCTAAGCCCCTCCCGTCGGGGAGCTGTTCGGACTGGATTGGACTCGAGGGGGCAGTGTGTTCCCGACACCCACGGGGAATTGGGTACCACCGGCCACGCCATGGCCGCCCGGAGGGGGTAGAGGGTTGCCTAATAAGTCCCGAGTGCTAGCCTGCAGAGCTAGTAGAAGGTGTGCTAGATCACCAGGCGGCCCCACCGAGGTTTTCAGTAGTCTTCCCTGCGAGGTTGACGCGCGTAAGTGGCGTATCCACTTCCTCCCGTCTTGATGTTCTGCTCATCGGGGGGGGGGGGGCTTTTTAGACTGCAGGTATTACCCTATGGAAAGAATACCGGAGTATCCATCGCTCCCAGGTAGAAGGACGCCCGGTTCCTCGGTCCTACGAGTCCAGTACTAATGGGACTTAACTGTCTGAAGAATTACACGTGTACTCAGCGTTGCCTAAACATGGCCCACAAATATACTTGCTACATTTGTTACATAAATGCTTGCTCCTATTCTTCCCTCTGCATCCGCCAATTTGGCAAGTCTTCCAAATGTTGTTCTGCTGAGGTACTGTGTTAGGAAGTGCATTTTGTACCCTTGAGGATTTATATGACGAAGCAACTCTTCTGCTAAGTTGTATATGAACTTACTTCTGCTTACTTTTGCATCTGTTACTTCCTTATAGAGTATCCATGCATTAATAGCTTCCAAGGCCAACACATTGAAAAAAATACATGCATAGGCTACCTTGTGTACAGTCGAGCCATCTGATCGACTACTTCAACGCCGTACTTGGTGTTATAGTAGTACGCCACTGATTCTGGTAGCTTTTTAGGATGTTTATTTATACTAAGTGTGTCATGCATTGAAAAAAGAAGCACATTTTTGTTATTTTGTCCTGATAGCATGCCAGAGTTATGTCACCTGACTTATAAAGTACAGTTATGTGGAAAGGTGCTGCAACAGATTTGGCTGATTGAGGGATTTCCCTTCTACATTTATTTATAGTGTCAACAATGCTTGTACTTTTACGCTTCAAACCTGCAGCAAGGAATTTGGCTGTGGAAAAATTGTTACATGTAATATTTCTTCCTGCAAAAACAAAGGGCTGTATAAGACGCATTACAACATTCTCTGCAAGAGGAACACCTTTGGGGCGCTGATAGTCTTTGCTCAGGTGAGGAAAACCATTTACCAGATACTTTGAAATTGCATCAACTGCAATATTTGTCCGGTTTATTGAACAAAAGAGCATCTAGCCTTGCAATGAAAGAGTTGCTCATCCACAGTGATATTTTCACTTGGAATGTAACACTGCAAGGAATTGGCAATAAAAGGATTCCTGACAAGAGTAGCAGTGGCAAAGCGATCTGTACTTAGTCTTTGAGAACGTGTGTCCTTGTCATCAAATTACATAAACAGCAAAATTTCAGCGAATTAGTTTTTGCTCATTGTGTTCTTGAAATGGTGGTCCCCAGTTATGCGACCATAGAAACTTCAACGGGAAGTTTTTTGCTCCAACGTCTCGTAAATACATAAGTGGTAGCACGAATTGCGCTACTTGAACAATAAAGCTTTCTTAATCATCGACAAAGGGTCTGCAGAGTGCCTTAAACCAATGAGGAAGGAAAACAACAACACAGGTGGGCAGACTTATTGCGGTCTTTCAAATAGGAGTTGTTTGGACCAGTTTTTAGAAATGTCCAAACTGCTTAATTCTTTGTGGACGTCTTTGTTATAAGTATTTATTAAAAGTTGTAGAACATGGGAAGTGTAGAAGAAAACATAAGAAGGAAATATGTCTTCTAAAGCATCGCATGCGTCAAAATGTCGGGTGCGGTCCTTCTAGTGTTAAAGTTGTAACTGACATTTGGAATTATTTTAATTATAGGAACAAGATAGCTGAGTCGCTGTTCGCAGTACGAATTTCAGTAAAAGCACTGATGTATGACCTTCAATGATTTCATATGCTTATTCTTCAAAATTGTGTCTTAAAAATCGGATGCTGCTTTCAGCTGATTTTCTCTACTCGAGAATTATATTCAAACACCTATTCCTTTATCTCTTTGTGGTAATGGAGATACAAATTTGCATAAAATATCTTATTGTCGACTTTCTTGTACGTACAAGGGCAATATGGTGCAGTCAAATATCGCTATGTGATGGCTATGGAATTTCGTTCTGTTTACATGGCCGATGGGCTAAAGAGTGACCTCCAGTATAAAAATTATAAGTAATGTAAACCCGAACAGAATACAAAATATACAACCGACGTGATTAATTCAACAACAAAAATTATTTTATATGAATTTATACTCCAACGGGATTTTCATTCTTTAGAAACTAAGATTTTGTTTACCAGTGTTTCATTACGAGTATAAGATAATCAGGAATGAAGATGACATGAAGAATCTGGTTCCAGGAAATTTAATACGAGCGCTGTTTAAGAAAGAATTATCATAATTTCTATGGTCATAATTTTCCGCACTAAAATTCAATCTTATTATATTCTGTTAGCTTGACGGAAAAAAAAAACAAAAAAACACGCCGTACTAGTTTCAGTGTTGGTGTTCCTGGTTCACGCCTGTTACAATCAGGCAAGTTCAGACATGCTCAGTGTCACTTACCGCTGCAATGGAGCTAACACGTGAGTAACAATATGCAGCTTTGAAATTCTGCTGTTGCCTCAACAAAACGTCAGCTGAGGCCTATACAATGTTACAGGAGGCATATGGAGAGTCTGTTCTTTCCTACAGCACATCTCGAAGGTGGTATAAAAAGTTCAAAGAGGGGAGATAATCAATTTCAAAGGAAGGTGGAACCGGTGATCCAGTTACTGCTCTTACGGAAGTAAACATCAACACTGCTGCTGCCATTGTGAGAGAGGATCAACGAATTACCTTAAGATTACTTTCTATAATACTGTACCAACTTACACGTTGGTGACAGAAGCATTACAACTGAGACGTGTTTGTGCGTGATGGGTTCCAAGACTGTTGATTCCCGAACAAAAGGACATTCGCATGTAGGTCTGGTCTGATGTTGGTGGAAGATCCGCAGTTTCTTTCAAACGTAATCACTACTGATGAAACTTGGCTACAAAATTTTGATCCTGAGAGCAAACAGACAAGCTCACTGTGGGAATCTCCTTCAACACAAGGAGATTTTGCTGCTTTTGCTGGGAAAGATATGGTCAACTCATTCTTTGATATTCATGGAATGGTTTATCAGCATGTTGTACCTCCACACACATCAGTAACAGAACAATACTACAGGGATGTCCTGAAAACATTGCTAGTCGATATCAGGCGCAAAAGACCACATTTCCGTGAAGCAGGCTGGATGCTGCACCACGATAATGCGCGGCCGCATATTGCCAATGTTGCTGCAGAAATTCTTGCAAAAATCTACGTGAAGTGCATCCGTCACCCTCCATATAGTCTGTATTTAGCGCCATGTGACAATGTTCTATTCCCTAACTTGAAGTAACGCCTTCGTGGGAGGAGTTATCCATCTTCAGAAGCAGTGGTGAAGGTTGTGGAGGCGCTTTTGAAGGAACGCTTAAATCATGGTTTCAAACATGTCTTTGAAGACTGGCATAAACGCTGGAACAAGTGAATCGCATTCAGTGGAGACTATTTTGAGAAGGGCCATAAAAATTATGAGGATGAGCAAAGGTACGCTGTCAAAAAGAAATTGTGATCATTCTTTATTGAACAGCCCTTATTTCTTATGAAAATACTATAAAAATTTTATTTAGTTTAAAATATCGTTAGAAATTATTGAGAAAAGCGGAATTAAAGCAAAATGTTCTCTGTAAGCGATAGTTTGGAGTTCATATTTCTTGAAAACCGTCCTGTCGGTACCTTAACTACAGAACTACAATATCTTCTATATCCCTTTAAAATAATGCGACAGAACAGCATATCTCTATATCTGAAATGTTAAAAGTTTAAATATATCATCTTTTACTGAAGTACCTGTGTATTAAATTTGCATATTCATACTGAGTGCCTCTACAGAATTTTAATCTTGCTCCTTTGTGTCCCCAAATACTTATATTCCTTTAACATATATTTTCCTAAATAATTTCCAACATTTTCGAACACCTATTCCTCTCTCACCTAATTAGACCTGCCACTATTGTCCTCTGCAGCTACTTAAAGTTGTAGACTTGATACTTGTAGCATATGAAGAGAAATCTGTCTACTTCGGCCTGTTCTTCGATACAAATAAAGCATTCGATAAAGTGTGCCATGATGGAATTATGCACAAAATAAAATATTTTGTTAGTGATACCACATTTTTAGTAATTCAATCCTATATTCCAGGAAGAATATTCTCGGTAAAATGCAATGATGTGCCATCTGCAGTTCAGGAAATACAATCAGGAGTTCCTCAAGGTGCTGTATTGCCTCCACTCTAAACCTTTTATTTCGTATTTTCCTGCACAGGACAATCTGCTTATCTCACAGTACGCAAATGATGTAGCTGTGCTTAGTAAAGGACTTGATATTACAGCTGCTAATGAACACAATCTTTCACGGATAAATTTGATGAATACTGCAAAATGTTGAAGCAAAAGTTTATCGGTGTACACAAGTTCCACGTTGGAACGCCAATTTGATACAAAAATGAAGATGGTGGCGATCAAGTGTTACCACAGCTCCACGTTGTGCGCCAGTTTGAAGCAAATATATTTGGTGAACGATGACAAATATGATTGGCGAGCAATGAGGTTTCTCTCAGGGTATGCGTGGATGGTTGTGAGAAGGAAATTTTACAACACTGGAATGCCCGTCTCCAAATTATTTATTCACTGCTTCTTCTTTTCAAACCTCGAAATGGAAGCTGCCGACCGATGGTTACCAATCTCGGTTTAAAATTATTGAATGCTACTCGTTTATTACTCGATAAATTTTTTATGACCCGACAAATATTCAAGACAGAACAAGTTGACCGCTCTAATAGGCTTCACGTCTCAGACTCCTCTCTTAGCTTCACGCCGAAGACCGTTTATAATGGCTTCCTAGCCGCGATATAGCCATATCGGCTACACACCGAAGACTTTATAATGGCTTCCCAGCCGCGAGCTGTCCCCTTCGGCCTTACGCCGGAGAGTGCTTCCTAACCACAGCTGCGCGTGTATATATCTCTAACTTTCCCTCTCAAAACTCTTTTAAACAAACAAAGTCCCTTTGTAGCTGTTTTGGTCGCCATTGTAAATGATCCAAAGAATTCCCTATTCATATACGTCATGTGACAATTCCTTTAGAAATCTTCTAAGGACACTACTTCTTTCATGGCTTTGTTATAAACTTTCCCCAACTGAACTAACCTTGCTTTTGGTCGTGACAAAGAACCAACATTCCTTTGATATCTATCATGACTGCCTCTGGCAAACCATAATTTCGGTATCAAAGTGGAGAATAAAGATGAATCCAAAGAAATTAATATAAGTGTAATTCACCTATAAAAGATATGCTGCAAATACCGAAATAAGCTTTGCGAACGAGATAGTGTCACAGTGTGATACAGCTATATATCTCGGTTTAACCCTCGATTCAAAATTAACCTGAAACGTACGCATCACTGGTCTTTCAACAAACGTAGGCAGAAAATTCATCAACTGAAACTTCAAACACTTATTTGCCCTTACCTTCAAAAGGCTTATCCACTTCTCGCTTATGAGTCTTATTTGTGTATATGGTTGTTAAATTTGGAATCCAGCATTCAAAACGCAAATCAACAGAATACAGACTTTACAGAATCGGGTTTTGCTCATAATAGCGAACTTACCTTGGTACAACATTATATGTATTATATAGATGGACATTTTAAGTTATTTTGGCTTTCCCGAGGAGAAATGTTCTTACTGCGGAGAGATGACATAGCAAGATCGCCCCCTGCTGTCCATAGATGACTCTAGCTGTCATATCTTATCGCTAGGAGGAAAATTTGTGATTGTTTACAAAGTTGCACAGCAGACTTCATTTATTTTCTTTGAATATATTTGAATTTAGTTACTTTTTCCCTCTATATAGGCAAGTGTTGTCTCTAGTGTATCTTAAGATAATATTTAACTTAAAGTAATTGATTGTCAGAAAGGAAGGCTTCTGACTCAAATACATATAAACACGTAATTACACAATTTCCTCATGAATTCCTTGTCATCGAGCCATAACTTCGTTTGGTTATGTTGGAAACTTGTGTATATATAATAATACAGGGATTAATTCTGTGTATTTGCTCCATACCTCAAAATCTTTATTTCGGATATTCCTACACAAGACAATCTGCTTATCTCACAATACTTAGCAAAGGACCTGATATTGCAGCTGCTAGTGAAATACAGTCTTTCACGGATACAGTTGATGAATGGTGCAAAATGTGGAGAGTAAAGATGGATCCAAAGAAATTCATATAAGTGAAATTCACCTATAAAAGATATACTGCAAATACCGAAATAAGCTTTGCGAATGAGATAGTGCCATAGTGTGATACAGCTATATATCATGGTTTAACACTCGATTCAAAATTAAACTGAAACGCACGAAACATAGACACAAAATTCATTAACTGAAATTTCTAGTATCAGATACTTCTCCTTTGCCCTTACCTTCAAAAAAACTAATGTACTTCTCGCTAATGAGTCCTATTTGTGTATATGGTCGTTCAATTTGGAGTTCAGCATTCAAAACGCAAATCAACAGAATACAGACTTTACAAAATCGGATTTTGCGCCTAATAGCACGTGCATCTTGGTATAACATTACATGTACTATATAGATGGACATTTTTAGTTATATTGGTTCTCACGAAGAGTAATGTTCTTACTGAGGAGAGATGAAATAGCGAGATCGCCTCCTGCTGTCCATAGATGGCTCTAGCTGTCATATCTTATCGCTAGGAGGAAAATTTGTGATTGTTTACAAAGTTGTACAGCAAACTTTATTTATTTTCTTTGAATATATTTGAATTTAGTTACTTTTTCCCTCTATATAGGCAAGTGTTGTCTGTAGTGTATCTTAAGATAATATTTAACTTAAAGTAATTGATTGTCAGAAAGGAAGGCTTCTGACTCAAATACATATAAACACGTAATTACACAATTTCCTCATGAATTCCTTGTCATCGAGCCATAGCTTAGTTTGGTTATGTTGAAAACTTGTTGTCTATAATTATACAGGGATTAATTCTGTGTATTTGCTCCATACCTCTAAATCTTTATTTCGGATTTTCCTACACAACACAATCTGCTTGTCTCACAATTGGCATATGGTGTAGCTATACTTAGCAAAGGACCTGATATTGCAGCTGCTAGTGAAATACAATCTTTCACGGATAAAGTTGATGAATGGTACAAAATATGGATTGTAAAGATGGATCCAAAGAAACTCAAATAAGTGAAATTCACCTATAAAAGGAATACTGCAAATACCGAAATAAGCTTTGCGAACGAGATAGTGTCACAGTGTGATACAGTTGTATATCTTGGTTTAACCCTCGATCCAAAATAAACCTGGAACGCACGAAACATAGACACAAAATTCATTAACGTAAATTTATGGTATCAGATACTGCTCCTTTGCCCTTACCTTAAAAAAGACTTATGTACTTCTCGCTAATGAGCCCTATTTGTGGTTGTTAAATTTGGAGTTCAGCATTCAAAACGCAAATCAACAGAATACAGACTTAACAAAATCGGATTTTGCGCCCTATAGCGCATGCACCTTGGTACATTACATGTATTATATAGATGGACAGTTTTAATTATCTTTCCTCTCCCTAGGAGAACTGTTTTTACATAGCCCGCTCACATCCCTTAAAGCCACAGCACTCAGTCGGATTCTTACGGATTTAAGCGACCGAACGGTGTTTGCCTTTTTTGCCGCTTGGAGCTCTCAAAGCTGATCCCTAAAATATTCCCTTGTAGCCGTTAGTGTCCTTGCCGGCATTTAGTTTTGTGGTGACAGTTGATCCAATTTTATGATCTCAAATTAGTATTGAAAATAAATTTTACATGAAGTACTGTTGACGACATTCTAAAGTAAGCGAACAATAAAACTGGCCATACATAAGAGACAGTAAGAAAACTAGGTATAAATAAGAGATAATATAAGTAATAATAAGTATGAGCACAAAATATCATTATTATTATTACTTTTACTGTTGTGCCACAAATGGTGGCAGTTCATTATCTAGAAGGTAGATTTTTCCATGACAGCTTTATAGTACAAATATTTACAATAGACTGCACTATATTTAAAAGCTCTCAGTTTTTCCAAAGCCCAGGTCTCCGAACCATACATAGCAATGCTCCAAATGTAAGAATTAAGTATTATATTTTATTATTATCATCATCATCATCACCATCAGCATCATTATAACAGCAGTAGTAGCAATAATTACAACAAACAGCATAGCAGCAATTATGAGCCCAATACTTTGTATTTCAGATGGTGTATTGTTGCGTACCCTTTTGTAAAAGTAAGAAAGAAAAATCAAAAGGGATCAGTTTCCATGACTTTCCAGTAGAAGAACTATGTAAACAATGGCCTAAAGCTATATCGCGCTCTAATTTCGTGGTAAATGATCAATCTAATTCAACAGTCGTGTGCAGTTTGCATTTTACTGAGGACGACTATAAACCAGGCTGTAAAATCAAACTGCTGAAAAAAAGAAAGTATTCCAAGCATTTTTCCGAACTATCCAGATTATAAATCAGTGAAACAAACAACAACATGGTAACGTAACAAATTTCAAAAATATGCTTACACACAGATTACAGAAAACGGAGACAAAGTTCTAGCAGAGAAAGCGTCAACAGTGCTGCTGATGTTAATGCGCTGGATCATGTCACAGATGCACGTGCTTATAACTGCACTGCAATTCAGACTGAGGAAGACATAATTTCCAAATTAAAGAGATTGGAAAGGGTGAATAACACCTTGAGATGTAAATTATGGGGAACAAATAAAAGGCACAAAGAATTCGTAAACAAACAGCAAGCAAATGAAGAAAGATTACTTTATTATGAATCCAATAATTTTCATAAATAAATTCAATTATTGATAAATGACACCATTGTTCACTGCAACACAGCTTCCAGACACAACAATCGCAATATTGGGTGAATAGAACAACATTAAAGGTAATGTGAATTTCCGTCTTATAACACCTACTAACGTATATTGTTAAACTGCTTTTAGCTGTTTACTTAGTATTTTTTCTTTTCTTTCTAGACAGCCTCGTTTCATGCAACAGTCCACTTATCACTGGCATATATAGGAGGTTTTATAGCTAAAACTAGCGGCCGAATTTTCTTACGAAAGTGTCTACCGCCAAGTGTACAGCATCCCTTGTAAATCTAATACTCAAAAGGGACGAAAGCTCCCATCTCCAGATTGTGTTTCTCTTTCGGCAGTTATAGAGAAATTTATAACAACTGCTGTACCTAAGCTACCTAAAGTATGTGTGAGAAAAAGCCTAGAGGAAGACATAGTGCCAGCAATGCAACATTGTTCTTAACTCGTGTGTGCAGAGAACTGAAAGCATTCAGAACTGCTGAGTGAACTGACATGCCAACATTATATTCCTGTGATATTAAGGCGCAGTGCTTCTGCGCCACCGGAAGTGTTTGAAAAACCGAAATTCCTAAACTGGAAACCACCGCATCGGAAAGTTCTGCGTGTGTAATGTCAACATATTGCAGCTGTACGCTGGAATAGGGTTGCAGAGGGATCATCAGCCAGCGGCATACGGTGGGTAGTGGAAAAATCTGTAACTTTTAGTCATAACACTCTAGCTGGCGAGTGCCTAAAGGAATGTGAGCAGGCTATGTTCTTACTAAGGAGAGGTGAAATAGCAAGGTCGCCTCCTGTTGCCCATAGATGGCTCTAGCTGTCATATCTTATCACCAGGAGGAAAACTTGTGATTGTTTACAAGGTTGTATGGCAGACTTTATTTATGTTCATAGGATATAGTTAGATTTAGTTATTTTTTTCCTCTATATAGGAAAGTGTTGTCTGTAGTGTATCTTAAGATAATATTTAACTTAAAGTGATTGATTGTCAGAAAGGAAGGCTTCTGACTCAAATACATATAAACACGTAATTACACAATTTCCTCGTGAATACTACAATATAAGCACCTGGACTGTAGCTGATTCCTTCTTTCACGTGGTGAAGTTATGATTTGGACTGTGAAAAGGCATTGATGGTGTCGGAATTCGGATCTTAGATGTAATTGGGTATATATATATATATGCGGCAGACTTGGTGTGATACATTGGATATTGGAAAATCAACTATTCGTGTGCTACAAGAGACCATACGCAAAGTGAAACAGTTCGAATAGAAGTAGTAAACAGTGGTGTTCGTGCTGAGCCCAGTTTGTGAGTGAACAGTGTTTGGTGAAATAGAGTACATAGTGCCGCGTATTAAAGCCTAGTTTGTGAGTGAGCAGTGTTTGGTGCAATTAAGTACACAGTGACGCGTATTAAGCATAAACCCGCTTCAAAACAGCGTGGGACGCACAGCTGCGTGCCGTTTTGGCACGCAACAAGAAGCGTCCCCAAACAACGACGCCCTCAGCAACCACTGCGGCTGACAGACATTGACTCCCGCCACAAGATGGCGGAGGCCGCAGTGACAATTGCAGCAGCACTACTACCAGCTGGCAGCGGACTGATCCCCCGTGGCCATCGGCCGGCTGCCTTTCCAGCCCGACCGCAGGAGCACTCCAACTGCGACCCGCCTTCGGGCCCAACATTGGCCAACCTCACAGCAGCTACTACCTCAACCCCGTTGGAGCACAGCTCCATGGAGGGCGAGGCAGTTACGCGACAGTACGCCCAACTGGCAAAGGAGGTAAAAGAAATCCAAAAAGAAATATCTTACCTCCAGGAAATATTGGAAAACATGGCCCCAGAGTCCCGGGACTATGGAAAAAAAGCCAGCGACCTGGCACGGTGCTACCAGGAACACGCAATCAAAAAGTGACACCTCTTGCAGCTGGGAGAAGGCTGGCAGACAGCATTGCCCAGAAAGCGACCCCACCACCGCAATACCGACTCGGATGCCGAGCGCAAGAAACACAAAACGCAACATCTGTCCCTCCAGGTCACTACCAGAAACAGGTAAGAGGCGCTGTCCTCATCCGAGGAGGATGAAAATCTGGAACGATCCACTGCCTTCCCTGCCCTTCCGACCGCAAAACCAAAGGCACCCAAGCAACAACGGCCAACACGGCCAAACACTACTGCACCAAAACCGTCAATAACAACCCCCAATTCTACACCCATCCCCACCCCTACATTGGCCTCCGCATCAGCCGCAGCTGTGGCTACAAACACAAAACAAACCTCACAAAAACCGCCGCGCATCGTCATTCCTGACGGCAGGTAGGCGACTAAAGTCCTGCAGATACTCCGGGGCTCCCTCCCAGCTGGCGCGTACGCGCTTCAGAATACGCCCAACTGCCTCAAGCTGTTCCTCAACCGGAAAGAAGACGCCATCCCCACTATGACCAAGCTGAAGGACGCCGGAGTGGAGAACTTCAGCTTCACCCCGTCGAGTGATCTACCTCTCCGCTACATCCCGAAGCGCCTTCCCGAGGACCTTGCAGAGGACCTTATCCGCGAGGACCTAGAGGCTCTCTGTAGGGCTCTTAAAACACGTTAAATAACAAAACGGTGATGCTGGTAGCCCACGCGGCTGGAAACCTTGTAGTAGACTTTATAACAGAAAATGACGACCTCGAGGTGTATTTCCCCCAAGAACCCACCTTTTGGCACAAGTCAGGGCACTTCGACCCTGAAATTTTGGACTTCGTAATTACAAAAAGTGCGACATTACCAAATAACTTCACTGTGTATCACAGCCTAGACTCCGACCACCTTCCAGTACATTTCGATATCTGTGGCGGCATCACGGCCGGTGTGACCGGCCCTATGAAGCGCGCAGAAACTGACTGGAACAAATTTACATTCGAAATGCATAGGATGGCGCAGCCTGGGCTGTCACACTACAGCGAGGCGGATATCGACGTCGCCATTGAAAACTACACCGCCTCGCTGCACACGGCTAAAAGAAATTCTACCAGCTATACCACAAGCCCACCCAGTTTTTGCACATACCCTGACGTGGAGCAGCTGATTGCTAGGAGGCAGTGCTTGACGAGACTGTGGCGGCTTACCCACCAGCCTGAGTATAAAGTGCTAGCAAAAAGGCTAAGCAACATCATTCGGCAACAAATTAAAATTAACAACATGGAACAGTGGGAGCAGAAAATGTTAAAAACCACACATTCGGTCCATTCTTTGTGGAAATTATTAAGAGCATTTAAAGTCTCCTCGAGCACCAACTCAGGCACTGAGGCGTTGCACACTCGCCTCAGCCTGCACTTCTCATCCGAGGAGAAAGCCGAGGTTTTTGCAGACTGTCTGGCAGAAAAGTTGACAGAGAACCCTGCGACGGACACCGAGTTAGAACGGGAAGTCCAGACATGGGTACAAAACTTGCCCTTCACAAGACCGCAGGAAATCTACAAGCTCATTAGGAAGCTACCTAATGGGAAAGTCGCCGGCCCGGACAGGGTGACTAATGAGGAACTCAAGCATCTTCCGAGAAAAGCCCTGGTACAACTTACAAAAAAATTACAATGCCTGTTTGCAGCAAAATTACTTCCCGGACACTTCGAAACGAGCCAAGATAATAATGCTCCCGAAGCATGGCAAAAGCACCAGGCAGCCTCAGAATTACCGCCCCATTAGTCTCCTGTCTACTATTGGTAAATTGCTCGAGAAAATAATTCTCTTTCGACTCCAAAATCAAATTTCGTCGATTGACATTTCTAACTCGTAATTTGGTTCTAGAAAAGGACACTCAACAGACCTCCAACTCTTAAGATTAGCAGATGACGTCACCAAGCAATTTAAAAATGGGGCTTCAGCGTTGGCGCTATTTTTGACGTAGAAGCCCCATTTGATCGGTGCTGGGACAACGGCGTGATTTACAAACCGCACCGAGATTTTCCCAGCCTCCAAAATTCTCTAACAATGCTGCCGCATAATTTCCTAGAAAATCGGCGCTTCTGCGTCCAAGAGGGTCGCTCCTCCTCAAAGCAGAGAGTGATGGCGGCTGGCGTACCACAAGGGGGCATTATGTCTCCCTTCCTGTACATACTATTCACCAATGACTTTCCCGTGGACGCCAGATGCAAAGTTGCAATGTATGATGACGACACTGCAATATACAATCATCATAAAATCCACGTTTTGGCCTTTTAGAGATCCAGCGGTACATTGACCGCTTCCTTTCATGGCTTCATGACTGGAAAATCAAAATTAATGCGAACAAATGCCAGCTTATACATTTTACAAAGCGGCGCCCTTTGGCAATGGACCTAAGGTCGATGGTCAAGCATTGCACTGCCGTCAGCAGATCAAGTACCTCGGTGTGACCTTGACACGCACGACGCACAGGACTACCCAACAAAGGGCGGCAGCGATTAAAGATGTGCACCCCCATATTTAGGAGCAAACAGCTAAAGCTGCGCTCTAAGATTGTGCTCTGCAAATCTTTTATTTTATCCGTGGTCCTGTACGCCTGCGTGGTCTTGGCCAACACCTCCAAAACCGCCTTAAAATACCTCCAAACCTTACAAAACCTCTCCTTACGTACAATCCTATCTGTCCCTATCCACACGACTACTGCCAGCCTTCATCAAGAAACACATATCCCCTACATCCCCGAGGCCGTAATAAAACGAGCCTCTTCCATCTGGGCGCGCATACGGCAACAAAGCAATCCAAAAATTAACAAGGTGAATCAAAGGTGAACCAAAACACCGTAAGCATGCACGCATAAAAATATTCTAATGCCACCGTTACACCCCAATGTGCGCCCAAGTCCTTCTGGCCCAGACTTTTTCCCATATGCAGAGGCCGCCGCCAAAGTAGCCCAGGAGATAGCGGCACGCTGCCGCACGGAGTAGTGAAAATAGTGAAGTGTGTGTGTGTGTGTGTGTGTGTGTGTGTGTGTGTGTGTGTGTGTGTGTGTGTGTGTGTGTGTGTGTAAATAAAAGTGCAAAATAAGCGCTTGTAAATACTGTACATAACAAAATAGGACACTGTAAGACACTAACATAGTAAAACTGTTCTCGGTGGGCTAAGGAAGGTCACCGTATGGGTTTTATATATACCCACGTAGACAATAAGCATTTAATTCCCAAAATATAACCTCAATGAAAATTTTAGCCTTTAAGCCGGCCCCTATGTACCGGCACCAGGCCGTGAAACTGAAAATAAGAACCTGAAACCTGAAATTTCCTCATGAATTTCTTGTCAATGAGCCATTATTACGTTTGGTTTTGTTGGAAACTTGTTGTGTATATCTAATTATACAGGGATTAATTCTGTGTTTTTGCTCCGTATCTCTAAATTTTTATTTCGGATTTTCCTTCACATGACAATCTGCTTATCTCACAATTCGCATATGACGTAACTATCTTTAGCAAAGGACCTGATATTGCAGCTGCTAGTGAAATACAATCTTTCTCAAGTACCTCGGCGTGACCTTGACAGGCACGATGCAGTGGACTACCCACTTAAAAGATAGCGCCAACAAAGGGCGGCAGTGATTAAAGATGTGTGCCCCCATATTTAGGAGCAAACAGCTAAAGCTGCGCTCTAAGATTGTGCTCTACAAATCTTTTATTTTATCCGTGGTCCTGTACGCCTGCGCGGTCTGGGCCAACGCCTCCAACACCGCCCTAAAGTATCTCCAAACCCTACAAAACCTATCCCTACGCAAAATCCTGTCTGCTCCTATCCGAACAACAACTGCCACCATTCACCAAGAAACCCACGTCCCTTACATCAACGAGGCCATCAACAAACGTGCCTCTTCCATCTGGGCGCGCACCCGACACCATCAATACCCCACAATACACAATAGTGGGAAAGGCGAACCCAAGCACCGAACACACGCCAGAATCAAAGTATATTGAACGAAAACAAAAATAAAAAAACAACACGACTGCAAAATTATGCGCGCCCAACCCTTCCTGTCTCAGGCCACGCTCCCCGGCAGAGGCCGCCATCATTGGCCGCCCAGGAGTCAGCTACCCGCTGCCGCACAGCCTAACTGCGAACATTGCAAATATTGTACATAGCCAAGTCTATACTGCGTGTGATATTGGGACGTACGTGGTATGCCCAGGTGTGTGTGTGTGTGTGTGTGTGTGTGTGTGTGTGTGTGTGTGTGTGTGTGTGTGTGTGTGCAAGATAAGCGCAGTGTAAATATGTAAATATAAAAACAAGAAAAAGAATGACAGAGACAAATAACGAGATAAAACTGGTTCTCGGCGGCCTCAGAACAGGTCGCCGTATGGGTTTTAGAAGAACCCCAAAGACAATAAAAAACCATACCCAGAATTATAAACCCATGTACATTTAGAGCCTCTAAGCCGGGTCCAATGCTCCGGCACCAGGCAAATAAGTTATAAATAAAAAGCCTTAAGCCTTAACCCTTACAATCCTTCGCGGATAAAGATGATGAATGGTGCAAAATATGAAGAGTAAAGATGGATCCAAAGAAATTCAAATAAGTGAAATTCACCTATAAAAGATATACTGCAAATACTCGATTAAGCTTGGCGTACGAGATAGTGTCACAGTGTGATACAGCTAGATATGTTGGTTTAACCCTCGATTCAAAATTAACCTGGAACGCACGCATCACTGATCTTATCAAGAAATTTAAACAGAAATTTCATCAACTGAAATTTCTAGTATCAGATACTTCTCCTTTGCCCTTATCTTCAAAAAGAATTATCTACTTCTCGCTAATGAGTCCTATTTGTGTATATTGTCGTTTAATTTGTAGTTCAGCGTTCAAAACGCAAATCAACGGAATACAGACTTTACAGACTTTGCACCTAATAGCACATGCACCTTGGTACAACATTACATGTACTCAATATAGATTGACATTTTAGTTGTATTGGTTTTCACGAAGAGAAATGTTCTTAGTGAGGAGAGATGAAATAGCA
Organism: Mantis religiosa; assembly: GCA_030765055.1. Lineage (NCBI taxonomy): Eukaryota > Metazoa > Arthropoda > Insecta > Mantodea > Mantidae > Mantis > Mantis religiosa. The sequence goes on along the minus strand of CM060959.1, from coordinate 28,446,041 downwards.
AGATCGCCTCCTGCTGTCCATAGATGGCCTTAGCTGTCATATCTTATCGCTAGCAGGAGTATTTGTGATTGTTTACAAAGTTGTAGAGCAGACTTCATTTATTTTCTTTGGATATAGTTGAAATTAGTTACTTTATGCCCTATATATAGGCAAGTGTTGTCTGTAATATATGTTAAGATAATATTTAACTTAAAGTAATTGACTGTCAGAAAGGAAAGCTTCAGACTCAAATATATGTATAAACACGTAATTACACTATTTGCTGATGAACTTCTTGTCAATGGGCCATCATTTTGTTTGGTTTTGTTGGAAACTTGTTGTGTATGTCCAATTATACAGGGATGAATTCTAGTATTAATATTTTTGCCCTCACCAATGCTAGCTGAATCATAATATTTAATTTGTGATGTGTAACAACATTCAATAACATGCCTACAAGCAAGCCTTTCATAATTATTCAAAGAGTCTCAAACTTGACGTTTGAATTGAGCTCGTAGTCGCATTTTTGGTTGGAAAGAAGTATTTTTCTACATAAGAGTTATTTGGTGAAAAGAGCAAGAGGTGGAAGTGTTTAAACATTTATATCGGTAAATAAGTACCCCACAAGTTGCTAAGTAAGAAACAGATGATAAAATCACTCTAATGGAGTATGTATATTTAGTAATTAATATTTACTTATTTTACGTTTATCAGTTTTGCAGCCATTCTTAATAAATCAGAATGCCAAGAGATTTCCATAAATCACAGGATACTATTTTATGGATATGAACTTTATACAAAGATCTGCTAACTCCAAAAATAGAAGACACTCTTAAGTCCTGCTACACATGCCTCTTCACTTCCCTTGGTGAACATGAAAATGCAATTCTGAGACAGATTCTTTAGCGTATGCCACAAAAATGAGCACGGAGAAGATTAACCAAGGTAACTGTACCCCATATAGCCTGCTACTCAATGTGGTATATATAGCTATTCCTTGGCAACTATGATGCTAATCTGCTAGATGGCTGCTCATTCAAGTTTGGTAAGGTATTTCAATTATTTTTAATGTAAATTTATATTGAGGAATTAATCCTTAAAGAATTAATCCTTTTTAAATACATTACTCCGGTATTTGGGTGATTTTTGATTAATTAGAGCCAACTGAAAAATTCAATGCCATGGCCGGGATTTGAACCACGTGGTTCAAATCCCGGCCATGGCATTGAATTTTTCAGTTGGCTCTAATTAATCAAAAATCACCCAAATACCGGAGTAATGTATTTAAAAAGGATTAATTCTTTAAGGATTAATTCCTCAATATAAATTTACATTAAAAATAATCCACGATAAAAATCCTGGTAATTAAGTACTTACAATAGTAAGTCGCCACAAGTAGTTGTCTCAAATATGAGAACCAAAAGTGGTCCACCGGGAAATATAATGAGTCAATTGGAGAATTTAATGTCAGGAAGGCACGTTGACCATGGTAGCTCAAGGGTCAGAGCGACTGGACGGAAACCAGTAGATCCGTGGTTCAAATCCCGGCCATGGCATTGAATTTTTCAGTTGGCTCTAATTAATCAAAAATCACCCAAATACCGGAGTAATGTATTTAAAAAGGATTAATTCTTTAAGGATTAATTCCTCAATATAAATTTACATTAAAAATAATCCACGATAAAAGTCCTGGTAATTAAGTACTTACAATAGTAAGTCGCCACAAGTAGTTGTCTCAAATATGAGAACCAAAAGTGGTCCACCGGGAAATATAATGAGTCAATTTGAGAATTTAATGTCAGGAAGGCACGTTGACCATGGTAGCTCAAGGGTCAGAGCGACTGGACGGAAACCAGTAGATCCGTGGTTCAAATCCCGGCCATGGCATTGAATTTTTCAGTTGGCTCTAATTAATCAAAAATATTTCAATTATATCTGTTATACCCAGTGTGCAGTGACTAACAGCCATTTCACAGTTGAGTTTCGTTTGTTTTCCGCCGAAGTGTGATTATTTTATGCAGGTAAGCTTGCTGTGTTACTGATACATTAGGATTTTTCTACAAACGTGTTACCATGTCAATTACTTCATGTAACTATCCTGTTTTAAATTATATAATAGCTTTTATGAATGCAACAACCTTGGTATGAAAGGAGTTGCTTGTAATGTGGATCCAACACGGCCTATTAGGTCATACTGAGTATACATTGTAGCCATATCAGGCCATATTGGGTATAGACTTTTACTGATAACTTTTTTATTTATTTTCTGTAGTAATTATTTCAAATCACTATAAGATACGCGGTCGATGGAACATAAATGACCTAACAAAAGCTGTGGAAGCCATCAGTAAGACAAAAATGACGTAATATAAAGCAGAAAAAGAATTTGCTATTCTACGAAGAACTTTCCATAGGTATGTGAAATCTGTACATAAAATCAAAGCAAAATTGGGGCAAAAGTTTACTTTGTTTGACGAACAAACTGGTAAACTCTGTGCACGTATAATGAGGTTTGCAGAAGTGTGATATCCAATAACAACTAACATTTTAAGATTATGTGTCTACAGTTACTGCAAGAAAAATAATATTGCTTATAACTTTTTTTATGTTAAGCAGATTGCAAGGCAAAAGTGGGCAAGGAAACTTATATCAGAAAATCCCAAACTCTTAATCCAGCTAGGACACAGAAGTTAAACAAAGTAGTTGTTCAAGACCATTTTCAAAAGGTTAAAACTCTTCTTGAAGAGCTGGTATTTTTCTTGGTACTTTTGGAAGTCCTGAAGGACTTTTTAACATTGGTTGAGAAAGGTTGCAGACTGAATTTACACAAAGAACCATGGGTACTCACAAAAAAGGATGCAAGCAGAGTACACGTAATTGACAATGAACACAGAGAAAAAGTAATGTTGTCTATTGTACAATTGCAACAGGAGTACCTATTGAAAAAAATCCTTAAAATCTTTGTCACATAGGGAATCTTAGTATATAATGAATGAATTCATGTAGTTCCTAAGAGAACAGCATAGAGCACTCTGAACCGCGCAAACCCTAGGCCTGCAGGCAATGGGTTGAGAATTAGAAGTGTCTCTATCAGAGATTTCAGGATAGGAGATCAGCCCATAGCCGGAGGTGAAAGTTCAGTTTATATTATCTGGTGATAATAAACATAATGCATACTTTGTATCACATTTCCTTAGTTTCATTAGTCTCCATTATTTTAAATGTGCTACTAACAGAAATTAAATAGGTCATATTGGGAATACAGTGCCTAAAACTAATATTTTTGTATGTTTGTTATTATAGCTTGTGCAATCATTTTAGTTGTTCCACGTAATAATATTACATGTCCAGTTTGATGAACTTTTTATTGTAAACAAACGCAATAATTTATATAAAAACTTATCCATAGGTAGACCATGTGGTGTACAGTTACTTTAGTTTGAAATGATCTCAGAGTACTTTAAATGAGGATAGTGCAACCTCAATACAAGTTTACTGTTATTTTGAATAATTTTATATTTGTTACCTAAACAAAAATACTTTGTGTAGGTCTAGAAAGCTTTCAATAAGCTAAAAAACTGATTTGCTTGTCCTTTATAGTTTATACAACTTCTAAAATGCTGTCGAAAATCTGTTACTCTGATCAAATCTCTCTAGATGTTTCTGATGGTCTTGCAGTACGTCTTCTGCGCTCCGAATTTAAATTAAATGTAAAAAATATTTACTGGAGTTGTTTAACAGTGAATATTATGTTAGACATACTCAAAACTTGCATTATACAAGAATCCATGAAAGCATATAAGAAATTTCTCACCTTAGTTTTATTTTAACTAAAATTTAAATTTAAGTAGGAGTATATGTTCCCTATTAGGTATAATTTATTTTTTTATTTTCGTTTTGTGCCTAATAAAACACTTGAAATATCATTGAGGTTAGCGATGTTGTGTGTGAGATCGTAATCACTAATTCCGTGAAACTTTCTTGTTGTTTACAGGGCATGAGTTTTCTACACAGCTCAGAACTGCGATCCCATGGCAATTTGAAATCTTCCAACTGTGTTGTGGACTCTCGTTTTGTGCTCAAGATCACAGATTTTGGACTACATTGTCTGAGAGGAGGACCCCCTGGAGATGACGATCAGGATTCCTATGCCTACTGGAGAAGTAAGTTTTGTAAGAAATTACCAACAACAGACGTATTGAGGAGATGGAAGTGATCACAGCAAGTCCGTGTTTGCTGATGTATTCATGAAATTTAGTAAAATGGACAATAATATTTCCCTGCATTTTTATGTTTAAAATTTTACTGCAAAACTTATTTGTATTAATATCCGATGCGATAGCTGAAACCCCAGTCACGGACCCTGAGCTTTTATCTCAACGAGTTAAACTCCCATAATGAATCGGAAGGTTTAACAAGCATTTGGTAGCTCAAACGGTTAAACATTGTTACGGAAGGTTCGTCAGTTGAACCTTACAGCCAAATGTCTGCAGTAAGACATTAAAATAAGTCTAATTGAGTTATAATCTATCACTTTTCGGTATTTTTCACTATTAAAATTTTCTATATACCACACTTTTTAGTTTATATGCCCAAAAATTCCAGCAGAATTCCATACATTACGGCATAATATCCTGGTGAATTATTAAAAACATTAGGAGTGTATATGTAGTAAAGTGTTTTTCATAATATATTTATATTTCTATAAAAGAATTATTTTACTTAATTCTAAAACATAATGTAGGATTGGTATTAATCACAATTTAGTAATGGCCCCTTTCTTACCAGCATAATGTCGCTTTGCGGGTTCGTAAAATTAAAAGTACGGTTTGCAGAACTTCCAAAATGCTCTTTATATCTCGTAGAAACACACTTAGGTCAGCCCTTACAGTAGGAGAATTACGTAACATACACGAATAAAATCATCAAGTTCGTTGACCACAAACAAAGAGTTCACTTTCGAAACATAGCTGCACGTAGACAATTCTCAAGTTCCGATTACCACTCACTCTCGCTGGCGATCCGCGTCTTCTTTTATACACCCGCTCACTGTTACAGATATTACAGGCATTTTCTGTAACAAACAAGATGGCTCTAGAACCTTCCAGTTATCTCTCTTTATCTGTTTTGGCAAGACTTTTATCTCCGTAGAGCACTTTCCAGTTATCTATATTTATCTGTTTAGCTAAAACTTTTATCTCCGCACTGCACCTTCCAGTTATCTATATTTATCTGTTTAGCTAAAACATTTATCTCCGCACTGCACCTTCCAGTTATAAATATTTATCTGTTTCGCCAAACCTTTTATTCCCGCACTGCACCTTCCAGTTATCTATCTTTATCTGTTTCGGCAAACTTTTGCCCTCCGCGCTTCATTGTCTGCCTCTTTGTGTGCTCCGGCCGCAACAATGCTCACGACAATAATATAGATACTTAATTTGAAATAAAATTGATTCTAATTCTTCACAGACAGTTTTCCAAAATCCGTTTTTATTTTTCATCATTTCTAACTATCTGGAATATTTTGCCTACCATAGACTTCATTTTATATACTTATAATTCTTAGGATAGCTTTAGCTGATGTTAGCTAATCTACAATTTTTACGTAAAACACTTAAAAGCAGCTTTCAAAAATAGCGCAATAGATAATCTAGTTATTAATTTCGAGACAAAACTTGCTTTGCATTGATCTAAAGTGAATTAATCTATACAAGTTCCTATTTACAATATTATTATTTACCATACACACATATTCCTTACTCTAGTTTGCTGTTTACCTTGGTTGTCCCAGTACACTAGCTAGCTCAGCCTGCTTGGCTCCCAGGGCTTCTAGCATTGCTGAGTATCATAGTCACCCTTCTATCCTCTACTCTAGTTTGCTATTTACCCTTGTTGTCCCAGTACACCAGCTAGCTTAGCCTGCTTGGCTCCCAGGCCCTCTAGCATTACTGACTAGCATAGTCACCCTTCTACCCTCTACTCTAGCTTGCTGTTTACCCTTGTTGTCCCAGTACACTAGCTAGCTCAGCCTGCTTGGCTCCCAGGCCCTCTATCATTACTGACTAGCATAGTCACCCTTCTATCCTCTACTCTAGCTTGCCGTTACCCTTGCTGTCCCAGTACACTGCTAGCTTAGCCTGCTTGGCTTCCAGGCCTTCTAGCATTGCTGAGTAGCACAGTCAACCTTCTTCCTATACTCTAGCTTGCTGTTACCCCTGCTGTCCCAGTACACTGCTAGCTCAGCCTGCTTGGCTCCCAGGCCTTCTAGCATTGCTGAGTAGCACAGTCACCCTTCTATCCTCTACTCTAGCTTGCTGTTACCCCTGCTGTCCCAGTACACTGCTAGCTCAGCCTGCTTGGCTTCCAGGCCTTCTAGCATTGCTGAGTAGCATAGTCACCCTTCTATCCTCTACTCTAGCTTGCTGTTACCCCTGCTGTCCCAGTACACTGCTAGCTCAGCCTGCTTGGCTCCCAGGCCTTCTAGCATTGCTGAGTAGCATAGTCACCCTTCTATCCTCTACTCTAGCTTGCGGTTACCCCTGCTGTCCCAGTACACTGCTAGCTCAGCCTGCTTGGCTCCCAGGCCTTTTAGCATTGCTGAGTAGCATAGTCACCCTTCTATCCTCTACTCTAGCTTGCTGTTACCCCTGCTGTCCCAGTACACTGCTAGCTCAGCCTGCTTGGCTTCCAGGCCTTCTAGCATTGCTGAGTAGTATAGTCACCCTTCTATCCTCTATTCTAGCTTGCTGTTACCCCTGCTGTCCCAGTACACTGCTAGCTCAGCCTGCTTGGCTCCCAGGCCTTTTAGCATTGCTGAGTAGCATAGTCACCCTTCTATCCTCTACTCTAGCTTGCTGTTACCCCTGCTGTCCCAGTACACTGCTAGCTCAGCCTGCTTGGCTCCCAGGCCTTCTAGCATTGCTGAGTAGCACAGTCACCCTTCTTCCTATACTCTAGCTTGCTGTTACCCCTGCTGTCCCAGTACACTGCTAGCTCAGCCTGCTTGGCTCCCAGGCCTTCTAGCATTGCTGAGTAGCACAGTCACCCTTCTGTCCTCTACTCTAGCTTGCTATTTACCCTTGCTGTCCCAGTACTCTAGCTAGCTCAGTCTGCTTGGCTCCCAGGCCTTCTAGCATTGCTGAGTAGCACAGTCACCCTTCTATCCTCTACTCTAGCTTGCTGTTTACCCTTGTTGTCCTAGTACACTAGCTAGCTCAGCCTGCTTGGCTCTCAGGCCTTTGACCATTGCTGATTAGCATAGTCACCCTTCTATCCTATACTCTAGTTTGCTATTTACCCTTGTTGTCCCAGTACACCAGCTAGCTCAGCCTGCTTGGCTCCCAGGCCCTCTAGCATTGCTGCGTAGCATAGTCACCCTTCTATCCTCTACTCTAGCTTGCTGTTACCCTTGCTGCCCCAGTACACTGCTAGCTTAGCCTGCTTGGCTTCCAGGCCTCCTAGCATTGCTGAGTAGCACAGTCACCCTTCTTCCTATACTCTAGCTTGCTGTTACCCCTGCTGTCCCAGTATACTGCTAGCTCAGCCTGCTTGGCTCCCAGGCCTTCTAGCATAGCTGAGTAGCACAGTCACCCTTCTGTCCTCTACTCTAGCTTGCTATTTACCCTTGCTGTCCCAGTACTCTAGCTAGCTCAGTCTGCTTGGCTCCCTGGTGTTTTAGCATTGCTGATTAGCATAGTCACCCTTCTATCCTCTACTCTAGTTTGCTATTTACCCTTGTTGTCCCAGTACACCAGCTAGCTCAGCCTGCTTGGCTCCCAGGCCCTCTAGCATTACTGACTAGCATAGTCACCCTTCTATCCTCTACTCTAGTTTGCTGTTTACACTTGTTGTCCCTGTAGACTAGCTAGCTCAGCCTGCTTGGCTCCCAGGCATTTTAGCATTGCTGATTAGCATAGTCATCCTTCTATCCTCTACTATAGCTTGCTGTTACCCTTGCTGTTCCAGTACATTGCTAGCTCAACCTGCTTGGCTTCCAGGCCTTCTAGCATTGCTGAGTAGCACAGTCACCCTTCTGTCCTATACTCTAGCTTGCTATTTACCCTTGCTGTCCCAGTACTCTAGCTAGCTCAGTCTGCTTGGCTCCCAGGTGTTTTAGCATTGCTGATTAGCATAGTCACCCTTGTATCCTCTACTCCAGTTTGCTATTCCTCTTGTTGTCCCAGTACACTAGCTAGCTCAGCCGGCTTGGCTCCCAGGCCTTCTAGCATTGCTGAGTTGCATAGTCATCCTTCTATCCTCTACTCTAGTTTGCTGTTCCTCTTGTTGTCCCAGTACACTAGCTAGCCCAGCCTGCTTGGCTCCCAGGCCTTCTAGCATTGCTGAGTTGCATAGTCATCCTTCTATCTTCTACTCTAGCTTGCTGTTACCCCTGCTGTTCCAGTACACTGCTAGCTCAGCCTGCTTGGCTCCCAGGCCTTCTAGCATTGCTGAGTAGCACAGTCACCCTTCTGTCCTCTACTCTAGCTTGCTATTTACCCTTGCTGTCCCAGTACTCTAGCTAGATTAGCCAGCTTGGCTCCCAGGCCTTCTAGCATTGCTGAGTTGCATAGTCACCCTTCTATCTTCTACTCTAGCTTGCTGTTTACCCTTGCTGTCCCAGTACACTAGCTAGATTAGCCAGCTAGGCTCCCAGGCCTTCTAACATTGCTGAGTAGTATAGTCACCCTTCTTCCTCTACTCTAGTTTGCTGTTTACCCTTGTTGTCCCAGTACACTAGCTAGATTAGCCAGCTTGGGTCCCAGGCCTTCTAGCATTGCTGAGTTGCATAGTCACCCTTCTATCTTCTACTCTAGCTTGCTGTTTACCCTTGCTGTCCCAGTACACTAGCTAGATTAGCCAGCTTGGCTCCCAGGCCTTCTAACATTGCTGAGTAGTATAGTCACCCTTCTTCCTCTACTCTAGTTTGCTGTTTACCCTTGTTGTCCCAGTACACTAGCTAGATTAGCCAGCTTGGCTCCCAGGCCTTCTAGCATTGCTGAGTAGCATAGTCACCCTTCTATCCTCTACTCTAGTTTGCTGTTTACCCTTGTTGTCCCAGTACACTAGCTAGATTAGCCAGCTTGGCTCCCAGGCCTTCTAGCATTGCTGAGTAGCATAGTCACCCTTCTATCCTCTACTCTAGCTTGCTGTTTACCCTTGCTGTCCCAGTACACTAGCTAGATTAGCCAGCTTGGCTCCCAGGCCTTTTAGCATTGCTGAGTAGCATAGTCAGCCTTCTATCCTCTACTCCAGTTTGCTGTTTACACTTGTCCCAGTACACTAGCTAGCTCAACCTGTTTGGCTCCCAGGCATTCTAGCATTGCTGGGTAGCATAGTCACCCTTCTATCCTCTACTCCAGTTTGCTGTTTACACTTGTCCCAGTACACTAGCTAGCTCAACCTGTTTGGCTCCCAGGCATTCTAGCATTGCTGGGTAGCATAGTCACCCTTCTATCCTCTACTCTAGGTTTCTGTTTACCCTTGTTGTCCCAGAACACTAGCTAGCTCAGCTTGCTTGCCTCCCAGGCCTTCTAGCATTGCTAAATAGCATAGTCAGCCTTCTATCCTCTACTATAGTTTGCTGTTTACCTTGTTGTCCGAGAACACTAGCTACCTCAGCCTGATTGGCCTCCAGGCCTTCTAGAATTGCTGATTAGCATAGTCACCCTTCTATCCTCTACTCTAGGTTTCTGTTTACCCTTGATGTCCCAGTACACCAGCTAGCTACATCTGCTTTTCTCCCAGGCCTTCTAGAATTGCTGAGTAGCAGAGTCACCCTTATATCTTTTACTCTTGTTTACTACTTCCACTTATTCCAGCAAATTCTTTTCTGCTCCTTACTTTTCTCATCTATGTTTCTTCAGCTTAAATTGTATGAATTAAGGATGATTTATTGGAAATTACCAGAGTGTGATTATTTTTGGAACCTTTAATTTTTATGAGTTGTTATAATTGTGGTCAACATCCCTAGAGATCACATGATTTGTAATACAGCTTTCTCTGTTTGAAATAATTAGCGCTTACTATCTGTATTTTTGGGAATGTTATAAAAACTTCAGAAACTGTTCTGCTAAATATAAATAAACGAGGATGGTCTGAAAATTTTCCAACCTAATAAAGAAACAAGACATTGTTTTCAGAAACTTTTTTTTTTTAATTTTCAACATAGTCTCCTCGTAACCCTACACACTTCTCTCAACTATGTTCTCATCTCTGTAACCCGTTCAAATAGTACTCGGCGTGTTTCAACATAGGCTCCTTGTAGCTCTTCACACTTCTCCCGGCGATGCTCACATCTTTGTAACCCGTCCAAATAGTACTGGGCGTTTTTCAATATAGTCTCCTTGTAACTCTACACACTTCTCCCAGCGATGCAACCCGTCCAAATAGTACTCGGCGTTATACAACATAGTCTGCTTGTAACTCTACACACTTCTCCCAGCGATGCTCCCATCTCTATAACCCGTCCAAATAGTACTCGGTGTTTTTCATCCTAGTCTGCTTGTAACTCTACACACTTCTCCCTGCGATGTTCACATCTCTGTAACCCGTCCAAATAGTACTCGGCATTTTTCAGCATTGTCTCCTTGTAACTCTACACACTTCTCCCAGCGATGCTCCCATCTCTGTAACACGTCCAAATAGTACCCGGCGTTTTTCAACATGCTCTCCTTGTAACTCTACACACTTCTCCCAGCGATGTTCCCATCTCTGTAAGCCGTCCAAATAGTACTCGGCGTTTTTCAACATAGTCTCCTTGTAACACCACACACTTCTCCCAGCTATGCTTCCATCTCTGTAACCCATCCAAATAGTACTCGACGTATTTCAACATAGTCTCCTTGTAACTCTACACACTTTCCCCAGCCATGCTCCCATCTCTGTAACTCGTCCAAATATAATCGGCGTTTTTCAACATAGTCTCCTTGTAACTCTACACACTTCTCCCAGCGATGCTCCCATCTCTGTAACCAGTCCAAATTGTCCTCGGCGTTTTTCAACATAGTCTCCTTGTAACTCTACACACTCTTCCCAGCGATGCTCCCATCTCTGTAACTCGTCCAAATATAATCGGCGTTTTTCAACATAGTCTCCTTGTAACTCTACACACTTTCCCCAGCCATGCTTCCATCTCTGTAACCCGTCCAAATTGTCCTCGGCGTTTTTCAACATAGTCTCCTTGTAACTCTACACACTTTTCCCAGCGATGCTCCCATCTCTGTAACTTGTCCAAATATAATCGGCGTTTTTCAACATAGTCTCCTTGTAACTCTACACACTTCTCCCAGAGAGGCTCCCATCTCTGCAACCCGTCCAAATAGTACTCGGCGTTTTTCAACATAGTCTCCTTGTAACTCTACACACTTCTCCCAGAGAGGCTCCCATCTCTACAACCCGTCCAAATAGTACTCGACGTATTTCAACATAGTCTCCTTGTAACTCTACACACTTTTCCCAGCCATGCTTCCATCTCTGTAACCCGTCCGAATAGTACTCGGCGTTTTTCAACATAGTCTCCTTGTAACTCTACACAACTTCTCCCAGCGATGCTCCCATCTCTATAACCCGTTCAAATAGTACTCGTCGTTATTCAACATAGTCTCCTTTTAACTCTACAGACGTCTCTCAGCAATGCTCCCATCTCTGTAAGCCGTCCAAATAGCCCTCGGCGTTTTTCAACATAGTCTCCTTTTAACTCTACACACTTCTCCTAGCGCTGCTTCCATCTCTGTAACCCGTCCAAATAGTACTCGGCGTTTTTCAACATAGTCTCCTTGTAACTCTACACAATTCTCCCAGCGATGCTCCCATCTCTGTAACCCTTCCAAATAGTAATCGGCGTTTTTCAACATAGTCTCCTTGTAACTCTACAAACTTTTGCCAGCGATGTTACCATCTCTGTAACCTGTCCAAATAGCACTCGGCGTTTTTCAACATAGTCTCCTTGTAGCACTACACAATTCTCCCAGCGATGCTCCCATCTCTGTAACCCGTCCAAATAGTACTCGGCGTTTTTTTAACATAGTCTCCTTGTAACTCTACACACTTCTCCCAGCGATGTTCCCATCTCTGTAACCCGTCCAAATAGTACTCGACGTTTTTCAACATAGTCTCCTTGTAACTCTACACACTTCTCCCAGCGATGCTCCCATCTCTGTAACCCGTCCAAATAGTACTCGGCGTTTTTCAACATGGTCTCCTTGTAACACTACACAGTTCTCCCAGTGATGTTCTCATCTCTGTAACTCGTCCAAATAGTACTCGACGTTTTTCAACATGTTCTCCTTTTAACTCTACACACTTCTCCCAGCGATGTTCTCATCTCTGTAACTCGTCCAAATAGTACTCGGCGTTTTTTAACATTGTCTCCTTGTAACTCTACACACTTCTCCCAGCGATGTTCCCATCTCTGTAACCCATCCAAATAGTACTCGACGTTTTTCAACATAGTCTCCTTGTAACTCTACACACTTCTTCCAGCAATGTTCTCATCTCTGTAATCTGTCCAAATAGTATTCGGCGTTTTTCTCTGCAAAATAATTGTTTACGTGATTGCCTCTTTATTTGACGAAAATTTCTGTCCTCCGAGAGGAATTTTCAGATAAGGGATCAAATTTAAGTCGCTTGGGGCTACATCAGGTGAAGAAGGTGGATGCTCAAGCAATTTAAACTTAAATTCGTGAATTTTCGCCATTGTAACCGCTGAGGTGTGAGACAGTGCGTTGTCTTGGTGAAACAGGATTTCCTTTTTCTGCAAATGTGGCCGTTTTTCCGCAAGTTCTGCCTTCAGCTTGTCAAGTCATGTTGGGTAGTATGCTCTTGTAGTGCTTTTTGCTTTTCGAAGATAATCGATTAAAATTACTCCATGAGTATCCCAAAAAAAAAATGTCGCCGTCACTTTCCCAGCCTAAAAAGAACAACTTTTGCTTTCTTTGAACCGATTGCCCCTTTGCAGTGCACTGTTTGGATTATATTTTTGTTTTCGGAGTATAATGGCGTATCCAAGCTTCATCTATAGTAATTAATCGGCTCCAAATCTTGGATTTATTGCGCTCTAAACTGTGCCAACAGAGCGTTGGTAATATTAAATGGAACACGTTTTTGGTCTAACGTGAGCAAACGTGGCAACCAATGCGCGGAAAGCTTTCTCATGTCTAAATGTTGATTTAATATGTGACAAACACATTATTTTGAGATGTTCATAGCCTCTGCAATCTCTCTCACTTTAGTTCGCCGGCCTCTAGCTCCATTTGGTTAACTTTGGCGATGTTTTCGTCGGTAGTTACAGTTTTGGACGTCCCGAACGTTCATCGTCTCCCAAGCTCTTACGGCTACGTTTAAATTCATCTTCCCAAAACATCGCTGAGGTAAATGATGGTGCAGAGTCCCCATATATAGAATCCAATTCATCTTTGATTTGCGCAGGTGTATTACCTTTCAAAAATAAATATTTAATGACAGCGCGATACCCGATTGTGTCAATTTTCACAGAAATGCTCATATCAGCTCACTCAAACGACTGTTACAAAACAACAGAGCATCCAAAATGGCTGAAACTTTGGTGAGTAACTGTCAACAGATGAACAACGAAATTCACTAGCTTTTATTTAGGAATGCTGCCATCTTCATGTAGAGGTGGGAAACATTTCAGACCAACCTCGTGTTATCAAACCCAAAGGTTTATTACCTGTATTTCTTATATTTTCATTTATTTTACAAGACCGCTTGCTGATGGTATACTTTGTTTCCAGGACAACTGTGGACGGCACCAGAATTGTTAAGAATGGGAGCTAATCGACCCCCAGAAGGAACACAGAAGGGTGATGTTTATTCCTTCGCAATAATAGTACACGAGATCATCACCAGGCAGGGCCCCTTCTACATCCCAGACCAGGACCTGACTCCCAGAGGTAAGCAAAGAACTATCTGAATTGAAATTGCACATGCAAAGTGACTACAGTGAAACTACAATATATTTTTCATTAGTTGAGCTCTGTATACCTTTGACTGCTGTGAGGAATAGTAGCTCCATAGTCTATCGAATCTTGTATCCAACGTTTTAGATGTAGTAGTTCGAAAAGCAGCAGTTCAAATAATTTAGGCTCGCTGCTTTTGTCCAGGAATACTGTTAAATATGACCCACATTTAATAAGAAATTCTTCCATAATTACGTCATTTTCAGCTTCCAAAATGGAATCCTTACTTATACGAGGCAGGATTTTTAAGTCAGTACCGTTTTGCGATGCCGCCGCCTCAGCGCTACGGTCGGCGTTCCGCGCATGCGCGCTGGCTACGTGCATCTCTTGTCTACGCACTGACGCCATTACAGCCTGATTCTTCATTGTATACGTTGGTTACTGAGTATATAAGATGCCTCCGACAATCGTGAGTCCCGCCGATTGTGAAGTACGGGCTGTTATACGATTTCTTAGTGCTAAAGGCGTAAAACCGATCGATATTCTTCGTGAGCTATGTGAAGTTTACGAAAAAAAAAAAAACATTATGAGTGATGAAATGGTAAGGAAATGTGTGAGACCATTTAAAGATGGCCGCACAAATGTGCATGATGAAGAAGGAGTGGCGTCCTTCGGTCGTTACTGAAGATTTGGTGCAGAAAGTGGACGAAAAGGTGAGAGAAAACAGATGCTTTACAATTTCATCATTGTGCGACTATTTTCCTCAATATCCTCGTAGTATTTTGTATCGCATTGTGACCGAGAACTTCAAGTACCGGAAATTGTGTTCACGCTGGGTTCTGAAAATGTTGACGGATTTCCACAAAACCCAACGTTTAGGCAGTGCATTGACTTTCCTTGAGCGGTACCACAATGAAGGTGAAGATTTGTTAATGCTGACGAAACATGGGTGGCCTACGTCACACCAGAATCGAAACAACAATCCATGGAATGGTAACATTCATCATCATCCACAAAAGTGAAGTTTAAGCGAACAATTTCTGCCCGGAATATCGTGTACACAGTTTTATAGGGCAGAAAAGGAGTATTGCTAGTGGAGTTTCTGCCTCGTAATGAGACAATGAATGCAGCGTCTTATTGTGAGACTTTGAACAATCTGCGCCATGCAATCCAGAACAAAAGGCGTGGCAAGTTGAGTAAGGGTATCGTTTTGCTGCATGACAATGCCCGTCCACATGTGGCTAGTCGGGCCAAAGATCTCATCAAATCTTTTCAATGGAAAGCTCTAGATCATCCTCCATACAGCTCTGATCTGGCGCCCAGCGACTACCATTTGTTCCTGCACTTGAAGAAACATCTGGGCGGTCAGCGTCTTCAAGACGATAACGAGGTCAAAACAGTTGTGATACAGTGGTTAACACGTCAGGCGGCAGAATTTTATGAGGAGGGTATTCAAAAACTGGTGCACGTTATGACAAGTGGCTCAATATTCACGGAAACTATGTAGGAAGGTAGATTAAGGTACAGGATTTCATGTAAAAATAAAATTATTGCAATATCTATGCACATCTTTTGTTAATTCGAAAACGGTATTGACTTTATAAACATGCCTCCTATATTTTCTCTTAATTTCAGCGTTATGTTAAATGGGTTGGGGAGGTTTGTCTATCAGGTAACATACTTACCTGGCGAGAGGGGTACACAGCAAGGCGAGCCTATGTAAGTGTTCGCTCGGAATCGAATGATGACCATCCTAAACAAAGATTACCGGCAACAATGCTTCCTTCACTCTATGCCTTTACCACTTATGTCAGTCCAAGTAAACACGCACTCCCACCTCTAGCTCATCCTCTAGTTGTTGGAAGGGCACCCCAATCCCACTAGCTAAAATGTCAGTGAGCGAACAGTAGGTAGTGTACTTCATGCATCCTGACGGCTGCATTGGGAATAATAAAGTAGGGTGCCTATGTGTATAATTGTGTTTCGTACTTTTTGAGTAAACTACAGTAATTTTATGGTGTCAATAATTGCCTGTTTTCAATGTATGGTGCTTTTCAGTTATGGTTTTTTTCAACAAGAAATGTCTAATTTTATACCTATCCTAATAGCACTCACATTTACTTTAGGTAGTTACTTATTAGTATTCGCGTAGTGGAGGGCATACATCCCCTTCAGCTGCTGTGGTGCGGGCGCTGTGGACCCTGAGCACTCGTGGTACATCTGACGTTAAAGTCTGTCTAGTCAACGCGAGTGCAGTTGCCTCGCAAAGGAAACTGACCCTACCGCCCACTAATGACCGTCATAAATCTATCTCCATACTTCAGAAATGGAACACTGTCGTTGAGGACCAATAGCAACCCTGATTTTCTTGAAATTACAGTCGCATGTTTACTCCACTTGGAGCCTCAGTTCCTACTTCCAGTTGATCTGTTTTATTACGTGCAGACATTCGTTGTGTGTCACGATGTGGAGACCGTAGGAGGGAAATGCAGTGGTAAATACAAATGAAGTAGTAGATAACTTTCAGTCAAGTGAAAATAATGAAAGCGATGACAATAGTGTGAATAACTGGGCCGAGTTATATTACTGGAAAAGCCTCAAAAACAAATTTATAACGGGAACTGCTTCTAAGCAAATTCAAGCGCTTGTTTTGAACACATATAAATATGTGCTGACAAATAATCTTGGTAAGGGGTCGTGCAGTGAACCTGATGATAAATTCTGGGTATTCACAGAAATACAGTTAGAAATATTGTGACGAAAGTAATACCAAAGACGCCGATCAAGTGTGAAAACAAAAAGAAACGTTTCTCTAAAGTAGATAATTTCACATGCGATTTAATTCGCCGAGAAATTTTTAGATTTTATGTAAAAGGGAGAGCGCCCACCTTAGACGAATTGGTTGCACATTTGCAAGAAATTTGTGATTTTCCTTATGGGCACTGCACTTTGCGCGGCCTCCTAAAGGAGCTGGGTTTTAAATACCGCACTTTGAATAAGATAAGGGTTATTATGGCATCCAGTAGAATTGTAGCTTGGCGATATATATTTGTCAAAACTAAGGAAGTTTCGCAGTAATGGAATAAGATAATTTATTTAGACGAAACCTCGTACGATACCCATACGCATCGAGAAAGGTGACAACCTTGCAGAAAGGACTGGAAGAAGGAGTGCCGGGGCTGTAAAATGATTATAAGGGTTCGTCAAAGGCAGCGGCCGACGTGCACACGAGTTAACTAAACAGACTTTACCAGAGGAACTCGGGCCGAAGAGCCGAGCCCCTCCAGAATGGAGTCAGTTTGAGAATTTAATGTCATGTCGGCACGTTGGCCATAGTAGCTCAAGGGTTAGAGTGGCTGGACGGAAACTAGAAAATCCGTGGTTCAAATCCCGGCCATGGCATTGCATTTTTCAGTCTGGCTCTACCGTTTCATAGTTTACATAATTGCTAATCATTCTTGAATTAATAATAGATAAGTATTTATTTTATACTAGAAAAACAGGCAGGCGGAAATATCGCTACAAGAGCCATTAATTAAAGCAGTAGTAATATGTTTATATGCTTTATTAAATTCCTATTTATTCATTGCTATATTTATTAATCTATAAATCGAACTAGGTATTGAAAACAGCAAATTTATGTGAAAAAGGGTTAAAAAAATTGTATTCTGTTGTCGATATGAGTAGAACAATTTTGGCCCTTTAATCATGAAATAAATCCAAAAGTTAAATTATTAAAACAATTAAATGGTCCGATAGATTTAATTGTTTGGGAAAATATATTTATTTTAAAAAATAAACACCACGTAATGAATTTTGAAATACCGGCAGTCGATTCTGTTTTAAGTTTTCATCATCTTCAGATGTTGGTGGTACTAACAAAAACCTAGTGACATCTAGCGACTGTAACGTTAACAACGAGATTGTTGATAGCTGTATCTGATGATGTGAATAACATATTCACCAAATTGGGATCCTAATCAATTTATATGAAAATATGCATAATTTCTTATAAGATAAGTGATGTTCTTTAAGTTTCAAACTATTATATTTGTATATATTTGTTTTCTTCACTGTTAATAGCTTCAAATTTTACATAGTTAGCATGTATTATATTTACGTATTGAAGCAATTGAAGGCGCGTCGCAGTTGCTTAGCTGTTAAACAATATATAGGTAACATAATGCACACAACACTTTCAGCGTATCAGATTTTCCATTTGGTATTCTAAAAGAACCGAGAGGATGATATGAGGGGAGAAATGTTCATGTTGATGCTTCTTATAGAGTCACGTCCGTGGTTTATGTGGCAACGGCTTTATAGTCTTGGTGCGGTATCTCAAACTTATGCTTCGCTACTCTTTATTTGTAACTAAAGCGAAACTTCCACTGGATTTGCGGTTATTCTGTAAGGCCGAGCTCAACTTGAATGCAAAGTTTGCATTCCTCCCACAATGTGGTGGGATTAAACTAATGGAGTCTTTGGAAAAGCCTAAAGTTTTATTAACAACTGACAATCAAAGGTCTGAGTAATAGAACGGAATTATATGGTCCAGTTTTTGATAGTATCAATGAATTTGATGTGGCTCTTGGAACGTAAAACTAGATTTGTAAATAAATATAAAAAACAACGTTCTCTGTCATTGTCAATATATTGTAAGACCCACCCACACGCACATGCACATATATGAAGAAATAAGCGGAAGCTACAATTATAAAACTATTTTGCGACCACTAATGCCCTTTGCCTTGACATGAACGTAAAACAAGCAACAAAAAAGAGCCTGTTGAAAAAATTATTTGCAAAAACACTTTCGTAAAAATTGGGGTAACAAGGAGATATCTACGAGGCTGGGTCAAAAAGTAATGCCTCCTATGTTTTTCTCCTTTAATTACCAAGAAAATTGAATCCAATTTACATAGCTTGTAAGCCACAACATTTACGATTAATTTGTCACTATTCAATATAATCTCCGTCCTTTTCCACAGTTTTGGTCCAACTTTCAACTAGGACATGTATTCCAGTGTGGTAAAACATACGGTCTTGCTTCCTAAGCCTCCTCATCTTCAAAATGAATCCCACGATGAGCTTCCTTTAGTGGTCCGAACAGATGCAAGTCTGATGTGTGTGTAGTGTTTAACGCCCGCTTTTAGTACATACGGCACCGCAGGCGGTGACACTGATGATACATGAGATGAAGATGGAGCACCGGTGGAATAAGATGGCGGGGGAAACTGGAGGTCCCGGAGAAAACCCGTCCAGCGCCGTGTTTTCCTCCACAAATCATACTTTGCGGTCGTATGGAATCGAACACGGGCCGCCTTGGTGAGAGGCAAGTGGTCTAACCACTCAGCCACGGCGCGGCTGGAAGTCTAATGGTGCCAGGTCAGGGCTGTATGGGGGGTGAGGTAAGACTTGTCATCCCAATTTCTCAATTTCTGCAGTGGTGTAACGCCTAGTGTGTGGTCTTGCATTGTTATGCAAAAGAAGAACATCTGCCATAGTTTTTGTTGGGCGGACACGGCGAAGACGTGCTTTCAGCTTTTTGTGACTTCTCACGTATTGAACTGAATTTATTGTGCATCCCTGCTCCAAAACAATCAATCATAAGCACACCCTCTGCAACCCAACGACTGTCGCCGTAACTTTCCCTGCCGAACGCTGAGTTTTGAATTTTTTTCCTTCGGTGATATTGTGTGATGCCATTCCATTTACTGCCACTTTGATTTGGGTTCAAGAAAATGATCCCAAGATTCGTCTCCATTAACAATTTTTCCAGAAACTCCTCTCCTTCCAAATTGAAGCGCTACAAGTGTACGGAGGCTATTGTTTTCCTTGTTTCTTTGTTTTGGGCGGTTAACATTCTTGATACCCAACGTGAACAAACTCTTGAGTAACCCAGTTGTTGAACAATCGTCATCACACTGCCTTTACTGAGGGAGGTAGTGCGACACAATTCACCTGTTGTTACCCGGTGGTCACCACGAATGATGTCATCGACTAGCTGAATGTTGCATGGAGTCACTGCAATCACCGGCCTTTCGCTTCGCTTTTCATCTGCCAATGGCGTTTGCCTTTCAGCTTCGTTACAGTGACAAACCCATCGTCTAACAAGGCATACATTTACTGTTGCATCACCATAGACAGTTTTTAGCCTTTCGTGAATGCGAATTGGCGTTTCACCTTCCACAGTCAAAAATTCAATCACAGAACGCTGTCTAATAGGAATGTTGATGTCAGTCATTTTGCAAGACGATGCAGTGCTGCCACCTGTTGACTTAGGGAGTTACTACTTCAGGGGTTTGGAGAAGAAGGTTTGAGGAATTGCGCCAAATTCAAAGTTTTCATATAGCTTACTTATTTAAGGAGAAAAAGTAGGAGGCATTATTTTTGACCCACCCTCGTAAGAACTACCCCACGACCGAAGGTGCTAAAAGAAGGAATAAATAATGGAATAAGCATGTATCTAGTGTGTGGGAGACAACAGCCCAGAAGGGAAAAGAGGTCCAAGACGTATAGTTGACTTGATTGACCATATGGGATAACTCTCGGCACCTAACACAAAACAGAAAAGAAACAGTATGTTAATTTCCTACTTGCAAATAATTCATATAAATCACTGTTTATGCACCGCCTTTTTTATCCTATGTTTGCTGATTTCCCGCTGTTACTAGCTGAAATAATTTGATCCGTGCCTGGATACTGATATTATACTCATTTGTTGAATCACAAAACAATACGCAACGATATATGAAGCTTGCAAAAGGCAATTAAGCCAAGTGCATATTTCATGGCAGAATAAAAATCCCATCAGCAAATAGCGGGCAGAGCAAAAATTGTAGCATAAATAACGAGGCTAGCCTGCGGCAAACATGTTCGTTTCATATCACCTAAAGAGGCTTCCTGTTGTACATGGCAGGAAATTAATAGCCACCTATATAATTCTGCGGTTTCGCGCCAGACAGGAATCATAAATAAAGTTTCAGACGCCCGCTCTGAGAGCTATATATTTCGCTTAAGCTTAGCTAACTAAATTTCTGTAACGCCGTAACGTTTAATTAACTGGCTGAACACTTGGCAAGACCCCATGTGCCGTTCACCAACAGATAACTGGAGGAAATAACTGCAGGCTTGTGTTTCCCATATTAATACGAGGTATACTTTAATGAAAATACACCTTAGCCATAGCGGTAGGTGCACAAAGTCAGCAGTTCCTATTACACTCCAGGGCAGAGGTTGTAGCTAATTTAGTTTACACCTAAATGGATGTTGGTAAACGTGGGATTTCACTAACAACATAACCAACAAAATTGGTAACTCTTCTACGGACTGCATTTGTTTATTGCTTTGTGTCTTGTTTATGTATTACAGTTAATTATACTTTCACGTGAAAGAAAAATGGACAAAAGATGTAAATAATATAAGAAAGGAATATGGGGCAGGAGATGAGGGGCTAAGTAACAAGGAGACATGGAGGTTAAGAGCTATCTGACAGAGCAGAAGTGCAGGGTGCCATGTAAGCCAAGGTAGCAACAAGGGAAAGACAAATAAATGTCGCCTAACAATGTAAATTTGTAAAAATTGAAGAAAGTAGAGAAGAGGATAGTAGCTATAAAAATGTTAACAGGAAAGGAGGAATACAAAATAAGAAGTATTGTTAAGTTCTTATGAAAGTAAAAGAAAAATGGGCAAGAAATGTAAAGAAGATAAGGGAGAAGAAAGAGGCTAGTTAAGTAACAAAGAGACATGAAGGTTAAGAGCTACCTGGAAGAGCAGAAGACCAGGGTGTCATGAGAGCCAAGGTAGCAACAAGGTAAAGAAAATAAATGTAAGCTAAAGTTGTAAATTGGTAAAATGCAGAATAGAGGATATAGAAAGGCAGGAAATATTGAGAAGTCTAGAAAATGTGAAATCATTTAAATTTTACAAACAAATAAAAATAAATTGGGAACGAGAAGCATATGTAGATTACTGCAATAGGCAAGAGAGAGAAGGGCTAGCTTGGATGAGAACAGGAATACTATTTCTAAGAGGGATAAGAGGTAGATAAAAGGGAATTTGTGAATTGTGTGGGGGAAAGAAAGCATGGAATACTATGTAACAGAATGCGGAGAGGTTGCATTGTGGAGAAAAAAGGTCTGGGAAGAAAAATGTGAGAAAGGAGAGAAGAGGATTGTAGCTATTAAAATCTTAAAGGGAAAGGACGAATAGAAGGTAAGAAATATTGGTGAGTTCTTACAGAAATTAAAAGAAAAATGTGCAAGAAGTTTAAAGAGTATAAGAAAGGAAGGTGAGGTGGAAGAAAGGCACTAATTAAGTAATCAAGGAGGCATGGAGGTTAAAAGCTACCTGGAAGAGCAGAAGACCAGGGTGTCATGTAAGCCAAGGTAGCAACAAGGTAAAGAAAATAAATGTAAGGTAAAGTTTTAAATTGATAAAATGCAGAATAGAAGATATAGAATGGCAGGAAATACTGGGAAGTCTAGAAAATGTTAAATCATTACAATTTTACAAACAAATAAAAATAAATTGAGGACGAGAAGTATATGTAGATTTCTGCAATAGGCAAGAGAGGGAAGGGATAGCTTGGATGAGAACAGGAACCATATTTCTAATAGGTATAAGAGACAGGTAAAAGGGAATTTTTGAATCGTGTGGGGGAAAAGAAAGCATAGAATACTGTGTAACAGAATGCGAAGAGGTTACATTGTGGAGAAGAAAGGTCTTGGAAGAAAATTGGGATAAAGGAGAGAAGAGGATAGTAGCTATAAAAATGTTAAAGGGAAAGGAGGAAAAGAAGGTAAGAAGTATTGGTGAGTTCTTACAGAAAGTAAAACAAATATGGGAAAGAAATGTAAAGAACATAAGAAAGGAAGGTGAGGTGGAAGAAAGGGACTAATTAAGTAATTGAGGAGGCATGGAGGTTAAGAGCTACCTGGCAGAGCAGAAGACCAGGGTTTCATGTAAGTCAAGATAACAACAAGGTAATAGACTGATTATTGTGCAATAGGTAAACAATTATAACGAATAATATAAAATACTGTAAAAAAGAATTTGCACCAATTACACTTTCACTTATTTTGCTTCAGAAGATATAAGAAGGATGTATTAAGGTACAGCGACAGTTGATTGCTTTGTCCTCTTACCCAATGTCTCATATTCATAGTGTTACCGATAGCATTGTTTCTTTGGAGCTACGACAAGCCAGTGGTGGTCACGCGTATGCAGGAAAGAAAGAGACAGATAGTGGCGCGCAGCGCTGAAAGCTTCCCGAGAGAGAAAGTATCAAAGAGGGAACGAGATAGAGTGATGTCTGGAGTTCCATTTTTCTCTCGCCGCCGCGATCTTTCTCGGAATTCTACTGCATTCTGCAATAATGACTGGAGGTATAAAAACCCCGCAAAATGAGAGAGCGTAGTCAGTTGTCAGTTGCTGGTAGAGTTGTGCAGCTGTGTTGTAATTGTGCGTTTGAACTGCGAGACAGCTCCGGGGCAGCGAGACGACTTTGAAGACTAGGTTAGTGTATGCTACATCATTTTTCTGCTGCCGGGGTCGTACAAAGCGTCTTTTGACTACAATAAAGAACATTTTAAATTTTTAGAAACAATACGTTTAATTCTACCTACCCAAGAAGTCACAATATTAAGAGAGAAGTATCTAAACTAGGAAGCCTCAGTGCTGACAACAACAACACTACGTAAGAGAACTCTCCCAAAACATTTGTTCACAAAACCAAATTTGGATATAATGGGTTTAATGAAAAAAATACATATTTCATAAGGCAGTATATATTATGTGGTGTTTTGAACACGCTAAATAAGCGTGACCATCAATTTTGTTGATTCTATATGTTTGGCATGAGTTTATATGTATCGCATTATTATTACAACGGCGACAGTAGATGAAATTTATCTTCAGTCATAGAAAATGTGATTTATCTAGCTCAATCACTACGGATCCTGATTTCATCCTTGTCTCCGTTACCGTAAAACCAGGAAAAGGAAAATATGAATCTATGTATATATTTGATATATTTTATTGTGAAAATTCCAACATTTTACCAATTTACAACTTTTGGCTACATTTATTGGTCTTTACCTTGTTGCTACCTTGGCTTGCATTACACCTTGGTATTCTACTCTGCCATGTAGGTCTTAATCTCCATACCTCCTTGTTATTTAATTAGCCCCCTTTTTCCCCCTTGGCTTCCATTGTTATATATTTTACATATCTGGCCCATTTTTCTTTTACTTTCTGCAAGAACTCACCAATACCTCTTACCTTCTTTTCCTCCTTGCCCTTTAACGTTTTTATAGCTACTATCTTTTGCTCTACTTTCTCCCACTTTTCTTCGCAAATACATATTGCAACCCCCTCGCAATTTCTTTATATTGTGTTCTATGATTTCTTTTCCCCCACACAATTCACAAATTCCCTTTTCCCCACCGCTTATCCCTCTTAGAAGTAGTATTCCTGTTCTCAACCAAGCTAACCCTTCTCTCTTGCCTATTGCAGTAATCTACATACAGTTCTCGTCCCAAATTTCCTTTTATTTGCTTGTAAGTTTATAATGATTTCATATTTTCTAGACTCCCCCATATTTCTTGTCTTTCTATACCTTCTATTTTACTAATTTACCCACATCTTATTATTCCTTTCCTCTAATCTCCATATACCTTCTATTCCTATTTTTTCCATAATACCTACTATTTCTGTCCACCAACTATTTGAGTTCTCTAATCTTTTTTGCTGTCTCATGCATAATTTCATAATTTCCCCTTCTTCTTTGGCCAAACACCTATAACAAAATTTTATTATCCTTTCCATTATTATTCCATTTCTTCTTGTCTTTCCGAATTCTACTAAAGCTACTTCTCTAGGTGTTCATCTTGGTAGGCCTAGTAGCTCTTTACAAAACCTTCTGTAACTTTGGGCAACTGTATATAGATGCATATTAAAAAAAGTAAACAAATGAAAATCTTCTGTATTCATAGCAATAGTTCGGAATACCTTGGTTGAAAAATTGATCAAATCTCCTTTTAAAGGTCACTTACTTTATATGGCATCAAAATTATGTACATTATTCGCATATTATTTTGAAACAACTAACGTATAAAGACGTAATCTTTTTCTGCTACAGATTTAGGTCTCCAACTAACTGTAAATGTTTTATATACTTGTATTTAAAACACTAACTTTTTAGTTATTTGTTGTTTTATAATTTAGATGTGAACATATTGTGTTTAAAGAAAACTAACGAGTTTTAAAATCCTATAAAGCAGTCGTTAATTTATAACTACATTTAAGTTAACCTTTCTCACTGCTCACTTTTGTGACTATAATGTTACGTTATTCATTTTTTATTTGATAATGTACTTAATGAGGATGCTTTGTTTGACTTTCTTTACACATGCCATGAAAATAATAGAGGTAAAAATGTCTGAAACTTTGGTAGGCTTCAATGCACTCATTTTAAAAGGTTGTATGAGAATATCAAGTGCATATGTTGAGATATACAACCTACAAAAAATATTTTTCTCCAATGTAGAAAAGTACGTCAAACTAATACACATTAATTTTCAATACAGTTCAAAGCCAATTATTTACACAAGAAATATGTGGAAATGTTACTATTTCAAGAAAACTTGCTACAATTTCAGTTTAATGAAATTATCTCTTCAATTCCGCCACTTTCATTGTGCTTTCTCTTTCTAAATATATCCATACTACTGCACAAAATAATTCCTTATTGAATGCGACTATACTTGAGTCTCCACAATATATTTTTTTCCTTATAGTAACTGTAATAGGAACAACGCCACACATCTTTCATTTATTTCCTTCATAGTAGTCTTCTAAGTTTACTTTCTGGCACAAAAGAACGAAATTAAAAAGAACTGTGCCGTCAGACAGGAGGAAAACATATGAAGGAAGACAGCATTTTTATCATGAAAAAGGGTATTATCAGTGTCTCTCCTTTCATAGAAAGAAATGAAAGGAACACTTATCTGCAGTAACATCAAAAGAAAAGGCCTTTGATATCTTTAAATTATCTAAGCAGGACGTATTGTACTTGTTTTGGAAAAGTACGATACAAAAATGTTAAGGAAATTTCGCCTTTATTGACTCAAAGCCTATTAGAGCATTAAAATACATCTTGCATTTGGTTGTATCAATGTCAAATGAAAGAAGATTTTTCAGTGTCGTCTTTAATATCCACAATTAGGAAGATATTTTTGTTTGCCTGAAGCTTAACGTACTTTTATCAGTGACATCATATTTCACAATAAATGAAAGAAGTGAAAGAAATGATGACTAAATGAGACAAGGATCCAGCAAACTAAGAGTTACACAATATTAGCATTTTCAGGAGGGAAAAAAATTCCGAAAACAGATACTCGAACTAACGTATGTGAATTCAGACAGGCACGTCATCCTCCCATAAGAGTTGTAAGTCTCTCAACAAGGGCTGTTCAATAAAGTATGATCACAATCTTTTTTTGACAACGTACCTTTACTCATTCTCATAATTTTGATGGTTCTTCTCAAAATAGTCTCCCCTGAATGCCATGCACTGGTCCCAGCGTTTCTGCCTGTCTTCAAGGAAGCCATTTTTGAGAGATCCTTCAAAATCGCCTCCGCAGCCTTTACCACTCCTTCTGATGATGGATAATGCCTTCCATGAAGGCGTTTCTTCAAGTTAGGGAATAGAAGAATGTCACATGGGGCTAAATCCGGACTATAGGGAGGGTGAGGGATGCACTTCACGTTGATTTTTGCAAGATAGTCATCAACAACATTGGCAATATGTATCCGCGCATTATTGTGGTGCAGCATCGAGCCTGCTTTATGGAAATGTGGTCCTTTGCGTCTGATATGGACTTGCAATGTTTTCAGAACATCCCTGCAATATTGTCCAGTTATTGATGCGTGTGTGCTGGTACAACATACTGATAAACCATTCCATGAATATCAAAGAATGAGATGACCATAACTTTCCCAGCAGAAGCAACCACTTCTGCTTTTTTTTTGGGGGGGGGGGTGGTTGGTGACGAAGGAGATTTTCACACTGAGCTTTGCTGTTTGCTCTCAGGATCAAAATGATGTAGCCAAGTTTCATCAGCAGTGATTACGTTTTAAATAAGCTCCGGGTCTTCCTCTAACATCAACTTTAACTGCATGTTATCTCCATTGCAGCGGTAGGCGATACTGAACATATCTGAACTTGCCTGGTTATCACAGGCGGGAACCAGTAGTACTTACAGTGAAACTACTATGGCGTGTTTGTTTCACAGCTAACAGAATATACTAAGATTGAGTTTTATTGCGAAAAATTATAACCGTAAAAATTATGATCTTTCTTTGTTGAACAGTTCTCGTTTATCAAACTATAATTTAAATATGAAAAGCGGAAGATAGATAATATTAAATTTAAAAATAATACATAGTGTCAGTATAGCATGTTATTTAGCAATACGAAGTCAAGTGCAGCAGTTATAACATTACAGAATGATGAGTCCAGGGATATAGAACGTTAGAGGCAAAAATCAAATTCTTTCTTAGCCCTAAGTATACCCCAAGGTATACACCATTTGAGTTTTAGAATTTATAGCTAGAATTTTACCTGCTTTTACAGTCCCCTCTCGAAGAATGTCTGGTAACTCTAACCTCTATGGACCCTGGACTCACTTGAGCATCATTTCATCCATTATATTGGTGTTCGATAGGACTTATGTTGGAGGACGAAAGGTATAAAAAATGTCCCACCTTCCAAAAATTAGCGTCACTTTGAAATAAAAGAACATCATGTTCCACTTAATAAGGATATACACGATGTTCATTTTTATTCCTTATTTCCCGCCATCTGATTGAGCAAGAAGGACGTCATAGTTGACTGGTGAGACGATTTTGAAGTCATAGTGCCCTGTAACAGAGAAGAAGCGGCATTTTTTGCGGAACAGTAAGAAAATTACAGTAATCTGTGTATGGTTGAGCTTTTAACTAATACAAGCAGCTTCCCCTGGATATGAACACAGAGTACCGCGTCTTTATAGATGAATTATACTTTCGTACCAGCATTAAAATTGTTGCGACAGCTGCATCTGTTTGCTGACGATACAGTCATATTTACCTCGCACTTCTCTATTGAAACTGCCGTTGCAACCGTACAATCTTCCCTGGACAATTCCCTGCATTGCTTATATCGCTGGCGTATCGCACTTAACCCAAGCAAATGTCTTCTTAAGCTTTCACCTTGCGCAGGCCTGCTGCTCCGGCAAATATACGACTCTATAACACTGAAGTCCCCTGGTTACTTTCTGATTGTGCAGTCAAATATCTTGGCGTCCATCTTGATCGTCGACTGTCATGGCGTACACATATCAAAAGCAAACTAAAGCAAGCCTATGCTCGTCTTCACAAGTTGTATCCCATCCTCAACCGCAAATCCTCTTTACGAGTCGAATTTACGCTGCTACTATACAAGAGTATTCTACGACCACTTCTTCTATATGCCAGTCCTGTATGGGGATGTGCTTCAGCAACTCCAGGTGTTTGAAAAGAGGATACTACGATTGTCTGTGAATGCCCCGTGGTAAATCTGGAATTCACAGCTGCTTAGAGAATTGGAAATAGCATTGAGTACATCTCTACAACGACAAGCAGATTCTTTGCTCACCTTCCTTACGTATCAGGTGCTTTATTCTTCCAACTGGGACGTCGCCTTGATGCCGCACCAAGACTGAAGGCACGCTTGCCACAGTAAATTTTATTTCTATAGTGTTTAATTATTCTGTATTGAAGAAGTTATTTAATTTATACTTACACTAATCAGACTAGTTTGCTTGAGGACTCTAATATGAATATCCTCTTCCTCTGTATACTTTAATTTTATTATGTATATAGCTCCACAATTTGTATAGCACCAACTGTGCTGAACAATTGAAAAAAAGGAGTTCAACAAAGAAACCGCTGCATAGAGGAGTTCATGCAACGCTATGCGGCATTCAGACAAGTCCCTCGGAGCGTAATTTTGTTAAAAGTGTCCAGGTACCATCAAATTGACATACTTTCGTTTGTAACATAAACGTCTTACCTTTTATCAGGATACGATATCAATTTCTGTCATTCTCACGCTTAATTAAAATGTCTATTAATGTTCATATCTTTATGTCTTTTAAAATCAACAGGTGCATCAAATTTTTCCAAAACACAGGATTAGTTACTGGCAAACACAGACGCTGAACGCCATAAAGTGATACCTTTTTACAATACAGTGTTTAAGGTAAAGACAGAAAGGAAATATAAGAAAATGGACACATAAGACTATATACTATAGATATTTGCTTGTTTAGACTTGGATAAAAGCTTTGTGCATCTTGTAACATTATATTTCATTCCTAGATGTTCTGCTGTTTTTCTGGTTTCTAATGAAGGTACACTGTGTGGAAACTGTGGGTGATAGAAAAGAAATGAGATCAAATTGAAATATTTCTATTTTATATGACAAGTTTACAATACGCATATATGTCCACTATAACATAAAAGCAGATGTTCATTGTGAAATAATTGATTTAAGATTTCATATATCTTTCATAGTATACTTTTATAGCTGTATAATTAGCTTTGCAGTGCATTTCATTGTAGTATATAGTTGTTTAACAACAGTCATCGTATCTATGCAGCATGCGAAAATCCGCACCGTTATATTACGCGGACAGACCCATCTCCCAAGTAAGAGGTACGTCCAGAAATTAAGCTCTGTTTGGTAATAAAATTAAATTGTGTACAGATACAGAAAAATTATTTATTGCACAAAATTCTACAACTCTTAAACTACTTTTCCACATAACTGCCAAAATGTTGCAGGCATTTGTCATAGCGAGGCACAACTTTTTGTATACCTTCTTCATAGAAGTTTGCCGCCTATGCCTTCAACCAGTTGGAAACATTTTCTTTCAGCTCTTCGTCATTGTTGAAGTGTTGACCGCCAAAGAGAGATTTGAGATGCAAAAGCGACGAAAAGTCGCTAGGAGCGAGGTCAGGGCTTTACGGGGGTTGCTCAAACACTCCCCAGCCAAATTCCTGTAGGATGGTTTTCGTCGCATTTGCAGTTTGCGGTCGTGCGTTGTCGTGAAGAAACACAGCATCTTTTGCCGATAAATTTCAATTGGTTTCACTTTCCCAGCATTCAGAAAACGAATCACAGATCTGATTTCAAAAGCGGCGGGATTTTCAATCAACACCGACATTGTAAATAAGCACAACAAAGCGTACGTGGCTCACAGCGATCTCACAATGACGCTCGTTTCTTCTCCTTGATACAGAGCATCTACCAGGCATGTGTGGAACTGCGTTCGCAGCGCTGCAGTGGAGGTAAACTGAAACAGAACTTACTTTCTGGACGCCGCTTGTAATATATTTATCTGGCGGTATACGGAGGCCTCAAAGATGCTGTCAGCACGTCAAATACGATCGTAAGGTGCTAGAGGAATTGTATATAAACTCGCTCCATCAGCGATGTTATTGATGACGTCAAATTTTGTGTGTTAAAATTAGAGATAAAAGTGAACACCGTGTACAGCACAAGCGAATAAGTTTTTGTTTTGGCATTAAAGCTGAACCATGTTGAAAATACTTCGGTGCCTATCTAAACTTGCAAAAAAAGGTATACAAACCATACTTAATGAAGAGTTAAGGGAAAGGTATTATTTCATAATAGCATCATGTAATAACAAGACCAGCACAACGCCATGTGCTAGTTTTGGTCACAATGTGTCCCAACAGACACATCAATAACCAGTGTACCTTCCTCGGGCAGCAGTACAGGTGTATATTTGTGAGGGCATATGATCGTAAAGGTAGCGAATGGCATCCTGCAACACTTTGCATTAAACATCGTGCACCTGTTGCCGCAGTCCGTTCCAAACAAGTTCAAGGGAATGCTGGCAAGATACAGGTTGCCCTACACCATGCAGAGCACATTGCATTGCAGTCACCGCAAAGGGATCTCTATTTGCCTTTTGGCTATTCGCCTTCCTGGCGAAATTACTGTAAACTGGTTTTAGTATCTCTTGGATATAACTGATACTGACAAACGACAGTTACAACAATCATAACTTGCAAACAGGCAGAATTACAAAGGAACACCATTCCATTGATCAGTTGTTTGTTTTTCGACGTCGAAGAGACATGAATGGCGTGGTGTAAGGGAACCCTGACCAAAGGCAAACACGATTTGAGTACTACTGTAAGAAGATAGCTTCCAGTAATCATTGATATATTCTAAATTTTAAAGGAGGTCATATCTCCTCCTGAGATGATGTGAGGCTGTCCACAGATGCCCGCATAGTGCGTCTGTACAATGTTTTCATTCAGAACCTGTCAGTTTGCAGTAATATCTTAAAAGATCATTGCTGTACAACGATAAATTGTGCACACATGTGAATCAAATTGATTAAACTTCCATGAAATGACTAATGTGTAACCGCTTATGGAGTCTACACAGAGATCATACAGAATCATCTGTCCATGCCATCTGCTGTCCACTGACCATGACACAACAATCTCCAGTACTATAACTCTTCAGTATCCACATGCTATAGTGCGATCCATATAAAACTGAACCACTTGATTAGGCCATAACATTTGAACCAATAATAGGACACATGTACAACTTTGGAAGAATGTAATACACAATTGGGAGACTACATTACACTGTTCACATCTCTGAGAAAATGTTGGAAGTGTCCTCCAACAGCAATTATACACATTTGCACTCGTCTCGCCATATACTTTAAGTTTTACTGAGAGTATCCTCGCCAATGTTACTTAGTTCGGTTTGAATGGATTCCTTGAGATCATCAGTTTTATTTTTCGTGGCCTATTTTTGTACACTCTATATTTTAGATAACCTAAAAAATCTGGTGAGGTTTGGTCAGGGGATCTGAGGGGCCACAAATCTTTTGAGATCATTCGATTATCAAAGAAACTGTACAAGAAAGAGTGTACAAGAATATTCCACAGACAATTGATGTTCACAAGAAATCCATTCGAACCGAAATAGGTAACATTGGCGAGGATACTCTCCGTAAAACTTCAGAGAATATGGTGAGACGAGTACAAACATACATATATGCTGGTGGAGGAAACTTCCAAAATTTTCTCTGAGATGTAAATAGTGTACTGTAATCTCCCAATTGTGTATTATATTCTCCAAAAGTTGCACGTGTGTCCTAACAGGGGTGTCGATTAAGACAGTTGTTAACGATCTTGCATTTGTTTTTCCCCCAGAGCATATAACATGCTAGAAAATGTGTGAATCTTCTACTTTTGATGCGAGCTGCATTTTTCTTCTTATAAGGTAGATATTACTGAAAGTTGACAGTTAAATGGACCTGTGTCGGTTATCTGGCTAGACTTCACGATGACAGATGGACGCAGCACACCACGATGTGAGACCCATACATAGGTAGAAGACACAGAAGTGGGCCAAGGCGCAAATGGGCTGAATTCTTCAAGGCAATAGCAAGAAGGCACTGGTCTATCATAGCAAAAACCAGGAGTACGTGGCAAAGCCAAGGAACTCAGGCAGGAACTGCCCAAGTTCAGAAAATGTGTACAATAAATAAGTGATGTTTCATGGAATTACAAATCTAGAAATGTCACACTGACGTGGCAAATAAACACTACGAGGCATAGCTCACCGCGTGAGGAACCCTATATAAACTCTACTCTTGTAGCAGGGGACATATGGGAAATCCCAGGCTTATTCATTCATTCAGATTAATGCTTCAGGAAATAATGGAGACACAAATGCTGGCACATTCACAAGGCTTTCTCCACGCATTCCCCAACGAAATATTCTTACAGCGTATCTTGTATACGCATCTACTTAACCATGATAAACATTTATAGAAATTATTTTATGTATTACTATGTAGCTAAGTGCGAATTAGGGTATACAGGATATTTTAAGAACCAGTAGCTATGTGATAGTTTTGAAATTCTGTTCCTTTTGCAAGACCAGGAGGTCACGGAAAAGAAGGACTTCTAATTTAGAAAAGAATGATATTTGATTATTGAATCAATAACAAGCAAAACGTCGGCAATGGTTGTCATTAAAATTTTCTTAGACGTGCTTTAACGATATATATATATATATACTCGTATTATGATATCTGAAACTTATGGAATTTTAACCAAAATCGTTACAGCCATTTTTTATAAAATCAAAGATTCTGAGGCACATTCTACATAAAAGTATTTTGGGGTACCAGACTCCTTTTGCCAAGTACTCGCGTCATAAACCTGTGACGCAGATTTAACATATCCTACACTTTTAACCGTATACAACAAAGTGGTTACCCATTGGTTAAACATCGCATATATGTATAGTGGCGAAGATAACTATAACAATAGCTTTAAATGAAACTTTGCAACAAATCTGCTCTACTTTGATTTGAGAATAGCCACACCTTAACTTTGGTATCAATATGCACAGTGTGGCTAAGTAAGTCGTAAGTGGCCATTGTGAATTTATTTCTTATTCTGTTAGAGTTCAAACACTTTAAATGAACCCTTTAATTGACGGAAAGCAAGATTTTTTAATTGTTTTGGCAGCTGTTTATATACCGCATACATATAAATGTGTTAGGACCAACTAGTCGTGTGGCGCCTTAATGCAGATACAACCTGTTGCTTCCCACATGCTGTGCAGGTTGCAGCGTGTCCCTGAGAGTCATCTAGCGGAGAGAAGCTCAGTTTGCTTCTCCTCACAGTTGTATTGATTTACCAAGCTGCCGCTAGATGTCTCCCTGTGCAGCGTTTATGACTTAGTAGGGCGGTTCAATATCGGTTGCATGAAAACCAATAAGGAACTTCCAGCTTCCAAAAGGTTCTTTTATTACAGAATAGGTTCAATATAAAAAATACGTTCAGAAGGAAAAAGTTAAGTTTTTGATGCTTATAGAAAGGAAATGCGTCTCATTATCATCATCATCATCATCATCATCATCATCATCATCATCATCATCATCATCATCATCATCATCATCATCATCATCATCATCATCATCATCATCATCATCATCATCATCATCATCATCATCATCATCATCATCATCATCATCATCATCATCATCATCATCATCATCATCATCATCATCATCATCATCATCATCATCATGATCATCATCATCATCATCATCATCATCAGGTGATTATCATCCTCATTATTTCTCCAATAAATGCATTGTAAATGTGGATTCAAAATGAGACTAATAATAACTTACGAACAAATCATCATGTTGATCAATAAATGTCAAAAATAAAGGATGTAAAGGCAGTGCTGAAACATGATTTATTGAATAATTTTGTCAGTGAGTCTCAATGTTTGATTTATAGTGGTATAGATGACCAGGTAACATGCATCTTGTAATATATTATCGATCGCACTGAAGCACAGGTGGAATATTATATTTCTTGAAAATGTTTGCAAATTTTCAAATAAAACCTTTTGGGGAATCCACATAAAAACGTGCAGATAGATTTTCCATATAAACAATAATTTGTATAGGAGTATAAATGAAACACAAGAGATGAAGCCATAAGTTGAAGGGATAAATGCATGTCTTATTAGTATTGCATTTAAGCTCCTTAACCGGAAGTTGTTCCACTTTTGTACTATTTATCTAATTTAAATTTTTCTTAAAAATGACTTAGGATGAAAAAAATATCTAAATTCCAGCTTAAATTGAAGACATGCCCGGAAAAACGGGTTAACCCACATTTTTTAAAAATGGAGAAAACAAGTTATTCGTGAAAGAAATTGTTAACACTATTTTATTTCATTTCTGAGAATATGAGTCTCAAGAATACAGTATATATTATCACGGTTATCCTTAATAGAACCCAAAACATGACTGATCTAATAACAATAAAAATAAAATAATGAAAATAAAGTGAAATCCTTTGTCAGCTTTTACTTAAGTTTTATTCTATGTACATTTTACAATTTTAGGTGAAACTAATAGGTGTGTCTTTTGGCATATTTGTACATGGTACACTTTGGATTATTCCACTTCTCAATAATTATATCATTTTGGAAACTAGGTACAAGCCTTTTAGCTGTAGTCAGGCTGATAAAAAGTGCTTCATCAGTAATATTCTCAGAAGCTGTGGTCTCATATTTAAGAGTTTTATGGTACTCATGATTAACTGGTGGTATATAATTCATCAGATCCTGTAAGTCCTTTAATTTTTCAGGATTTATAGGTCTTCGACCATTATATTTTGGAGGAAATGTCACATAAGTAAGGGATGGTTTGACAGATATTATTTTCCTTCGAATGTCCTGGTTAATGTAATGGTTATCCTGTTTATATGTTAGTTACCATTAGTTCCACTAGATGACAGACACAGAGCATGAACAGGTTAACCCATTTTTGACATTATATGAAAAGGATATCACGAAACGCAAGAACTTCACCTCTCTCTATTTAGCGTTATATGATTGCTGAAGGATAGACAAACACAAGAAAAGATAGCTCTGTTGCAGCAACAGAGGGCAGCACTCAACGCAATATATTTTTTTATTTTTTTATTTTGAGGGTTAGCCCGTTTTTCCGGCATGTCTTCAATTTAGCCCAAGATTTCCAATATGATCAGCGTCATAATTTCCAAAAAATGCAGCATGGCCCTTGATCCAGGATAAACAAACACGATTGTCATTTTCTTTAATGCTCTTTCTAACTATATTTTTCAGTACGTTGATGTCATATTTGTCTCGAATAGCTAGAAGAGCCGTTTAAATCACTGTGAAACCTAGTTTATGTACAAAACACCATTTTAAGGCTTGACTTAGGGCAAACATTTCTGCTTAAAAGAGGAGTAAATGTGGAGCTAGGCCAAAATTATTTGCTGGAAGTTCTGTGTAATGATATATACAGTTATAAATTACGAATACTTTATAATGTTTAACAGTAGTACACGGTAAAGTTTAGGAGATCAGGAGATTTTGTTGGGAATTGGAAAAGGCATATGAGGTAATACAGGTATGTTATCATAATTAGCGTCCAATCAGTTTTGGTTATCTACTGCTTGATGTTATATCTCCAATATTTTGAAGATTTAATATTGTGTCTCTGTGGATTCGTAGAATTAAAAGTATAGTTTGCAGAAATTTAAAATGCTCTTTATTTCAGTAAAAGGACTCGTTTTACACCCCTTGCAGCGGCGAAATGACGTAGCATGCACAAACTTAATCCTCAAGGTCGTCTGGCACACGTCCACACAGCTGCATACTCAATTAACAACTGCCACTCACAACTGACTGGTAACCAGCAGACCAGCAGACCTGCAGACCAGCAGAAGAGTCAAGTCGTTTGGGCTTGGGTAAGGGGAATGTGGCCCTGTTCAGTTCTAGTTACCCAAAGCATCTTTGGGCAACCGGTAGCTCGGTCGGCGGCAAGGAGCCCTGTGGTCGTAACGGCCAAGGGTGTTCACCAGGATGTTTGGATGGGAGTCCAGCGTATCGTAGATGGTGCGGGATCTCTCTGGCACCACGTCCAGGATGTACGGGACCCCGGAGTAGGTATGAAGGATGTGGGACGGGAATCTACGCCCGGTATCGTAGATCATGCGCAGTGCCCTGTTCTGGACGCGCTGTAGTCTGCGAATAGTGGTGAGAGCCGCTGATCCCCAGACTTCGCAGCCGTACAGAATCAGGGGCGGTATAATCGCCCGATACAGGCGTAGTTTGGGGTGCGTTGGCATGGTGGATTTAAGAATTGGGTATAACTGCGTTAGCGCTGCATGCACCTGTCCGGCTTTGACCCGGACGTGAGGTGCGTAGGTGAGACCGCGATCGAGGAGGACGCCAAGGTATTTGGCAGTGGGAACCCAAAGGATTTGCCTCTGCGTCAACCTCAGCGACCAATCCGGTCGCCCAGCTCGGACCTTAGCCAGGAGAAGAGCAGAGCTCTTCTCGGGGCTAATGGCCATCCCCCACTTCTCACTCCAACGGCCAATCGCTCGGAGCTGGCGCTGCAGCGGAGGATGACAATATCTTAGGTTTTTGTTACGTGCCATTATGAGGACTTCGTTGGCATATTGGCACGTAACAGTCTGTGGTTCTAAGGGGAAGTCAGACATGTAGGCCGCAAAGAGTAACGGGGATAGTACACTGCCCTCCGGGACTCCCGCGGCTATGGGTCTGATAGATGACAGCCATCCTTCCACTCTCACCCTGAACGTGCGGTCTCTGAGGAAGCTACTAATCAGGGCGAGATAGGAAGGAGGTACGTTGTCCTCCCTGGGTTTGTACAGTAGGCCTTGGTGCAAGGTTGTGGCAAAGGCTTTCTCTACGTCTAGCAGCACCGCGACTGTCTTGAGGTTTTCCTGGAAACCCAGGGCTGTGCTCTCGGCCAGACGCAGTAGCTGTAGGGTCGTGGAGTGTCCATGACGAAAACCAAACTGGTGATCGGGTAGGAGCTGCCTCTCCTCGAAAAGAGGGGTCAGGTGGGATAGGAGCAACCGCTCATATAGTTTTGGGAGAAGACTTATGGATCGGTAGCTAGACGGAAAGACCGGATCCTTGCTGGGCTTCAGGATGCACACCACTCTCACCTCTTTCCAGCAAGCCGGAAAGTGGCGGTGGTGGAGGCACGCATTGAAGATCCGCGTCAAGTGGAAGACGGCCCTCTTGGGAAGGTGCTGGAGCATGAGATCACTAACGCCATCATGTCCAGGGGATTTGTTGAGTTTCAATTTGCGGATTTCAGCAGTCACCGCCCCTGGGGTGACTATTGGGATATGGATCGCCTCATGGCGCCGCTGTGGCTCCTCATAGAGGTCTTCCACAACAGCCTCCACGAGGTCAGTGACTCAACTCTTGTGCGCTTTTATATCTCCAGTCATTCTTTCTAGAAATCCGCCGAAGTTTCAAGGCCTTTCTCGGCGACAAGGGAAGGAAAGGACTATCCAGACATCACTGTCTCTTTCCCTCCCCGATGCTTTCTCTCTCGGCAACCGCCCAGCGCTCGCTTGCTAGCCGGCCGCGGCCTTCGGCAACAACGTTTGGATGACTTTCCGCCGAATAGAATTACATAACAGTTCATATCAAAAATAAAACAAAATTACAGACCCAACATTTCAACGTGTACAATTTCTATTTTTCTTCGGCGAATTAGGTTTTGTTAATAGGATTCCAGATTGTAACTTTTTGTGTAGAAACTGTATAGTCGTATTCATTCTATGATCTGTATCTAACATTTCTCATTCAATTAGGTAAAACAAATTCTCACCAATTACTGGATTAATACAGACATTTACACTGTCACATAGTTTCAATTTTTCGTAATAGTCTTTCTTATGACTGGTAAATGGTTTGCAAACTCACAGTTCAAAACTGTGTAACTTGGTCTAAGAATTTTCACACATACATAAGGTATATCCAAATGTGGGACTCTTCCTTAATATTGAGATGAAAGACCTCACACTATTAATTATTGTGTGGCAGAAATTAACAATAAAATGTTGGATATAGGAGGATAGTTTCCAGACGGAGCAAAATGTTTCTAAAAAGTTTATAGTATGCATACATCTAAGTTGTTTTTTTTAATTTTCACTAGCAGAGCAACTAAGATACATATTACAACCATCAAAATTATGATTGCCTATGGACGTGTTACAGTTTACTAACGAAAATTTCTAACATAAAACTTACTTTAAACTGGAGTTAAACATTTTTCTCCAAAATTCAGAAACCAGTATCTCCTAAATACAAGTGTAAACATAAAATAAACCTCAGCTCAGGGATATGAACGAAGCAGGTATACGTACACTGGCTTTCATAAACAACTCCGCATTTTCACATTCTTTCCGATACACATAATAGGTTTGCCACCTACCAACTTGGTTTTATTTACTTCTCTACTACTTGAAGTGTGTTATATAACAACGAGGCATCCATTTCGAAGTAAAAAACACAATTGCTTTTCTATTACTCCAAAAATTAGTTTTTTCCCCCTCAGCAGCCTCACAGATACCGGAAACTGAAGTGATGCGCTTAGTACTACTAGGTGTGACGTCATCGAAACATTGTTCATTCTCTAAAGCTACAAAGTTTCACATGACACCGTTGAATTTTTCGATTCTGCTAATGAAAACAAAGAAATAGTTTCATTCCGCGTTTAGTAAGTCATACCTTTCTGGAAGGTAAGCTTCTCTTAACCTTAATTCAATATTCAATTATATTCAGACTTTATTACAATAATCTATATGAAGTCAGCATAACAAAATATTAAAATGCATTTTTACTAAAGTACTTACTATAACTGTACAATCTATAAAATGCAACTGGTTCTCTTTTTCCTTTTATTTTAAAAAGTACTATTCAGTAATTTAGTGTCATTAGGCAACATTATATGCAGAAATTTTACTTAATACCACAGCTGTTCTGGATTAAAGTGAGACTTGCATTAGGTACAGAAAAGGTTTGTACACATTTATTATTGTCATTAAGCTCATCCTCTAGTGACATACTGTTGCGTGCATGATTAAGGAATGCTTAGGAGCATATCCAATTCTAGAATCTTATTACTTAATTCTTATTTCTTGAGCTGTGATTTTTAATTCTGCTGCGCTTTGAGAACGTAATATGAGTTTTCACGTGACATTAGCTTATGACATCAGTTTCCATGTATTCTCATGTTGACCACGTACAGGTGGCTGGATTCAGACTTTGCTGAATAGAGTAATCTGAGTCACGTAAACGTTGAAGCCCTTCTCGGTAGCGTGTCTGCTTCACGTTCAAGAGGTCCCGAGTTCGAATCTCGCTCAGGGTGAGTTATCTGGATAAGGTTTTTCCGGGGGTTTTCCTTATCTTGAAAGACAAACCTCGTTATCTGTGGACCCGGGACTAATTTAAGTATGATTTCACAATTCCATTCATTGTGCGATCTGACTTAACTTTGGAGGACGTAAAATTAAAAAAGAATAATAAAATACGTAGACGCTAAATTGTATTTCGGGTTTCTTTGAGGAATATGATCATGCTTAGCTATTCTATTCAAATTTCATAGAGAGATTTCATTGAAATATATATTGGGGTCCCAACGAATTAAAAATTAATTTAGAAAAAGGTTTGTGCATGTGTGCGTGCACGCATTTGTAAACATCATAACTAGCAATGGCGGTTAGACATAATTCTTAATATTTAGGTTCAGCAAATTCAAAAATATAACCCGAACATTTGAAGTAAAATATTGTGGTCCAACCTCAATATAGAACATTTTTTCAAAATGTTTCCACTTCTGAAATTCATTCTAGCAATTTTTATTAAACGCCACATAAGATATATTAAGATATGCATTTTATTTGACACAACAAATATTAGGAAATTTCGTAGAATAATTTCTGAAGGTTTCATTCTGAATGACTTTTGTATAGTATCTAACCTGTAAGAGATGCAGATGCAGATCCATTTAAAGTACACAGCCTATGTTAAATATGCTTTTTGTGGAGTTAACCAAATATTGCTGTAATTTGTTTAAAAATAAGAAACACTTAAGGGTTGTTGATTTTTGGATAAAACTTGTAGCATTTGCTTTTAATTTTTCCCTGAAAAATTAATATTATTTGTTTGATAATATCATTTAAAGTTTATAAATATTTTAAAATGTTTAAACATGTTATTTTGTTTATAATAAGTATTAGGAAATTAAATTAAAAAAGAATATCCTAGATGTGAGTGAGTGAGTGAGTATGTGGTGTTTTAGGGCCCGTCGACAGCGAGGTCATTTGGGCCCGAAGTCAAGACTAAAACCTAAGAGCTACACAAATTAGGCTAAAAAGGTAAAATAAAATAAAATCACTCAACTATTAAAAGTACATAAAAAAGCCCATCCCAAGATTAACAATTTAAAATCTCTAAAATTAACAAATATAAAATGCAAGTCAGACTTGTTTATTAAAACCAATTTAGGCAACAAACCGCAGTGCCTTAACCACGGCCACTGGGTCGTCCCCTAAAACACCCAACAAGTTTGTCCCCAAGCCTACTGAGTGGCGAACGCGGGCGTCCTGCCGGCAATCGAGCAATACATGCCACACAGTGAGGCGTACTGCACATGGAGCACACACTGGGGCCGGTTCCCCTCTTAACAAATGGCCATGAGTCGCACGTGTGTGCCCAATTCTCAGCCGGGTGAGTATCACCTCGGCTCGCCGGTTATCCCTGCAGGATGTTGACCAGGGTTGTACGCTTTCCTTTATTGCCCGGAGTTGTGTGCCTTCCAAAGCTGTCCAGGATTGCTGCCAAGCAGATAGGAGTTGGCGACGGAAAAAACGTTGTACATCCTGGTATGGCACCGTAGTTGTTAAACTCCGGGGCAAACGGCAAGCGGAATTAGCAGCCGCCTCCTCGTTCCCGGAAATCTCCACATGGCCTGGGGTCCAAGTAAAAACACAATTGTATCCGCGACTGAGCATTTGCGAGATCAAGGCCTGAATTTTTAAAACAAGGGTGTGAGCGGTAGTGTGCTGTTGCAAGGCCTGAAGAGTACTTAGAGAGTCAGTGCAGACGATAAAAGAGCTAGGAGCTAACTTGCAAATAAAAAGGAGCAAATAGAAGATGTCATACAGCTCTGCGGAGAAAACTGAAGTGGAGTCCAGAAGGCGAAATTTGGATGCCTGAGACTGAAAATTTGAAATCCTGAACTAATAAAGCTAGCTTGTTAAGATATATGGCACAGATATAATTTAGTTCAAATATAGTACAGCCCAAATTTCATCAATTTCACTACGATAGTCTGGAAAAAAGGTCAAATTTATTTGCTTTTCGTTACGTGACTTAAAAAGCCCCTTGTGAGAAAACAACTTAAATTTTGAACTAATATTTTAACAAAATGTTCCCAATATATGTTTTTTAAGCTGTCCTAGGTTTGCTGTGTCTTAATAACTTTAGGCTCCATAAGCTTTTAAAGCTAGGGATATGGCTATTTGGCCTAGCATTTGAAATTTTTGTGTGTTTTGAAGTAAAGAAAGTGTGCTTAAAATGCATGTCACAATAAAACGCAGGGCAATTTCTCTTCGCTGTGTCTATGAACGTGTGTAGCAAATTTCATTAGTCTAATACTAAAACTGCGACTGAAAAATGCTGAAATTTTCAATAGCGAGAAATCAACGATAAAGGATTATAATTCATATTGTGACTTGTAGGTTCCAAGAATTAAAAAGCCAAGTTGCACAGACTCAAAATGTTCTTTATTTCCACCGAATTACACTTGGTACACTTAGAAGTCCCACACACAATTACGTATCACACACGATTGCAATTCACCTGTTCGTCCGTCACAGGTCCACACCACACTCACTACTCGCTTTGCCTTAAAACACTGAAAAAGCTCAAAGACTCCAAACAAAACTAACTCGTCCAATGCATCGCTTATATAGACAAATCGCAGTATCTGGAATTTTCCGCCTATTAACGAAACATTACAGTCCTCCAAGCCGGCAGGTCCAGTAGTTTCTGGTTATTTTTCTCCACACCCCGTCTCCATTCGGCAGGTCATTAGTATCACGCATTAGCGTAGGCGTGGCCTAGCACCATTCTTCTCCCTTCCGCCAGCTGCTTGTATGTTCCACGATTGGGTAACAATCTAGCATTCACGTAACTT
Organism: Mantis religiosa; assembly: GCA_030765055.1. Classification (NCBI taxonomy): domain Eukaryota; kingdom Metazoa; phylum Arthropoda; class Insecta; order Mantodea; family Mantidae; genus Mantis; species Mantis religiosa. The sequence goes on along the minus strand of CM060959.1, from coordinate 28,403,470 downwards.
TCAAACTAGATTAGAGCATTAAAAATGACTTCCGGATGCTATCAAAGCATTATTTGGGTTCAAGAAGGCTTACACTATTTTAGAGACTAAAAAGAGAAAATGGCGTTTTTTTTTAAATTTTCATGAAATTTCAGTCATACATACCCTTAAGTATTTGGAGACGTTTGCTTATTAGGGCAACGGTGATAAAAATCAATAGTCCCTAGAAGGGATGGGATTATTGCACGCTTAGACCGGATAGAGGTTAGGTGGTTTTTTTTTTTTTCGAGTGGAGGAAAGTGCCTTTACGCACTAACCCTGGGATTGGAGTGTGGGACTCCTTTGGGGGGTTCGAACCACCTGCCCTACCCACTAAAAAAACCTCCACCGGTGAGTATTCGGGAGAGGATGTTCAGCAGTACCGCAATTGTACCTGCGGATTCAGGGTGAGGATATAATGGTCAGGCGGTGGCCTGGACCAGTAGAGAAGGCGCCAGGACATGAGCATGACCGAGGTCCAGCTCGTGCCCTTGGAATTTCAGGTGTGGTAGTATCTGGAAATTCGCTGACTCCAGCCGGAGACTTGATCCTAAGAAAGATTGTGTTATCGCAGTCCTAAAAGAGAGGACGAAGTCATTAGTGCTGAAGTCATTATTTTGTTCAGGGCCGTACGTGCGAGCCCTACGTCATATTTAACATTTGTTTTCTATTCCAATTTTTATCATTTTCATATCAAAATTATATTAAGATCTGTATTCTTCATGCAGCAAGCTTTTGTGTACCTCCTATGGTTAACCAGTTATACAAAAGTTATTCAGAACGTAAAAGACTTCTGAGGAGATTTACAGAAAATTCAAGATATACATTTAATTTGTCTTGAAAATATTCTAAACAAATCATATTGTCACCATGTAGCATTGTTGTGGTGCTGCCTGGAGCCGGACACTCGACAGAAGAGAAAAAGACAGAGAGAGGCTCCCAGAACATTCCGCCCACTGTTGCTGCCACTAAAGTTCTCAAAAGGTCCGCAGCGAGTCATGGCCCCCAGACTAGGAGCCGGGGTCATGTATACAGTACAATGTTGCCATGTATGCCAGGTCAATTTGTATGCAACAAAGTGTATGCCACAGAGCTTTCAGGAACTTAAGCAGCAGCAACAATGGGCAGAACTTTCTGGAGCCTCTCTCTGTCTTTCTCTCTCCTGTCGAGTGTCCAGCTCCGGCCTATGGCAGCAGCACAACAATACCACATGGTGACAGTATTTTAAGTATAGTATAGTATATTTATTTCCTTTTCAACAAATGGAAATACAAAATCAAGATAACAATTACAAAATCCATACTGAAATATGCCATATGTTCCTAAATCCTGAAAATCCTCTCATGTTACCATGTTGCCCACCATTGAATAGTAATTCGGTCCCCATACACCTAACCCTAGGTTTTTGTGTATTGGAGGCCCCCTGCTCCTTTTCACACTTTCTGCCATTTCACCTATCCCACTCTACATTTTTCTCTTAATTGTTCTTAGCCATCTCTCTTTAACTTTCCCTAAATAATTCCCTATAATTCTCCTGTTCTTTTCCCCTTTTACTGACAACACTTTTCTAATTACTACTTCACCCCCCAAATTGTCCCATTTACGTAGCCAAGCCTGCTCTCTCCATATCTTTGTTTGACTACAATTTAATATACAATGGAAATCTGCATTCTCTTCTCCACACAATGGACATTTATCTAGCTCCCTCTCTTGACCTATACCTTTCAACGTCATATTTAGTAATGTGCCGTGTAACATTAGCTTGTCTAAGGTATACCTTTGGGGGACCCTTCCCCAGGATCGCCCCGCTAGATAACAGGGACTTCAAGGACCACTTGTCAGGTCGATAGAGACCCATAGCCATGGCTTGATTTTAAGGTGGTACTAAGGTGTTTAGGAAGTCTTCTATATCAATCTCTGGTTCTCCGAGGCCAAGTGTTCTGTCAAGAAGTGACAGTGGTCTTCTATGTGTGTCATGTTGCGTGTTGTATTTGACGTGTTAGACCAAACGCCTGAGAAGAAACTACATGCTAGCTGCCAGGGCAATAAGAATTAACTAAACATTTTTAACAATAATTAAAAGTGCAGTTAAGTGGAGAATGACACGAGTGCTACATATATTGCATTATATAAGGACTCTATGCATAAAATATAAGCCCGTAATCAAACCCACTCTGAAATAAAACGAAGTGTTCTTGCCTTAAGAGGAACTAATGAATTTAATAATAAAATTCAATATATAGAAGCATATTTACTATCTTCTTCTTCTTCTTCTTCTTCTTCTTCTTCTTCTTCTTCTTCTTCTTCTTCTTCTTCTTCTTCTTCTTCTTCATATTCACGGCTTTGGATTGTTTAACCCGTTCGGGCTCCAAATTGGTCTGCCCATCTTTTCTTCGGTCTTCCCTGGTTTCTTCTTCCTATAGGTTTATAGTTTAGGGCCATTTTTGGTATTATGTTATTATTCATCCTCTGAAAATGTTCTTTCCATTGATTTCTATTTCTTTCAATAGTATGGTTTATTTCTTCTACTTTTAATTCTGTCCTAATATCCTGACTACGTTTTTTTTTATCAATTTTGGTATATCCAGCTATTGCTCTTATGAGTTTCATTTATGATGACTGTATTCTCGTACTATTTCTTTTTGTTAGTGTCCATGTTTCTGATCCATACATCAGAGTTGGTATTGCCATTGTTTTGTATAGTTTTATTATAGAGTCCTTTCTTGCTTTATTTCTTAATGTTATTTTATTGTGCCTGTTATTTAGTTAAATTTATTTATTTTCTCTATTATATCAGCTTCCCCTTGGTACGAGACATTACATCCTAAATACTTAAAGTGTGATTTCTGCTCAATTATTATGTTATCTAACACTATTTTTGATCTTACTGGATTAATTCCTTTAAATGCCATGGTTTTGGATTTATTTGCTGATATTTTCATTCCATATTCTGTATTTATTTTATCTAGACTATACAGCATTTTCTGCAGGTTATCTTCATTTGTGGCCATTATTATTTCATCATCTGCATACAACATAGTTTTCAATTTAGCTCCTGATACATTAATGCCTCCATTGACTTTATTGGACCAAATCCTTACTATTTCGTCAACATACAAATTAAAAAGTGCGGTTGATAAAGGACAACCCTGTCTTACGCCACCATATATTGATATTTACTATCAAGAAATTAAAAAGAACTACGTGTCGCGATATTTAGAAAAGTCGACGGATTTTCATAACCACGCGTAGGTCTTTCTGAGAATTAAAGCCAGAAAGTAAAAGGTTAACCATCACTGGGTTATCGGCAGAAAGGAAGCAGATAACAGACACTCTATATATCTCGTACAGCCTTTCGGTGTCTGCTCATAGCACTACAACCGGCCTTTACTTTTCTGTCAGTGACACTTGACCGTTGGTATTTTGCGGTGATAAATGTTTTGAGTTCAGATATCTTGAACCCAGATATTTGAGAACGCTTCTGCATGTTTGATCCAAACAACGTAAAACATACAGCTAATTCTCTTCAAGAATTAGAGAGTATGCACGATCTGTATATTTACCGGATGTAGACAGTGTTTAAGCAGGTAGCCAATTCTCTTAATTTGCTGTAAGTTATAATGCTGTGTCTTGAGGTATGATAAGGGCTTGTCTTGAGCTATGATGTGAGGCTCTAGGGTTAAGAGTTGCAGGGTTTCCTAGGTAAAAACTGTCTGTGAGGTTAATAGCTATAGGACTTAGAGGTTAGGTCTTGAAGTATGATCTGCCTAAGAGTTGCAGGGTTTTCACAGTTGAGGCTGTTGTTCTGTGAGGTTAATAGCTATAGGACTTAGAGGTTAGGTCTTGAGGTATGATCTGCCTAAGAGTTGCAGGGTTTTCACAGTTGAGGCTGTTGGTCTGGGAGGTTAATAGCTATAGGACTTAGAGGTTAGGTCTTGAGGTATGATCTGCCTAACAGTTACAGGGTTTTCACAGTTGAGGCTGTTGTTCTGGGAGGTTACTATCTATAGGACTTAGTGGTTCGGTCTTGAGGTATGATCTGCCTAAGAGTTGCAGGATTTTCACAGTTGAGGCTGTTGGTCTGGGACGTTAATAGTTATAGGACTTAGAGGTTAGGTCTTGAGGTATGATCTGCCTAAGAGTTGCAGGGTTTTCACAGTTGAGGCTGTTGGTGTGGGAGGTTAATAGTTATAGGACTTAGAGGTTAGGTCCCAAAGTATGATCTGCCTAACAGTTGCAGGGTTTTCACAGTTGAGGTTGTTGTTCTGGGAGATTAATAGTTATAGGACTTAGAGGTTAGGTCTTGAGGTATGATCTGCCTAACAGTTGCAGGGTTTTTCACAGTTGAGGCTGTTGGCCTGGGAGGTTAATAGCTACAGGACTTAGAGTTTAGGTCTCAAGGTATGATCTGCCTAAGAGTTGCAGGGTTGTCACAGCAGCGCTAAAGGTGACTGGAACAAAATGTATGCTAGATGTTCATTTTTCAACATATTAAACTTCATGGTTAAAATTGAATTAAAACTGAAATCATTTCCACTTTGCACAGTTCATATTATTTTCACATCAAAATAAATCAGCTTCTCATAATTAATCAAATAGATAATATAGATTTCATCAGACATATAATCCCCTGAATGAAATAAAATATTTTTTTTTAGAAAATATACCGTTTGCGTGTATCTTACTTACAGCATAACTAAAAACAAACAAAAGTTAACATTTAAAAGCCAAACTTGGTATTTAAATCTGCTTCTGCCACGGGCTAGCCACGAAATTAATTATGATAATCCCCTTTCGAAACTAACTTTTATACGCTACAGATTTCATGTTTTATTTTATAAACAAAAGTCGTCTGGGTTATTAAATATTTATATAAAAGATACGAGGCCTGTCCAATAAAGAAAAATCACAATATATTTTGACAACTCACCCTCATACTTTTGATGGTCCTTCTCAAAATAGTCTCCCCTGAATGCGATGCACTTGTTCCGGCGTTTCTTCCAGTCTTTAAACACATGCTGAAAACCATTTTAGAGAGATACTTCAAAATCGCCTCCGCAGCCTTCACCACTGCTTCTGGTGATTGATAATGCCTCCCACGAAGGGGTTTCTTCTAGATAGGGAATAGATAGAAGTCACATGGGGCTAAATCCGGACCATAGGGAGGGTGAGGTATGCACTTTACGTTGATTTTTGCAAGATATTCAGCAACAACTTTGGCAATATGCGGCCGCACATTATCGTGGTGCAGCAACCAGCCTGCTTCAGGGAAATGTGGTCTTTTGTGCCTGATATGGAGTTGTAATATTTTCAGGACATCCTAGTAATATCGTCCAGTTACTGGTGTGTGTGCAGGTACAACATGCTGATAAACCATTCCATGAATATCAAAGAATGAGATGACCATAACTTTCCCAGCAGAAGCAACCACTTTTGCTTTTTTGGGGGTTGGTGATGAAGGAGATTTCCGCACTGAGCTTTACTGTTTGCTCTCATTATCAAAATAATGTAGCCAAGTTTCATCAGCAGTGATTACGTTACGGAGAAACTTCGGATATTCCTCTAACATCAACTTTAACTGCATGCAGACCTGCATACGAATGTGCTTTTGTTCGGGAATCAACAGTTATGGAACCCATCACGCACAAACGCGTCTCATGTGTAGTTTTTCAGTCACCAACATGTGGGTGGCACCCAATGAAATGTTAAGTATTTCAGAAAGTGATCATAAAGTAGCTCAACGTTCCTCTCTCACAATGGCAGCTGAAGTGTTAATGTTTTCTTCCGTAAGAGCAGTAACTGGAGCACGGGTTCCACTTTGCTTTGAAATTGATTGTCTCCCCTCTTTAAACATTTTAAACCACCTTCGAGCTGTGCTGTAGGGAAGAACAGACTCTCCATAGGCCTCCTGTAACATTATATAGGCCTCAACGGAAGATTTGTTGAGACGGCTGCAGAATTTCAAAGCCACATATTGTTCCTCGCGTGTTACCTCTATTGCAGCGGTAGGCGATACTGAACATGTCTGAAGTTGCCTGGTGTTCACAGGCGAGAACAAGGAGGACCATCAATGAAACTGCTACGGCGTATTTGTTTCACATTAAGTTAACTGAATATAATAAGGTTGAACTTTAGTGCGGAAATTTATGACTGTAAAAAATTATGACCTTAAAAAATTAGGATCATTCTTTATTGAACAGGCCTCGTATTTTATAACCTACAAAATTTATATCATAAGTATTCTTTGTAATTGTAAACTGAAAGAGATGGGCCACACTTTAATAAACGAAAATTACGAGTACATTTCGTAAAGTGCATAATTGAGAAATAACTTTTGTTATGCTAACAATTTCGATTTTCCGACTTTCATTTTCTTTTCCTCTTTTTTCAAGCTTAAAAGTATTTTCAGGTTTATTTTCTTTACTTCTCAGTTATAACTAAAAATACTGCATTTTGTCCAGAATCCCGAAACCGACGTTGCATCTGGTTTCTTATTCTATCTCTTCTAGTCTTCGACACCCAATACCGCAAAAAATACGTTTGTGCAGCTTCTAAGCTTTTTATATTGAATTCTAAACTTCTAGGTCTCATTCCCATATTTAAGTCTGGATTAGATATTACACATATAGTCTTTTTATTTTTATTTCTGTTCTCACATTTCTTTCAGAACTTTTCATAGTACATCCATTCAATTTGTTACATTTTACAATTTTTTGTTTCAAATCTGCATTCATTCATTCATTCCGTACTTCTCTGACATCCCGAATAATTAAAAGTGGATACCTGTTTGACTCAATCGAGCAGTCAAACATAATATAGGTACTGACGTTCAAGAAATAGATACAAATTACATCCGGATCCTGCAAAATATCTAGTCAAGTTTTGCCATGATGAGGACAGAAATGACGTTCCAGCATTTCACCTAGATATAGGAGTACGCCAAGACGACCCAATTTCTCCGAAGTTGTTCACATGTGTAATGGAAGATATACGAGGGCTGTTCAATAAATAATGATCATGAATTTTACGGTCATACATTTTTGCGCTAAAACTCAAACTTATATCCTCTTAGCTTAATGTGAAACACATCACCGTAGTAGTTTCATTGTTGGTATTCCTGGTTTCCGCCTGTGAGAACCAGACAAGTTCAGACATGCTCAGTATCACCTACCGCAGCAATGGAGGTAAAACGCAGTTAAAGTTGATGTTAGAGGAAGATCCGGAGTTTCTTTCAAACGTAATCCCTTCTGATGATACTTTCCTACATCATTTTGATCCTGAGAACAAACAGCAAAGCTCAGTGTGGAAATCTCCTTCATCACCAACCCTCCCCCCCCCCCAAAAAAAAAGTAATTGCTTCTGCTGGGAAAGTTATGGTCATTTCATTCTTTGATATTTATGGAATGGTTTATCAGCATGTTGTACCTGCACACACATCAGTAACTGGACAATACTATAGGGGTGTCCTGAAAACATTGCAATTCCATATCAGGCGCAAAAGACCACATTTCCATGAAGCAGGCTTGATGATGCCCCATAATAATGCACAGCCGCATATTGCGAATGCTATTGCTGAATATCTTGCATAAATCAACGTGAAGTGCATCTCTCAGCCTCCCTATATTCCGGGTTTAGCTCCATCGGACTTTTTTTTCTATTTCCTAACTTGAAAAAACGCCTTCGTGGGAGGGATTATCTATCCTCAGAAACAGTGGTGAAGGCTGCGGAGGCGATTTTGAAGGATCTCTCAAAAATGGTTTCCACTATGTCTTTGAAGACTGACAGAAACACTGGGAAAAGTGCATCCCATTCAGGGGAGACTATTTTGAGAAGGACGATCAGAATTATGAGGATGAATAAAGGTTCGTGGACAAAATCATTTGTGATCATTCTTTATTGAACACCCCTCGCATACTGTTTGAGAGGTGGGTCTACTCGCGTAATATAAAGGTGGCTATTTCGCCCGGTGTGTAGAAACGATAACTATTTATAAAAAAGCTATATACTACATGCAATAATTGTATTTAGAGTAGTTTGCTTAGTGTTTATTTTAAGGCATCAAAGTTTGTTGAAATATTTATAGTTTCTCTTTCAGTTTTGATTTGAAACTTTAATGTATAGCGTCTTTCATCGATTCTTTTGTGGATTTTCCACTTTCAATCCAGAGTTTCTGTTAAAGCTGGTTTTATTTATGTTTTGTTTCATTCTTTGGAAATAACTTTATACATGCAGCCCCTGCCCCAGCCATCGAAGAAGTCCTTTGCTGAGAATTATGATAATTACACTGGGCAACAAAAATAATTTTTTAGTGTTTCGAGACCTTCATGAGGTAATTCCTACTAACTTTGGGTTGAGAAAAACAAATATGAAAATGGAAAATTTATATTATCTCTAGTTTCTTTTATATACACAAGGTGGAAGTATTACATATTAACGGATTGAGAGAAAAGGATATATTTTAATTACATACATGCTAACAACAATGAAAGTGCATTTCATTTTTTAACTGGTAAATACATGCTAAGAGTTCTAAATTGCTGGAAAAACACTTCGCAGATAGTCGTGTCTGTAGAGAATCATGTGGTGGCCTATTGACTTCCTCGTCTTTTAGCTTGCCTCTTGTGATGGAGTTCCGCAGAATCCCTATACAAAGACCAACAGAAATCCGCAAGCATTACTACATTCCAACGGTCCTGATATCTTTGTTCCATAACATAAATGTCCTCATGGAATCTCTCCCCATGTTCATCACTAACAGCTCCACAACTAGGAGGGAAAAAGTCTAGGTGGGAGTGGAGAAAATAGATTTTAAGGCACATGTTGCAGGAGCACTGTCACAAAGTGCTTGTAGTTCTCATCTCTTTTGCTGCCTAAAAATACATGAACAACGCCCTAGAAGGCTTCACAGGCTTCCTTTTCCTTCCCCTCTAAAATTTGGTCAAATGCAGGATCCTTTACAAGTTCTCTTATTTGTGGTCCGACAATAATGCCTTCCTTAACTTTTGCATCACTTAATTTCCAAAATTTCTCTCTGTGTTTTGTTACTTGACAGGTGTGCCAAATCCCAAAAAATTCCGTCAACTTTAAAATCGTCATTGTAAAATATGAAATGTTACTTTATCTTCAAAACAAGAGCTAATATATCATTTTATGGTGATTTTTGAATTCAGCAGATGGTAATACTTATAAATTCACTATTTTTAAGCCCGAAACAGTTTCATTGTTGCCCAGTGTTATTGCTCCTGGATCAATTGTTTTAGACCGGCTTCCGTTGCTAATTTATCAGCCAGTATTTTCAATGAAGGGTGAATTAGCCGCGAACCCGCACAAAGGTTTTCCAATTTAACATATTTAACGTCCAGATTTGCCATGAATTTTCTTTCAAATATATACTTTAATAACTGTTTTAATATTGTGAATATGTCTGTGTGTTGTGATGCTTCTTTTCCGAGAAGTAGTACCGCAAGTTTTAGCGTTTCCAGCTAAACGTTAAGTTTAGCTGGAATTCAGCTGGAATTCTAATTGGAATTGCAAATGGAACAGCTGTCGTGAAGTATTGTCTTCGTGTACCACTTCACAGTTGGGCTCAGTTGTGTTCATTTCTGTATTTCCAGTGGTGTACAATCTCCGGAATTTTAATTCCCTGTATACTCTTGCTGTTGCAAAAGTTTCTCTTTGTGGGTATGACGAAAGTTGCACATAAAGATTTAATCAAAACAATTCCGTTGCTATTCACCCTATCGAATCCCAGAATCTTGATGTAGCTTTAGTGGACCTTTATACGAGGGATGTTCCATAAATAATGGTCATTTTTTTGACAACGACCTTTACTCATCCCCATAATTTTGATTGTCCTTCTCAAAATAGTCTCCCCTCAATGCGATGAACTTGTCCCAACGTTTCTTTCGGTCTTCAAAGACATGCTGGAAACCATTTTTGAGAGATCCTTCAAAATCGCCTCCGCAGCCTTCACCACTGCTTCTCATGATGCATAATGCCTCCTACAAAGACGTTTCTTCAAGTTAAGAAATAGAAAAAGTCACATGAGGCTAAATCCGGAATACAAGGAGGGTGCGGGACGCACTTCATGTTGATTTTTGCAATATATTTACTAACAACATTGGTAAAATGCGGCAGCACATTGTCGTGGTGCAGCATCCAGTCTGGTTCACGAAAATGTGGTCTTTTGCGTCTGACATGGACTTGCAATATTTTCAGGACATCCCTGTAGTATCGTCCAGTTACTGATGTGTAACTAGTACAATATGCTGTTAAATTATTCCATGAATACCAAAGAATGAGATGACCATAACTTTCCCAGCAGAAGCAACCACTTCTACTTTTTTGGGGGTTGGTGATGAAGGAGATTTCCACATTGAGCTTTGCTGTTTGCTCTCAGGATCAAGACGATGTATTCAAGTTTCCTCAGCAGTGATTAAGTTACGGAGAAACTCCGGATCTTCCTGTAACATCAACTGTAACAGCATGCAGACCTAAATGCGAGTGTCCTTTTTTTCGGGAATCAACAGTCTTGGAAACTATCACGCAAAAACCGTCTCATGTGTAACGTTTCAGTCAACTACGTGTGGGTGGCGCCCAATGAAATGTTCAGTATTTCAGAAAGTGATCTTTAGGTAATTCGTCGATCCTCTCTCAAAATGGCAGCTGAAGTTTTGATGTTTTCTTCCGTAAGAGCAGTAACTGATGCACCAGGTCCACCTTCCTTTGAAATTGATTGTCTCCCCTCTTTAAACATTTTAAACCACCTTCGAGCTGTACTATAGGGAAGAAAAGACTCTCCATAGGCTTCCTGTAACACTGCATGGGCCTCAAGTGAAGGTTTCCTGAGAATTGCAAAGCCGCAAATTGTTCCTCGCGTGTTATCTATATTGCAGCAGTACGCGATACTGAATATGTCTGAACTTGCCTGGTTCTCACACGCGGGAACAAGGAGAAACAATAATGAAACTACTACGGCGTGTTTGTTTCCCAGTCAGCTAAAAGAATATAAGATTGTATTTTAGTGCGAAAAATTATGAGGGCTAAAAATTAAGATCATTCTTTATTGAACAGCCCTGGTAGTTTGTTGCATAAGTTACTCGTAAACCAGAACAATTGTGTTTTTGTAAATATTTGCGAAGTGGTGGCCAAGACGCCGCTCTAATTCCATATGTGATTGTCTGTTAATACATATATATGTGATTTACGACCTTTAGCTTTTTTAGTCGCATTGGACGATGAATAGAGTGGATGCAATGATGCTCAAATAGGCCCAGGGTCCATGGAGCTTAGAGTTACCCGGCATTTGTCTCTTAGTATAAGGGAAACCCCCTGAAAAATCCTAATCCAGGTAACTCATCCTGACCGAGATTCGAACTCGGGACCCTTAGAACGTGAGGCAGACACGCTACCATCTACCCTACCGAGCCGGCTCTTAATATTATTCATGTGCTTGTTGTTCAGTTCACATATTTACATGTGATAGTCGAAACACAGTATACACTCTTAGGTTCTGTGCATGCATTTTTGCATATATCTTTGTCTCCTGCTTGTATTGTTTTGATTTCATGTTATGTGACGTTTACAAGTTTCTTCTTTGTAATTGTCAATATGAATATGCTGTCATATTACAAGTAGAGTATAAGCAAGAATGCAACTTGGATCAGGTCCGCCACGGTAGCCTAGGTGTCTGCCTCACGTTCAAGAGGTCCCGAGTTCGAGTCTCGGTCAGGGTGAGTTACATTCATAAGTTTTCTCCTGGGTTTTCCGTTATCCTGGAAAAGGATGAACATCGGGTAAATCTAATTTCTATGGATCCTGGGCTCATTCAAGCATCATTTCAGCTATATCATTTATCGTCCAATATAACAACGTTGGAGGACGTAAAAAGCAAAAAGAATTATAATAAGTGCTGATGAAATTTTACCATTCTTCATCTCTCGGGTATATTTAACGGTAAGTACAAACTGAACAGTTTCTTCATGCTTCATGTGTTTTTCGTTTGGTTTTGTTTAAAATTAAAACTCCATTTTAGGGTTCTTTGTTGACTGTTCTTTGTTCTTTGTTCAAGCATTATTATATTTGGCAAACACTTTTCATAGCTTTGACTTATACCCTGCTTGTTTCAAATTTTAACAGCTCACGAGTTTCTCTCTCTCTCTTTCTCTCTCTCTCTCACTCTCTCTCTCTCCGTGTGTGTGTTCACAATCAGAGTAATATGAAAACATATCTTAGAGCTTTTCTAAGAAGTATCACCTCACAAGACAATTAAGAAATTGTTCCATACTTTTTGCTTATTCCGTATATACGGCGGCTGTTTAATAAAGGATTATCATAATTTTTACGGTCATAATTTTTCGCAACAAAATTCAATCTTATTATATGCTACTAGCCTAATATACAACAAACACGCCGTAGTAGTTGCATTGTTGGTACTCCTGTTTCCCGCCTATGAGAGCCAGGCAAGCTCAGATATCTTCAGTATCGCCCACCGCTGCAATGGAGGTAACATGCAGTTAAAGTTGATGTTAGAGAAAGATCCAGAGCTTCTTTCAAACGTAATCACTGTTGATGAAACTTGGGTACATCATTTTGATCCTGAGAGCAAACAGCAAACCTCAGTGTGGAAGTCTCCTTCATCACCAACCCCCAAAAAGCAAAAGTGGTTGCTTCTGCTGGGAAAGTTATGGTCATCTCATTCTTTGATATTAATGGAATGGTTTATCAGCATGTTGTACCTGCACACACATCAGTAACTGGACGATAGTACAGGTAAGTTGTAAAAACATTGCAAGTCCATCTCAGGCGCAAAAGACCATATTTCCGTGAAGCAGGCTGGATGCTGCACCGTGATAATGAGCAGCCGTATATTGTCGAAGTTGTTGCTGAATATCTTGCAAAAATCAACGTGCAGTGCATCCCTCACCCTTCCTATAGTCCAGATTTAGCCGCATGTGACTTTTTTCTATTCCCTGACTTGAGGAAACGCCTTCGTGGGAGGCATTATCCATCGTCAGAAGCAGTGCTGAAGGCTGCGGAGGCGATTTTGAAAGATCTCTCAAAAAATTGTTTCCAGCATGTCTTAGAACACTGGCAGAAACGCTGGGAGAAGTGCATCGCATTCATTGGAGGTTTATTTTGAGAAGGACTATCAAAATTATGAGGATGAGTAAAGGTACGATTTAAAAAAAAAAAGTAGTGATCATTCTTTATTGAGCAGCCCCCGTATAATAATAATTTACATCTTAATATCCCGCAAGCGATCCAGAGTCTGCCGATCTAACTGCCGGCCTCAACCCCACATATAGGTGAGCCATCATTCAGCACATAACGGTTCAACACGCGCTTTCAAGTAGTGAGATTGAACTCATGTAGTTTCCGTGGCAGGAAACCATGGCACAACACCCTAGTCTACTATACCACGGTGCAGGACATTACATATAATATAATTTTATTCTCAGGCATCAAACATATTTGGTGTACTCCAATAGACCAAAAGCCTTTATGTACATACGAAGGTGGGTCAAAAAGTAATGCCTCCTTTTTTGCCTCTTTTAATTGCCAAAAAAATTGAACCCAATTTACATAGCTTAAAAACTACAACATTGACGATTAATTTGTCACTATTCATTATAATCTCCGTCCTTTTCCACAGTTTTGGTCCACCTTTTAACTAGGGCATGTACTCCAGTGTGGTAAAACACACGGTCTTGCTTCCTAAGCCATTGACGCACGGACGTTTTCACAGCCTCCCCATCTTCAAAATGAATCCCACGATGAGCTTCGTTTAGTGTGCCGAACAGATGGAAGTCTGATGGTGCCAGGTCAGGGCTGTATGGTGGGTGAGGAAATACTTGCCATCCAAATTTCTCAATTTTTTGAGTGGTTGGAGTGTTGTCTTACATTGTCATGCAAAAGAAGGACGTCCGCCATAGTTTTTGTTGAGCGAACTCGGCGGAGACGTGCTTTCAGCTTTTTGAGAGTTCTGACGTATTAGACAGAATTCATTGTGCATCCCTGCTCCAAAAAAAAAAAAATCAATCATAAGCACACCCGCTGCATCCCAAAACACTGCCGCAATAACTTTCCCTGCCGACCGCTGAGTTTTGATTTTTTTTTTTTTATTTGGTGACGTTGTGTGATGCCATTCCATTGACTGCCTCTTTGATTCAGGTTCAGAAAAGTAAAACCACGTTTCGCCTCCAGTAACAATTTTTTTCCAGAAACTCCTCTCCCTCCAAATTGAAGCGCCGCAAGTGTTTGGAAGCTATTGTTTTCCTTGTTATTTTCTTTTGGACGGTTAATATTCTTGGTACCCAACGTGAACAAACTTTTGAGTAACACAGTTGTTGAACAATCGTCATCACACTGCCGTTACTGAGGGAGGTATTGCGACACAATTCACCTGTTGTTACCCGGCGATCGCCACGAACGAAATCATCGACTCGCTGAATGTTGCGTGGAGTCACTGCAGTCACCGGCCCACCGCTTCGCTTTTCATCTGCCAATGGTGTTTGCCCTTCAACTTCGTTACAGCGAGGAACCCATCGTCTAACAGTGCTGACATCTACCGTTGCATCACCATACACATTTTTTAGCCTTTCGTGAATGCGAATTGGCGTTTCAAATTTCGCAGTCAAAATTTCAATCGCAGAACGCTGTCGAATACGAATGTCCATGTCAGTCATTTTGCAAGAGGATGCAGTGCTGCCACCTGTTGACTTAGGAAGTAACTACTGCAGGGGATTGGAGAAGAAGGTTTGAGGAATTGCGCGAAATTCAAAGTTTACACATAACTCACTTATTTAAGGGAAAAAATGGGATGCATTACTTTTTGACCCACCGTTGTATAATGATGAACTTTGTCGTTCTTAGAACTTAAAGGGTGAATGGCCTTCAGGTAATGGAATACTCTTACCTTTTTTCGTGGTACAAAGGTCAGTTGTATTAGTCATTTTATATACTTTATTTTCACGTTTAATAAAATTAATAACGCTGGAGAGGGGTACCTCTAATTTACTCCTCAATAAGACCCAGTTTACATTCGTCAGTCATGATAAAGTGTGATTGGTCCATTCGATATATCTCTGCAATTTGTTGTGAAGAAACTAGATAGCAAAGCGGAGCATGAATGCTAACTAGAAAACACATTGGTTGAACTTGAATATTATTTCAGTCTGTATAAAGTTGGACGTAGTGCTAGAGAAGCACTAGAGTTTCTGCAGTTAACTTTTGTGATATAGGATTTCTACATTCAGTACGATTTCCTCATGGTTAGTGCTTTGTTTGGTGCCGCAGAGACAGCCGCATAACTTATCCATAACATTCTTGTTGGGGAATAATTAGTTTTACAGTAGGAATTTTTTATGAGTTTCTTTAATTAAATATGCCTAGAAAATAGTGGCAATGGGGGCTTAAGTAGCTCGATATTATGAACATTTTCTGTGCCCCAAAAATGTAACTATGGGTGTCCATCAAAACCTTTAACTGCGACATCAATCTCGTCGCAGTGGAAGCCTGCTTCACATAATGTGAGTCCTCTGTATTTACAACAACTTTAACTGGATAATTGGTAAATACATTTACAGGAATTCACCCTAGCATATCAAGTTTTATTTTATTTTATCTAAATTGTTAATAACTATAAAATACTTAATATTCATTTTGTTACACAGCATAAACTTTTTTGACACTTTTGGTAGCATTTAATCAAATATTAACTTTGATAGACTTAATAAGACGACAATTCATGTGTGCGAGCCTTCCTCTTTAACAATTAAGGGTATGGTTTACTGCAATCTTAACTGACAGCATACTTAGCCTGTTAAGATAAACTATGAACTGTTGTCTGAATAGCGCTGCCTCTAAATAAGTAATTTTTGGCAGAGTAAGTAAAGGAGCGCAAGTTATTTCACTTTCGAAACCCTGCAGCTGTAACAAATGTCGATGGTACTATACTCGATGTTACAGCATCTAATGGGTTCTTGATATACCACGCAGCCCCACTGCTCCCTCCTTCGAGTAAGCACATATGCCTCTGTGCGTTAAAACAGTTGCAGAACGCAACGGGGAAATTTCAGTTAAACATACGAAGGTGCTGTGAGGCGACTACATACACGATGTTCACTTTTATTCGTTATTTCCCTCCCTCCAATTGAGCAAGAATGACGTCATAGTTGACTAGTGAGTCTATCTTGAGATCATGGTGCCCTCTACGGAGAATAAGTTGTAATTTTTGCGGAACAGTAAGCAAATTACAGCGCTCTGAGTGTGGTTGTGCTGGTAACTTATACAACCAGCTTCCCTTGGATATGAACACAGACCACCTCGTCTACATGATTAAGTTCTAATTTTGTAGCGAAATTAAAATTGATGCGACATATAAGTACCATTTAAACCACTGCATACAGGAGTTTAGGCAATGCTATCCAGCATTCAGACAGGACCCTCGGAGCGTAATGTTGTCAAGTGTCCAGGTACAATCAAATTGACATACTTTTGTTTGTAACACAAACATCTTATGCTTTATCAGTATACGATATAAATTTTTTGTCATTCTCATGTTTAATTAAATTGTTCATTAATGTTGGTATCCACTTATAGCTGCATCAAACATTTCCAAGATATAGGATCAGCTACTCGTAAAAATAGAGACACTGGACGCTATAAAGCGTCTGGTCCCAATCTAGAAGCAATAAATAATTTTATGAGAAAAGCCTCAAGCATACTTTCTCGCAATACAGACAGTGTTTAAGGGGAAGAGAGAAAGGAAATATAAGAAAATGGATATATAAGACTATGTACTAGAGATATTTTCTTGTTTAGACTTGAATAAAAGCTTTGTACATATTGTAACACTAATTTATTTTTTATTCCTAGAACATGTTCGGATAATTTTCTGATTTGTACTGAAATTACATTGTCAGGAAACTGTGGTTGATAGAAAATAATTGAGATCAAACTGAAATAATTTTATTTTATGTGACAGGTTTACAATATGCATATACGTCTACTACAATAGAAAAATAGATGTTCATTGTGAAATAAGGGTTCATTGACTTATTTCTTACATTCATTATGGTGTACCTTCATGGCTGCTTAATTTTTTTTTAGTACACTGCATTGCAGTATATAGTTTTTATAAACAGTTATCGTATCCAAGCACCAGGCGAAATTACGCACCTTTATATTACCTTTATATCAGCTCTCATAGTAAGAGGGTTGTCCAGTAAAGAATGGTCACTACTTTGTTTCACAACGTACCTTTACTCATCCTCATAATTTTGATAGTCCTTCTCGAAATAGTTTCCCGTGAATGCGATGCACTTGTTCCAGCGTATCTGTCGGCCTTTAAAGACATGTTGGAAACAATTTTATGAGAGATCCTTCAAAATCGCCTCATCAGCATTCACCACTGCTTCTGATGATGGATAATGCCTCCCACGAAGGCGCTTCTTCATTTAGGGAATAGGAAAAGGTCACATGGGGCTCAATCAGGACTAAAGGGAGGGAGAGGGATGCACTTCACGTTGATTTTTGCAAGATATTCAGCAACAACATTGGCAATATGTCGCCGCGCATTATCATGGTACAGCATCCAGCCTGCTTCACGAAAATGTGGCCTTTGCGCCTGCTATGGACTTGCAATGTTTTCAGAACATCCCCGTAGTATTGCCCAGTTACTGGTGTGTATGTGTGTGTGTGTGCGTGCGTGCGTGTGTGTGTGCAGGTACAACATGCTGATAAACCATTCCATGAATATAATTCCATTTTCAAAGAATGAGATGACCATTGCTTTCTCAGCAGAAGCAGCCACTTTTGCATTTTAGGGGGTTGGTGATGAGGTAGATTTTCACACTGACCTTTGCTGTTTTCTCTCAGGATCAAAATAACTTTGCCAAGTTTCATGAGCAGTGATTACGTTTGAAAGAAGCTCCACATCCTCCTCTAACATCAACTTTACCTCATGTTACCTCCATTGCAGCGGTAGGCGATACTGACCATGTCTGAACTTGCCTGGTTCTCACAGGTGGAAACCAGGAGTACCAACAATGATAGTACTACGGCGTGTTTGTTTCTCATTATGCTAACAGAATATAATAAGATTGAATTGCTGTGCGAAAAATTATGACCGTAAAAATAGTATGCTCGTTCTTTATTGAACAGCCCTCGTATAATTTACCTGCTGGCAGAGGTAGGCCTTAAAGCTGCTGTCAATACATCAAATACGATCGCAAGCTGTACTGGAATCCTATATAAATTCGGCGATCAGCGATGCTATTGATGACGTCAAATTTTGCGCGGTAAAATTACACCGTGTAGTTTACTTCTGTCCTGGGAGGAACTGCCTCTTGTGATTCGGATCAGAACCAAGTCGGATTACGCTACTGCCGTGCATTTAACGGCCCTGTTTCGTTCAGCATTTCTTTTAGCGCACGAAGGGATGTCTGCTTTCGCGAAAGTCGGGACAGTTGGGCCACCGGGCATAACGGATAACGCGGTCATGGCAGGTTGTTCGGTTGATACCTAATTCTCACTAACCATTTATTAACATACTACCTTTTGGGTACTATATAACCATAGCATTTTAACAGCTGGACGTTTTTACGCTCCAGGTAATCTAAATAATCATTTGCCGGATTTTTTATTACTCTGCGGCAGTTCTAAAATTTATTTCTTCAGTCATTGTCGATACGGTATCTGCAAGTCTAAACAAGTATCCGGTAAAGTAAGCTAGCATTATATAGAAATGCGACAAAGAGTAACATTTTGTGTGTTTATTTTTGTTCTCCGTATAAGTCAATAAATCTTCTTTCAGAATGCATCATCAAATATTCATACATAAATGAGAAATTGGAAAGGTTCTACAAAGGCGTGAGAAGAAAGGATTTATGGGATCAGTGTGAACAAACGAATCACGGAATGCAGCACAGAAAATAGAATGCAAATAGAATTGAAGATACAGGATTGAACAGAAAGTTCTGTATTTCTCCACGGCTTAAAAAGGTCGTAATATACAAAAAAGATATGCGAAACTAGAAAGACAAACAGAAGAGAAATTAATTTGAATGAAACAGGTGTTTTAGAGGGAAAATAAAAAGCTGGAGGTGAAAAGAATCCTTATTAAGAATTCGTGGAAACCACCACAGAGGAATAAAACGTGCAAAATGAAGCAGTAGCTATGCTGTTTTCAAAGAGTTTTTATTAAAAGAAAAATATTGTGGCTTAGCACATCCTTAATGCTAATGAGCAGTTGGGGCCAAGTTGGAAATGCAAAGATGAGGATTAGTAATCCTTTAGAAAATTAAAAACTTCGCACATGGTTTCTAAAGTGTTTACTTCACCTTGAAAGTCTACCAACCTGACTTAACTACAGGACATTTATAATATCTCCCTGAAAAGCTTTAGGCATGATTTGGACTTGCTTAGAAAGAACAAAGTCAAAACGACATGTTACAGAAATGAGTTTTAGGACTTTTCAATAAAGAATGAACATAACTCTTTGCACTAAAACGCAATCTTATTATATTCTGTTAGCTTAATGTAAAACAAACATACCCTAATTTTTTCATTGTTGGTACCGCTGGTACCCGCCTGTAAGAACCAGGCAAGTTCAGACATATTCAATATCACCTGCTGCTGCAATGGAGGTAACATGCAGTTAAAGTTGATGTTAGAGCAAGATACAGAGTTTCTATCAAACGTAATCACTGCTGATGAAACTTGGCTACATCATTTTGATCCTGAGAGCAAACAGAAAAGCTCAGTGTGGAAATCTCCTTCATCACCAGCTCCAAAAAGCAAAAGTGGTTGCTTCTGTTGGGGTAGTTATGATCATCTCATGTTTTGATATTAATGGAAAGATTTATCAGCCTGTTCTACTTGCACACACATCAGTAACTGGACAATACTACAGGGATGTTCTGAAAACATTGCAAGTCCATATCAGGCACAAAAGACCACATTTACGTGAAGCAGACTGGATGCTGCACCGCAATAATACGCTGCCGCATATTGCCAATATTTTTGCTGAATATCTTGCAAAACTCAACGTGAAGTTTATCCCTCACCCTCCCTATAGTCCGGATTTAGTCCCATGTGATTTTTTTTCTATTGCCTAACTTGAAGAAACGTCTTCGTGGGAGGCATTATCCATGATCAGAAGCAGTGGTGAAGGCTGCGAAGGCGATTTTGAAGGATCTCTCAAAAATGGTTCCCAGCATGTCTTTGAAGACTGGCAGAAACGCTGGGACAAGTACATCGCATTCAGAGGAGACTGTTTTGAGAAAAACCATCAAAATTGTGAGGAATAGTAAAGGTACGTTGTCAAAAGAAGTGATCATTCTTTATTTAGCAGTACTTGTATATTATAATGGCTTTTATTGTCATTGAAATAGAACCTGCTAAACTTGGAGTCTTCAATAATGAAATCGATGAATAGAAAAAGGTAGGTTTGCTTTCAATAATTCACACATGCACGCACACACACACACACACACACACACACACACACACACACACACACACACACACACACACACACACACACACACACACACACACACTTTCTCCATTTGCAATGTTAATATAGATACTTCATGAGTGATGATTTTAAGAAGAATATAATTCTTAAATGAATTATAATGTAAACAAAAACTTTTAATGTCAAGTTAAGAATGATATCATTCATTTTTGTGACGCGGTTTTTGGTCTTTGCTTGTACTTCTGTTACATCAAGTGGTTCATTTGTAGTTATAACATTTAATAAATATCCTAATGATGGGAATGATGCACACTCCCGAAACGTCTATTTCTAATCGTCCTTTCACCAGGCTTGCTGCCCGAGATCTACTTGAACAAAATCCGATTTATTAAATGGATATGATTTTCGTGACATACTCCTTTACAAAGATTTACCCTTCTCTCAGTTCTTGGATATCAAAATAAACTTTAATTGCATATTCACAAATTATTGTATTTATAAGAAGAGTACAAAGTTTAAGTTGATATGAAAGGGTATAGTCAGACTGAAAAATTCAATGCCATACCCGGGATTTGAACCACGGATCTTCTGGCCTCCGTCCAGCCTTTCTAAACCATTGAGCTACTATGGCCAACATGCCAACATGACATTAAATTCTCCAACTGACTCGTGTTTTTCCCGGTAAACCACTAGGAGTTCTCATAAAGACATGAGACAACTATGTTAATGACGACTTACTATGCTGTAAGTACTCCAAGGCCCGGGCTTTATAGTTCGGACCACTATTAGGTCAATTAATGGAAATTAATTGCTCTGTCACATTAGCCGTGTGTAGGACGCACTATGAAAGGGTATAGTCATACTGAAAAATTCAATGCCATAGCCGGGATTTAAATCATGGATTTTCTGGTCTCCGTCCAGCCGCTCTAAGCCATTGAGCTACTATGGCCAACATGCCAACATGACATTAAATTCTCCAACTGACTCGTTTTTTTCCCAGTAAATCACTAGGAGTTCTCATAAACACATGAGACAACTATCTTAATGGCGACTTACTATGCTGTAAGTACTTTAAGACCCGAGCTTTATAGTTCGGACCACTATTAGGTACAATTAATGAAAATTAATTGTTCCTTCACATTAGCTTAGTGGTTTACCAGGGAAAATACGAGTCAGTTGGAGAATTTAATGTCATATTGGCACGTTGGCCATAGTAGCTCATTGGTTTAGAGCGGCTGGATGGAGACCAGAAGATCCATGGTTCAAATCCCGGCTATGGCATAGAATTTTTCAGTATGACTATACCCTTTCATAGTGCGTCCTACACACGGCTATTGTGAAAGAACATTTACTTTACTTTAAATTGATAATAAATTATTTGTTTTAAAAAAAGCGGAAGAATATATGATTCTTTGAAATTCTGGGTTCTTTCGATGGTAAACGGGGTGCAGAAATGAATAAAGATACTGATCACTGGAAAAAGCATATTTAGCCAAAAAACAAATAATGTTTAAGAGATGTCGGGCACCATAAGGATTTTTATTTGAATGATATTATGTACCTCAACGTCATTACATTTACAGTAATAGTTTTTTCTACCTCTTATGGTTTATCAATAATATAAAAATAATTTTGAATGAGCAGGTTTTCAGAGCGTATCCATAGAAATCAAGATATTCTATTTATTATGCAAATATTTTAGGAATACTGTGTTTTAATTAAAATAATTGGCATGAATTTACAAAATCAAAAGTAAGGAAGAATGTTTCACATTAAGAGCTATTTTGGGTGGATAATATTTTTGAAATTTTAACTGAACTTTGGTATCACACTGTTCATACACACAGACACACATACACACATAAACGCGCGCGCGCGCACACACACATACACACACAGACACACACAGATGTTTCTTTAAATTTGTTCTTTATGGATACATTAAGACAACACATATTCGTGGTGAAATCTGTTTGATAGAAGAGGATAGAATAGTGAAATTTAGGGTTCGGGTTGAGTATTTACTACATAAAATATGAATTACTGAACACGTAAATAAATAAACTGTATCATGTCAAGCCTAACATGCAATGTGACAACATATTTACTGAAGTCCCTTCTTAAGGAATAATTTTATGCATTATTTTAAAACCCTTTGGTTTGCAAAAAATACATTTATGCTATGCTACATTATTTCTGTTGAATAGGCACAATTATTAATTCAAATGACTTGAACTTGGGTTCAGTGAAAGTATTATTGATGCAAGTTGATGTGATTTTTATTTCTCCCTATTTACTTACTTCACCTGGCAAGTTTAGGCTTAATTCGTAGTCAAAGAACATGCATATAAGTTATAGACATTCCCTTAAAGACAAAAGCAAATCAGTTTTATAAAATGTATTCTGTGTGTTGTAAACAGTGCTCGGTACAGTAAAGTAATAAGAAACTAATCAATGTAGTATCATACATTTCTACATAAACTAACATAAAATTTGAAGAAACTGAAATTTTATCTGCTCTATTCATCTTGCTTTAATTAGCATTAATAGCGATTCCAAGTACAGGGAATGTTGGATAATACTTAAAACATTAGAATAGATGTTCTGCAAGAATCGCTGATTTTCAAAACTTTACGTATTCTGATTCAGGAGAAGAAAGGAAACCATGATAAATTGCTGCCTACAATCGTGATGTACTGAATTTCCTAAATTCCAGAAGACGTTTGTGTACTAGTGAAGATGGTTCGCGTGAATCCCGCTAGGGGTAGGTGACATCCGCAAGAACTCGCACCAGAGTTTGGTCGCACAAATCGAGGATGCGCAGTAGTTTGGGGGGTTGAAACAAGCAGAGCGCGGGATGCAGATCGATTGGTCCAGCAGTGGGTTCCCGTGCGTACGTTCCCGTTGGATAGAGTAAGGGATCCTTGCGCGGTACGTCGACGTCCTCGAGGTGATTCCTCGGGAACGTGCTGGAATGGCCTCTGCAGACTCCTTGAGGCTACCCGGAGGAAGCGGAGGCGGTGGGACCACTGGAGGCGCTGATGGTGGAGGACCGGGTGGAAGTGGAGATCCTCCGGCGTCCCCGAGACATGCACTGAGTCCTCTTCTAGAGGTCCGAAGGCCCCACTGTACCTTGAACTGCGCCTCATGCACCGCGGTGCTCGAGGAACGATTTCGTCACAGTAAGTACCCTGATATAGCTTCTGTAACACTTGGGCACGGTCTTGAGGAAATTTATTTCTATGGCTTCAATTTTGTTGATTCTGATACTGAGGGGTTTTCTTTAATGTAACATCATCACTGCAAACAGTACCACCAGTATCAATACCATTATCATCATAAGTATGACAGACTGTTACGAGTTTATCACGTGGCTTCTAGTGCACTTTTGTAATATGCATCATTTCACAATTTTATGTGGACTCATTGGCATCTACTCTTTTATTCATTGAAACATTATCTCGATTTTATTTTCGTATTTTCGAACTAGAATTGCAGCGATTTAATCTTCAGGAAATACACATTTCTAAGATTTGTGAAATCTAATGGCTAGAGTTGAGATATTATTTTAAGATTTCGGATTCTTGCTTCTATCTTTTAAGAACAGAAAACCATAAGATATTTCCATGAATTTGTTTCCCTATACTTTGTACTTACTGTAGGATTCATGACATGACTTTTTAACTCTGTTTGTGTGACTAAAAGTTATAAAAGTTCTGAAATGCAATATTTACGTTGTATTTTGTTTATTTAAAATGTCGAGCAGATAAAAGAAAAGCTTACAATAGCAAAACTTTCTCTATAAACTAATTTATTCTTAAAAATATTATTTTCTATTTTCACATGGCTTTCTCCGCCCACTTTCGTTTATTTGTATATAGCGTTTAGAATCTCTTCTATAAAACATCTTATTCTATTGTGAACGTTCTCAAAAATAGTCTCATTACACATTTCGTTATAGAGAAAAAGGGAACGCTTATAAACTGTGTTCGATATAGACTGTGAACCTATATATTCCTCTTATGGCATGACGAGAAACAACTGATAGTGCCAGTACTTAAAATAGGTAATGTGTTGAAAAATTCCGATATTAATAGAACCGATATTATTAAAATTGCTAGAAATTTCTTTCGAATGAGCAGGACCTTAGTGACTGCTTCAAGAAAAATTAGAATAAAGATACATGACATATTAATTAAAATTATTTGTAGTGTATTCTATTACAAAAGTAGTTAGAGACAGTGGGATTATTTCAGAAAACCTTTAGGCGACAAGTTTGAAACATAACCGAGCTTAAATATGAAGTATTTTTATGTAATTTACGTCCTGCAACGTTAAGTCATATCGGACGATAGAAAGAATTCGGTGAAATGATGCACAAATATGTCCGTGTTCCGACATTCGTCTTTCAGGATAAGGGAAAACACCGTTAAAAGTTTAACCAGGTAACTCACCCTGACCTAGATTCGAACCCGGGACCTTTTAAACGTGAGACAGACACGCTACCATCTACGCCACCGAGGTGGGCTTTAACATGAAATTTAATATTTATCGGAATTTTAGTTTGATGCTTCCAAATATTTACTTCCGATAAAATCTTGTTATTCGTTTTAAGTGATGTGGTATACGTCCACTGCTTATTATACACAATAACAACATAAGCACTTTCAACTGTCTTTAAAAGGATATATTTGATACCGTTTTGAAACAGTGTGGTACAGAGACGTCTCCAAAAAAGCTATTTAAAGTTTATTGGGAAAATATTTTGCATTTTACATATAAAGTACTTGCTTTTCTAACAACACACAAAATTTTGGATATATACAATTGCACAAAACTGTAATTTTAAGCACATCATACTCTCAATTTATTCATTTGCTGGAGAATGCTATACCTACCATGCCACTGCATCTCACTTGTTTTGAGTTATTCATTTTTTTTCCTTATAATTTTATGTCCCCCAACATTAAGTCATATCGGACGGTGAGTGAAACGGGTAAAATGATGCTCAAATGTGTCCAGGGTCCATGGAGCTTAGAGCTACCCGACATTCGTCTTTCAGGATAAGAGAAAACCCCGGAAAAAACCTTATCCAGGTAACTCACCCTGACTGAGATCCAAACTCGGGACCTCTTGAACGTGATTCAGACACGCTACCATCTACGCTACCGAGGCGGGTATATATTTTTTTTTTTTTTTCATTTTGTCATTCCAGGTAAATATCGATAACTCAAAGATGCAGCAGATCAAACTACTTTGACAAACAATACACCAGCCTTACTTTAGTTGTCTTTCAAATGTTCTATCCCGAATTTGCAAGAAACTAAAACTACTACAGCACTTTATTATAATTGTGCAACCATCTATACATAAATATAATACAGTAAATAGTCACTCAAAGCTGCGGTTAATGCTGAATTGATAGTGCAAAGCTTTTAATTAAAGTATATTTGTATTCCTATGTATTTCTTTAATAAGATAAATGGTTTAATATTTGTTTATAACAAATGCTTCACATGTTTCTAAAGAAAATAACAAAACAATAAGACGAATTAAAAGAGGAACCATCAATGTTATAATGGCACCATAAAAGAGGCTTGAAAAAAAAAATGGAAAGAAAAGGCACAATTTACAATGCTGCAGTATGTCAGCGCCAACGTTACTGTATCGAAGTAAATCACTAAATACTACAGAGAAAAACAGAAGGGTACTCGAAGTAAGTGATACGTCTTTAAAAGCAGTGGCAGTGCATAACAAAATGAATCATTAAAACAAATGAGGGATTTAGGAAGAAAACACGCACACACACGCACACAGACGCACGCACATATAGGCACGCACGCACACAACCATTATATATCTAAGTGAATAAATAAATCGTGTACAAAGAATTAATACCGTGTGCAATTGCTTTTTAAGAATTATAAACTATAGGGTGGGGAAATAAATATTACAATAAATTTTGGCACTTCCAGCTGATATAATGTCAGATAAAAATGCTTTTTAGACAGATAACTTTGGAGGTCCGGCTTTGGGCATCTCAGAGTAATGTTAAAAGAAGATAATTCTGTCATGCAGCGTTTAAAAGCTTCTTAATACCGCAAATTTACTTGTGCAATGTCTCAATCAGGTAGCCGTGTTCGTATCCATCGCAAAATGTGGTTTGTGAATGTTTTACACTATTAATACAGTAAAGTTTTACTACATTATTTTGGTTTTATTAGTTTCATTGCCTCCTTTACGTAAGCTTTTTATATCGAATGTTTCGTCATGTTGCCAACACCGATGCTAAGGAAGGCAATAATTGAACATCGCAGCACGTAAAGCTTCAGGTCTCAAAAATAGGTAAAACAAACTATTTCATATCTGCAATATGTTTATAAATATTCAGTACTGTCTAAAAATACTATAAGCCAGTTGGGTTCAAAGTAATTTTATTGTTTTCGCGGAATTCCTCCACTCATTTTCGCGCGTTCCGTAAGCTATGCTGCTCACAGAATAAAATTCTCTTTTCCCCACATGTATAATAAATAACTATTAATGCATGATGGGAGAAGTATAGATCTAATTTCTTACTAAAGTCATTTGATTTTGGTTTTGTTGCTTCTTCTGCTTCTGCTTCTTCTTCATTTCATGGCATAGGCAATCAAGTGCCTGTTCCGCCTTCGAAGTCCTCCAGCCATCGTTTCCTGGGTCTGCCCACCGATCTCCTACCTTTAGGATGATACTGTAATATTTGTTTTGTAATTCTATTATCTGGCATTCTTTCAACATGTTCCTTCCATTTTTGTTTGAGATCTTTTAACCTATCATTCATACTAAAAATGTCCAGCACTTCTCTTATATTTTCATTTCTTATTAAGTCCCTCTTCGTGCATCCTTTCACACTTCTCAAGAATTTCATTTCTGAAGCCTGTATTTTACTCTGTTGCTTTTTAGTTAACGTCCAAGTCTCACTTCCGTATGTCAGTAGAGGTACAGCCATAACTCTGTAGAACTTTAATTTTGTTTTTTACGTATTTTGCTTCAAAATGTTCTATTTATTGTTCCACACACTCTTTGAAATTTGCATATTTTATTGTAGACATCATATTCCCTGCCATGAATAACATCAGTTCCCATGTAGTTAAAATGGCTTACCTGTTCAACGCAACGATTATTTATAACTATTTTTGTTCTAATTGGCTCTTTCCCAATGAATGCCATTACCTTTGATTTTAAAAAAGAAATTTTCATATTATATTGCTTACAAAGTTCACTAAGTTTAAAAATAGATTTTTGCTGAGCAGATTCGCTATTTTGTATAATAAATAAGTCGTCAGCAAACAATAAAATATTTAAAAAGTTTTTATTTGAAATTTTAAAACCTACACTCACTAGCTGCTTCCATTTGCACACTAGGTCGTCAATATAAATACTAAAAAGTGTAGGTCAAAAAGTACACCCTTGTTTGACACTCTGATTAGTAAGAATTTTTTTAGAAATTTTACCATTGTTCCTCACATTTATTTTTGTTTGGAAGTAGAAGCATTGTATCATTTTTACTAATTGTTGTGGGTATCCTCGTTCTTCCAATATTTGCCACATTTTGCATCGGTTTACCCTATCGAAGGCTTTTTCAAAGTCAACAAACGCCATATGCGTTTCTTTGTTAAACCCGCTATGTTTTTCAATTAGTTGTTTAACAATAAAAATGTTATCTACACAGAATCTGCCTCTTCTAAATCCACTTTGTTCTTCCGAGAGAAAACATTCAGCTATATCCTGCAACCTTTTGTTTATTATTTTAGCAAATATTTTATAGGTCGTATCCAGTAAACATATTCTTCTGTAATTGCTACAGTCATTTCGTTTCCCTCTCTTAAAGATAGAGATGGTTTGGGCCATAAGCCAATCTTCTGGGATACATTGCTTCTTCCAGCACATATAGAAATGTAGCAGTCGGAGCTTTAGCAATAACCCCCATATTTAAATAACTCTGCTTTCAATTCATCTTGACCCGTTGCTTTCCTATTTTTAGTTTTTATGAGTGCTTCTTCCAATTCTTCAATTAAAATTAAATCTCCTTCATATCTGACATTGTCTTCTGCGTTTTCGTTATTTATCTCCGCATTTTCATCATACCATAAAGCTTTGTAATGTTTTAACCATTTAGACTCGGGTATTATACTTAAATATGCTGTATCTTTCTCATTTTGATTTAAATGTTTCAGATGTTCATACGCAAAGATCAGTCTTCCATGTAAGTCATGTTCCATATTTCCTATAAATTTATTCCAAGATGCATCGTTTAACTTCCTCACCAAACTCTTAGCCATATTTCGTTTTGCCTTATATGCTTGTTTAGTTTCCTCAGTGTTTAATTGTAAGTATCTATGATAAGCTTTCTTTTTTTTCCTCAACTGCCTTTGCAATTTCTTCATTCCACATTCTTAGTCCCTTTCTTCTTATTTTTCTTTTCTTTCTACCTATAGCTTCTTTGGCAGCTTCTTCTATGCAGCCTTTTATATTCCTCCATTCCTCTTCAACGTCATCACTAGTTGTTATTTCTTGTAATCGTTGAGATAAGCGATTCTGATATAAGCATTTGATACTATCATCCTGTAGTAAATATACTTTAAATACTTCTTGATTTACTTTCGTAAAATTATTATTTTTCTTTCTTTTGTTTTATTGCTTAATTTTATAATTGTGGAAACGTAGAGTCAGACAGAAAAATTGAATGCCATAGACGGGATTTTAACCACGGATCTTCTGGTCTCCGTCCAGCCGCTCTAACCATTGAGCTACTATGGTCTACGTGCCGATATGACATTAAATTCTCCCAGACTCGTATTTTTCCCGGTAGTTTACTTAATTGTATTCCATCATCGACTTGTTTTTTCCAAGTTTCTATCAAAGTCCAAGTATATATTAAACAGCATGGGAGAAAGGCTACACCCCTGTCTTACGCCTTGGTTTACTTTAATTCTTCTAGTTTTGTTGTACCAGTATTTATCATAGATTTTGTATCCCCTTATAAGCTTTCAATTATTTCTACTGTGAGGTGGATACCTCCTTTTGTCCATTATGTTCCATATTATACTTTCATTTATAAAATCAAGCGTCAAGAATCTGCATATACCAAATTTGCTGTTAATGATTAAAATGATACAAAGCATAGTCTGCAGCAAACTAAAGGATTTTAAGCAGACTTAAATGAAATCACATAAATTTTAGCGTTGTAACCTTATATGGTAATTTTCAAGCGTTATCAGAAGATGTAGGTTTTGGTATAAATGAATAAAGGTTTTCTTATCTCCATGTAAATCATGAAAGGAACAATTGCGAGTTGACCTTTTTCAACTTGCTTAGTTCTGATGTAGAGCTAATAGAGACTCAGAGCTTATTAAAAACGAATAGCTCCATAAGGAGCTATATACAGGAGCTTGTGTTCAAGATATTGAATTTGAAATATTTGCGTGTGTAGAGTCGCATTTCGGTCTTAAGAGATTGTATTTTTGTATGGTTCCCTATAAACAATGTTTTAATGACCATAAATGACCCAGTTAGTTAATTCAATTAAATTTAATGAATTATTTACTGTGCATATTTCAAAATTTTAAAATTTACAACCTTTGGCTACATTTGACTTTACCTTGTTGCCACCTCGGCTTACAGGACACCTGGCCTTCTGGTATGCCAGGTAGCTGTTAACCTCCATGCCTTCTTGTTACTTACTCAGCCCCTTTTCTACCTCCCCCCGGCCATCTTTATTTCTTTCTTATATTCCATATATTGCTTAATTAATTCGAGCCAACAGAAAAATTCAATGCCACGGCCGGGATTTGAAACACGGGTCTCCTGGTTTCCTTCAAGTCGCTCTCACCCTTTGAGCTACCATGGCCAACATGCCGACGCGACATTAAACTCTCTAATTGACCTATTATATTCTCCCGGTAAACCACCTTAGAGTTCTCATATTGGAGATACACATTTGTGGCGACTTATTATTCAAAGTACTTAAATACCAGAAATGTTATCGGTGAATATTTTTAATGTAAATTTATACTGAGGAAATAATCCTTAAAAAATTAACCCTTTTAGATACATTACTCAGGCATATAGCTGTTTTTAATTAATTACAGACAACTGAAAAATGCAATGCCATTGCCGGGATTTGAACCACGGATCTCCTGGTTTCCGTCCAGTAGGAAAAATCATGTTATTTAAGTACTTACAAGAGTAAGTCACCAAAAAATTTCTACCTAGAATATGAGATCTCTAAGCTGGTTTACCGGGAAAATATAAAGAGTCAATTGGAGAGCGAGTTTAATGTCGCGTCGGCATGTTGGCCATGGTAACTCAAAGGGTTAGAGCGACTGGAAGGAAACCAGGAGATCCGTGTTTCAAATCCCAGCCGTGGCATTGAATATTTCATTTGGCTCTAATTAATTAACAACTCCCATATACCGGAGTAATGTATTTAAAATGGTTAATTCTTTAAGGATAATTTCTATATATTTCTTTCCCATTTTTCTTTTCCTTTCTGCAAGAACCCATCATTACCTCTTACCTTCTATTCCTCCTTTCCTGTTAATATTTTATAGCTAGTATCCTTTTCTGTACTATCTCCCGTTCTTCCTCACAAACATTTTTTCTCCATATTGCAACCTCCTCGCATTGTTACATAGTGTTCTATGCTTTCTTATCCACCACACAATTCACATATTACCTTTTCCCTACGTCTTATCCCTCTTAGAAATATTATTCCTGTTCTCATCCATGCTAACCCTTCTCTCTCTTGCCTATTGCAGTAATCTACATATGCTTCTCCTCCCCAGTTTCTTTTTGTTTGTAAAATTGTAACGATTTCATATTTTCTAGACTTCCCCATATTTCCTGGCTTTCTATATCTTCTATCCTCTAAACTCCACATATCTTCCATTCCTATTTTTTTCCTTCATTCCTCCTATCTCTGCCCACCAACTGTTTGAGTTCGTTAGTGGAATCCATGAGATATTAGTTAATAAAAATATTAACAGTACTACATGCATGACGATAAAGAAATCATTATGCTGTCTTGTATACCTTACAACAACAATGGGTTTTTCCGGGGGTTTACCTTATCCTGTAGAACGACTGCTGGGTAACTCTAAGCTCTATGGACCCTGGGATCATTTGAGCATCATTTCACCCATTCCATTCATCGTGCGATATGACTTAACGTTGGAGGACGAAAATTACAACAAAAAAAAGCAAGAGAATAAAATATAATTAAAATGACTAATATATGAAAGTACGCTTTTCAGGTAAATAAAAAAGAAAAATGTAAATAAAAATAACTTCCAGATACACCGTGTTAAGGGGCTTGGCCTACACCACGACCGCTGCGTTATGTGCTGCCGTCGACACATAATACACAGAGCAGTATCGGAGATGGTATAGAGTTAATACACAAATAAAATAAATACAAGGGCTGTTCAACAAAGAATTATCATAATACTTACGGCCATAATTTTAGCACTAAAATTCAATGTTATTATATTCTGTTAGCTTAATGTGAAACAAACACGCCGTAGTAGTGTTATTGTTGGTACTCCTCGTTCCCGCCTTTGAGAACCAGGCAAGTTCAGACATGTTCAGTATCGCCTAATGCTGCAATGGAGGTAACATGCAGTTAAAGTTGATGTTAGAGGAAGATCCGGAGTTTCTTTCAAAGGTAATCACTGCTGATGAAACTTGGTTACATATTTTTGATCCTAGAGCAAACAGGAAATACATTGTCACCTCATTCTTTGATATTAATGGAATGGTTTATCAACATGTTGTACCTGCACACACATCAGTAACTGGAAAATGCTACAGGGACGTCCTGAAAACATTGCAAGTCCATATCAGGCACAAAAGACCACATTTCCAGGAAGTAGGTTGGATGCTGCACCATGATAATGCGCGGCCGCACACTGCCAATGTTGTTGCTAAATATATTGCAAAAATGAACGTGAAGTGCATCCCTTACACCCCCTAAAGTCCGGATTTAGCCCCATGTGACATTTTTCTATTCCCTAACTTGAAGAAGTGCCTTCGTGGGAGGCATTATCCATCATCAGAAGCAGTGGTGAAGGCTGCGGAGGCGATTTTGAAGGATCTCTCAAAAAATGGTTTCCAGCATGTCTTTGAAGACTGGCAGAAACGCTGGGACAAGTGCATCGCATTCAGGGAAGACTATTTTGAGAAGGACCATCAAAATTATGAGGATGAGTAAAGTTACGTTGTCAACCAAATATTTTGATCATGCAACCGTGATTTTTCGCTTCGAATCTCCTGCGTAGACTTTCATTTGCGAGGTAACGTCATCAGTAATCATTCTACTCAATGCCACTGAGACACTTGTTGCCTACAGCTGTTTCCTTTGTGAGCCAATATGGGAATTGCTCTGACATGTCCTAGTTCCTTTTCCGAAGTTTCTATCTTCTTGGAAACAACGCAAGATTTTCCAGGACCCGAGAAACTAAATCTGGTTCGTAAGGTGTATTCACTTAAAGCGGTTACAAGTCTTCCATGGAGAGACAAGGGCTTTGTAGTTCATTTGAGTTTGCACCCCGTTGACTTTTATAGACACACGTTGAAGTTTTATAACATTTCTGTGCTATTAAATTTCATGAGGGAAATACCCCACATTTCTTTACAACCTATACGAACATAAATAACAGAATCAATGACGATGCAGACACTGTGGTCTGGTTTCTAACCTCGTAATCCAGACAACTTGTGTTGGATTCCTGGATGAAGGCTGAGTGTGCGTGTTTTTAGCAGTTTTGTGTGTATGTGTGTGTGTGAGAGTGTGTGAGTGTGTGTGTGTGTGAGTGTGTGTGTGAATGTGTGTGTGCGCGCGCGCGCGCGCGCATTTAACCCGCAAATTAACAACGACATGCAAGTGGACATTATAACTATTGGCATATCATTCCAGAGGTAAAAAAAAGGTTACAATAATGAAAAGACTGCATAAAAGAGGAAATTAAAAGAAAAAAACACCTCCTAACCTATTATGTCACAGAATTTCATGCTTATACGACGGCTATTCAATAAAGAATTATCACAATTTTTTCACCTTCTTATTTTGAGGACGTACCTTTACCCATCTTCATCATCTTGATGGTCCTTCACAAAATAGTCCTCCCTGAATGTGATGCAATTGTCTCCTCGTTTCTGCCAGTCTTCAAAGATATGCTGAAAACCAGTTTTTGAGATTTCCTTCAAAATCGCCTCAAAATTCATTAAAATATTTCAAAATCCATTATCGCGCTATATCGCAATTGCGAAAAATTACCACCCCTACCTATGATGCAAAAGTTTGAATGTGAGTAATACACTCCTAGAAATTGAAATAAGCACACCGTGAGTTCATTGTCCCAGGAAGGGGAAACTTTATTGACACATTCCTGGGGTCAGATACATCACATGATCACACTGACAGAACCATAGGCACATAGACACAGGCAACAGAGCATGCACAATGTCGGCATTAGTGCCGTGTAATCTACCTTTCGCAGCAATGCAGGCTCCTATTCTCCCATGAAGATGATCGTAGAGATGCTGGACGTAGTCCTGTGGAACGACTTGCCATGTCATTTCCAACTGGCGCCTCAGTTGGACCAGCGTTTGTGCTGGACGTGCAGACCGCGTGAGATGAAGTTTCATCCAGTCCCGAACATGCTCAATGGGGGACAGATCCGGAGATCTTGCTGGCCAGGGTAGTTGACTTACACCTTCTGGAGCACGTTGGGTGGCACGGGATGCATACGGACGTGTCGTGTTGGAACAGCAAGTTCCCTTGCCGGTCTAGGAATGGTAGAACGATGGGTTCGATGACGGTTTGCATGTACCGTGCAATATTCAGTGTCCCCTCGACGATCACCAGAGGTGTACGGCCAGTGCAGCAGATCGCTCCCCACTCTTTGATGCCGGGTGTTGGCCCTGTGTGCCTCAGTCGTATGCAGTCCTGATTGTGGCGCTCACCTGCACGGCGCCAAACACGCATCCGACCATCATTGGCACCAAGGCAGAAGCGACTCTCATCGCTGAAGACGACACGTCTCCATTCATCCCTCCATTCACGCCTGTCGCGACACCACTGGAGGCGGGCTGCACGATGTTGGGGCGTTAGCGGAAGAGGCCTAACGGTGCGCGGGACCGTAGCCCAGCTTCATGGAGACGGTTACGAATGGTCCTCGCCGATACACCGGGATCAACAGTGTCCCTAATTTGCTTGCTTGTACAGTCCTCTCGCAGTGTTCGGAGCAAGTATGGTATGTCTGACACACCGGCGTCAATGTGTTCTTATTTCCATTTCCAGGCGTGTATTACACTAATTTTATTTCCATCTTAAAAGATCCCTATGAAATAATCCTTTACGTGTAGTTCTAAACTAAACAGTTATTACCCACAATAAATTCTCAAAGGTTGAGGCTTTGTATCTCTTTGTATCACTGATAGCCTCATAAACAAAACATATAATTTTAAGTCTTACAATTTAATGTACATCACAGGTCCAATGTATGCTGCACAGAGACCACAAGAGTATATCTAGGTGCTCTTCAAAATTCCCAATCTCTTTGGAGAGGTTTGTTTACAGCCTGGAGATCAGGCTTCCCTATCAATTTATTGATAAACTTTGAAGGCAATTGCATTCGGTTTAATGAATGAATCCCTAACGGGATTGTATGTGATAATACATTACGGTTTAAACTACAATCGAATCTTCCTATATGACACATTTGAAATTCAGTTCTCTTTGCAAAGTTAAAAGAAACTGAAAAAGGAAGATTATTGACCTCGTGTTTGAGAATAATGCAGCATTTAAAATTTGACCCAAAGCTTTCCTGGCGAAGAATATGCTCACTTTCTTCTCGGGCAGCAAGCCAGGTGAAAAGACGATTATATATCGACGTTTCGGGAGTGTACATCTCTCCCACCATCAGGATATTTATAAAATGTTATAATCACAAATGAAACGCTGGATATAACACTAATATAAAAAAGACAAAACACTATCAAAATTCGCATCACTGAACAAAAGACTGTTTTCAGTAAATTAAATGCCAGGTAAGGAGATGGCGTGAGCATAGAAAATTAATTGTTCTAAAAAAACGTAACCATTTAACTTGATTATCAAGCGTTATTGATCTGTGCTTTTTAAGTCGAAGGACTTCCATTTTAAGGCCTGTTCCCAAGAGGAGCTAAACTGAAATCCAGTATCACTATTAAGCGTGCTTCTTTCAGAGCAAATCACCAAAACCTCCTTAATTCTCCACTCCCAGTAACTGTTGCGTATTGCCAAGAAGGTCGTCTCCTGAAAGTTGGCTCCATTGTCGTTATCAAAACAACGCTCTGCCAGCCCAGACTTCTCAGATTGCACTAAACGAATGCTGCATACTTGTTCGATTATTCTGGTATTGATGGTCCTTCCGGTTTGTTCTATATAAGGTGTCTCACATTCACAGAGAATGCGGTACACTCCCGGAGCTTGGAAGTCCAGTGCTTCTTTCACTGGTCTCAACAGATGTTTAATCTTCGGAGGTGGCTTGTGGATGGTCATGATGTTGTATTTGGAGAGAATTCTGCTGATTCTGCCGGATAGATTGCCAGTAAACGGGATGCAGGTTGTAGCGGTAGGCTTATCTGACGCTTGTTGTATTACAGGTTTCCCTCTCCTAGCTTTGGTGATCGAGACTTCAACGTAATTTTCGGAGTAGCCGTTTTGACGGAAAGTGAGTCTCAGGTGCTGTAATTCTTGTTTTAAGTGGCTGGGATCAGATATACAAAGCTCTGTGGGCCAGTGTATTGAGAACTCCCAGTCTTTGAGGCTTATGATCGAAACTATGAGCGTTCAGAGAGAGATCGATGTGTGTAAGCTTGCGATATACACCATGTCCCAGTGTACCGTTGCTGTTTTTTGAAACAAGAATGTCCAGGAATGGAAGAGTTCCATCCTTCTCCACTTCTCCTTTGTCAATGGGCTCTCTTTCGTCACCAGCTATAGATAATTTATATATGGAACACCTAGAACATGAAATACTTGCCACAGCTCCACTTAACCCATCTCATTTCTATAGATACGTGGACGACAATTTTGTAATTTGGCCACATGTATCAGAAACTTTTCCTAGCTTTCTTGCGCCTCTCAACAGCCGTCGACCTCAAATACAGTTTACCATGGAAGTGGAGAAGAATGGAGCTATTCCATTCCTGGACATTCTTGATCACAGTTTCCATCATAGGTCTCAGCGACTGGCAGTTCTCAAAACACTGGATCACAGACTTTTGTCTATCTCTGATCCCAGCCACTTAAAACAAGAATTACAGCACTTGAGACTCACTTTCCGTCAAAACGGCTACTCCGGGTACTCCGAACATGACGTTGAAACCTCCATCACATGAGCTAAGGAAGGGAAACCAGTAATACAGCAAGCGTCACATAAGCCTGCCGCTACAGCCTGCATCCCGTTTACCGTCAATCTATCCGGCAGAATCAGCAGAATTATCACCAAATACATCAGGACCATCCACAAGCCACCTCCAAAGATTAAACATCTGTTGAGTCCAGTGAAAGACAAACTGGACTTCCAAGTTCTGAGAATGTACCGCATTCCCTGTGCATGTGCGACACCGTATACAGGACAAACAGGAAGGACCATCGCTACTAGAATAATCAAACATGAACGGAGCATTCGTTTAATGTAACCTGAGAAGTCTGGGCTGGCATAGCATTGTTTTGATAACGACCATAGAGACGACCATCTTGGCAAAATGTGACAGTTACTGGCATTGGAGAATTAAGGAGGCTTTGGCAATTTCCTTTGAATGGAGCACGCTTAATCGTGATGCTGGATTTCAGTTCAGTTCCTCTTGGAAACCGGCCTTATAAATGGAAATCCGTCGATAGAAGAAGCAAAGATCAATACAGCTTTATAATCAAGTTAAGTAGCTACGTTTCTTTGACACAATTTTCTATACCCACGCCATCTCCTGACCTGGTATTTAATTTACTGAAAACAGTCTTTTGTTCAGTAATGCAAATTTTGATAGAGTTTTGTCTTTGTTTACGTTGGTGTTATGTCCAGTGCTTCATTTGTAGTTATATCATTTTATAAATATCCTGATGATGGGAGAGTTGCACACTCCCGAAACGTGCCCGCCTCGGTAGCGTAGATGGTAGCACGTCTGCCTCACCCTCAAGGGCTCCCGAGTTAGAATCTTGGTCAGGGTGAGTTACCTGGATAAGGTTTTTACCGGGGTTTTCCCTTATCCTGAAAGACCAATGTCGGGTAACTCTAAGCTCTATGGACCCCGGGCTCATTTGAGCATCATTTCACCCATTCCATTCATCGTTCGATATGACTTAACGTTGGAGGACGTAAATTATTCAACAAAAAAAAACTCCCGATACGTCAATATGTAGGTAATCGTCTTTTCACCTGGCTTGTTGCCCGAGAAGGCGAGCAATGCAGTATTTAAATCATAAACCGGAAAATGAAGATAATCAGGGAAATGGTGAAGCCCACAAGAAGTTGACATTCCACGTGAAAGTCATTCTGAATGGAGAGATCTTCAGAGTTTTAATGTGTACGATTCATTTGTCAAATGTCTTAATAATATATTTATTTAATCAAAATTGGTAGACATTTTAAGAAAATAAAAACATTTATTTCCAGCAAAACTCCTTTGAATGTTTGTATGTACTAGAGTGTTTTGCCTGAGCAGTTGAGCATACATTCACAGAAAGTCGTTCTTAAAGCACGTCTGTGACGAGATGCTATTTCCCCTTTAACAACGTGATATAAATCTCCATGGATGGTTATTTCGGAGAGCAAAGTATTCTCTATTTACGTGCTCTCAGTCTGGACGTTTTAACTGAAGTTGGCATTGAGTATCTCGTTCATATAACTTTTAAACTGTTTGTAGCACAGTTGCTGAACATGGTTTGTAGTGCAGGAAAACACTTTAATGTCGTATGTTGCATTCCCTTTCTTGCAATTTTCCATCTCTGCAGGCTGTTTTGCGTAACTGCGCTTCTAAACTTTTCAAACAACCTCTGAGCCTGTAAACTAACAGAGCTATTATGTTTAAGAAATTTCATGAACAGTAAATTACACTATATAATGTGTTAAAAGATAGTTTAAAAAATTTATTTGCTAATTAAAAGTAATTGATTTATTTTGCTGCACTTACTTCCATGAAAAGATGAAGGTAGAGGAAAATAAAGTGGAACAAATTGAGTGGTAGCAGCGAACGAGGAAGGAAAACATAATATGTTTATTCAGATTTCCTCCCTCTTGCATATTGTTCACTGAAACGGTATTATCTACCTTGAGTCCGAAACCCAGCAGTGCTGCTGAAATGCAGATGTTAGTGAAGACCCTTTCTACAAAACTCCAATCACCAAGGGTTTACCAGGGTTCGAAAAGATGTATTACAATTCTTCCCATAACTAGCTCTAGAGTTCCAACTCACTGTTATTCGAGGTGTACACCTTTTTTTGATAAAGATAGTAATGTTTATATTGGCATTTCTTACTTCAGTTAGAATAACTGAAGAACGCCTAAATGTTAAGAATCGTGGGAAATTTCTCAAAATATCACCTTTTTTGGGATTTCATTTGTACAGAATTTATGTAGCGAAATAATATTTACCAGGGTTGTTCAATAAACAATAATCACATTTTCTTTTTTTCACAACGTACCTTTACTCATCCTCATAATTTTAATGGTCCGTCTCGAAATAGTCTCCCCTGAATGCGATGTACTTGTCCCAGCGTTTCTGCCAGTCTTCAAAGACATGCTGGAAACTATTTTTTGAGAGATCCTTCAAAATCGCCTCTACAGCCTTCACCACTGCTTCTTATGATGGATAATGCCTCCCACGAAGGCGTTTCTTCAAGTTAGGGAATAGAAAAGGTCACATGGGGCTAAATCCGGACTATAGGGAGTGTGAGGGATGCACTTCACGATGATTTTTGCAAGAAATTCAGCAACAACATTGGCAATATGCGGCCGCGCATTATCGTGGTGCAGCATCTAGCCTGCTTCATGGAAATTGTGGTCTTTTGCACCTGGTATGGACTTTCAATATTTTGAGGACATCCCTATAGTATAGTCCAATTACAGATCTGTGCACAGGTACAACTTGCTGATGAATATCAAAGTATGAGAGTATACCATAACATTCCCAGCTTAACTTTTGGCGCTAAAATTCAAACTTATATTCTGTTACCTTAATACTAAAAAACACGCCGCAGTAGTTTCATTGTTGGTATTCCTGGTTCCCGCCTGTGAGAACCATGTAAATTCAGATATGTTCAGTACCGCCTAACGCTGCAATGGAGGTAACATGCAGTTAAAGTTGATGTTGGAGGGATATCCAGCGATTCTTTCAAACGTAATCACGGCAAGTGAAACTTGGCTACACCATTTTGATCCTGAGAGCAAACAGCAAAGCTCAGTGTGGAAATTTCCTATATCATCAACCCCCAAAAAAGCAAAAGTGGTTGCTTCTGCTGGGAAAGTTAGGGTCATGTCATTCTTTGATATTCATGGAATCGTTTATCAGCATGTTGTACCTGCTCACACATCATCAACTGGACAACAGCACAGGGATGTCCTGAAAACATTGTAAGTCCATATCAGGCGCAAAACACCTCTTTTCCATGAAGCAGGCTGAATACTGCACCACGATAATGCGCGGCTGCATATTGCCAATATTGCTGAATATCTTGCAAAAATCAACGTTAAGTGCATTCCTCACCCTCCCTATAGTCTGGATTTAGCCCCATGTGACTTTTTTCTATTCCCTAACTTGAAGAAACGCCTTCGTGGGAGGCATTATCCACTATCAGAAGCAGTGGTGAAGGCTGCGGAGGCGATTTTGAAGGATCTCTCAAAAATGTTTTCCAGCATGTCTTTGAAGACTGAAGACAAGTGCATCACATTCAGGACAGATTATTTACAGAAGAACAATCCAAATTTTGAGGATGAGTAAAGGTACGTTGTCAAATAAATTGTGATCGTTCTTTATTAAACTGCCCTGGTATTTTTATACTTTTTTTTTTTTGATGTGGCATTAAACTTACACTGTTCACTTGTCAGCCGAGCGAGCGAGACAGAGAGAAGAAATGTAATATCGTTAATACCCGAGGTTCGCTGCAAACCAAATATGCTAGCAGTTTAGTTAAGTAGGGTCATTAATTCTTACTAACTAGTTTATATCAGATTGAATTCGGTCTACGTTGTTCTGCGAGTAATTGATATAGCGGCGTCTGGAGGGAGATAGCAAAAAGTAATATCGTTATTTCTTACTAACTTTGTAAGGAACCAAAGTTGTATATGCTGTGCCAAAAGTAACAACCCAGCTCAATCCGTAGCTCCAATATGAGCCCAAGGAGCTGTTTGCCCAGCTACTCCGACTTGATATACAGTTATAGCCCTGAAGGGGAGCTCAGTGCGTGTAATAGCCTCTCAAGATACAAACGTGTAAAAGCGAAAGTGCCAGCAAACTGTAAAATACAACGTACGAAAAGAACTCCAGAGCACATTTATACTTAATGTACTAGGCAATTTCTTTGCAATAGGCTTCTCTAACTCCCTGTTTCGAAGACTGGAAAGTGTATCTCCTTTCTACGTATTACAGCATTTATATTTTCATTAGTCATATGGTTTATATGAAATATTTAATTTATAATTTTTCTACCTACCATCAGTAAGTAAATAAAATAATGCATTACACTCGAAAAATTCATATCGAAATTTTACTGAAAACAGATGCTCTAACACTTCTTGAACCGCCCCCCCCCCAAATCTTTCTTAAATGAGGAGATATATATGTGCGTCTTCCTATGGAAAAAATCCATAAAAATTAAGACGTTCAAATACCTTTCAGGTTTAACACCTAGGTATACAATATGAATAATTTCGAGAAAAAAGTCGCCCCATTTCTATATATAACTTACATGGAGAGGCTTCGAAAACAGCTCTCCAATTTAGATGGAATTATCGTATGCTCCAGAT
The DNA here is from genome assembly GCA_030765055.1 of Mantis religiosa. Taxonomy (NCBI): domain Eukaryota; kingdom Metazoa; phylum Arthropoda; class Insecta; order Mantodea; family Mantidae; genus Mantis; species Mantis religiosa. Next base: position 28,361,926 of record CM060959.1, on the reverse strand, counting down.
ATTTTTATGACAAAGGAAATGTATAACCTGCCTTTTTGAGAATATTCTCTGGTGACCTGTTCATACTGAATGACTCTTGCATAACTGGCAAACCTTAAGAGATACACAAAATATTTTACATATACACAAAAAAATATATTTTTTATTTGTCTGATTTTCCAATAATTATAATTTACTCAAATGGGCGAGCAAATAGAAGGGAAATAATAATTTCTTCCACACTAGCCCTGTGTAGTCTAAGGTCCCGGCCATGGCATAGAGTTTTTCAGTCTGCTTTACCCATCCTCATAGAAGGGTGTTTCAAAGCTGTCATATAGGGACACTTCGTAAAAAAAGTTGACTGTCGCTTAACGCTTAATTTTATTCTTGTTAAAACATGAACGAAAACTTCAACTTTTTTTTAAGTTTTAATAATCAACACGATCTCAAGGGACAAAATCTAGTAGAGCGTAATATGTAACTACCGAATAAAATCCAACTAAAACAGTGTTCCACGTAAAGCAAAATGTGTTTCCGTAATCCCCTTATTAAGATTTTAACTAGAGCAGAGTAAGTAATAACACTTTCTGCAAAATTTTATCTCAACTAATAATAGAATAAGTATTTGTAAGAATAGTTTATATAAGAGAGTAGAAAAATCATCTGATTAAAACAGATTTCTTTTCAGGAGGTCACTAGATTCATTTTAGCATTTTTGATTGAAAGAAACAAAATTACTTTGTGTATTTCTTACTTATTATATTAATTAAATAATTTTCTTCATTTCATGCAAAAATTTGACCATGTAGCGTGATTACTCAGCTAATATATTCCTCTGAGCCCGATACTGAGATTTCTTAAGGCTAAATTTATGGCATTATCTATCCAATTAAGCAGAACGTCTTCACAGAAAGTTGTAAGCAAAGCGACAGCAGCAGCACAATTTCGGTCTCTTTGATGTTGGCTGTCGGAAGCTTTCTAATGAAGCAGCTGTGTCTCGCCAACACGGATTATACAATTATGATAGCAACAAAGGCGCACATTACAGATTGGTACAACAAACTTCCAAGACATTACATTGCATCCAGGCAGTGGCGGCTGGTGGGTTAAATTATTGGTGGTGCACAAATGAAGAATAAAATACAGGGTAGTAATGACTCACCTATTTATACAGATTCTCTGTTCTACTCTCCTTAGACCTGGCGAATCTATCGATAACTTTTGCGTTGAAGTCACTGATCTTCGTAACAAACTCTCTCTCAATTGAAAGCATTGCTAATGCTGACAATCGGTCCTGTGACATTGTGTTCCTAAGGAAAGTTTTTATTCTTTTTAAAGTTGAGAAACAGCATTCTGCTTCAGCGGTAGACATTGGCATAGTTAACTGTACTCGGAGGAGTTTGACATATTCGCTGAATGTAGCACATAAATTGTTTTCCTTATTGAAGTCCATCAAGCACAAAGTGCCGGACATTCCACGAAATTGCTCTCGACTGTAAATTACAGTCAGTTCTCTACGAATTTTTGTTCCAATGATAAAAGGATAGAACCTTATTTTTTCTTTAAGGGAATCCTCTGGAAATGTCAGAAATTTTCTTGATGAAACAAAGTTGAGGCTACCAGATGCCCCGTGAAGCTAAATCTGTCCATTTGCTTCTCTAAGAATGTCACATACTTCAAGAGCTTCTCTTCTTTTCACATCATGATCTTCTATTCTTCTCCTCTAAGTTGCAGTTTCTTCGTGTTCCTTTATATCCACGCTATTTCTTACATTTTGCACTTCCCTTTTAAATGCGTTTAGCTGGGCGATGGCAAACGTTGCATTGCAGTCTCTTTTCTGCGGCTGATTGTACAAAATGTTCACATGTGGCATGCTCTTGTAGAAGAAAGAACGCCAGAATACAAAATTATAATCTTTCAAAGTGGTCATAAACCCAGAAGCCTGAACAAGTGTGGCGTTGTTGTTTAACAGAGCTCTCTTCTGAATAATCTCCATGCATTTAATGAAATTCTTCCTGTGTTCGAAAAGCAGAGCACACAGAAGCTAAGCCTGAAGGTCACGCTATAGTCGTTGCTAAGAGTAGGAGGAGCTAGGTTTATAAACCTCCACTTAAGCAATGTATAGGAAGCCCCTCCCATCTCTTCACCTTCCCGCAACTCCCGCAGAGAGCCTACATTTGTGCGAAATCGTAGGTTAATTCTTCACTGCAAACCTCCGGCTCCTACAGCTAATCACTGTTTATTTCGACTTCTGCCATGGACAGCTACAGACGATAAGCGTAATTGAAACATGTTTGTATATAAAACAATGCAAACAAGTACAGCTTTAATGTGAAAAATGCAGCTGTTGTATATTCAGAATCAGTGGGTGTAGCGCAAACCTGCAACCTTATGGAGGAACCGGCCCTGCATTCAGGTTTGTTTACTTTGTTCACATAAATAACTTTGATAGTCGCACTAATAGAAAAAAAAAATTTAAACGATGGCTTCGCTCGGTTTTCATTTTCACTTAATCTAATACGTCTGTTGCTGGAAGTTCTCTGGCACTTCACTAGTGTGAACTAGTTCCACTGTTTACTGTCACTTCACTTTCTTTGTGAAGTAATGATATTTGATATTTATTAATTTGTGCAGTTTCCATTATAATTTCAATACAGTAAATTAAACATTGACTATGCTGCATTACACATCCTGTACAAATACATGAAATAGCTGACCCTAAGATTTACTCGCTGACTCAGGTCCCCTGGCTATAAGCCTTTGGGTTTCCTGAGCAGTTTGGTGTCATTTGTTCTTGACCTTCGCTTGTTTTATCCTAATCCACTTTCCTCTTATACTATATAAGAAATCTCCTTTACATATATTTTTCTTTTCTTCCATCCCCGTTACCATCTTCCTGTCATTTGTTAACTCCTTACATTCTATCAGGTAATAAAAAGTGCTTTCTTCATCTCCATAAAATTCACATATCCCTTTTAAGTAGAATATTTCTATTCTCATCCATGCTATGCCTTCTCTTCCAGTTTTGCCACATTGATCTATATATCTTTCCCTACCCCATTCTGTCTTTAATTGCTTATAAAATTTCAAAGATTTCTTTTCTTCTCTACTTCCCCATATCTCCTGCCTATCTGTGTCTTGTACTCTAGTTCTCACGTCCTTCCAATAACCTATATAATTTATCTCCTCTGCTGCCCATAGATCTCCCATGCCTATCTTCAATACCATTCTTTCCAATTCCGACCACCAACTATTTGTATTTTTGATGCTTTTCTGTTGCTTCATGCACAGATTCAATAATTCCCCTTTCTATCCTTTAATAAACTCATACCAGAATTTTAATATTCTCTCTATTATTATTCCCCTCCTTTTTGTATTACCCAACTCTAGTAATGCCACTTCTCTTGGTGCCGATTTTGCCAGCTCTAGTAGTTCTTTAAAAAAACAATCCATACATCTGGTCTAATTTTGTACCTATCTAATGTGCCCCATACCTCCACCGCATACACTGTTCTGGCTTTAACGACCGCTTCATACGTTTTTTGTTTTTGTTTTGTTTGTTTTTGTTCTTTAATTTACGTTCTCCAACGTTTAAACATATCGGACGATGAATGGAATGGGTGAAATGATGCTCAAATGAGCCCAGAGTCCATAGAGCTTAGAGTTATCTAACATTTGGATAAGGGAAAACCCTGGAAAAAACCTTATCCAGGCAATTCCATACATTCTTTCTAACCATCCGACATCTCCAGTTTATGTTTACATATTCTTAAACCTATGAAGTAATGAAATACGCCCAACGTAGCTTTTTGTTCCGTACTGTGTACTTGCTGGGAAGTGGTATATAAATCCTCTGTAACCATTCCCCCCAGGGGCCTACTTTGGTAGGTACGGGTTTGGCGCACCCGCGGTCCCGAGCCAACAGCCTCCCTCGTGTGGGCTCCTCTTTGTGGTTGAGGGAGACGGTCAACAGGCCCACCCACGTGTAGGCCGTGCGTGGAGACCCGTGCCGGTGGAAAGGTGAAAAAAAAAGTTGAAATAGGTTAACGAAATTTTTAGTAGTTTTTGATAGATTTTTTTTTTATGTACGTGTATTTTAATAGGTTTTGTTACACTTGTATAGTTTTTAGAAAGTTTTATATCTGGCTTTTGCCATGACTAGTTTTCTAAAGGGCGCTGATAACCGCCGTAGTTGAGCGCCCTTATATATACCATCATCTGTAACCATTCTGAAACAACTATTCACTGCACTTCCCACAGGCATCACCAACTGGCTTTGAGGAGAGCGCTTCTCGTCACAAGAGCTAACTCGCTGAGACAGGCCCATTCACGTAGTCGCTTCGCTAGAACAAAACTTTCCAGAACGTTCGGGATGTAGAAACATCCAGAAAATTCATTTTTAGATGGCTTTATTATTTCGTGCTGAACGAGCGCTTGCCTTGTCTTATTACCTTTCGGACTACTCGACACCAAGGCAGCTTAACCCTGCCTCTTAAGAGGCCCTAAAACGCCACCGTCAATATAATCCTCGCTATGTTTTTAAGGTTGTAAACATATTTTGACACATCCTATAGTTATGCCTTTTATGACAATGGAAAGAGCAAACCTTATTTCTAACGGTGTGTTTCATGGTTATTCAAAGCTATCCTTTGTTACTTTAAGTATGGTATTTCAAACCCTCGCCAATATAGTAGGCCATGTCTTGTTCAGTTCTGTTTATAACCTGTAAAATTGAACATGGCAAGTTCTGTTCGCGTTGGTTTAGTACCAGAGCGAGATGATGAAAGAGTTATTTCATATTAGGACGATTATGATATCGATACAAACACTCTGACATTGAGGAAAGTGGCTAGAAATGCTTAACTTTGGGAAGTAAGGTTTATCTTTTTAATTTTTATACTTTAATCGATGTGTGATTGTTATAATTATGTTTGTGTTTGTATATGTAAATAGATAATTCCTATATTAGCGGTATAAGTAAGCTCTGTTTGGTAATAAAATTAAATTGTGTACAGATACAGAGAAATTATCTATTGCACAAAATTTTACAACTCTTAAACTACTTTTCCACATAACTGCCAAAATTTTGCAGTTATTTGTCACAGCGAGGCACAAGATTTTGTATATCTTCTTCACAGAAGTTTGCCACCTGTGTCTTCAACCAGTTGGAAACATTTTCTTTCAGCTCTTCGTCATTGTTGAAGTGTTGACCAACAAGGAAATATTTGAGATGCAAAAGAAGATGAAAGTCGCTAGGAGAGAGGTCATGGCTGTACGGGGGGTGGCGAAACACGTCCCAGCCAACTACCTGTAGGATGTTTTTCGTCGCATTTGCAGTGTGAGGTCGTGCGTTGTCGTGAAGAAACACAACACCTTTTCACGCATTCCTCGGCGCTTATTCTGTATTTCGCGGCGCAATCCTAGCATTCAGAAAACGAATCACAAATCTGATTTAGTAAGCGGTGGGATTTTCAATCAACACCGACATTGTAAACAAGCACAACAAAGCGTACGTGACTGACAGCGATCTCACAATTGCGCATGTTTCATCTCCTTGATACAGAGCGTCTACCACGCATGTGCAGAACTGCGATCGCAGCGCTCTAGTGGGGATAAATTGAAACAGAGCTTACTTTCTAGAGGCCCCTTGTATATTCTTGATGCAAACCACCCTAAACCTAAAACCATCCATATGGTGATTAAGAATATCACAATGGTCTAAGTTATTCCAATTAGAATGAATGAAGTACAGTGTGAGCAATATAAAACTAATCCATTTCAATAGGCCATAATTTACATTTGAAAGCTCGTACAATGTAGAAATTTCCTTTAATGACCTCAGTGGCTCTGTGATAATTTACAACACTGACAATTGTTGACAGTTGACAGTCAATGAGCAGTCATAACAGAAACGTGCAGTATTCGCTACGAGAGCGAGAAATGAAATGTGTAGTGCGTTTACACTTTGAAAAGATATTGGAAGAGAAATTCCTCGGTGAACACACAACTGGAATTTCGAAGAGAATTTAATGTACGCGATTTTCCGACAAAGGCAACAATTCTTATCGCTCGCAAGAATGTTGGAGAAGACTGGTATATTCATTAGTGAGATTGGGAAACATAGACTGCCATTGAATGCAGACACTGTTACACATGTTCGCAGAAGGCGTCGAGTGAGTCAGGAATCAGGATATTCATATAGAACACGTCAAAAATCTGTGAAGAAATCGGGATTACGACCTCACAGGGTGCATGTGGTGCACCAGCTGAAAGAAGCAGATTATGATAATCGTATCAGTTACACTCGATTGTTTCAGCGAACTCTTATTCCAGGTCCAGACATTCTCTCCATAATGTGGTTTACAGATGAGGCATGGTTTCATCTGTCAGTCTACATAAACACACAGGAAACCAGATATTGGGCTGATGTAAACCCCCAAGTGATTCACGAAACCCCACTGCATGATGAAAATGTTGACACATTGCGCGGTGTCAGCTTCCAGGATCGCTTGTTTCATTTTCTTTGATAGGACTGTAGACACTTCAATACATTTGTGGAGCAGATGACTGATATCGAACTGAGAGAAGGTTATTTCCAGCAAGATGGAGCTAATTGGCATACATCTAATGACACCATGGAACTTGTAACCAGCTTCTTTGATAATCGAATAATTTCAAAAGTCTATGGCCCCCAAGATCTCCTGACCTAATCTCACAATATATTTTCTTGTAGAGGTATCTAAAAGTAGAGTACAGGAATAGGCCACGGACAATTGATGTTCTCAAGGTATCCATTCGAAACGAAACATTGTCGAGGATACTCTCCGAAAAACTTCAGAGCATATAGTCATAATTGCTGTCAGGAAGCGGGATGACCACAACATCACCGAGAAGATGGAATCAATGAAGACCGAATTAACAACGAAGACGGAAGCTGCAAATAGCAACTTGGGCGCGAAGATGACCGACACAAGGAAGAGCAACCAGAGGAGCGAGTAAGGACCGGCGTGGCGAGGAGCACGTCGGCGCCATCACCATCATCCCACTCCTGACACCAGTTGTGACTTTGTGGGTTCGTAGAATTAACAGTCCAAATTGCCAAAATTCTAAATGTTATTTATTTCCGTAGAAATGCACTGTTCAACTCTCACGTAAAAACTTTGCTTCACAACTCACAATCTACAGCACCAAGGTCGTTGACAATAACAAGCATTAGCTTTCGTTACAATAACACTTTCAGCTGACTCTCGTTTTACACACAACTCTTGTTAGAGTAGCCGTATTCCCATAAAAACCCTGGGTGTTCAGTGGGCGAGCCTGTTTTCAATATCCGCTTGGCGCCTCATGTATGCCAGTTCCTCCCTCTCTCCCTCCCGCCGAGCCGTATGCGCCAACCTGTATGCGCAAAGATCAGTGTGTATCCTCATCTAGACGAGTGAACTTGGTTATCGCGTGCTTTGTTGGGAACACTAAATCTGTGAAACTTATCAGTTAGAATGCATTTAAAGAAAAACTAAAGCCCAATCTTCCAGAAAAGTCTGTTCTTGTGATAGACAACGCTTCATATCACAATGTGACCAAAGAAAAATGCCCCACAGCGAACACAAAAAAGCAGGATATGCAAGACTGGTTGGTTAAGCATAGGATTCCGTTCGGAAGCCATATGCTGAAAGCGGAACTATATGATCTTATAAAGTTGCATAAGCCAAAACATAAGAAATATATTGTGGATGCAATTTTATAAGAAGATGGGCACGTAGTTCTCCGCTTACCACCGTACCATCCCGACCTGAATGCCATAGAAAAAATTGGGCAAATGTAAAAGAATGGGTTGCGCTTTGCAATGTGAGCTTCAACATGGGAGACGTGTGGCGTTTGTGCGAACAGCGATTTGGTGAAATAGGAGAAGCAGAATGGGGTCCAGTTTGCCGGCATGTTCACCAAGTGGAAGAGAAATATATAAAAACTGAGGGTCTCCTAGAAACAGAGGTGGAAAAGCTAACGATCACTGTTAATGACGACAGTAGCAGCAGTGATTCGGAAAATGGTTACTCAGCAACGTCTGAATATGAGTGCAGCAGCAGAGCCGAGAGGTACGTTTTCGAGGGATGTGCAGACGACATGCTGGATGGCATCGAGGAACTTCCCCAGTCACCTCACGCCTAAGCCACGCCCATCGGTGGTGAGAGTCGCTCCTAAGGTAAGCAATGCATTACGTCAGGGTTTTTACGGAAGTAATCTAACTCTACACAACTTCAAAGCTGACTCTCGTTTTACACACAACTAACTCATCACTAGACATGGCTACTTTTTTATACACCCATTCATGAATTCCAGACTGTTCTCTACAATCACTAGATGTTTCTCGAATCAACAAGGCATCTAATGACGTAATCCAAATATTCTATCATCTTCCGAAAACGTCTGGGCCGGCAAGTCTTTTATCTTGGCTATCGGTTTACACTAGCCGCGCTATCCTTAACTGCTTACGCAAGCTCTTAATTACAGTGAAACAATATCCGCCGTCTGTTTTCTATTTGTGCCGAAACTTTATTGCCTGTTACTGTGACAATATGGTGAGATCAATGCAAACATGTATAGGTGTAATGTGATCTCCAAGTTTTGTATTATATTCTCCCAAAATTGCACGTGTGCCCTATTATTGGTTCAGAAGTTATGGCCTATTGAGGTGGTTCAGGTTTATTTGGATCGCACTGTAGTAGATTCAGCATAATGCTGTTCTGTTATGCTCTGCAATAAATAGTTCGGGAAAACTAAAAACGTTTGCACAGTCAGTTGCTTCCATAGTAACTGTGACACTTCCAATCGAGAGGTTCCAAGTTCAATTTTCGTTGACCCCCCATTCTCTTTTTGAAGATTTGTGGTTTTTCCAAGGTACAAGAATGCAGGTTGGTTTCGATCTAGTATGATTTTTCTTCTTTCATTTCCCCTATACTCCATTTCCTTCGCCTGATTTAGGGTTTCTCTAGTTTTCGTACTGCGAAAATGAAAGTAGAGTTTTTATTAGTGATTGCCCTTCAACTGATGTCAGCCTTTCATTTTACACTGGACGTGAATACCGGTTTAATTTTGCTCAGAAGCCTCTTTATTGCGCTTGAGGTCCTTTTATGCGCCATAAATATACGACACGACCGCCGGGTTTATTTTACTTCCGAAGGAACCCATTTAAGAATTTTTACACCCGTGTAAGTACGTTTCTACGAGTTTGTGCCGGCGACCTCGCGAACCAAAGGATAGCATATCACTTCTACAACACGGGGGTTGACTTTATGATGTGAATTTGTCAGTCTGGCTGGCCACAATTCCCAAGTCGTTGGTTCAATACCGGCGCAGGTGTTAAAGCGACGGCCTATGTCAGTTGTTTTACTGACATGGAAAAGAGCTCCTGACAAACAAAATTCCCGTATACTGGCTGAGCTGATACAATTCAGGTGCTCGCCAGAATGTTAACAAATGAAAAACAAAAATCTATTTCATGATATATGGTTTCGATGTATACTCCAAGCAAAGAGTAGAGTAGAGCAGGCCTATCCACTAATTTCAAATTTATGGTGTTATAAAACAAATAAAAACAATACTTTATGTTAAACATAGAGCAGTACCTTATTTATTAATCCCTTAAAGAATATAGAAGTTAAAAACACACATCTTTTACTTGTTATAGTTGTGATCAAATAAAACAGCGCATGTTGCAAAGAAAGGAAATCTCAGAATTACCGCTCGCAGTACTTTTACATTATAATTAAATGCATTTGCCACAAATGAAGTTTTTCTTACCAACTGCACCAACGCACACTTCGTGAAACCCATACCCTACATCTCTGGCATTTGACCCACTCTCCTGTGGTTGCTGATTTCGGAGAATAAAACTTAGACCCATCAAATCCACATGGTACATCTTTCTCATCATTGTATCGTATTTGGACTGAAACCAAGTTCTGACTTGACTCACTATTCCCACAGTTTAGTTTCACAAGAGGTCTACCCTTTTCTTTTGCTCCGGTGTACATCCAAAGCCTCTTGCTGCCAAGTATTTTAACTTAGAAACTAAACCTTTTTCCTCCTCCAAACTGAACACCGTAGGGTGACCAACAGATTTATACACTCCTCTTCCTAATGGTTTGACGTTGATGTGCATGAACACGATCCTTGAGTGTAGAGTAAGGTACTCTGAAAAGGCCCGCTGCTTCTCTCATACTTACATCACCGTTTAATACGCTCGTAACAACATGAGGAATGTCGTCCTCGTCCAGTTTCGTTCCTGTTTCCTTTGTTTATATGTGTGTACCATCTTAAACGATCAAACGTAATTCAGTAGTAGTTTTATAAGAAATAATTAGGTTAAATGAGTACAAAAAACCTATATTTTAACTGGGCGAAAATAGCCCCTCTTTTCTTGAAATAGCGCACCATGTGAGAGCTATGATAAAAGAAACGCGCCATCTGCTAGGCATGCACCTAATCCAAGCTATAACCTACAGTGACACTGATTCAAAAATCTCTCTATCTGCAGATGCTAGACCCTAAGTTACAAACGGTATTTGTTATTGAAGGCAAAAGCGCAACATAAGTTACTTATCTTGTAACCTTCTTCTGTTAATACTATTAAAACTGCAGCCTACAACCTCAAGCAAATTCATGGAAACGTCGCACAAACACCAAGCTTGACAATGAACTAGTAGGCAAGTCATCGCTGCCCATGATTGTTGGGCAGTAAACCAATACGCTCATTTCGGGCGGAAAAGCTCCGTGCGCGGAATAACCCCGCTCTACCCTATGTATGCTCCATGAACACTAAAGGGCTGATTGGTTGGCCAGGTCTTTTTCATTTCTTTGGTCAGCTCCAGGGGTGAAATGCGTATTGGAACTGTTGGACTTGAAACTATTTAAGTAGTTATTTTAAGTTTATTTTGTAATTAAAATTAGTAAACGAATTATTATTTAAATTTTAAAATTACGTTAAGAAAAATTTATTTAAAATGAATGACGATATATGTAGAAAAGTTGAAAGATGTGTAGTTGTCGTTATGGCAACCGCAGGACTATGACAGCTGAGGCACTTGAAGCCATTTTTCTTCTATCTGGCACGAAGACCTCCTCCACCGCCTCAGCCACTACCACTTCCCTCCCAGTAGCATCCATCTCATCCATTCACGCGGGGATTCCCTAGGGAGTGTCCTTGGCCCCCTGCTCTTCCTCATCTTCATCAACACCTTGCCCTCCAATCAAGGTTGTACGTTGTACCAGTTTGCTGACGATACTGCCATAACCACCGCCTCCACACGTCACCAGGTGACGGTTCACCGTCTTCAACTCTATGCCGACAACCTTACAGCCTGGTTTAATACCTGACGCCTCACTGTGAACCACACCAAGTCAGAGGCTGTCACCTACACAAGACGCTTGGAGGCTGTCGTTCCCGAGCTCCGTATTGCTGGTGGTCCGTTCCATTGGTCCACTACAGCCAAATACCTCGGCATTATGCTGGACCAGAATTTCACCTGCAAGGTCCACATCGGCACCCTGTACACCAAAGTTGCTCGCATGATGGCACTACTATACCCACTTTGCCACCGAAACTCTGCCATGTCACTGTCAAACAAATTTCTCCTCTACAAACAAGTCCTCCGTCCCGCCCTTATCTACACCTGCGCAGTCTGGGCCACCGCTGCTAAAACCCACATGCAACGCCTATAAACTCTCCAAAACCGCTTCCTCCGGACTGCTGTTAATGCCGACTGGTATATTCCAAATGCCGATATCCACCGCGACCTTTCCTTCCCACTCCTCGCTGACTACATGCTCTCCCTCTCTCAAAATTTCTTCGACTCCTTCCCCCATTATTTCAACGTCTTCATCCGCGGCCTCGGGGAATATGACATCGACTACAAGCACTAAAATAATTCCAGACTTTTCCTTCATTGACTCTGAATACCTTCATCATTCGGGAAAAAAAAAAAAAACAGAAATAAAGAAGAAAAGAAAGAAAGAAAAATCTCCCAGATAACTTCTTAGTCTAATATATATCTCTCTCCAACATTCAAACATATCAAAATATCAAATTTATCAAAACATTCCCCAGCATAATACCACCGTTTACCACCGTCTTCATTTCAACCAGTGAAGGACCTAGTCCTGGAGTGGTCTCTGTCGGAAGGCCCCAGCACCACTAGGTGGGACCCCTTCCAACGACAATTACTCTGCTTGCTTGCCATTTTTTCTTCTCCAAATGGACGTGATAGTGTGAAGGCGTGTTTTCCGTGTGTCTGCATTTCTGCAGAGTTTGTGCTTGCTTTGGAAAGTGGAAGGTTGTAAAGAATTGCGAAAGCTAGTATACTCTCAACGTATATAAAGCATTGAAAAAGTGTAACTAATATTTGGAAAAGTTTCATTTGAATTAAAATATACATTTTATAGAAGAAACGATGAACTACCATTTTATTTTATTTGTAACTAAGCTATCACTTCGCATCTGAGATCGCCCCTGAAAATAGGAGCTTATGCGAATACCAGAGCAGCCGTGGAACTACTAGAATCCATCAACTAGATCTTCAACGAGGTTCATCATCATCTTTTTCTCCACAACTTACTTTCAACCACTCCAAGTCGTTATAGACTCCGTGGCGCATCTGGGGTCTGTCTGCTTGCGGCCTCTAGCCTGCTGCGGTTCACGTCATTCCTTCTAAATGTAGTTGAAAACCACAATAATGTTACCGTAGGTCACAGTACACAAGAATTACCCTCCATTCTATGTCCTATATCCGATAATTAAATGGTAATTCGACGACATGTGATGAAACTATTTTGAGTATTAATTTAAGTTAATACTGCATTAATGTGGAGTTCAGTTATACATGGGATTCATATATTCAGCAATACGTGTTTTTCAGTAATCTGAAAAAACAGTCATGTAGAACGCAAAATCATCGTTGAAATATTTTGTGTTTGGTTCATTCTAAAAACCTACGTTTGCCGTGTTTGTTTTACAAATGCTTCTGTCGTTCTGCAGAATAATAAATGTTTACATAAAGCATGTAGTAACCAGAGTTTTTTTCCTCTTCAGTGGATGAATGGGGGTGTTTAAAAAAAGCACTGGTTATGTCTTTTGATTCAGTGTAATTTTGCAGCCATTGTCAACTATTTTTGACATGCACTTTCTCTGGCCTGTTTTACATGAACACACAAGGGGGTGGGACTGAAACCGTGATTGGAGTTTCAAACAGAGATCGAAGCGAAATCGGAGTGGAAAATTTAAAGAAGAAAATCCGACAGCTCTGTAATGAAAATGTTACAGAGGCCGTGATTTGTTCTTAGTAATGCAACAGTAATCTACACAGCGAAATTCTTATTTCAGAAAATATGACTTTGCATTTTATAATGTTGCAAAGGATAAATTTCAAATTTGCATTCTGAGTGTATGTATCTACATAATATATACGTTTTAGAGGTTCGTAGGATTAAATATGAAGAGGTATTTTAACGCTGATTGTTTGTAATGAATTTGGGCCTCAGAAGTGGAGAAAATTATTGATTTTGTAAACTTTTTATGGGGTGAGTGTGTGGTGTTTAAGGGCCCGTCGACAACAAGGTCATTTGGGCCCGAAGTCAATACTAAAACCTAAAAGCTATAAACATTCAGCTAAAAAAGGTAAAATATAATAAAACACTCAACTGTTAAAAGGACATTAAAAACGATCTAAAGACATACTTTAAAAACTCTAAAAGTAATAAATATAAAATGCAAGTCAGACTCGCTGATTAAAACCGATTTCGGTAACAAACCGCAGTGCCTTAATCACGGCCACTGGGTCGTCCCCTAAAATACTGGGCAAGTTAGCTCCCAAGCCTATTGACTGGCGAACTCTGGCGTACTGCGGGCAATCAAGCAATACGTGCCGCACCGTGTGGCGTACTGCACACGGAGCACACACAGGGGCCGGTTCCCCTCTTAATAGGTGGCTATGAGTTGCTCGTGTGTGTCCAATTCTCAGCCGGGTGAGTATCACCTCGGCTCGCCGGTTATCCCTGCAGGAAGTTAGCCAGGGTTGTACGCTCTCCTTTATTGCCCGGAGTTGTGTGCCTTCCAAAGCTGTCCAGGAGTGCTGCCAAGCAGAGAGGAATTGGCGACGGAAAAAACGTTGCACATCCTGGTATGGCACAGTAGTTGTAAAACTCCGGGGCAAACGGCAAGCGGACTTTGCAGCCGCGTCCGCCTCCTCGTTTCCGGAAATCCCCACATGGCCTGGGGTCCAAGTAAAAACAAAATTGTACCCGCGCCTGAGCATTTGCGAGATCTGGGCCTGTATTTTTAAAACGAGGGTGTGAGCGGCAGTGTGCTGTTGCAAGGCCTGAAGAGCACTCAGAGAATCAGTGCAGACAATAAAAGAGCCAAGAGCTAACTTGCAAATAAAAAGGAGCAATTAGAAGATGGCATACAGTTCTGCGGAAAACACTGAAGTGGAGTCTAGAAGTCGAAATTTGTGAGCCTCACCGTTAACGAAGAACGCGCAACCCTTAGCGTTACCTAATTGAGAACCGTCTGTAAAGACCGGAACATAGTTAGGGTAACGGCCCAGTAATTCGGAAAAATGTTGTTGGAACACCGAATGTGGAGTAGCGAGTCTAGAGTTGTTTGAAAGAGCGAGATCGAACCGCGCACGATTGAGCTGCCATGCAGGATAGGGGCAGATGGACGACCTCTCCACGCGAGGCATTCGGAGGCCATGCGAATGTAATAGATCCCGAAATCTTATTCCCACGGGGCGAGTCCGAGAACCAGGGCGCATATAACGGTGGACTAAATCTGGACACAGAACTGGTTTAAAACAAGGATGATTGGGATAACTTGCCAACTTCGAAACGTATGAGCAGAGTAACAGCGAGCGACGAATATGGAGTGGAGGTTCGCCTGAGTCTGCATACAGGCAGTCGACTAGACTGGTGCGGAAAGCTCCTGTGGCAAGGCGGATGCCAGTATGATGCACGGTGTCTAAAAGGCGAAGTTTAGAGGCGGTCGCTGCGCCATAAATAAAACTGCCATAGTCCAGCTTGGACCGAACCAGAGAGCGGTACAGCCTCAGCATTACCGTGCGATCGCCCCCCCCCCCAAGATGCTCCAGATAATACCTTCAGCACCCGAAGAGAACGATCGCAAGAAGCTCGAAGGTGACGAATGTGGTGCTCCCAATTGAGTTGTCGGTCCAGGTAGAGGCCCAAGAACTTCAGGTGCGAGACAAATGGCAGGGGTGTGCCGTTCAAATGAAGATCAGGAGGCGGGTGAATACCTCGTAGGCGGTGAAAGTGGATACACTGCGTCTTCGCAGCTGAAAAACGGAAGCCGGTTTGAAGCGCCCAAGCTGCTAGCTGGGTAATGGTCAGCTGCAGTTGGCGCTCAATGTGATCTATGTTGGCAGACCTATAATAAACTATGTGATTTGTTCATTGAACATTATGGTCAGGTTGTGGGAGTATTGGAACATTTATGTGAAAGGTAGGTGAGAGTGTTTGAACAGTGTATGAGTAAGGAAAGAAGAAAAATGTATAGTAGGCAATGCATACCTTAAATGCAATGAAATAGTTGACTGTCAAGGGCGACAGTGAGAAACATCAATAGTTCCTAAAGGGGATGCTATTAGTTGTAGTTTAGATACTGTAGATGCAAGATGTGTACAGAAATAACTGAAAAAGATTTCAAATTTCTCTTTTGCATTTAGATTCCAAAAATTTCGGACGTGTGTGATATTATCTGCAAGTTTGCAGAAACATTATAAAATGTAAAAGCATCTTTCAGAGTTGCAGGAACACTTAATGTTAACTTCGATGAATTTACGAGGGCTGCTTAATAAAGAATGATAATAATTTTTTATGATCATAATGTTTCGCACTAAAATACAATCTTATTATATTATGTTAGCTTATGTGAAACAAACACGTCGTAGTAGTTTCATTGTTGGTACTCCTGTTTCTCGCCTGTGAGAACCAGGTAAGTTCAGACATGTTCAGTATCGCCTACCGCTACAATGGAGATAACATGCAGTTAAAGCTCGTTTGAGAGGAAGATCCGGAGTTTCTTTCAAACGTAATCACTGCTGATGAAACTTGACTACATCATTTTGATTCTGAGAGCAAACAGCAAAGCTCAATGTGGAAATCTCCTTCATCACCAATCCCAAAAAGCAAAACTGGTTGCTTCTGCTGGGGAAGTTATGGTCATCTCATTCCTTGATATTCATGAAATTATTAATCAGCATGTTGTACCTACACACATATCTGTAACTGGATAATACTACAGGAATGCCCTAAAAACATTTCAAGTCCATATCAGCCGCAAAATACCATATTTCCGTGAAGCAGGCTGGATGTTGCACCACGATAATGCGCGGCCGCATATTGTCAATATTGTTGCTGAATATCTTGCAAAAATCAACGTGAAGTGCATCCCTCACTCTCCCTAAAGTCCGGATTTAGCCTTATGTAGCTTTTTTCTATTCCCTTACTTGAAAAAATGCCTTCGTGGCGCCCGCCTCGGTAGCGTGTCTGCCTCACTTTCAAGAGATCTCGAGTTAGAATCTGGGTCAGGTTGAGTTACCTGGATAAGGATTTTTCCAGGGTTTCCCCTTAACCAGAAAGGCGAATGTCGGGTACCTCTAAGCTCTATAGACCCTGGACTCATTTTAGATTCATTTCACCCATTCTATTCATCGTCCGATATGACTTAACGTTGGAGGAAGTAAAAAAAGGCCTTCGTGGGAGGCATTATTCATCATCAGAAGCAGTGGTGAAGGCTGCTGAGGCGATTTTTAAGGATCTCTCAAAAAGTTTTCCAGCATGTTTTTAAAGACTGGCAGAAACGCTGGGACAAGTGCATCGCAATCAGGGGAGACTATTTTGAGAAGGACCATCAAAATTATGAGGATGAGTAAAGTTACGTTGTCAAGAAAATATTGTGATCATTCTTTATTGAACAGCTCTCGTATTTATTTGTTCAATGTTATAAAAAAGGTTTAAAAATATCTTATTTTAAATTTGATAACAATTTTATGATAAAGGGAGAATTTTCGTGTATTTTATTTGCACATTTTGCATTCAATCTCCTCTGCGATTACACCCTGAAGATAATCTTAACCCCTGAGCAACCGAGGATTTTCGAATAAATCTACCAGAATTCTTCAAGATCGACACAAGAAACGAAATTAATTCATCATTTACTATCCCTCGGTAATTTGCATCAGATCATGCTACAAAATGATCTGCACAACGTGGGGCCTTTAGAACACCGTCGTCGTCCAATCATTGAGCATTTGCACAAATTATTCTGCTATAATGAAATTGAAAATATTGAAATAAAAAGAAAATTAATTAATTAAAAAATTTTAATTTATTTTATTAGTATTTAAACTTCATAAAATTGTTTCTCAGGACATAAGCAATCCCCTACATATATTCCGCATTTTTGCAATAATTTTGGTACGTGTAATCATTTTTAAATTCTGTTAGTAGTTTGTCGCACGAAATAAATCTGTGTAACAATCAGATCGCCCTGGAAAAAGAAATTATATCCCTTATTCTTCTACCTGGTTCACAACAGTGAAGTTATTAGTAGTAAAAACATTGCTCAATCAACATTTGCTCCTTATCTCCAGTCATAGGGGACAAATCCCTCGCACGTACTGCAGTATTCAGTAGAGCACATTGTCACACACACAGGAGAACTGCATCACAAAATTACACAGCATCCCTAAGGAATTGCATAGAGCCGTAACAAATCCTAGATGCGTCTGAATTATCAAGAGCTAAAGGGACTTTGGGCCTCTCTACAAATAAAATTCAGAATTATAGTTTACTGAACATGCTTATAGGTGCTCTAAGTACAAAGTGTTACCTGAACAATTTAGTGCTTTAGTTGCTGACAGCAAGTAACCCAATTTTAAAGCAGTACTGGGGATGTCCGTCTCTCTTACGCTTAAGGGGAGTCAGAACGGCATTTTGGGGTGAAATTTCACAAAATGTGTTATTGCTAAAATAGTCTTCCCTGATGTTTGTAGAAGCGAATAAAAAAAATTATTTTCCTGTCGTATAGTTTTAAAAGTCCTAAATACACTCAGTTTTAAAAGGCTGAACAGTGTTCCACGCCACCTATTAGCCATTTGTAACTGTGTTCTCTCCTTGGTTGTAACCTTATTGAAGCTATCTTCCAGAGCACGCCCTTATTAGGAAAGAAAGTCTTTTTTTTTGTCTAATAATATTAATCTATGCATCTGATGTTAATTCTTCCATGCTTTGTTTGGTACTAGTATGTTTTGCATTAATAGTGCTGTTTTCAAGATGACAAGAATCAATAATTATGTTGTAAGAAATCGGCATGGGAACCAGTATAAACAGTTTAAGTAATTCCGATTACATAATAAGAGTTACAATCCCTAAAATAGAAAAAATTGTAATAACACATGACAATATGTTGAATTCGTCAAACCTAACCTCAAACTTTGGCGATGAATGTGAGGTGAAAATTGGTCCTTTAAGGGAAAAAATGGTTTATTCATTGTGTAATGGCAGTGATGACACTTTAACTAAAGTAAATAATGATATTAGATAAAAAAGTTTTCAGTTAGTAGGTATAGAAGCTATGGACAGTGTACATTTTGTGAAAGTGATTTTGATTTTTCATATCAGAGAACACAAAGTAAAGAAATGGATCATTAGCTTGATTATCACTCATTTGCCAAAAGCGTATTTTTTTTTAATTTGTAATTTGTAATTTATTTCTCATCTTTCCTTTTACAGCATCAAATGGAAATACAAAATAAAGATTACAATTATAAAATCCATACTGAAAAATGTCATATATTCCTAAATCCTGAAAATCCTATCATGTTGCCCACCATTGAATAGTAATTCGGTCCCCATACACCTAACTCTAGGTTTTTGTGTATTGGAGGCCCTCTGCTCCTTTTCACACTTTCTGCCATTTCACCTATCCCACTCTATATTTTTCTCTTAATTGTTCTTAGCCATCTCTCTTTAGATTTCCCTAAACAATTCCCTATATTTCTCCTGTTCTTGTCCCCTTTTACTGACAACATTTTTCTAATTACTACTTCACCCCCCAAATTGTCCCATTTACGTAGCAAAGCCTGCTCTCTCCATATCATTTTTGACTACAATATAATATACAGTGGAAATCTGTATTCTCTTCTCCACACAATGGACATTTATCTAGCTCCCTCTCTTGACCTATACCTTTCAAGTTTCTCACTCCTGTTCTCGCCCAAGCAAAACCTTCTCGCCCTAACTTACTACATATATCTATATATCCCTCCCTCCCCCAGGTTGGTTTTATTTCTCTATATAATCTCATTGAGCTTTTGTCACTTGTATTAGCGAAAATGTCTTGTCTGTCAATATCTTCTAATCTTAGCTTAACTTCTTTCCAGAAGCCTCTATACCCATACTCTGCATTTATCCAAGAATGACCCATACCTGTCTGCTTCAACACGTCATTCATTTTATGCGCCCAAGACCCACCCCAGTTATTTCTCTTTTGAATATGAAAACATTCTTTAATAATATTACCATCTTCCAAGTTAGTGATTCTGTATAAATATTTCATTGCCCTTGACAAGATCTTAATTTTAAAAGTGTAATAAAGAATATACAGTTGAAACATCCAGAACAATTGAAAGTGGTGCAGAAGTAAATGTAAGGTCAGCTTATGGCTTGATAAGTATTGGTAAGGAAATTGAGGCAGGTAAGAAATCGGCTGCTGTTCTCAGTTTACCAGCCCCTCCCTGCCAAATTTAACAAAATAATTAATAATACCATAGAACAAGTGACCCTGGAGTGCAGGAAGAAGAGGAAGGAGTAAAAAAATAACGATTCTGATGATGAAAAACATGCAGAGTATGGATTTGGGGAAAGTCTGAGGTGTAGTTCTAACATAGCAAAAGCGTAATTCTGTTTTCCTCTGTTCATTTTTTTTTCTTTTAACTTTGGATGCGCTCATCTAAAAACCTACTGCAGCTAAAAGCTTACTTTATTATGGAATTGAAGCAATATTTGGAAATGTTTTAAAGGTACTTGTAGAAAGATATGACCAAATTTGAATTTAAAAAAAGGAAATCTTGAATATGTTTAGAAGTAAGTTGAATACATTTATTCAAAATTCCAAAACAAGCTCTATTATCTTTAATGAATTGTGAATGTGTTGTAAAATAACAAGAAAAGTTTCGAATTGATGCGTTCAGTGAATCTTGACCTAAGCGCACCAGAAAAAGCTCCCTTTAACGTAGCTCTAAATTAAAATGAACATCTTCCTCAAGTTTCGAACTCAGCACAAAGCTGCTATAAATTTAAGTGGGTTTGCATGGTAGCGGCGATTTAAAACCAAATCATTTTCTGGCCACAGAAAGAATATTTGTAAAACTGCGACGTCAGAAAAGCAATTTTAAACAATGATTGATATTTACTTTGCCTGGGGTCTAAATTATCATATAAGTTGTAGAGCTACTGTATAAATATGAACATCACTTTGTGTTTACATACCTAGGAAGTTATTCTCATAATGTTTGGTAATGACTCCGAATTCTGACGCTCCAAACGCCAAATATTTGACTAGATAATTGAGAGAGAAAGTGCAAATGAAACGCAAAGCTCCCCACAGCTGGCAGTTAATTATCCCCCAGAGCAACGTGAGTCTAATAGTCAGCAATTTACTGATCTTCCAGGAAAGGTAGAGCACCATATTGTACTGCTTCCGTTTAGTTCGCTTATGTTTTTGTATGCGATAATTAAGTTATATCCTAGAGAATCACTCACTGGCTTCAATTATTTTCATAGATGTAGCTCATTAACTTCAGTTTTCGTAAATAAATGAAGGGTTTTAGTTAGGTTTCTATGTTAACGAAATATAGGCCTTGCTTAGACATTTTTGAGAAATTTCCAGTAGTAAGTGATATAAAAGTACGCGGGTAGTCCTACAACTCATGACCAAAATTACACCTGGAGTTTCCTGGCAACGAATATGCTCAAGTTGTTCGTGGGGACTGCAACTAGCCTGTACAGCGTATTTGCATCCCTCCTGTTGTTGGCGCATATAGTCATCTGCAGCTCATTCCTTTCCACGTAGATCATTCCCAAGATCCAGTTGCCGTCTACGACGTGCCCACAATGAGACTAACGTCGTCCTATTTTGCACTCGTTGATTTGAACGACGTGACCGTGACCGCAGGTTTTCCCCCTTGCAGTATACTTGGTGTCATTTTACATCATGCACACTTCGCGGCAGTACCCGAAACTGTCCGATACAGTCCATGAGCTCATACATGTATTTCCTACGGAGCACTCCATTATCGTCGTGTCGTAGGATTGTTTATGTGCAGAGCAGTACATGAGTAAAAAAATTTGACCAGGTGATAGCTTAGCCTGCTGAAACCATGTTACTTTGCATAGGTTGGCTACAGGTTTTACATATATTTGTCATGTTGGCTGCAACGCCAGAACCGGCTATTCGTCAGCTTGCGCATGTGCATACGTGCACCTTTGGACTTGGAAAAATATTCTCACGTCGCACAAAAGAAAGTTTCTTCCTAATTTTTATAATTTTCACCATTTTAGGCCTTCACGTGACAATTTGAAGAGACCTCTAACAATAGTTAAAAGTCATAATATTTACTTTAAAAGTAATTATATTAGAAACCTTTTTCTAACACTTCTCAGTATATAAAATGCCTCACGCGTCCAAATTTTTCATTTAACTTGGTCTAAACTTACAGGGTAGGTCCATAATATGTAAATAAGAAACTTCACATTCCCCACTTTTTGTTAATACACATGTTTTGAAAATTATATAGCGTTAAGGGGAAAATGTTAATATTTTAAAAATTTTGAGACCTTACACAATGAAGATATTTTTGAACAAATGCTACAATAATATGCCAAAGAATGTAGGTCTTTTAAAATTGCTCTCTACTAGTCAAAAACAAAAGCTGCACTTGACTTGCCCCGTAGCTCAGTCGGTAGAGCACCTGCCTGCCGTGCTAGGGATCCCGGGTTCGATTTCCGGCGGTGGGGGTGGGGATCTTTCTCCGACCAAGATAATTCCCCATCTTCCACGGAGTCTGGAGGTATGAATGGGAGTGTGAATATGTGCGTGATCTAATGATTAAAAACCAAAGATAACGAGTTAACACCTTCGGTATGTTCCAAAGGCGAACGGCTGCCGATATGATCATAGCAGTTAAAGGCGGGGTATAAATGGAACAAGGAAAAAAAGGTGCACTTAAAAGCTTCAACTTTTTGACGAGTAGAATATTTTACGAGGCATGTTTTTTAAGTCAGTACTGTTTTGGAGTTGAAACAAGACGTGTATAAATATCGCAATAATTTTATTTTTACATGAAAGCCTGTACCTTAATCTACTTTTCTACATAATTTCCGTGTATATTGGGGCACTTGTCATAACGTGGCACCAGTTTTTGAATACCCTCCTCATAAAATTCTGCCGCCTGACGTGTTAACCACTGTATCACAACTGTTTTGATTTCCTTATCGTCTTGAAGACGCTGAACGCCCAGATGTTTCTTCAAGTGCATGAACAAATTGTAGTCACTGGGCGCCAGATCAGGGCTGTATGGAGGATGATCTAGAGTTTCCCATTGAAAAGATTTGATGAGATCTTTGGTCCGATTAGCCACATGTGGACGGGCATTGTCATGCAGCAAACCGATATCCTTATTCAACTTGCCACGTCTTTTGTTCTGTATTGCACGGCGCAGATTTTTCAATTTCTCACAATAAGACGCTGCATTGATTGTCTCATTACGAGGCAGAAACTCCACTAGCAGTACTCCTTTTCTGTCCCAAAAAAAGTGCACATGATTTTCCGGGCAGAAATTGTTTGCTTAAAATTCACTTTTGTGGGTGATGATGAATGTCGCTATTCCATGGATTGTAGTTTCGATTCTGGTGTGACGTAGGCCACCCATGTTTCGTCACCAGTAACAATTGGTTCTAAAAATCTTCACCTTCATTGAGGTATCGCTCAAGGAAAGTCAATGCACTGCCTAAACGTTGGGTTTTGTGCAAATCCGTCAACATTTTCGGAACCCAACGGGTACACAATTTCCGGTACTTCAAGTTCTCGGTCACAACGCGATACAAAACACTACGAGAATATTGAGGAAAATAGTCGCACAATGATGAAATTGTAAAGCGTCTGTTTTCTCTCACCTTTTCGTCCACTTTCTG
This sequence comes from Mantis religiosa, assembly GCA_030765055.1. Classification (NCBI taxonomy): domain Eukaryota; kingdom Metazoa; phylum Arthropoda; class Insecta; order Mantodea; family Mantidae; genus Mantis; species Mantis religiosa. Next base: position 28,338,682 of record CM060959.1, on the reverse strand, counting down.
CACCAAATCTTCAGTAACGACCGAAGGACTTCCGCTCCGTTCTTCATCATGCACATTTGTGCGGCCATCTTTGAACGCTCTCACCCATTTCCTTACCATTCCATCACTCATATTGTTTTGTCCGTAAACTTCACACATCTCACGATGAATATCGATGGGTTCTACGCCTTTAGCACTAAGAAATCGTATAACAGCCAGTACTTCACAATCGGCGGGACTCACAATTGTCGAAGGCACCTTAAAGACTCAGTAACAAACGTATAAAATGAAGAATCAGACTATCATGGCGTCAGTACGTAGACAATAGAAGTAGGTAACCAGCACGCATGCGCAGAACGCCAACCGCAGCGCTGCGGCGGCGGAATCGCAAATCGGTACTGACTTAAAAAACATGCCTCGTATACAGCGAGTAATTTTTACAATATTTTCAAAAAAAATTAATAATGAATGAACTTTCTGGTGCATCAACGAGAAAATTTGCATGCAGGTTTAAAATTATACTATAAATTTTCATAAAGATAGATTTATTATAATATAGGTTGGAATTTTCAGTGTAGCTTTTTTTCCCTTTTTTTAAAGTCCTCCAGCGTTAAGGCATATCGGACGATGAATGAAATGGGTGAAATGGTGCTCAAATGTGCTCGGGGTCAATGGAGCTAAGTTATCTGACATTCGTCTATCAGGATAAGGGAAAATCCCCGGAAAAAACCTTATCCTGCTAACTCACCCTAACCGAGATTCGAACTTGGGGCCTCTTGAACGTGAGGCAGACACGCTACCATCTACGCTACCAAGGTGGGCTTTTCAGTGTAGCCTTGCCTTAACAAGCCAACAAAACAAAAATTCATATGAATGCATTTAAAGCATGCCTGATGTGAATTTAAGCATTTGTATGACAATAGATGTTATAGTTAGGTACACTCTAACAATATGACATATTTGTTGGTAAATATCCTGATACGATTGAGTAAAATGAGTTTATTTAATTATGAGTTTAGCTAACATTACGAACATTCTTGACAAAAGTTTTTTCAATTGAAGACAGTTAATGACAATAAGTTAACAACTGAAGGCTAGAACAAAATATTAGCATTGCTGCCATTATATTGCTTTCTGTATGCACCTAGCTGCTGAGGGCTCCCCTGCGTGGTTTATCAACTTGAAGTTTTATCAATACCCAATGGATCGTTACTGCTGTGTGTAGTAAAGAAGATAACTCTCTAAGATCGGTCTGCTCATGTATGTGTTGAATCTGAATTTCAATTTATCTTTTGTTTCATTACAATTGCTCTTGTCCTCCGAAACCTTTGAAGGACGTTTTTCGTTCTTGAAATATTTCCCTATTTCTTGTTGACAACGTAACTGAAGAAAGCTAGGAAAGGGGTGGAAGAGGGAAGGGTTGGGTAATTAGAATTCCAGAGAGAGTAAATCATCATCGTAGCACGCGAACTCCTTTAAGCCATTTCGCTTTAAGTGATTAGCTTGCTACATCGCTATGTGCATTACGTTGATTGAAACTAGAAGGAAATGCCTGCTTCTCTGCAAGGTTAACCTCAAGTAAACTTTGACTTTTACATCAATAAAATAAAAAGTCTTGTGTTTATTGCTTCAGCAAAAATGAAACTGCCTAGCTAGGTGTAGAGTTCCCCTCCTTCAGTGTTCTATGTAATCTGGGGTCGTCAATACTTCCTTAAATTCTTATATAATGTTGCCTTTTTCAGCAAAATCTTTACTTATTTGGCTCATATTTTTTTCCTCCATAGGATGGCATTTGGGTCCAGCGTCATCATGATTTGACAGCATGAGCACGATGCTAAAATTAGTCCTTTCTTTGCAGGTTCTTAGAATTCGAGATATGTGACTATATCTAAGTACTTCCCGTAGAGAAGTGCTGCCGTGGTGCGGGCGCTGAGCACCCCTAGCACTCGTGGTACCTCTGAGGTTACTAGTGGAAACTCGGGGCGAAATGCCGAGCCCCTCCCGGAGGGGAGTTCTTCGGATTGGGTTGTACTCGAGGGGGCAGTGTGTTCCCGACACCCGTGGGAGATCGGGTACGCCTCTAGACAGGTTTGAGGGAAGCCATATATTCCCGCGTACTAAGAAACACAATTCCCCCTCCCTACCTGGCAATACTTAGCAGCTTCCTCCAGGACCACACCTTCAGGGTGCGGATCGAGGGGAAGCAATCCTCTGTCAGACCCATGGCGGCTGGAGTCCTGGAAGGCAGTGTTCTGTCCCCGCTACTCTTCACCGCCTACATGTCTGACCTACCTAGGGAACCGCGCACTGTTATGTGTCAGTATGCCGATGATGTCCTCATATTGGCGCAGAACAAGAACGTCCGCTACTGCCTCCCCTCTACAGCGTCAGCTCCACGCCATTGGCAGGTGGAGTGAGAAGTGGAGGATGGCCATTATCCCGCAGAAGAGCTCCGCTCTTTTGTTGGCTAAGACCCGTAGCTGGTGCCTGGAAGGTGAACTGCGTTTACGGCGGAGAAGAATCCCCTGGGTTGGAAACGCCAAATACCTGGGAATCCAACTGGACCGCAGCCTCACCTTCACTTCGCATGTCAGGGCAAAGGCCGGCCTCGGCCACGCTGCGCTCAGGCAGCTCTACCCTATCTTCCGATCTGCCATGCCCATCCGCCTCAAATTGCGGGCGTACCGTGCGATCGTCCCGCCTCTTATCCTTTATGGATGCGAGGTCTGGGGTTCGGTGGCTCATACCAACCTCCGCAGGCTGCAAGCCGTGCGGAACAGAGCCTTAAGTATGATCTGCGGTACAGACCGCAGGTTCCCATCTCACTTTCTACACACCCAGTCTGGCATAGCATACGCCGAAGACGTCGTGCGTGAACGAACGCGCACGTTGTATGCCAAGATCACTCCTCACCTTAACCAGCTGGTGAATTCACTTGGTGAATACGACCACCGTCTCCCCAGGAGACGGAGGAGCTCTTGCCTACCAAAGGATGCCCTTGGGTGGTAAATTCTGCCTCTCCTCCTGCCCCTACCAATCACCGCCAGGTCACCTCGCGCCTTGGCCGCGGCTGGAAGGTCAACACCTGCAGTCGTGCCCTGAGGTGCGCGCACGACCTGGTCTTATCAAACCTAAACCCTAATTCCCATCTGGTCTCTCCTTACTGGTTCCCCCTCTGCTTGACGGATCGCTAGCGACCGCAAAAGCGAGGTGGGACGGGCGCTGTCCCCCCGCCAAGGGGGAATATCCCGGCACCAGAAGCATCAGTAGAGGCCAACTGCGCCTTCTCACCAAACGACACCCAAGCTTGCGCAAATACATTTATCTTTTATACCGCACGGGTAAATCCGTACAGCGGATAGGAACCGTGGCGTGTAACCCTCCGTCCGGGAGAACCCGGGTGACCTGCACATGCTCTTGGCTCTTGTCTCTTGGCACAGCTAGTAGATGTGTTAGAACACCAGGTGGCCCTACCGAGGTTAATCGGTAGCCTTCCCTTTGGCGTTGGCGCGGTAACTGGCGTATCCACTTCCACCTGTCTTGTGTTTTGGGACCAGATGAGGGGTGTTGTTAGCTTCTAGTTCTTGCCCTATGGAAAGAGCACTGGAGGCGTCGGGCGCCCCTCGGGGACAGCTCGGTTTCCCCTTTTTCGTAGAGGGAGGTCGGTCTTTACTCCGTGAAGTCTGCCCTAGTAAATACGCTCGTCCCTTAATGTCTAAGTACTGTGTTACTGTGCCAGTTATTCTCAAAATAAAATTGTACAGTACGATCCATATACACCTGAACCACTTCAATAGGCCATAACTTTTGAAGGAATAATAGGGCACGCGTGCAACTTCGGGAGAATATAATACACAATTGGGAGATTACATTAAACTATTTGTAAGTCAGATAAAATGTTGGAAGTGTCCTCAACCAGCATCTATGAATCGTTGGTTTCATTTCCTTTGATACTACTGCAGACAGTGAAAGTTAACCAAAATAAATGCCTTATGCAAAGAGACAAGCATTTTATTTCACTGTATTTAATAATACTAAATAAAGCATTTGTAACTGAAAAGGAAACTGTTTATTTTACAGTAACTGGTTGAAAGCACTGTACAGTTAAGATCATAACAAAATGAGCAACCTTGAAACTGTCCCAGTTATTATCGACTTCTTCGCAAGTAACTACCCTTTGTCCCATTATCTGAAAGCGAGGCTAGCATCACGATAAAGAACAAGGAGCAATGCTTTTGTTTTTGTGGCTGGTGTGTCCCAATAACAACTTTTGACGTCCGCACGCCAGTGGTTCCTGCGCTACCTAATCACAAAATCATGTAATATTAAATGCTGTAGAAAATTATACTTTTCACAATTTCGAAGCTGCGACACCAAAATGTGGACTGGTGAAGTGATAAAGTACCCAACCTCCATACTCGTTTGGTATCATTTTGAAACAACCTGTATATGTAAAAGTAAGAGACAATGTTTTAAATGGGACCATATGAATCTAATTGCACCTCTAATGCTGCATTGTGAAACTTATTGATAACTTTCTCATAAATATAGCATTATCGTAGACCTTCTGTCAACTTACTTTTTATTTCGAATAAAATTTAGTGTCACTATTAAGTAATTACAGATGTCTTTAAAGTAGACGCTTTACAGTAGAGGAATTAGAAGCCATATTAACGCCATTTAAATATCATAAGATGGAATTAATGTGGAACTGATAACGTTTGAATAAAAAAAAATTAAAATTCGACTACTAAAAGTTTTAAATGTTTGTTGGTCCAGCCTAAAGATACCAGAAAAATGCAAATTGGCTGTAATAAAGCCAATATTTAAAAAAGGACACGAGTAAATGTAAAAATTAAAGAGGAATCAGCCTCTTAAATACCAGCTATAAAATATTAGCAAAAGTTTGGCAAAAAGATTAAACATAGTAACTGAATCCTTCTCAACAATGAACAAAACAAATTCAGGCAAGGCAGGTCCTGTGCTGATTGCGTCTTAACAATAAAAAATAATACAAAACAGAAGAGAATTTAATTTAGAGACCCATATATTATTTGCTGATTATGGGATATGATGACTGAAAACGGATATCCTCAACATTTAATTTTAATGGTAAAGAAAATGTACGAAGGGACTTGTATTAGCATGGATAATGGTTTTAAGACAGAAACTATCAACCTAGGTGTCAGACAGTGCTGCCCAATGTCGCCAACCCTTTTTAATAATATATCGACGCAGCAGTTGCTCAGTTGAAAGTAGATTTTTAGTTAGGTCGTACAATCTTAAATACAGTCCTGCTTGCAGATGATCAGGTCATTCTGGCAGATACTGAAGACAGATTACAAATAGCTCTGTACCAACCCGACAAAACAATGTCAAAGCATAATTTTATCATTTCAGCAGAGAAAACGAAAGTGGTGGCTTTTATTGGTAAATACCCAACATGGTCCAAAATTCTCCTCAAAAACAAAATTCTAGAACAAGTTAAATATTTTAATTACTTTGGATATGACATTTCCTATGAATGTGACAGAAATTTAAAACAAAAGATCTATAACTTTCAAAACATATGTGGCACTATGAAACGAACATTTGAAAAACAAAACAAGAGCGATACCATATTAAAGTTTTATAAAACTATGGCAGTGCCTGTTATATCTTATGGAGCCGAGACCTGGACCTTGAACAGAACTGATAAAAGAATAATTGAAACGGCTGAGATGAAATTTTTGAGGTACGTAGCTGGCTGTAGTCTTAAAGAGCACATTAAAAGTGAAACAATAAGAGAACAACTAAAAATATTTACCTTAAATGACAAACTCAGGGAGTACAAACAGAAATTGCAAGATGAACTCTCTCGAATGCCAGAAGAAAGACTCACCAAACAGGCCTTGCAGTATAAACCAGTTGGTATTAGAGATGTTGGAAGACCACGGAGACGTTGGGAAGATCTCTTCTGAGCAAAAACAGACCTATCTGGCTTATCTAGAAGGTTGATGATGATAATGAGATGTCTTTGAGTACACACTTCGTCAGATGCTACTGTTAAGAGTTTAAGAATCACCTAGAAGTTTCCCGTAGTATACATTACATTCACAAGAGCGTAGCAACGGCCGCTAAATAATCATAAAACAGAAGGAGAGATAAGAAATGGAATTAGCAGCGAAAACAGAGACAGTGGAGTTAAAAATTAGCGCTTAAAACTGGAGAATGCAGTTGCTAACTTTGTAATTGGTTGTTGCAGAAATAAATTGATGGAAATAAATATTTATTTCAGTAGTGAATCTCTTGCGCTGGCAATTTAAAAAGTGATAAATGAATTTTATTACTGTTAAGAGCTAATCATGGAACTGTGCCTCCAAACTTCAGCTCAGAATAGACACATCATGTCAGTGGAAGTTGAGATTTTGATAATAGTTCCTTCTATATATAATGCAGCTCTTTGCACGTATCCCTAATTGCTTCCTAGCCCAAACAACATACATTTTCATTCTGATATATTTTTACTTATTTTCTTTGCGTTCCGCTCATTTCAATTTAAAATATCTAATTCATTTATATCGCCCGTTGGCGTTGTGTTCATGCAGGAGATATAGTTTGGATTTATCGATATTTGATATCCAAACATGCTATTTGTAATGCTGGAATACAGAATAACGAGAATGTAGCAATATGACACCCTTGATTACAAATTCATTCACGAAGGGTGACAACGGAAGATCGAACTACACAATATTTGGGCGAAGCGGAATTTAATCAACAACACCTGATTCCTTTCTTTGCTTTCGCTGAAACGTGTTCATAATTGGGGCACATTTTATTTCATGTTGTAATAATTTAAATCGCTATATCTGGCTGTCGTTTTGATAACATCGAAGTTTCACATATTTTAATGAGTTACACTGGGCAACAGAAAACCATTTTTGAATGTTTCGAGCACTTCATGAGACAAATCTACTAATTTTGGGTTGAGAAAAACAAATATAGCAAAGAAGAATGTTTATTAGCTCTAGTTTCTGATACACACTAGGTGGAAGTATTACATATTAACGGATTGAGAGAAAAGGATACAATTTAATTACATACATGCTAACAACAATGAAACTGCATTTTATTTTTTAACTGATAATTACATACTAAGAGTTCTAAATTGCTGGAAAAATACTTCGCAGATAGTCGTGTCTGAAGAGAATAATGTGCTGACCTATTGACTTCGTCGTCTTTTAGCTTGCCTCTTGAGATGGAGTTCCGCAGAATCCCTATACTAAGACCAACAGTAATCCGCAAGCATTACTTCATTCCAACGGCCCTGATATCTTTGTTCCATAACAGAAATGTCCTGATGGAATCTCTCCCCATGTTCATCACTAACAGCTCCACAACTAGGAGGGAAAAGGTCTAGGTGGGAGTGGAGAAAATGGATCTTAAGGAACATGTTGCTTCCAAGGTTGCGGTATTTTTGCAGGAGCACTGTCACCAAATGCTTGTAGTTGTCATCTCTTTTGTTGCCTAAACATTTGAAGGCTTCCCAAGCTTCCTTTTCTTTCCCCTCCAAAATTTGGTCATATTCAGGATCCTTTACAAGTTCTTATTTGTGTCCGAGAAAAATGCCTTCCTAACTTTTGCATTACTTAATTTCCAAAATTTCTCTCTTATTGTGTTTTGTTACTTGACAGGTGTGCCAACTCCGAAAAAATTACCCCAAATTTAAAATCTTCACTGCAAAATATGAAATGTCACTTTAGTTTCAAAACAATAGCTAATTTATCGTTTGTATTATGATTTTTAATTCAGCAGACGGAAATACATGTAAATTCACTATTTTTAAGCCCAAAACATTATAATTGTTGCCAGTGTTATCAGTCAAAGGTTAATATATTGAACTTATCAAGTTAACACTATCCAAAACCTTAGCCTGTTGGCGACTAGTGTGAAGGAACGATAAATTTGCATCAATTAACTTAAATAATAAAGAGTTAATTGATGAAGCCTGGGACTCAAGTACTTAAAATAGTAAGTCGCCACACGTGGTCTATCTCGAATATGAGAGGCCCTATTGTTTTACCGAAAAAAATTAGAGTAATTTGTAGAATTCATTGAAATGACGGGAAGTTCGTCATGGTAACTCAATAGGTAAGAACGACTGGACGGAAACCAGTAGTTACGTGGCATTGAATTTTTCGTGTCGACTCTATCAATCCAATACCTTAACCTGTATAGGGCTAGTGTGATTAATTTTCATCAATTAACTTAAATAATAAGATTTAAAATGATGAAGCCGGAACTTAAATACGCGGGCTGTTCAATAAAGGATGATCATAATTTTTACGCACATAATTTTGCGCATTCAAATTCAACCTTATTATATTCTGTTAGCTTAATGTGGAACAAACACGGCGTAGTAGTTTCATTGTTGGTACTCCAGATTCCCGCCTGTGAGAACCAGGAAAATTCAGACATGTTCACTGTCGGCTGCCGCTGCAATGGAGGTACATGCAGTTAAAGTTGATGTTAGAGGAAGATCCGAAGTTTCCATCAAATGTAGTCACTGCTGATGAAACTTGGCTACATCATTTTGATCCTGAGAGCAAACAGCAAAGCTCAGTGTGGAAATCTCCTTCATCACCAACCCCCAAAGAGTAAAAGTGGTTGCTTCTGCTGGGAAAGTTGTGGTCATCTTATTCTTTGATATTCATAGAATTGTTTATCAGTATGTTGCACCTGTACACACATAAGTAACTGGACAATACTACAGGGATGCTCTGAGAACATTGCAACTCCATACCAGGTGCAAAATACCACATTTCCGTGAAGCAGGCTGGATGCTGCATCACAATTATACGCGGCCGCATATTGCCAATATTTTTACAGAATATCTTGCAAAAATTAACGTGAAGTGCATCCCTCACTCTCCCTATTGTCCGGATTTAGCCTCATGTGACTTTTTCTACTCCCTAACTTGAAGAAACGCCTTCGTGGGAGGCAATATCTATCATCAGGTGCAGTGGTGAAGGCTGCGGAGGCGATTTTGAAGGACCTCTCAAAAAATCGTTTCCAGCATGTCTTTTAAGACCGGCTGAAGCTCTGGGACATGTGCATCGCATTCCGAGGAGACTATTTTGAGAAGGTCAATCAAAATTATGAGGATGGGTAAAGATACGTTGTAAAAAGAATTGTGATCAATCTTTATTGAACAGCACTGGTACATTATTTATCATTTAATTTGCTTGAAGTGCAATGCAGTACATTCAGGGAACAAGTGAGTCCAGTGAATACTTTTCATTTATTGCACCCATTTCTCTGCATGTTTGTTACCAAGTGCCATCCTAAACGCAATTAACTTTCTTTTCCATTGTTTCAACTGTTCCTTCATAAAGGAGTTGATATTTACAGTACAACAGAACCTGAACGGGATGTGTTTTATTAACCTATGAATCCTGAGATCTTGTTGAATTGACCCCATATTTTATATTTACACCCTTGACACGTACTTCATTGGAATCTTGAAGTGATTTTGGTTCTTGTAATCACACACTGCAAATCCACCGACTCTACTTGCCTTTTGCGGGGCAGAAGTTTGGGGTTCTGAAGGCCTTGGATGGAGTGTTCCATTGTTGCTACGCTCGCATATTGGGAACAATGGCGTCGATTAAATAAGATAGTCATGTCCCTAAAATCTCACTCCAGAGCTACCTGCTTGTTTTGAAGGAAAACTTCTGTTGTGATAAAAGTAATTTTTCGTAATTAATATTACTAAGCAAATATAATTGCTACAGAGATTTATTTCACAGTGCTATCCACTAAGTATATACACTCTGAACTTGATTTAACTTTTGCAATTACTACTCCTGTACTCTATTAAACTCGGTAATGGCCTTCTTGTCGCCGTGTATATTCCATTCACGATGTGCGAACGTATTTGCTCATACTTTCCAGCAGAGTTCACTATTTATGACGGCCAGAATCTTGGTGCCATATACTAGGAATATCATAATAGCTAGAGGGTGTGTCAAAAATTAATGCCTCCAATATTTTTCTCTTTTAATTGCCAGGAAATTTGAATCTAATTTACGTAGCTTGCAAACTACAACATTGACGATTAATTTGTGGCTATTCAATATAATCTCCGTCCTTTTCCACAGTTTTGGTCCACCTTTTAACTAGGGCATATATTCCAGTGTGGTAAAACACACGGTATTGTTTCCTGAGCCATTCACGCGCGGACGTTTTCACAGCCTGCTCATCTTCAAAATGAATTCCACGATGAGCTTCCTTTAGTAGCTCGAACAGCTGGAAGTCTGATGGTGCCAGGTCAGGGCTATATGGGGGCTGAGGTAAGACTTGCCATCCCAATTTCTCAATTTCTGCAGTGGTGTAACGGCTGGTGTGTGGTATTGCATTATCATACAAAAGAAGATCATCCGCCATAGTTTTTGTTGGGTGAACTCGGCGAAGAGGTGCTTACAGCTTTTTGAGAGTTCTGACGTATTGGACAAAATTTGTTGTGCATCCTTGCTCCAAAAAACCAATCATAAACACACCCTCTGCGTCCCAAGATACTGTCACCATAACTTTCCCTGCTGACCGCTGAGTTTTGAACTTTTTTTAGCTTCGGTGACGCTGTGTGATGCCATTCCATTGACTGCCTCTTTGATTCAGGTTCAAAAAAATGAACCCGCGTTTGGTCTCCAGTAACAATTTTTTCCAGAAACTCACATTCAAGAGGTCCGTCATTTCACCAATTTCATCCATCATCTGATGTGACTACTTTGAGGACGTTAAAAAGAAACAATTGCTGCACACCTCCTGCCAAACGTACCGCCGACATATGAACCAGCTTAGCCGGCCAGTCGCATGCCACCAAACTAGTTACATGAAGTACCGATTCCTGTACTTAATATATATTAAAACTTTTCAAAACATGTGAAAAAAGCATATAGGTATCTTTAGTACTTGTGGTTTGGGCCTTTTGCGTACCTTTAGCGCATTTTGTGCTGACGTTTTCCCGATAATACATACAATTTTGTAACGCTTAATGTCATCTTCTTTGATGTCGAGTTCTGCGATGTCGTTATCTTTTGGCTGGTTCTACGCTGTCTCGTTTGTCAGCGTTTCAGTGGTACAACTCTGGTATCTTTGTCATAGCATACGTCAGTGTATTGTTAAGGGATGCTGTGTGATAAATTTGAAAAAAGGACGTGGATGTGATCTCAAAGGCACACCAAACTGTATTAGATCTTAAATATGTCACAAACAACCATGGTAGGAGTTGTGACACAGTCTGTATCTATCCACCCTTCCTCTTTAAGGCACATTGTCATATATGAGATAGATCACTAAATGTCAAGAACGCATTCCAGTATATTAACAGGGTGGGTGCGGAGAAGAATGTGCCAATTTAACTGTACTAGCAGACAAATTTATATATTTTAAGTCTAGTTTTGTATCTACGAAACCAGAGAACCGGATCGATTTACTGGACTCGCTACGGCATTAAAGCTTCCGTATGCATTGTATACCTCCATTTCCTAGCGATGTTTTTCGCTCAGATGTTGACTGCTCTTCCGTATGAACAGCTGAACAACAAAGTGCGTGCTAACGATCAAGTGTGAATGAACTAAGAACGTTAGATTTGCAATAGAGCCAGAATTCTTAGTTAGTGTCTCTAAAATGAAAGGTAGTTCATATTTTTGGCACACTGTCGTTTAATGGAGTATTTTGGCATTATAAATGTTGCACACGATAAATTAGGAGAATGGCTAAGAGAGCATTTCGGACCTTCGCTGTTAATATTGAATTTTAACAGTCGATTTTCAACTTTAACTTATAAATTTCTCAATGGCTGTGTATCATATAAACTAAATCTGGCAGTGGCTAACTAAACTCTTTGAGCTCTTTATTACATATATAAGTATATAAACATGAACCTATTAGTACATATTTACTACTCCAAGACCTTTTGCTGCTCTTTTTAATCAAAGTTAAAGATAAATGTGTTATATCTGAGTGCAGTGCTGTCATTGGAAGAGACAGGTTTTTTACACACTCTCCTGGGTTTTTTTTTCTCGCATTTTCGTGCCTTCCAAGAACTTCTGTTCTACTATCACGTTGTCACCGCAAAGTCCTATAACGCCTAATCACGAAGTTGGAGAGAGGAATGGGAAATGATAGTACATGTCAAAAACTTCATATCTTGAGTCAGTAGCATTCACCATTAAAATGAGTTTGATTTACCCCAAACGGCTATTTAAGCCTTCTGCTTTTCCGAAATCGACACCTAGCTCGTTCAGTAACAAACTTTTCACCCACCAGTACGGAAAGAAGGAATTGTCATTGATGTTTTCAATAAATATATGATAAATGAAATCAAAGTATTATAAACAGTTTTAATACACTCCTGGAAATCGTATTTGAATCAGACTTCCCGGTAACTGTCCATGCCTTAACGATCTCCATTATTGCCTTCGGCATTTTATACTGAACGCAACCATTTAGCATAGCGTGGGATATCGACTAAACACAGTCATTTAGCTCATGTTCAGGTATGTTGGACTTCATTTAATCACATAGAACAAGTCACTTTTAATATCTTTACAGATAAATACTTGCAACCGAATTAGATGACCATATGAAAAAGTGAAATAATATTTCAGATTCAGCTGTTTTCGTGTGCTACTATATAGAAGCAGATCCTTTTCTTCAATGAAATGTGGCAAAAGTGACAGATTTTCCGAAGTAGATCATAGGTGACCTTTTTATTTATCCTTTCCTTCAGTCTTAGTGCCAGTTGGTATCCTTCAACCTTATCTGGAAATTACGTACGTGATGTTTGTTGTATGATGTGTATATTTTGACTTGGGAATATGTATTTTTAAGGCTGTTGGTTTAAAAAAAAATATTTCACCAAGGAAACTTCTAATATGTTACATTCACATTTTCCGAAATCACCTTTATAAACCTGTTCTTACATACCCTTCTATTTCAAGATCATTCAGATAAACATTCGCATAAATAGTGCTATCAGATATATCAGAAAATAAGTAAATGAAAAGAGGGAACGTTACGTGATTGTACTGAAGTCTTTGAGTGATAGGGGAAAAATGGAGATATTCTACGTGAGAAAGCCAAATACCCCTAACTTCCTCAAATAGGTAGTCCCTGTCCTTTATTTCTGATTTATTTCCAAATGTTTGTGTCAATTCTCGTGAAATAGATTCAAGAAATATCTGAACTTTTGTTAAGAATCGTTACATAAGTGAAAACAAAGTAATTTCATATGTAGTGTTTAACGCCCGCTTTTACTACGTACGGCACCGCAGGCGATTACACTGATGATACATGAAATGAAGATGGAGCACCGGTGGAATGAGATGGCGGGGCAAACCGGAGATCCCGGAGAAAACCCACCCCAGCGCCGTGTTGTCCACCACAAATCTCACTTTACGGTCGCCTGGGATCGAACTCCGGCCACCTTGGTGAGAGCCAAGCGGTCTAACCACTGAGCCACGGCGCGGCCAAGTATTTTCATCATCATCATCATCATCATCATCATCATCATCATCATCATCATCATCATCATCATCATCATCATCATCGTCGTCGTCGTCGTCGTCGTCGTCGTCGTCGTCGTCGTCGTCATTATTATTATTATTATCATCATCATCATCTTCATCAGGATCATCTTCAATGATTGCACCCTGTGACCCGTTCCGTTTTCTTCAAGAGCCTACTGATCCTTCCAACGTAGAGCTGGGCGTCCCACATCTCTATTTCCCTTCGACTAAAACTCTTCTTGGAAGTCGTTCCGCGTCCATTCTTAAAATATGATTCTTCCTTTCATTTTTGTTCTTTATTATTTTACTGTTTAAATTAAAAATCCCAAGCACTTCTCTTATTTTTGCGTTTCTTACGTGGTCTATTCTTTTATAACCTGCCACGCTTCTCTGCCGATTCTAGCTGTTTGCGTTGGTTCTTTGCCAGTGTTCATATTTCGGAACCGTATGTTAACGTTGGGACTGCCATTATCTTATAAAATTTCATCTGTGTTTCCTTTCGTGTTTTCTTGTTCAGCGTTCTTATTATAGTCCCACACATTTGATTGAATCTGTTTAATTTCAACTCCACATCCTTGTTGTTATTTGCTACTGCTACTGTGTAGCCTAGATAGTTAAAACTATTAACCTGTTCTATTATTTTATTGTTTGTAACTATTTTTGCTCTTATGTTGTTCTTTCCTCTAAAAGCCATTACTTTAGTTTTGTGTTCTGAGATTGAAAGGTTATATGTTTCCGCTATGTTGTTTGAACTATATACTGCTCTTTGCATGTCATCTTCTGAGTGGGATATTATCACTTGACCATCAGCAATAATACTGTATTTAAAATTATGTTTCCATTCAGTACATTTTGTTTTATACTTTGCTGCCATTCTTGTACCGTATTATCAATATAGATATTAAAGAGTATAGGCGATAGAGGGCATCCTTTTCGTACTCCTTAATTTATGTCCACTACTTCTGTTTTCCTTCCATTCTTTATTATTGTTATTGTAGTGTTTTTATACATACCTTGTACAGTCCCTGTTAAATGTGCTGGTATTCCACAGTTATCCATCGCTATCCAAAGTTTATCCCTTAAAACCGAATCGAAGACTTTAACATAGTTCGGCGTTTTCCCTTATCCTTCAAGACGAATGTCGAGTAACTCTAAGCTCAATAGACCCTGGACGCATTTGTGCATCATTTCACCCAATTCATTGAACGTCCGATATGACTTAACCGTCCGGTATACGATAGGACGTAAATTACAACAACAAAAAATGCCATTGCAATAGTATAATCTCTTAAAGTTTTGGCCTGTGGTAGTATTTGATTACAATGGGCAACAAAAAATAATGTTTTGCATGTTTCGAGTGCTTCATGAGGCAATTCCTATTAATTTTGTGTTGAGAAAGGCAAATATGATAATACACTTGTTTATTAGCTCTAGTTTGTGTGATATACACAAGGTGGAAGTATTACATTTTAACAGATTGAGAGGAAAGGATACATTTTAATTACATATATACTAACGACAATGAAAGTGCATTCTTTTAAACTGGTAATTACATGCTAAGAGTACTAAATTGCTGGAAAAATACTTCGCAGATAGTCGTGTGTGAAGAGAATCATGTGGTGGCCTATTGACTTCGTCGTCTTTTAGCTTGCCTCTTCTGATGGAGTTCCGCAGAATCCCTGTACAAAGACCAACAGTAATCCGCAAGCATTACTTCATTCCAACAGCCCTGATATCTTTGTTCCATAACAGAAATATCCTGGTGGAATCTCTCCCCGTGTTCATCACTAACAGCTCCACAACTAGGAGGGAAAAAGTCTAGGTGGGAGTGGAGAAAATGGATCTTAAGGGACATGTTGCATTCAAGGTTACGGTATTTTTGCAGGAGCACTGTCACTATATGCTTGTAGTCTTCATCTCTTTTGTTGCTTAAAAATCAATGAGTAACACCCTTGAAGGCTTCCCAATCTTCCTTTTCTTTCCCCTCCAAAACTTGGCCAAATGCAGGATCCTTTACAAGTTCTCTTATCTGTTATCCGACAAAAATGTCTGCCTTAACTTTTGCATCACTTAATTTCCAAAATTGCTCTCTGATGCTATTTGACAGGTGTGCCAACTGCCCCCAAAAGGATTCCAAATTTAAAATCTTCTCTCTAAAATATGAAATGTCACTTTATCTTTAAAACAAGGGCCGATCTATAATTTTTTGTGTGATTTTTTAATTCAGCAGATGGAAATACATGCAAATTCACTATTTTAAGCCCGAAACATTTTCATTGTTTCCCAGTGCTATTGTATCTACAAGGAAGTATACAATAAGAGAGGATCAATAAATGTTTTTTTTTCGATTAAAATGAATTTGATAAGAAATAAATATTTATAAGGATAGTTTATACATGAATGAGAAGAGAAAATTATGTGAGAACAACAAATCGTATATTTCCTTCATGAAAAGCTAGGTAACCTTAGATATATTTTTAGGAATTTCGGCAATCTTTTGCCCTTCTCAGAGTTTCTATTTTATTTTATTTTATTTACATCCTCCATAGTTCATATGTGACGAAGAATTAAACTGATGTTCAAATGAGCCCAGGGTTCATCAAGCTTAAAGTTGCCTGCATTCGTCTTTCAGGATAAGGGAAAACCTTTGAAAAGCCTTAACCAAATAACACTCTGACCAGGAATCGAACTCGGGAGCTCTTGGAACGTGAGGCGACCATACTACCACTTACGCTGCAGAGACCATCTTCTTATAAATGTATGCTTTAAGCTATTTTTCAATATCACAATATCGTAATATCATATCACCCATCTCCAGTGCAAAAAAAGCATTCAAAGTAAACAAAAGTATTGCACACTAATGAACCTACAGAACAATCATTTATTAAGCCCTGCTACAGCAGACAAATAATTTGTGATAAGCACACAATTAGCAGACCTTCTAATGAACACCTGGTTTGCTCTGACGTTGCTTTATATTAGCTTTGTTACTTGCCATGTAAATGGTCTTGACCTTTGCCATTGAGGATAGTGCCGAGGGAGATTGCTTTCGTAGCTCTAAGCCCTACAAAATCTGCTTCCTTTGCAGTTCGGTGCGTTCATTCTCGAGTTAGATCTGATGTTTTAACAGATACATAACTTCCTCTACACGCTCCTATCTCTTAGCGTTAGACTGTTCACATAAAACTCAGTCGTACGTGAATAACTGAGCCCTAAAGAGAAAAACCGCTGATGTGTTGCATTCATATACCTTTTTTACCCACTCTTCTACAAACTGCTCTACCTATTTTATGTTTAAAGTTTGCAAAACAGGATACAGTAGAATAGAAAACTTTTAAAGCTGGATCAATTTATCATGACTTTGAAATCCCATGATCCTTCCATTACCAATGGGGAAAAATGAGTAGAGAAATTCATAAAAAAGGAAGTGAATCATAAAAAAGTCAGAGGTATTTAACCAAACATGACTCTATTTACTCTTGTATAAATTATTTTTAGTAACCGTGGTTTTTCCTTCACTTACTTCATGTCAGTTGACAAACTTTTGCAGAAATCTTCTTGCAGGCGCGTAGGTACAAGAGGTTTATGCGTGAAAAATAGGCTTTAATGATAGGTCCTTTAACAGCGCAACTGATTGCGTTTTCATGACTATGTAGTTCCCGTTTCATTTCATGTTTGAGTTAAAAAAATATAAAAAAAAGGAAATATTTCTATTTGAGAAGTAGGAAAACTGAAATATATAACAAACAGTAAATTATAAATGGTCCATTATACAAAAAGATGTCCATTTGACATAAACAGCGTGTTTTAATAATATTTATACTTTCTTTGCAGTAGTACGAGGGCTGTTCAATAAAAATGATCAAATTTTTTTACGGCCATAAACACACTATTACATTTTGTTAGCTTAATGTGTAACAAACACGCCATATTAGTTTCAATGTTGGTACTCGTGGTTCCCACCTGTGAGAACCGGGCAAGTTCAGACCTATTCAGTATCGCCTACCGCTGCAATAGAGGTAACACGCAAGGAACAATATGTGGCTTTAAAATTCTGCTTTCGTCTCCACAAATCTTCAGTTGAGGCGTATTCAATGTTACAGGAGGCCAATGGAGAGTCTATTCTTCCTAACAGCACAGCTCGAAGGCGGTTTAAAATGTTTAAAGAAGGGAGATAATCAATTAGAAGGGAAGGTGTACCCGGTGCTCCAGTTACTGCTCTTACGGAACAAAACAACAACACTGCTGCTGCCATTGTGAGAGAGGATGGACGAATTACCTTAAGATTACTTTCTGACATACTGAATATTTCATTGGGTGCCACCCACACGATGGTGAAAGAAACATTACACATGAGACGTGTTTGTGCGCGATGGGTTGGTTACAAGACTGTTGATTCCCCAGCAAGAGGGCATTTGCGTGCAGGTGTGCATGCAGTTAAAGTTGATGTTACAGGACGATCCGGAGTTTCTTCCAAACATAATTACTGCTGATGAAACTTAGCTACATCATTTTGATCCTGAGAGCAAACAGCAAAGCTCAGTGTGGAAATCTCCTTCATCAGCAAACCCTAAAAAACAAAAGTGGTTGCTTCTGCAGGGAAAGTTATGATCATCTCATTCTTTGATATCCCTGGAATGTTTTATTAGCATGTTTTACCTGCAAACACATCAGTAATTGAACCCTACTTCAGGAATGTCCTGAAAAAATTGCAAGTTCATATCAGGCGCAAAAGACCACATTTTCGTGAAGCAGGCTGGATGCTGCACCACGATAATGCGCGGCCGCATATTGCCAGTGTTGTTGCTGAATATCTTGCAAAAATAAACGTGAAGTGCATTCCTCACCCTTCCTATAGTCCGGATTGAGCCCCATGTGACTTTTTTCTATCTCCTAACTTGAAGAAAACCTTCGTGGGAGGCATTATCTATCATCAGAAGCAGTGATGAAGGCTGCGGAGGCGATTTTGAAAGACATTTACCAAAAAAATATTCCAGCATGTCTTTGAAGACTGGCAGAAACGCTGGGACAAGTGCATTGCATTCAGGGGAAACTATTTTGAGAAGGACCATCAAAATTATGAGGATTAGTAACGTTACGTTGTCAAAAAGTTTGTGATCTATATATCCATTGGACAGCCTTCGTATGTCTTCAGATTCTCTAATTGCTTATTTCGCATTATCCACTATTACATCAGTAGTGCTAGGCTCTTAAAATCCGCCAAAAAATCAAGCGCTGTTGAACTTAAATATACTGAAATTTTATAGGAAGTGCGACAGCATTCTGCTCCCAGTTACTATCAATTAAACACTTGCATTCCCTTTTACAGTCTAAAATAGTATTTTCTGTTATTTAGATTATATTCCTGTGCAGTCAATGGAAATATTTACGTGGTTTAATGTCCTGACAGCGGAAGTGAAATACAAACCGCATACCTCGCTTTAAGGCCTGACACCTCACTACAGTTTTACAGCTAAGCGGTAGCCCAAAATTGTGAAAAATCCCGACTAAAGCAGGATAGTTGGACTCTATGTACGTGCACTTTGCTCTAATGAATATTTTCCGCAGCGCTTTCCATTGCATGTCCCATAGCACCACATTACCATGTGAAATTGCTAGCGCCTCCAACATTGTTACTATGGGAAATGGCACGGTTTTAATTTAGAATGAAGTTGGCGCAGAAGTGGCATAGGTGTAAATACGTTTGAGTGCATTTTGTGACGCCAAAGGAAAGATGACATGCAGTGCGACATCAAAATTTTGTTTAAAATATGTTCCTTCCGTGTACTTCAAGATAGTAACAGATGTATAGGAGGAGAGAACAGCTGGCCAATAGAGTGTGCTGAAATACCAGTACGAGGTCAGTTCAATACAGAATGATCACAATTGTTCTTTGACAACGTACTTTTACTCATCCTCATAATTTTGATGGTCCTCCTGTAAGTAGTCTTCCCCGAATGAGATGCATTTTTCCCAGCGTTTCTGCCAGTCTTCAAAGACATGTTAGAAACAATATTTGAGAGATCCTTCAAAAAGGCACCTGCAGCCTTCACCACTGCTTCTGATGAAGGATAATGCCTCCCACGAAGGCGTTTCTTCAAGTTAAGGAATAGAAAAAAGTCACACGGGGCTACATCTGGACTATAGGGAGGGTGAGGGATGCACTTCACGTTGATTTTTGCAAGATATTTAGCAACAACATTGGCAATATACGGCCGCGCATTATCGTGGTGCAGCATCCCGACTGCTTCATGGAAATGTGGTCTTTTGCGCCTGATATGGACTTGCAATGTTTTCAGGACATTCCTGCAGTATTGTCCAGTAACTGATGTGTGTGCAGGTACAACATGCTGACAGACCATTCCATGAATATCAAAGAATGACATGACCATAACTTTCCCTGCAAAAACAACCCCTTTTTCTTTTTTGGGGGGTTAGTGATGAAGGAGATTTCCACACTGAGCTTTACTGTTTGCTCTCAGGATCAAAATGATGTAGGCAAGTTTCATCAGCAGTGATTACGTTTGAAAGGGACTCCGGATCTTCCTCTAACATCAACTTTAACTTCATGTTACCTCCATTGCAGCGGTAGGTGATACTGAACATGTCTGAACTTGCCTGGTTCTCACAGGCGGCAACCAGGAGTACCAACAATGAAACCACTACAGCGTGTTTGTTTCACATTAAGTTAACAGAATATAATAAGATTGAATTTTAGTGCGAAAAATTATGACCGTAAAAAATTATGATCATTCTTTATTGAACATTATAATAATTATGAATGATGATTATGATAAATATCTGAAGCCATTTGTTTACTTTGAGAATCACTTGACTTTACGTAACTCTACACTAAATTAATGAAAGAAAATAATTAGCACAGTAAATATTGTAAATATTGTACAAATATTATAATATCGGGTGATTTGATTACGAAAGGAAATATTTAATATAGATAATTTTGCAGCTGTTTCCGTAATGAAAGGAAGCAGACGAAAAAATAAAACTGCCTTCAGAATAATTTTATACACGGTGTTTACTGCTATCGGTAGTTTTACCAAGCAAACGTTGACGTCATCAACATCATTGCTGATGGAGAGTTTATATACGATTCCCCTAGCGGCGTGTGATAGTATTAGATGTGTTGACAATGTGTTAACAACGCCTCCCTCTACCGGCAGGTAAGTATACGATTTGAGAGCTGGGTCTTCCCGCGTAATTAAAAGGTGTGTAGATACGACTACTGTTTATTAAAAAAATATATAACCCAACGCAGTGCACTGCTATGATAATTATATAGCCATAAAAGTTGATCTTGATCAATATACGAAATGATAAGTCAATGAACACTTATTTCACAATGATCATCTGTTTTGCTGTTATAGTAGACATATATGCATATTGTAAACCTGTCACATAAAATAGAAATACTTGAATTTGATCTCAATTCTTTTCTATCACCCACAGTTTCCTCACAATGTAACTTCATTACAAATCAGAAATTTAGCAAAACATACTCTAGGAATGAAAAATAAATTAGTGTTATAATATGTACAAAGCTTTTATCGGAATCTAAACAAGAAACTATCTCTAGTACATAGTCTTGAGTGTTCATTTTCTTTTGTTTCATTTCTCTCTTCCCCTTAAACACTGTCTGTATTGTGAGAGGGTATGCTTGAGGCCTTTCTGTCATAACATTATTTTTTGCTTCTAGATTGTGACCAATCACTTATAGCGTCCAGTGTCTCTCTTTGCGCGTAACTGATCCTGCAACTTGGAAATGTTTGCTGCACCTATTGGTTTTAAAAGTCATAAGGACACCAACATTAATAGACATTTTAATTAAGCGTGGGAATGACATAAAATTATATACTATACTGATAAAATACAAGACGTTTATGTTCCATACAAAAGTATGTCAATTTGAAAGTAGCTGGACACTTTGTGCAACATTACGCTCCGAGGGACTTGTGTGAATGCTCGAAAGCGCTGCATTAACTCCTCTTTACAGTGGTTTAAACTATATTTATATGTAGCACTCCTGAAGACGCAGTGTCTGCGTTCATATCCAGGGGAGGCTGGTTGTATTAGTTACCATAGCAACCACTCTGAGAGCGCTGTAATTTGCTTACTGTTGGGCAAAAATTACCGCTGCTTCTGGGTAGAGGGCACTGTGATTTCAAGATAGACTCACCAGTCAACTATGACGTCATTCTAGCTCAATCGGAGGGCGGAAAATAATTAATAAAAATGAGCATCGTATACAGATAATGCATGTTAGAAAGCAGAGTAATTTGTGTGTGTTCATATTTTTAGAGTTGTTTGCCAAACTTGGTGTAAGTTGTTGCCCTCCTTACTTGAGACGTAATGCTGTGTTCATCTCATTTCCATTAAAGGAATTTTAAAAGGTACACAACACCAAAAGTTGCATTTCCTGTTAAACCTGACGTGCAATTTTGGATGGACTACATACTTCCCTAAATGTAAAGCGCGAAGGGAAAGTAGAAAGCAGTAAAAAGCGGAAGCGTGAATAATAATTGGATATTTTCCCACTAGGTACGTTAGAAATTTCAGAGGAAAGGCTATTTCCGTGGTGGGAATCTTGCTAACAAAATTAATGAGTTGTTTCAGAGCTGGTAGGTTGGCAGCAAAAACTGAGCGTGTGGCACCATTGCGCAAGCCTAGAAGAGGAGACTGTAATCTCGTTAAAAGAGACGCACTCCTAATTTGACTAGCAATCGAGCAAGCGATGTTCCCTTCGCCCTTGGAGGGACATAAACACGTTACCAACCTTGTAAAGAGCAAAGGTGAAATCCTTACCCCACGAGGAAACACGTTTTAAATTAAGATGTTTACCCCAAACGTAGATTTCATGAGCATAACATGAAGGAACTTTCAAACGCAACTTCCCTTTCTCCAGAAGGGCTGTTCATGGGAAATTTATGTAAGTAATACAGAATACAATTGTAAATAGACTTCAGCATATTAAACATGGTGAACTTCTGTCACTCCTTTCCTCAATCTAGATTCAGATATAGAAAACAAGTGCAAATGAACGGCACCCTTATGCTATTCACCCATCACGTGTAGAAGCACACATACGGACTGTTCAATAAAGAAAGATCATAATTTTTTAGGGACATAATTTTTCGCACTAAATTTCTATCTTATTATATTCTGTTAGCTTAATGTGAAACAAACACACCGTATTAGTTTCATTGTTGTTAATCCTGGTACGCACCTGTGATAACCAGTTAAATTCAGACATGTTCAGTATCGCCTACCGCTGCAATGGAGGTAACATCCAGTTAAAGTTGATGTTAGAGGAAGATCAGAGTTTCTTTAAATCATAATCACTACTGATGCAATTTGACTACAGCAGTTTTATCCTGAGAGCAAACAGCAAAGCTCAGTGTGGAAGTCTTCATCACCAACGCTCAAAAAAGAAAAAGTGTTTGCTTCTGCTGGGAAAAATTATGGCCATCTCATTCTTTGATATTCATGGAATGGTTTATCAACATGTTGTACCTGCACACACATCAGTAACTGGACAATACTACAGCAATGTCCTGAAAACATTGCATGTCCATATCAGGCGCAAAAGACCACATTTCCATGAAGCAGGCTGGATGCTGCACCACGATAATATGCGGCCGCATATTGCCGATGCTGTTGCCGAATATCTTGCAAAAATCAACGTGAAGTTCATCCCTCATCCTCCCTATAGTCCGGATTTAGCTCCATGTGATTCTTATCTATTCCCTAACTTGAAGAAACGCCTTCGTGGGAGGCATTATCCATTATCAGAAGCAGTGCTGAAAAGCTGCGGAGGCGATTTTGAAGGAGCTCTCAAAAATGGTTTCCAACATGTCTTTGAAGACTGGCGCGAACGCTGGAACAAGTGCATCGCATACATGGGAGACCTTATTGAGAAGGACCATCAAAATTATGAGGATGAGTAAAGGTACATTGTCAAGTGAGTGAGTGTGTAGTGTTTTAGGGCCCGTCGACAACAAGGTCATTTGGGCCCGAAGTCAACTCTAAAAACTAAAAGCTACACAAAGTTAAAAAGTAAGATAAAATATAAACACTCAACTATTAAAAGCGCATAAAAAAACTCATCCCAGTACTAAAAATTTAAAATCTCTAAAATTAATAAATATAAAATACAAGTCAGACTTGTTTATTAAAACCTATTTTAAAAACAAACCGCAGAGCCTTATCCACGGCCACTGGGTCGTCCCCTAAAATACCGTGCAAGTTAGTTTTTAGGCCCAAAAACTGGCGAACGCGGGTGTACTGCGGGCAATCCAGCAATACATGCCGCACAGTGAGGCGTACTGCACACGGAGCACACACAGGGGCCGGTTCCCCTCTTAACAGGTGGCTATGAGTCGCACGTGTGTGCCAAATTCTCAGCTGGGTGAGTATCACCTCGGCCCGCCGGTTATCCCTGCAGGAAGTTGGCCAGGGTTGTACGCTCTCCTTTATCGCCCGGAGTTGTGTGCCTTCCAAAGCTGTCCAGGATTGCTGCCAAGCAGATAGGAGTTGGCGACGGAAAAAACGTTGCACATCCTGGTATGGCACCGTAGTTGTTAAACTCCGGGTCAAACGGCAAGCGGACTTAGTAGCCGCGTCCGCCTCCTCGTTCCCGGAAATCCCAACTTGGCCTGGGGTCCAAGTAAAAACAAAATGGTATCCGCGACTGAGCATTTGCGAGATCTGGGTCTGTATTTTTAAAACAAGTGTGTGAGCGGCAGTGTGCTGTTGCAAGGCCTGAAGAGCACTTTGAGAGTCAGTGCAGACAATAAAAGAGCCAGGAGCTAACTTGCAAATAAAAAGGAGCAAATAGAAGATGGCGTACAGCTCTGCGGAGAAAACTGAAGTGGAGCCCAGAAGTTGAAATTTATGAGCCTCGCCGTTAATGAAGAATGCACAACCCGTAGCGCTACCTAACTGAGAACCGTCCGTAAAGACCGGAACATTGGGTAACGGCCCAGTAGTTCGGCAAAAAGTTGTTGGAACACCGAATGTGGAGCAGCGAGTCTCGAGTTGCTGGAAAGAGCGAGATCGAACCGCGCACGATTAAGCTGCCATGCAGGATAAGGGCAGATGGACGACCTCTCCACGCGAGGCATTCGGAGGCCATGCGAATGTAGGAGATCCCGAAATCTTATTCCCATGGGGCGTGTCCGAGAACCGGGGCGCATATAACGGTGGACTATATCTGGACACAAAACTGGTTTAAAACAAGGATGAAAAAAGTGTGATCATTCTTAATTGAACAGACTTCGTAGTTTTTTAGTGCTAAGGTCTCTGCCTACATGCGTCTAAGTTTCACTCGCCCACCTCAGTGGCGTAGATGGTAGCGTGTCTGCCTCATGTTCAAGAGGTCCCGAGTTCGAATCTCGGTCAGGGTGAGTTACCTGGATAAGATTTTCCCGGGGTTTACCTGATCCAAATAGACGAATGCCGGGTAGCTCTAAGCTCCATGGACTCTTGACTCATTTGAGCATCAGTTCATTCATCGTTCGATATGACTCAACGTTGGATTTGAAGCAGAAACCTCAGGTTCCAAGAGGGAAAAAATCACTAGAAATTAATACAACAGTAGAGATCATAAATAAGCATAATAGGAATAAAAAGGGAAAAAATGATATAAGAAATGAAGTTAAAAAGAATATTCGAAATAATAATATAGTGTAAATGAAGGAAAAATCGGACAGGAGTTGCTTCTGAGCACAGAGACAAAGCAGGAAACAGAACAATAGAACAAAAACCCTCGAAGGTTACTCGACATCGAGACGCCAGTAAGGTATGCGAAGCTTAAGGGAAATTCAGCCAGGCATGATAGAATACCGTTATGACGCTGAGAGGTCATACAACCCAAAGGGGTGGAAAATATTACTGCCGCATAGGAAAGACAGACGGAGGTGACCAATAAGAGAAAATTAAAGAAACAAACCGTGCCAATAAAATGAAGAGTAAACCACGTGATAGGCGTAAAATAGTAAAGGAACAGAAAATGAGCGGTGATAGGCGAGATAAGCTAGAATAGAAGCTGGGAATACGACGGGGGAAAGAGCAGCACTCTGGTACTTCATACGACGGGAAGAAGGCGTGTTATTGGGAGAGAAGTAGGATCCGATGTCGCAGCGCGAAGCAGAGTTATGGTCTTGCAGACAGTGCAAATATAGGGAATAAAGGGAGTTCGCAAAGCAACGTAAAAACATCGTTAAGGGGAAAGGAAAATTAGGAAGACAACGAAAGTGCTAGCAAGGTAGTAAAGAGAGCCAGGTTAAAGAAATAAAGTAATTGAGAGACGGTCAGCATGACTTTTCATAACCGAACCCTGAGAAAGAGATCCCAGCTCACCGACAATTAGACAAAACACCAACCTTTCCATCTCACCGTGAAAGCCTTCATACTCCATCCCTAACCAAGCACTCAAAAGGACAACGAACCGAAATGGCCAATATTGCTAATGCTTTGAATCAGTTGCATACGTTACAGTTTCAATGTACCCCTATAATTATTTTTCTTTCAGGCCACATTAGCTAGAGCGGCATATTTGAATATGCAATTGATGCTTTACGGCCTCATGCAAATTTAGTTGACTGCATTTGGCGAAAATGACGACACTGACTAGGTAAAGTGATATGTTCTTTGCACTGCCATTAACTGTTAAATGACACTGTTAGAATTAAATGTCAACCATTAACGTGCAAAATAATACTGAACGAGCGATTCTGCATAGTTTATATTTTACCTTGCTCTATCTTGATTGTCACTCTGCGATATAAAATAAGAGATGACGGTTTTTATGGGCAGATGTTTCACGATAACGATTCCTAGTGAACCAGACAACCAATCTTTATGTTCTCGGAAAGCTCAGTTTATTTTTCCCCGATGTCAACTAGCTGTCGTGTATATGAAAACGAATAGGTCATAAAGGTGTTACAGAGAGCCCCGTGTGCTCATTCTTTACCTACGGTAGTAGCCTGATATTTTGAGGAAAATAAGCAAAAGATCTTCATTTCCTGTGAAAAATCTTCGCTAGTTACTAACATTTTTAAAAAACGTATTATATAGTGTGATCCATATAAAGCTGAACCATTTCCATAGGCTATAACGTTTGTACCAAAAATAGGACACACTTGCAACTTTGGTAGAATATAATACACAATTGGGAGATTCTATTGCACAATTTAAATCTCAAAGAAAATGTTAGAAGTGTCCTCCTCCAGCATCTATACATGTTTGCACTCGTCTTACCATATTCTCAAAGTTTTACGGAGAGTATCCTCGCCAATGTTATTTATTACGGTTCCAATGGATTCCTTGAGAATATCAGTTGTCCGTGGCCTATTCTTGTACACTATTTTTAGATACCCCCACAACTCTCGGTCAGGGTAAGCTACCTGGATAAGGTTTTTTCCGGGTTTTCTCCCTTATCCTGAAAGACGAATATCGGGTAACTCTAAGCTCCATGGACCTGGACTTATTTGAGCATCATTTCATCCATTGCATTCATCATCCGATATGACTTAACGTTGGAGGAGCTAAATTACACAAAGAAGAAGAAGAAGAAGAAGAAGAAGAAGAAGAAGAAGAAGAAGAAGAAGAAGAAGAAGAAGAAGAAGAAGAAGAAGAAGAAGAAGAAGAAGAAGAAGAAGAAGAAGAAGAAGAAGAAGAAGAAGAAGAAGAAGAAGAAGAAGAAGAAGAAGAAGAAGAAGAAGAAGAAGAAGAAGAAGAAGAAGAAGAAGAAGAAGAAGAAGAAGAAGAAGAAGAAGAAGAAGAAGAAGAAGAAGAAGAAGAAGAAGAAGAAGAAGAAGAAGAAGAAGAAGAAGAAGAAGAAGAAGAAGAAGAAGAAGAAGAAGAAGAAGAAGAAGAAGAAGAAGAAGAAGAAGAAGAAGAAGAAGAAGAAGAAGAAGAAGAAGAAGAAGAAGAAGAAGAAGAAGAAGAAGAAGAAGAAGAAGAAGAAGAAGAAGAAGAAGAAGAAGAAGAAGAAGAAGAAGAAGAAGAAGAAGAAGAAGAAGAAGAAGAAGAAGAAGAAGAAGAAGAAGAAGAAAGCCACATTGGGCTAAATCCGGACTATAGGGAGGTGGGGGATGCACCTCACGTTGATTTTTGCAAGATATTCTGCAACAACATTGGCAATATGCGGCTGCGCATTATCGTGGTGCAGCATCCAGCCTGCTTCATGTAAATGTAGTCTTTTGAGCCTAATATGGACTTGCAATGTTTTCAGGATATCCTGTAGTATTGTTCAGTTACTAATGTGTGTGCAAGTATAACATGCTGATAAACCATTCCATGATTATCAAAGAATGAGATGACCATAGCTTTCTCAGCAGAAACAACCACTTTTGCATTTTGGGTGTTGGTGGTGAAGGGGATTTCCACACTGAGCTTTGCTGTTTGCTCTCAGGATGAAAATGATGTAGCCAAGTTTCATCAGCAGTGATTACGTTTGAAAAAAAAAAAACTGCGGAACTTCCTCTAACATCGACTTTAACTGCATGCAGACCTGCATGCGAATGTCCTTTTGTTCGGGAATCAACAGTCTTGGAACCCATCACACACAAACACGTCTCATGTGTAATGTTTCTGTCACCAAAGTGTGGGTGGCACCCAATGAAATGTTCAGTATTTCAGAAAGTGCTCTTGAGGTAATTCGTCGATCCTCTCTCACAATGGCAGCACCAGTTTTGATGTTTTCTTCCGTAAGAGCAGTAACTGGAGCACCGGGTCCACCTTCCTTTGGAATTGATTGCCTCCCCTCTTTAAACATTTTAAACCACCTTCGAGCTGTGCTTTAGGAAAGAACGGACTCTCCATAGGCCTCTTGTAGGCCTCCTCGCGTGTTAGCTCCATTGCAGCGGTAGGCGATACTGAACATGTCTGAACTTGCCTTTTTCTAACAGGCCTGAACTAGGAGTACCAACAAGGGAACTACTACGCCGTGTTTGCTCCATATTAAGATAACAGGATATAATAAGATTGTATTTTAGTGCGAAAAGTTATGACTGGAAAAAACTGTGATCATTCTTTATTGAACAGCCCTCGTACTAATAAAAGAAATCAGTACTTCCTCTGGTTGAGAAAAGGTAAACAATGGAGGAAAATTGCTTTTCGAGAAGCTGAAGTTATGAGTGTATGATCAAATCTCATTATCAAATAGATATCCAAAGCAGGTAGAGAAATTGAGTAGGAATTTCTAATATTTACGCTTTAAAACAAAATGCCAAATTTTAGCTAGCTTTTTCTCAACCATCTTTTGTTTTACGATTAGAAATGCTTTTCTCAGAAAAGAGAAATTCTAGGGACTAGATGTAGAAATCTACACTCGTTTGTTTGAAGTGAAGTACGTCTTTTGTTTTTATTCTTCCTGATAATACACCGCTTGCATGACACACACAGCTAAATCAGGTTGTAAAATCGTCCACTGTGACGTAATTAAACTAGCTTCAGAACAGAAATCAAGGGATTAGGCAACTTTAGACGACAAAAGGACTTGATGCAACTGTCCGACAAATCACACACAGTACACCTGAGCTTATACGATTCAGTAAATATCTCTGGCGATCCATATGCGTTGCGCATTCCATCTCGACCCAGATATCTGCGATCAGGAGGATGAAAAAAGACTCAACTGGCACACAGTGTTGGAATCCAACACCTCCCCTTTGGATGGGGTGGAAAGTAATTACAGTTAAACCCACAGTAACTACAGACACTAGGGATTTGCCGCTTTTCAGAGGCTTTCCGTTGCTCAGAGCAAAACACTGTTTCAATAACGCCCATGAACACTTTGCTCTCTTTCGGTGCATATTGCGCAACTTATTCAGTTGGAGATCCTGTTGCAGCAATGGCTTTCAAAGGGAAGGATAAATCACAGCTAAATACAACGTTTTCTTCACAATTAGGACGTGACTTACCAAGCTATTAACATAGTAAGTAGACTTTATTTGCAAAATCCCACACAAAAATATTCCAGAATCTATTCAAATGGAGGCCTGTTGATCAGTTATGTATTCTAAAAAAGCTAAACATAATGGGTAGAATTTGCTTTCTTATAGTAAATCTTTCCCAGACAATCCTTACAAAAGTTATCCTTTGTATCAATGTCTGTTATGTGTTTCAAATTGGAAGAGTTCTGGCCTGAAGCGAATCAGATATGTTAGCCTTCAGCGTTACCACTTTTTACCCTCACTCCTTTTATATTTCCTTCTCTTTCGCACACTTGCGAGTGTTTCAGACGTAAGGGAGTGCAAACTGAATTTTTCAAAGTTTTATAATCATGCAGCTGCTGAATTCAAATATTTTAAATAATTGGTTAAAAGTTAATTGTAGTTTATAAATTATTTATTCTTCTAATCCTACGAAAATACCAGCGGTGCATCGGTATAGCTGTAAATGTTACTTACGTTAAGATACAATTCGTCATTGTCATTGTCTTCAACGTCTGAGTACTGCAAATTTATGATGATAGCTTCCAAAGTCTCGTTACGTGATATTTCTTTCCAGTAGTCATCTTCTTGTAGTTTATCTGATGTCTCACGCAGTTTTCCCAGTCTTGTTGTGTTCCTGTTAGTTTCTTCGTGAATAAGTCGTTCAACGTCAGTCAGTTTAAAAATATGATTTATGTTTTCAACATTATTTGAGCCCACATTAGCTCATTTGGATTGTTCTAGCAGTAGTAAAGGGGGAAATTGGATTGCGTCTCATTGATCCAGCTCATACACTTTTTCATGGAAGACTAACTGAATAATGCTGCTTTGAACTCTAGAGTAAATAGAGATTACGAACCATTTATAAACAAAGATATAATGTGACCAGACACGTTCTGCCGGACTAGCAAGGAGTGTATTGTTTCCTCTCATCGAATTTAAAAACACCTTGGCTTATTCAAAGTACATATTTCTTTTATCACTCACATCAAATGTTTACGTTTCAGTTCTGAGTAATTTCAAATACACGTCCATGCATACATGCAAATCAATAATGATAAGTCATTACAGTGCTTACGTCGCAAAGCATTGTTATAGTATAATGGTATCAACTTTATATATATATATATATATATATATATATATATATATATATATATATATATATATATATATAAATTCCCACTTAACGGGAATGCAATACGACAACACTGCAGAACTCGGATTGGTTGCTCACCTAGTAACGTTCAAGGACAAACACCTTCCCATTTGAAACCCACAATAGATGAACTTTGAGTTCCTATCATCTACAAATTTCGTTGTGAGTCAATAAGGTGAATTTTAGTCAGATGTTTAAGGACCATGTGCACTTTATAATGTTTTCATAGTCTCAGGTTCTTGTCACGAACACAAAAAACTTCGAATAACAACTTGTAGTTTCAAAAGAAGTACTAAAGTTTGAAAATTCCAAAGGAAAGAAAGGAATTCGTCACTCCGCAAAATATGCATACTCATGTGCATTCAACATAGCCTGGGTGCCTTAACGAGGCCAAATTTTATGGGGTGTTTGTATTTCTCCTTGGTTTACTAGTGATACGAAAATAACTTAGAGTGAATTTTACCTCCAAACTATTTGCATATGGTTTACACGAGGGCTGTTCAATAAAGAGTGATCAAAATTCCTTTTTGACAACTTACCTATACTCATTTCATAATTTTGATGGTTCTTCTCAAAATATTCTACCCTGAATGCGATGCACTTGTCCCAGCGTTTCTGTCGGTCTTCAAAGACACGCTGGAAACCATTTCTAGAGAGATCCTTCAAAATCGCCTCCGCAGCCTTCACCACTGTTTCTGATGATGGATAATGCCTCCCACGAAGGCGTTTCTTCAAGTTGGGGAATAGAAAATAATCACATGGGGTTAAGTCCGAGCTATAGGGCGGGTGAGGGATGCACTTCACGTTGCAAGATATTCAGCAACAATGTTGGCAATATGCGGTCATGCATTATCGTAGTGCAGTATCCAGTCTGCTTCACGGAAATGTGGCACCAAATGAAATGTTCAGTATTTCAGAAAGTGATCTTAAGGTATTTCGTCCATCCTCTCTGATAGTGACAGCAGCAGTGTTGATGTTTTCTTCCGTAAGAGCAGTAACTGGAGCACCGGCACCACCTTTCTTTGATTTTGAAAGTCTAATCTGTTTAAACAACTTAAACCACCTACGAGCTGTGTTGTAGGGAAGAACAGACAATCCGTAGGGCTCCTGTAACATTTTATAGGCCTCAACTAAAGATTTGTTGCGACTAAAGCAGAATTTCAAAGCCGCAAATTGCTCCTCGCGTGTTACCTCCATTGCAGCGGTAGACTATACTGAACATGTCTGAAGTTGCCTGGTTCTCACAGGCGCGAACCAGGAGTACCAACGATGCAACTACTACGGCGTGTTTGTTTCACATTAAGCTAATAGAATATAATAAGGTTGAATTTTAGTGAGAAAAGTTATGACTGTAAAACACTTATGATCATTCTTTATTGAACTGCTCTCATAATTGTGAGTTTCTTAACCAGGTGGTGTTTTAATAAAAATTGTTAAACCCATCCTTGAGAAAATCTAGAATGTAGAAAAATTTTCATGTAAAGGGTGGTTCGTTCTGAAGAAGTTTTTTTTTGAAAACCAGCTTTTGGTGTTCTCAAATTTGAAAAATTGTATTAAGGATACTATTTTATGTGCAACATATTTATTGTATTTTTATATTAATACATATACCATAAATTCAATGTTACCAACTTAATTTATATTCTGATCTAATGTTAGGTTATTCTGTTCACACACATACATGCACACCCATTTACCCATATTCTAAAAATCGTGTGTATTACATTCTTAACTTCAAAGATCCATTTCTATAAAGGATATTCTTCAAGTACATTACATGTTAATCGAGATGAATGTTTTTGGAAGTTGTAGTACATATTGTTACGTATGGTATCTAGGGCCCGTAACTATGGCCAAAGCTGAAATGATAAGTGAGGCAGATGGTAGAGGGAAGTGGTATAGCAAACAGTAGAGAACTCTGAGTGCCATTCTACGCCAATTTACTGTATTCTTGGCGAGAGAGGGGGGGGGGGGCCAGTAAGAAGTAGTTAGACAGATAGCACCCAAGCCACGCCCATGAAGCCGATGAGTGATTAGGTACACGCCGATGGAGAGACGGGGGCGAGGAAAGAGCCGGAGAGACATCTCGACAGTTCTCTCTGCTTCGCCTGCCGTCGTGAAAGACCGTGAGGCTTCGTGAGTTGTCGAGAAACTTCCCTAATCTACGATTAGTGTATAAAAGCGAGAACACTGGACGACTTCGGCAGGAGCCAAGAGACGAGGCGCAGTATGTACCTGTTGCAGACGGAGTTGAGGATTGCGTACGTGTGTGTTAGGTCATTCTGCTGTTATCACAGCTGTATAATGTGTATTTCTATGGAAGTAAAGAACGTTTTGAAAACCTGAAAGCTTGACTTTTAATTTTACAATTTTGTTATAATTGTACAAATCTCTCAGAATACTAATCTACAAAAATAAAATGAAATAAAATAACAGAAATAAACACAAAAAAGCAAAAAAAAAAAAGGAAAACAGCTATAAAAATTACAAAATCCTTAGTTTCTAAATCTACATCTAAATCTACTAATGCTGTAGTCCACTATGGCCTCCGCCATCACTCTCTCCCTCCGCCGCCCATGCAGTCAACTCTATTTTGAACTCACGCTGATACTTCTCTTCTTATTACTCTCTCTACTCTTCTCTTTCCTCTTGTAATCTGCTTCTATATTCCGCAAATGTCTCTCCCTCTCTTCTCCTAGATCTGAATGTTCTTCTCTCTGCCCATTCCTGTCTTCCTGTTGAGGTTACAAAGAATCTTCTTCTATTGACTTGATTAAGATTATCAATTTCTAATTGTACCTCTTCTAATTCTTCTTCTTGTTGATCTATTTCTTCTTCTTGAATTCCCTCCATTGTTAGATTATTCAATAACTCTTCCCGTCTTATCCTATTTTGTATTCTAGAACTCCTTCTTGGATCTTGTACTATTCTTCGCCTATTATCAACTCTTTCTCCTTTGAATATTTTTACCTCCCATGCTTTCTTACTTAAAAAGTTAGTCAAAACTTGTAATTTATTTACTAATTGTGGATCTCGAATTATGTCATTTACGATATATCCTGCTAGCGCATGCCTCTCTTCTTGTTGGTGAATTGCATATCTTCCACATTCAAATACTACATGTTCAGGATTATCTTGTTTGTTACATAATTCACATATATCATTTTCAGTTTTATTGATTTTCTTCCAATAGGTCTTATAAGGTCCGTGTCCTGTTATATAATGTATAAATCCCTTTGTTGGTTGAATAAAATTCAATTTTAGTCTCTCTTTGACGTTCTGAAAAATTTCAAACACTCTTCTACCTTCTAGACTTTCTGTCCATTCATTTTGGCATTTATCTTTTAAACTATTTTTAATCACCCAAGATTTGTTTGTTCTGACTCCAGTTATATTATAAACTTTTTCTAAATTTCCTTTTTTCGCCCAAAATTTTGCGCCCTTCAATCTTATTAATAAATCAATCGGCCAAATGGCCGTTGTTACCAGCAATGCCATAGTTGGTGTTGTTTTTACAGCTCCTGTCAGACGTAATAATACTTTTCTTTGCGTTCTTCTCAACAATCTTCTTATTTGCACATCGTCCATCCTTTCTGCCCAAACTGCTGCCGCATACGTCATAATTGAAGCAAAAATGGTGTTATGATATATCTGTATGGCAATAAAATGTGTAAAGAATGGACAATCATCGCATACCAAAACGGTTAAGATTTATAACTCCAAAAGCGAAAAGAAGCATTGGCAGACCAAGAAAGTGACAGATGGCTAAAACAACTTTTTGTGTAATTTAGGTCCTCCAACTTTAAGTCATATCGGACGATGAATGGAATGGATGAAATGATGCTCAAATGAGTCCATAATCCATGGAGCTTAGAATTACCCGACATTCGTCTTACAGGATAAGAGAAAACCCCGGAAAAACCTTATCCAGGTAACTCACGCTGACCGAGATTCGATCTCGGGACCTCTTGAACGTGAGGCAGACATGATACCACCACGCTACCAAGGCGGGCACTCCAAAACAACATTTCAGTGTTTAAGAACGCAACAAATTTTGTTAAGCTTAAACCCTGTGGATTATAATAGTTATGTAAAATGTTTTCACTGTGCATTTTACACTCTCTAGACACCACTCGTTCAGATAGGAAGGTGGTAGTCCTGACCGTAGTACTGAGTTTCTCAAACAACATCTTAAAATACAGCTGCAGGGCATATTCAGGATGCCACTGAATACCTCGGAAACTCTATTAATTTTGCAGGGTGATTAAAATGTCCCAACCTTCCAGAGTAATTAAATTTGATCCTCGAAGGAAATAAATTCCCTTACATCGGCTATGTGACAGCCATATTAAGTAATTCCGTGCATCGACTGATGTGGCAAGAAAGCCCATAATATATTCAATTTTATGCAAATGCACGCAAAATCTCGTTTATCCCTTCCTGAATTCAATTTTCGTAGCTTCTGAAACAGCGTCATAAAGGTAAAGTACGATAAAAATAAGCAGATTCTAAAATGATCTCTTAGAGAAAGTGAAGTTTGGCATGAAATGACTTTCTTCTTGGTCTTTGCCCTCCTGATGTATGCATTTTTATTAATTTCTTCCGTGTTTTTTAAACTTTTGTTAAACTACTTTCTGGATCTCATCTGGCAGTTCTCATCACTCTTTATCTTTTGTTACATTTTGATACTTTTAAGAGGACTTAACAGAGCATAAATGTTTTTCTTTTATTCTTTTGACTTACTTTGAAATTCTTGGGGGGGGGGGGGCGATC
The DNA here is from genome assembly GCA_030765055.1 of Mantis religiosa. Classification (NCBI taxonomy): domain Eukaryota; kingdom Metazoa; phylum Arthropoda; class Insecta; order Mantodea; family Mantidae; genus Mantis; species Mantis religiosa. The sequence continues at coordinate 28,303,265 of CM060959.1, read as the reverse complement.
GCACGGTAATGTTGAGGCTGTACCGCTCTCTGGTTCGGTTCAAGCTGGACTACGGCAGTTTTATTTATGGCGCAGTGACCGCCTCTAAACTTCGCCTTTTAGACACCGTGCATCATACTGGCATCCGCCACAGGAGCTTTCCGCACCACTCGAGTCGACTGCATGTATGCAGACTCAGGCGAACCTCCACTCCATATTCGTCGCTCGCTGTTACTCTGCTCATACGTCTCGAAATTGGCAAGTTACCCCAATCATCCTTGTTTCAAGCCAGTTCTGTGTCCAGATTTAGTCCACCGTTATATGCGCCCTGGTTCTCGGACACGCCCCATGGGAATAAGATTTCGGGATCTCCTACATTCGCATGGCCTCCGAATGCCTCGCGTGGAGAGGTCGTCCATCAGCCCTTATCCTGCATGGCAGCTCAATCGTGTGCGGTTCGATCTCGCTCTTTCCAGCAACTCTAGACTCCCTACTCCCCATTCGGTGTTCCAACAACTTTTTGCCGAACTACTGGGTCGTCACCCTAACTATGTTCCGGTCTTTACGGACGGTTCTCAGTTAGGTAGCACTCCGGGTTGCGCGTTCTTCATTAACGGTGAGGCTCATAAATTTCGACTTCTGGACTCCAATTCGGTCTTCTCAGCAGAGCTGTATGCCATCTACTATTTGCTCCTTTTTATTTGCAAGTTAGCTCCTGGCTCTTTTATTGTTTGCACTGACTCTCTAAGTGCTCTTCAGGCCTTGCAACAGCACACTGCCGCTCACTCCCTTGTTTTAAAAATACAGGCCCAGATCTCGCAAATGCTCAGTCGCGGATACCATTTTGTTTTTACTTGGACCCCAGGCCATGTGGGCATCTCCGGGAACGAGGAGGCGGACGCGGCTGCTAAGTCCGCTTGTCGTTTGCCCCGGAGTTTAACAACTACGGTGCCATACCAAGATGTGCAACGTTTTTTCCGTCGCCAACTCCTATCTGCTTGGCAGCACTCCTGGACAGCTTTGGAAGGCACACAACTCCGGGCAATAAAGGAGAGCGTACAACCCTGGCTAACTTCCTGCAGGGATAACCGGCGAGCCGAGGTGATAGTCACCCGGCTGATAATTGGGCACACACGAGCGACTCATGGCCACCTATTAAGAGGGGAACCGGCCCCTGTGTGTGCTCCATGTGCAGTACGCCTCACTGTGAGGCATGTATTGCTCGATTGCCCGCAGGGCGCCCACGTTCGCCAGTCAATAGGCTTGGGGACTAACTTGCTGGGAGTTTTAGGGGACGACCCAGTGGCCGTGGTTAAGGCACTGCGGTTTGTTGCCAAAATTGGTTGTTATAAACATATCTGACTTATATTTTAAATTTGTTAATTTTAGAGATTTTAAATTGTTAGATTTGGGATGGGCTTTTTATGTACTTTTAATAGTTGAGTGATTTTATTTTATTTTATCTTTTTAGCCTAATTTGTGTAGCTTTTAGGTTTTAGTCTTGACTTCGGGCCCAAATGACCTTGCTGTCGACGGGCCCTAAATCACCACACACTCACTCACTCTTCCTAAATTAACTGTTAGTATTTCCTTGATGATGAACTCCGTACTTTTGCAAGTCAGTATAAATAAAGCTTAACCTCCAAAATTCCTCTAATTAATGCATGAAGGGTTCATATTGCTGAATTCTATATGACATTTCTCCATACTTTGTTTGACCGACAATAACTATAAAATTTTATACTAATATCTACTGTTTGATAATCACCATATATCTTCATTTAACGTTTGACGGTTTTGTTTTCTGGCATAAGATATTTGGAAAGAATTTACTAAAAATTGCTTTAAAATGCCATGGTCCTTACATGATAACGAGCGAAGAAATACAGAAAATTAACTCGAACTTATTTACACAATAGCAGTTAGTAGTGAAAAGTAGCTCTACTAGCGAAAAATGTTTACTTATTTCGTATGTAAATATACTAAAACACATTACGTTTTAATTAACCTCCTTAGTGACGCTTTCGAGTAAATAATAATAAATACTTTACATGTAAAGTGTAATTTGTGCTGAAGAACCTTCTTGAACTGTTCATGTCATATCTTCGTACATTCTGCAGCAAAATATCAGCAATTTTTTTCATTTTTAGTATTGCAATTCTCTGCCTTTTACTCTCTCTTTCTGCCTCGCACCCTTTCCGTCCAACATACCCTTTACCTACACTATCCTCGCTCTCTCTCATACACACGCCAACGGATATTTTTCTTCTGAAAAGCATATTTTGGTTTCAGGGACCTTAAAGTGTATATTTTCCGTACCGAAGTTTTGGGTCTGTCCGATTATTTATTAGCTTTGGTTTTAAGAAATATGCATTTTAAAATTACAAATCCTTAGCCTGTATTTGCGAGTAAATTTGGAATACCATTTTTAATACTAGGAGGACATTAAAACTGGTTTCACCAATGTTAGTGTCCATTTGTTCCTTAATAAGAAATCTTAATGTTGCATTATAAAAATTAACAACATTTGGATGTGAATTCGGATGCTACTTTTACATGCAATAGAGGTATTTCTTTGTTACTATTCAATATTGCCTTCGAGGTTGAATAGAGAGCCGGATTTTAGCCGCGCCTGGGGTGAACATCAGATGGCGGATTAGAAAATGCAGTTTCCACTAACACGTCACGACTCTAGGCTGCATATATGATTAATTACACGATTAAACAAGGAAAAACTGCTTAATCAGCATACATAAGTAAAATATTAGGTGAGTACCAATGTGGATTTAGAAGTGACAAGAGCACAATAGACCAGATATTTGTAATAAGACAAATAATAGAAAAATTCTACGAGCACGGTATAGACTTACACTTCCTGTTTATTGACTTCAAGCATGCATTTGATTCAATTGATAGAGGAGCCCTCTATAAAACTCTGCAATGTTTTAAAATGCAACCAAAAATAATAAGGCTGATAAAAATGACAATGGAAAATACAAAAGCCAAAGTGAAAGTAACGAATAAAATGATTCCAGATTTTGATTATAAAGCAGGAGTAAGACGAGGTGATGGACTGTCTGCAACTCTATTCAACCTCGCCCTGCACAGAGCAATAGAAAAACGTGATTCTAGAGGTACAATGTTCTTTAAGTCCAATCAAATATGTGCATATGCAGATGACGTAGTGATCGTGACAAGAGACGAAAAAAAAGTTAGTTGTAGTTTATGAAGAATTAGAAAGAAGTTCTAAAGAAATAGGATTAGAAGTAAACGAGAAAAAAACTAAATATTGTCACCCAATTAGCGGAAGGCACGCCCGGCAACAGCTGGGAGGGTACCAGAGGCAGCCGAGCCACGCCTCCTATTAGTCTGTGTCACTAACTGAGGGGGATGATTAGGAGAGGGATTGTGGGCCACTGAGCCGTCTCTTTACCCTCCGCTTAGGTTCTCGAACGTGCGGGTTGTTTCATCTAATCTAGAGACTTCTAGAAGACGGTGATATTCCTATAAAAAGGGCTGCAGTGGGTGAATTGAGTCAGTCAGTCAGTCAGTCAGTCCGTCAGTCAGTCAGTCAGTGCTTGACGAGCTAGCGAACGGACGAGAAGACTGTGTACGTGCATCGGAACGGTAACGGATGAACTGGTGAATTGTAATTGTGTGCATTACGTGATTCTGTGTAATTGGCAAGTGTTTAACTGTAAGTCGGTGGAAATAAAGAACATTTTTGAGTGATGCAATTGGACTTTTCATTTCACGAACCCACAAAGTCACAATATATAAAAATGGCAGCAGATAAAAGCAAAAGAATAATTTCAAATCTAGTAGAGACAAAACATTTGAAGGGGTATCCAAATTTAGATATTTAGGAGCACTTGTAAACAATGATAATAATTTAAACGAGTGCATAAAAGAAAGAAACCAAAGTGGAAATGCAGCATATTATGCAAATTTATCACTATTAAAAATAGGTTTTTTAGTTGAGGGACAAAATACAAGATTTATAAAACCCTGATAAGACCAATAGTAACATACGCTACTGAAACTTGGACCCTAAACAATGCAGATGAAGAAATACTTCGAAGATTTGAAAGGAAAATATTAAGACGAATCTTTGGACCTGTAAAAGATAAAGACCAATGGAGAATAAGATATAATCATGAAATAGAAGAATTAATAAATAAGCAAGATATTGTGAAATTTATGAAAGGACAAAGGATAAGATGGCTAGGGCATATAGAGAGAATGACGGAAGATAGAATGCCAAAAAATATTGAAAGGAAGATTGTGTAATAGAAGAAAAAAGGAAGACCGAGAACAAGGTGGTTAGATGATGTAATGGAGGACCTAAGAACGATCGGAATCAGAGGCTGGAAAAGTAAAGCGGAAGACAGAGATGTGTGGAGGAGGATCGTGCAGGAGGCCAAAGCCCTCCAAGGGCTGTAGAGCCAGTAAAGAAGAACACATAAGTAAAACTGCACTGGACTTCCTACCTCGTCCCCTTCCTTAAATAGAAAAAAATCGTTTTATAATTTCAATAAACACAAACTAATAAGCAACCAAACCTGAGTCAAGATAAAATATTAGATGCAAACGAGGATCTACAATGGCATTATTCGGAACCATAATCAAAGGGATGGCCTTTACTTAAGGGTTTGTATATAAAACCTACGTCTAAAAAGTTTGGTGAGTGCTTCCATATTTTACAAACCACGCTGGTGAGGATGAGGTACCTGGTCATACACATTGAGGGACAGGTTAACAAACGCCCCCTATCCTGCAAATCACTGCAGTGAAGCGATGGCGCACACTGCGACCCAGCTAACGAGGTCATTGTGAGAACTGGTGTCATTGCAAACTGGAGTAAAGTGATAACAAAAGCTTTTCCTTAAAATTAGGCAAAACGATGATGGCATGCTAGTGGAAGTATATCATGTTGAAGCAGTGATTAAAACATTTATGTTTGAATGATTTAATCGCCTTAGAGATGGCAAGGAACTGGTTGAAGATGTGCCACGTTCGGTTCGACCATCAACAAGCACAATCTCGGACAACATAGAACGGATGATTGCCGGCTGCTGATAAGATAGCAGACGAGTTAAAGATCATTACAGACTGTGCAAGCACTATTGTTCACGAACATTTGTGAAATCGGAAGTTTTGTGGCCCTTTTGGCGACAGATTAGATTAGATTAGATTTATTGTGCATATTCCAATATTTTACGATCTACAACTTTAGGCTACATTTATTTGTCTTTACATTGTTGCTACCTTGGCTTGCATGACACCCTGGTCTTCTGCTCTGTCAGGTAGCTCTTAACCTCCATGCCTCCATGTTACTTAATTAGTCCCATTCTTCCCCCTCACTTTCCTTTCTTATATTCTTTACATTTCTGGTCCATTTTTCTTTTACTTTCTGCAATAACTTACCAATAATTCTTACCATCTTTTGCTCTCTGCCCGTTAACATTTTTATAGCTACTATCCTCTTCTCTACTTTCTCCCATTTTTTCTCCCAAACCTTTTTTCTCTACATTGCGGACTCCTAGCATTCTGTTACATAGTGTTCTATGCTTCCTTTCCCCCCACACAATTCACAAATTCTCTTTTCGCTACCTCTTATCCCTCTTAGAAATATTGTTTTTGTTCTCATCCAAGCCAGCCCTTCTCTCTCTTGCCTACTGCAGTAATCTACATATGCTTCTCGTCCCCAATTTCTTTTTACGTGCTTGTATAACATTTGGCGACAGTCAATGTCATTGTGTTCATCTTCTCCGCCTCCAAAAAAGTCGGCTGACAATATCCACGAAGAGGATGTTGATCGCCTTTTTCGATAGCAAAGCCTTGATCCAATATGAATTTACACCGGAGAATCATACGTCAACTCAAATTTCACGGATGTTTTTAAACGGCTGCGGCTATGCACTCACGAGTCCGGCTAGAACTGTACAGGAGTGGATGGTGGAATTTCCTGCACAGCGACACCTCTCCGCACACTGCGATCCGATGCTCAACTTTCCACGCTCGACGCATGGTCACTGTGCTTCCACACCCTACTTATTCTCCATATTTGGTGTCATCAGACTTATTTTCGTTTCCCCGGCTTAAATTAGCTCTGACAGGATTACGCTTCTCAAAGGCTGCGCATATCAAAGAAGCTGTGATCGCAGTGCTTCGAGCGATTCCACAAGAAGCGTTTGCTGTCAGTTTATACAACCGATGTTAGAAGTGTATGATAGCCAATAGCAATTACTTTTAAGGTTGGTAAAGATACGTTTTGTAAATCTTGTTTTCTATATTTCCTGCGACCATTAACGTAACCTTTCAGATGCACTCTGTAGTTCATTTCTCGTAAACATTTTAATCAAGAACTCAAAAATATATTAATCATTAACGATATGTTTTGATCAAGGTACAGTGAACATTCTAAAATATCATTTATATTTAGAAAAACGGTAAGCGCTTTAAATTGTCATCAAGTGTTTGGAATGGATTTTACCTTTGCCTTTAAACATACTACTTTTAATTGGATTTAAAATGCCGTATAGGTTTAATAGACGTTTGTAGCAGATATCACGGCAGTGGCGTGAACGGGCTTGGCTGTGCTCCGGACAGGAGGCAGTTCCCAGGTTTGAACTAGCATGTGTGGTCCGCTCACACCACCGCCGTGTATTTAACTTGAACTGTCCCATTTCGTTCTGCAGCACCCTTAAAACAACAAGGGATATCTGCTCTTACGAATGACGTGGCAGTTGGGCCACCTGTTATGTCACTAACATAAATCAATAGTGATCGAAAGAATGTAAATATTCATGTTTTCTTTTTTATACATGCAGCCTGTGCTTGTTAAAACTTTCATGTTTATGCTTGTACATGTCTGTAAATCATAAACGTTTAGGAAGCTTAAAATAATGTTGCGTAGTTTAAACATTGCATTGAGAAGTTTCAAAAAGTAAATACGTAGTTTTCCTAACGTCCTTTGTCAAACATCGTTTTTTTTTCTGCGTAAAACACATTTCACTTTTAAACACAATCCCATTTCTTTGAAGAGTTACATTTTACCATCAGTTTTGCTATTAAATGAGGTTCCTCATGCATTGTAATTCACTGCTCACTATGACAACCATTATTAGCTGTACCCTCATCCGATTCCCAGTTGCTCTTTAGGTTACATCGCCCACTTTGTTGTGCACATAAAGGAGACAAAGGGAGCTTTGAAATGGCGAAATTACCACACGAAATCGTAAATACCCCACAAAATGGAAGTTGTTTATTTCCGAGTAAAACTTCCCTCTCTTTTATTGTTCTTTAGGTTCCTCGCAATCCCGGAGAAGTGCAAAGTAATTGCATAGTCTTTGTAGCGCGAAAAACACTGCATACACATAGAATAGAACAGTAGAACAGAGATACAATAGGAAAGTGTGTCTGAATATGAATATCGGATCAGGATTTGAAAATAGCAGATAATGAATAAATTCCACCCTTTAGTAACGCTATCCTGGATATGAGGAGATTGAACTCCATGGAAAGCATGCGTCAAAATTTTTCGATATAAATACTGTAATCATTACATTTAAGCGAAGCTTATATAAACTAACTTGATCTAAATTGTTACTTGTAACTACGTTTAGTGACAAATTATCTTCTGCTTCACACGTGTTAGCTAACAGCCTCGTCAAGACCCTTACTATTGTGTTTCAAATGGGAAGAGTTCTCGCCTGTAGCGAATCAGATGCGTTAGAGCCTTCAGCGCTGCCCCATCGTTACCCCAACTAATGGGAGTCCTGGACCCGTAGGACCAAGGATCCAGGCCTCCTTCTACCAGAGAATACCGAGCTGACCCGAAAGGACGCCCTGCGCCTCCGAGGCTCTTTCCTGGGGCAAGACCTAGACTAACAAGCACCCCCCCCCCCGACTGGTCCTGAGGACTCAAGACGGGATGGAAGCGGATACGCCACTAAAACAGTGAACTATATATCCGTTTGAAGAAAGTTCTTCTTCATCGCGTATCCAGCCATTGAGGTCTTCGCCCGTATCCCTGGGCAAGGGTCCCTTTCCAGGTACTATCCCCTCGGGGCAGGGAAATCTGGTGCATCGCTTGGGCAGGGTCGCAACTCCCTGAAGTAGGGCTCTCTACAAGAGTCCCTACTCCCTACCGTAATTTCATTAACATTTTCAAAAAATCACCTTTTCCTTAAAATAGTATCAGCCTTCCTGAATCCAAATAATGCTTACATAGCATCGGAAAGCTATTTTTAAATGCTCTAATCTAACTTGAAAGTTACGTGAATGCTAGTGTTAGATATGAATTCTTTATCCTTGTTCTCTCGCAATTAAAAATTTCATCATTTTTCATTTAAAATGCTCCTTGCTTCTCAGTTTTGATTATAGACTAATGTAACTTGCTACACCCATTTATAGAGACACTGTGAATATAAGTTGCCCTAGGTTTCACTGTGAGATCCATTTAAGCACAATTTCTTTACTTCAAAACACAACAATTTCAAATTTTGGATAAAAAAGCCATTTTCATAGCTTTAAAAGTTATTGAGACACAGAGAAACCTAGGAGAAATTAAAAAAAATGGATGTATTGGGAAACTGTTGTTAAAATATTAGACCAACATTTAACTTATTTTGTCGCAAGGGACTTTTAGGTTATGTAACCAAAATTAAATTGACCATATTTTCCAAAGTATAAAAGTGAAATTGATAAACTGTGCACTGTATCATATTCATACTAGGCTACATGTGTGGTATAAATCTTAAAAATATAGCTTTATTAGTTCAGTATTTTAAAATTTCAATCGTAGATATCCTTAAAGCAAAATATGAGAGATACTCAACGTCTACACCAGCCGTCTGTAGGGCAAGATTTTAGACAAGTTAATTTGGTGTAAATTAATTGTACTTCCACACTAAGGAAATTAATTGCTCTCTCACACTAGGGAAATTTATTGTTCTTTCACACTAGTGGAATTTATCTTAATAGCGTTTTGATTTTGAAGCCTGGAACTTAAGTACTTAAGCATAGTAGGTCGACACAAAAAGGTATACATGACACTGTATACGAAAACTCCTATACAGCATCCGCCTTAAGGTACCATTTGCATTACTCTGCGCCCACTTGCGCAAGAGTGACAGACGTCAGTACACATTCGTGCATGTGTTATGCCATATTGTGATAATCCACTAGGTTAAGCTAGCATTTTTGTTTGCGCGAAAGGCCCACCCGCTCAAGCCAGTAGGGGAGGGTAACAGTGTATGTGTCACGTAGGCAATTGCTCCCTAGTGGGGGGTGGTTTGGACCGCTATAACCACACGGTCTTCTGGCCACATACGCTGAAGCCCTCACCACTGCCCCAGCCGCCGATCCAGTCCGACTCCCACCCAGGGAGCCCACCGCATTCACCGCATTTGCAGCAGTCATTCGTGGGGCAACACGAGACTTGCCCACACGCTTTATCTTTGCCGCCGCACAGCTACACTGGCCTTCCACGCTCATGGCCTACAGGAACTCCACCCGCCACGGACCATCCAACCTGGTCCGTCTCCAGCTCGCCGACGTCGCCAACCTGGAAGCTGCCTTGAGGACGGGCCTGCTCTTATTAGGGCGGTGTCTCAGAATCGAGGCTAGCAGAGCGTGTAGATACATTCCATGTCGGCGATGCTGCGGCTACGGCCATGACGCCACCTCCTGCGCTGCACCTCCCAGGTGTCACTACTGCGGAGCACCGGGCCTGACGTCACAGTGCTCCAGCCATGACCTCCGTTATCGACGCCGGTACTGCACCACCTGCGACGGCTTTGGCCACTTCACGGGCCAGGCGCAGTGCCCCCTCTACCCGCGGCGACTCACGACAGCGACGCCTCGGGCAACACAACAACCAACACCTGCAACACCAGCTGCCGCCGACGCCACACCCAGCGAGGACTTGAGGACCATTTTACAGAGCCTTCAACAAGAGGTACAGAACATCAGCAGACGCCTCGCCTCGCTCGAGACCTCGACCGCTGCATCCGCCCTCGCTGATAGCCTACAAAACCTGCACACCGAGGTCCGTAACATCACGCCAAGGCTTACTTAACTTCAAGATTCCACCACGACTGCAATTGCTAAGAACCACCGAGACACACAGGATCATCTCGTTGCAATAGTTCCCAAACTCACCGCACTAGACGAATCCCTAAAGAAGACGACAATCGAATCACACCACACCATACAGGTCGGAATCAACAACATTGCAAAAAGACTAGACCATCACCTTAATCTCACCGCCGCCTGCGACACCAGAATGTATCGTGTCAAGGAACACCACAAGATGCTGGACGAGTCTCTCGACCTCATCTTCATGAAGCTCCTATCCCAACCATCTGACTCAACAACTCTCCAACGCCAACGTACCGGAACGCCCTCTAGGCCCGGACCCTCCAGAAAATTCCGCTAACCTACTCCGCCATTGAATTCCCAGTTTGGCTTCCAGGGCGCAAGCCATGCCTGCCATCCCGGCCCTATACACTTACGCCAGGCAGCATGATCCATGCTGCTAGAAATTAACGATAATCACAGAGTGCTTAACGCGGAATCTGCGTAGATTCACCCACAATTGCCCTCACCTAAGCCCGGTTCCACGTGAAGCGAATCTCCTTGTTTTTGTTTGAATAAAGCTTAAAAAAATAATTCGGTCACTCTTAGCGTGGGTTTGGTGACCCATTCAGTGTGGGTGTGAATAGTGCAGCAACGTGAAGCAAAATTGAACAATAAACTTGTAAGCGCTGAGACAGATTTGTAAGTAGAGTGTTGAATTTTATTAAATGATCAGATTGTGAAAACTATATGTACTTGGAAATTAATTGTTCTTTTACACTGACCGTGTGTAGGCTAAATTGTGGAAACGTAGAGTCAGACTGAAAAATTCAATGCCATAGCCGGGATTTGAACCACGGATATTCTGGTTTCCGTCCAGCTGCTCTACCATTCAGCTACTATGGCCATCGTGCCGATATGACATTAAATTCTCCAACTGTCTTTTGTCTTCTGCTTCGTGTAAACCTCTCGTTAGCCAAGCAACGTCCTGTATCAGGTCTGGCAAAGGTGAAGCCGCATCTTGTAGCCTGACAATATTATATTGAAACAAGTTGTATGCACAAGAGTAGCGTACAAGGTTTTATTAGCGGAAATTGTTCACCGGAAAGTGTGCTTCTTAGGGCGGCAGGATTATAGTGGTTTACTGGAAAAATATAAGTCACGTCAGTTGGAGAATTTAGTGTTATATTGCCATGTTTCCATGGTAAGTGAATGGTTAAAAGTAACCGAACGGGGACCGGGAGATCCATGTTTCCAAACCCGCTTATGGTATTGAATGTTTCAGTCTGGATCTACGAGGGCTGTTCAATAATTTTGATGGTCCTTCTCAAAATTGTCTCCCCTGATTGCGATGCATTTGTCCCAGCGTTTCCCAGTCTCCAAGGACTTAGGGAGTAGACAAAAGTCTAATGGAGCTAAATACGGACTATAGGGAGGGTGAGGGATGCACTTCACGTTGATTTTTGCAAGATATTCAGCAACAACATTGGCTATATGCGGCCGCGCATTATCGTGGTGCAGCATCCAACCTGCTTCACGGAAATGAGGCCTTTTGCGCTTGATACGGAGTTACAATGTTTTCAGGACATTCCTGTAGTATTGTCCATTTACTGATGCGTGTGCAAGTACAACATGCTTATAAACCATTCCATGAATATCAAAGAATGAGATGGCCATAACTTTTCCAGCAGAAGCAACCACTTTTGCTTTTTTAGGGGTTGGTGATGAAGGATATTTCCACACTGAGCTTTGTTATTTGCTCTCAGGGTCAAAATGATGTAGCGAAGTTTAATCAGCAGTGATTATGTTTGAAAGAAACTCCGGATCTTCCTCTAACATCCACTTTAACTGCCTGCAGACCTGCAGGTGAATGTCCTTTTGTTCGGGAATCAACAGTCTTGGAACCCATTGCGCACAAACATGTCTCATGTGTAATGTTTCTGTCACCAACGTGTGGGTGGCAGCCAATGAAATGTTCAGTATTTCAGAAAGTGGGCTTATGGTCTTCGAACCTCTCTCACAATGGCAGCAGCAGTGTTGATGTTGTCTTCCCTAAGGGCAGTAGCTAGAGTACCGGGTCCACCTACCTTCGCTCGCTCGCTCGCACGCTCGTGCTGGCTGGCTGTATACAGCCAGAAGGTTTTTGCTGCGTGCCCACCCATTAAGGGTTTTACCGCAGGTAGGATTATTTGAAAGATGTAGGATGAAGGTGATGTAGGTTTTTGATTGGGAGTTAATTTTGAGGTTACCAAAGTACCTTCGGGTTGAAGGAGAGGATGCAGTACTTAGCACCCATTTTTTTTTGTTTTAAATATTTTGTATTTTAGTTGGGGAGAAATTTAGATGCCAAACAGCTTGGAAGAATTATGAGGAGTTCAGCTTTAGCTGCTGATAGGTTTAGCTCCTGGGTTACCTAGGGTGCCCGCATGCCATACGGGGGACCCGATGCTGTCTAGATCGGCGTCTAGTGGGGTCATAATTTCCCAATGATCTGACAAGGGCGCTTCTGTGAGATGGTAAACTTGCGTATAATTTTGAAGCCCGGCGCCTAATTTCATCCTCCACGTATGGAAGACCCGATGCTTCGTGGAGCAACCTGGTAGGGAAATAACGTCCCACAGAATAGATAGACCGCAGTCCTTTATTCTGTGCACGTTGAAGCCATGCTATCCAGATGTCTGCTGCCATGCGCCAGATCTAGCAGGCATATAGCATCACCGGGATTACCAGCGCTCGGAAGAGGTACAACTTCATGCAGACTGGCATCGAGGTAGACCCCAGCATTGGGTACATGGAAGCAATGGCTCCCTGTACCTTCGCCGAAAGGTCCCTGATGTGCCGGCGAAAAGTTAAACCTCTATCCAAGTTTACTCCTAGGTACTGGACAGAGTTAGACCACTCTATCCTTCGACCTCGGTAGCTGAAGTTGGGGCAGTCTGCGGGGGTGTGGCCACCTACCTTTGAAATTGTCTCCCCTATTTAAACATTTTCAACCACTTTCGAGCTGTGCTGTAGGGAAGAATAGACTCTCCATAGGCCTCCTGTAATATTTTATAGACCTCAATTGAAGATTTGTTGATACGAAAGCAGAATTTCAAAGCCGCATATTGTTCCTCGTGTGTTATCTCCATTGCAGCGCTAGGCGACTCTGAACATGTCTGAACTTTCCTGGTTCTCACAGGCGGGAACTAGGAGTACCAACAATGAAACTACTACGGCATGTTTGTTTCACATTAATCTAACAGAATACAATATGATTGAATATTTGTCCGAAAATTATGAACATAAAAATTATGACCATACTTTATTGAACAGCCCTCGTACTTACCCATACAACGTCTTGATTTCCTTACGCTCTCCCCAACAGGATTCTAAGTACTGTAAATGTGCATAGCGTGTAACTGCCCTTTAACTGTAGAAAAACCATTAGTTGAAATTGTACTTAATACTAGTGGTTTGTATTTTGCTCCCACAGTAATTTAGTAGCATACAACTGTCTAATTACGTATATGTATAAAAGTACAACGAAATAATACTTTCGGTCTAACAAGTTAATCACTTTGGAAAACACACATTTTGCGATCATAGAGAAGGTGCATCTTCCACACTTCTTATGTTAGTTACTTGTTCTGTTTATACATTTATTAAGAACACTCTGCCACGAACTTGGTTGTAACATTAACACAAAGGAAATAAAGCAAGAGTTTCTGCTTTGGGAAGGTTTGAAATAGCAGTGATACCAGATAAAGTCCATTTGTTCAGCGGTTTTGGCATTTTCATTAATTATCACCCGGCTCTATTTGATAAATGGTCGTTTATGACACAAAAGCAACGTAGTTGTCAGTCACTTCTTTCTTCTGTTTCCTAAAGCTATACTTTCTCTTACTGCTATCTATATTTTTTCCTTCAATAAAAAGTAACCGGATTTTGTTTCTATGCTCTACACAATGCAGCATCTATTGTTTCTGCTCCATAGAATTCGAAACCGAAGGGACTTTAAATAATAATATTCCTTTGTAACTCCATTGTGTATGTATTACAATGTTTTTATTCTTATGGCAACTTACCGAGCTGGGTGGCTATTGTGGTTTCGTCTATGGCCCGCATTCCGGACGCCAAGGTTCGATTCCCGTGGCTGACCTACCTGATCCATTGGATTGCTAGGCGAATTCTGGATAGGTTTATTACATTAACGCCAGAGGGTCTACTTAGTCCTGGACTCGTAGGACAAGGACCCGCCTCCTTGGATCAGGGAGTTACCGAACAGTCCCAAAAGGGCGCTCTGGTCCCGTGGACTCAACACGGGATGGAAGTGGATACGCCACTTACGCGCTCCAACACCAAAATTGGAAGGCTACCGAACAACCTCGGTAGGGTCGCTGGTGACCTAGCATACCTTCTACTAGCTATGCTGGCTAGTACGCGGAAATATTAATGACTTCCCTCAACCCCGTCCGGAGACGTACCCGATCTCCCACGGGTATCGGCAACCACTGCCCCCTCGAGTCCAACCCCATCCGAACAACTCCCAGCAGGGAGGGGCTCGAATGTTCGGCCCGAGGTTCCTCTAGTAACGTCAGAGGTACCATGAGTGCTAAGGATCCGCAGCGCCCGCACCACGGCAGCTGAAGGGGACGGATCCTTGCCCCCTACGGGGAGGTTAATTACATTCCCCGAATTTCCTGCATCTTCATTTCATCTCCATCATCATTTCACATCATTTCTCGTCTGATGATCTCTTTCAGAGTGAAAGTGTCGGTGGGTGTCTCGGCGGTGCATGGCGGGATGACTTTGTGACTGAGGGTTCGTAAAATTAAAAGCCAAGTTTGCAGAGATTCAAAATGTTCTTTATATCCGTAGAAAGACTCTGTTTGAGCACCCCTTTGCAGCAAACTGACGTAACATAAACCAACACTACTTCTCATCACTTCTGCACACTTAAATAATCAAAAGAGTTCACTTTCAAATCACAGCTGCACGCGTACAATTATCGAGTCCAATTACGACTTCCCCCCTGACGAGTCGGGACTTATATTTTATACCTCCACTCATTGTTATAGAAATCAGTGGAATTTTCAGTAATAATCAATAAAGTGAACCCACCAGAACCTATCTTTATCTGTTTCGGCAAGCCTTTTATCTCCGCGGTGCGCCCCATCCCTTTGTGCGCGCTGGCCACGCCAGTCGTAACAATGGCTCACGACAGTATACTCTGAGATATACTACTTCCTCCTTTGGTAGGTCGGTTGCCTGTCTCCACTCCTCTGCTGGGACCATTTCAGAACCGCCAGCTAGGGACCTTTGGGGCTTTGCTGCTGGGCTCGTTGCCGTCCCGCAGTAATGGAGCGTATTCTTTGTCCTGGCCTGTCGGGGAAAGTCTCTATCCAAGTAAACTGTACGGACCCTGCCCTCTGCACTGTCGTGTCTCCTTAAGACTGTCGTCCTCTGTCTCCACTCATCTCATCCTTCCTACAGGAAGTGTCACACTTGGGGCATAGGTACAATAGATCAAGTCAGCTGCGTCTTGCCCTATTGGCGACCAGTGCAGAACTGTTCCAAGATTCTGCCCTAAATATATTACTCATCTACAAAATTTTCCCAATAACCACCTCTTTTGCTAATGGCTCTAAGTCTCCCATTACTAGCTTCTAACACTATGTTGCCACTTCATTTCTAAATTATTAAAATGTTGTGCTTTCCATCCCGAGGTCTCTCTTTATAAATTGATAAGAAATACTTTCACTTATTCCACGAATTCCAACCTAGCCTGTCATACCTAATCTGGCAACTTTGGATAGTAGCTTTAACTTCTCGTTGCTTAAATTACCTAATTTGTTTCGAACTGCTTGTAACTCTTTCGTTAATGGTCTTACCTAATGGCATCCCATCCCGAGCCAAACTGTATACATAATTAAATGCCTAACCAAAATTCTTTATAATTTAACATAAATACACAAAATATACATATTTAATCTTATTAAAATTCTTCATTTGTATAACTGATACATAATTTAGCTAGCGAATTTACTGAAATGAAGTAAAAAGATGTGATGTTTATCCCATTTCTAAGAGTAGAAATCAGAAGATATGTGTTAACAGCCGACAGTGGACTTCAGAGCCATAGGAGATTGAGATATTTTGGAACAAAATAAGTTAACAACTATAAAATTGGAAATTAATTGTTCTTTCACACTACCCGTGTGTAGGACTCACTATGAAATGGTAGAGACAGACTGAAAAATTCAATGCCCTAGCCGGGATTTAATCCGTGGTTCAAATCCCGGCTATGGCATTGAATTTTTCTGTCTGGCTCTACCCTTCCAACTATAAAATGGTTTCGAATTTTGTTTCGAATAGTTATGGTAGTGTGTGGAAAATTATTCATGACAAACTACACATGACTTAGGTGTCTGCACGGTGAGTTCCACATTTGCTAACCCCTTTCCAAAAGCAAACACGGCGTGACCCTTCAAGACAGATGTTGATGCTGCTGAAACAGGATGAAGATGATACTTCTGATCGTCTGGTAACCATGGATGAATCCTGGAGCTATCAGTATGATCCAGAGACAAAAGCCATGAGCATGGAATAGAAACAGGCCGATTCCCACCTCCCAAAAAAGGGACAGGTGTAATATTCAGCTGAGAAGGTCATGCTTTCAGTTTTCTAGGACTGTCGTGGAGTCATTCTTACAGATTATCTTGCCAAGGGTCAAACCATCACTGTCAGATTGTACCTACTAAAATCTTCTGGACTAGTTAAGAGCAGCTATGATTAAAAACGACGCGGTATGCTCTCCAAAGTTGTTCGTCTTCTGTCTGACAATACACCAGCTCATTCATCTCAAGTTGCAGTTGACAAAACAAAGGAATGTAGCTTTGGGACCTTACAGCAACGGCCTTATTCGTTGCGTGGTCACCGATTTGACAACAAAAATGACGTCATTATTGAAGTGGAAGAGTGGTTTTAAAGCGAATTCTGCAGACTGCTATAATCAAGGTATACGGAAGGTTAAGAAACCCTGGAAAAAATGTGTAAATCTGGATAGTGACTATGCATAGAGCAACTAACGAGCACATATCAACACAAACTCTCTATCACATTCCTTAAAGGTTGATAATTGAAGCTTTACGACACCCCCTCCTAATATTTTAAATACAGATAAAATGTAAAGGATGCTTTCTGTATGAATATTATGCCTTATTCCTTCATGTCCTAAATTAGTTGAATTTTCTGTTAAGTAGCATGTTTTCTGCTAAAAATGGCGTTATATGATGTTCTTCCCTTTTTTCATTGATACGTTATTACTTTGTTTCTTTGTCTTTCTTGCCTAAGCCCTTAGAGTATAAAAGTCAGCTCATTGTGTTAGAAACTGACCTTATTTTGTAGAAAGGGCCAATAAGGCTTGCTAATATGCAGCCAAGTTGAATACTTTCTTTAATGGATGTTATTTTTACGCCAAAGAGTTTCATCTAAGAATATCTGTATATATTTCTTTCTTGAGAGAGGGGTTGGAGCTTGTTGAATATTCATCTTGGCCTGTAATGGAAAGGCAAGGAGATGAGGAGTGGGGGGTGGAGATAGTAATTTGCAATTCCGCGAGGTTCGGCTTCATTAAGGGGATGAGCGACCATGAGGAAGGAGTTTTATGTTTCGCCCTGAAATACCTGCCGTCCATAACCTCGTCAGCCATGGGCAAGGCACTGCGCGTTAATATGTGAAGTTTGGAGGATGACGGTGCTAATTCCAATTTAGAGGCAGGCGGATGCTGAAAATCTGCTAGTCGCCATGTCTGTCAGTCGTGACCTTCGATACAAGCATTTGGACGAAGATAACCAGTTTGAAACCTTTACTCACAAAGCTGAGAAAAATGCAAGGAAAAATAACTCTTAGATATACAGATTATCGCACTGCTGGAACTTCAATCGATCCAGTAACTCTCTAATATTCGCGTTGTAGCCTCCTTTAAGGAAGCATCCGCGCCTTCTGGCTGAATCCAACATAAAACCTAGAAGCACATCTTAAGTTACATTAGGAGTCGGAATGAAAGGAATAGGATGACAGAAAATAGTGCTAGATAAGAAACCACGCCAACATTCGCCTATTGACCAAGGAAAACAACAGAGCGAAGGGTGGCAATGACGGAAATGAACCAGGTATTCATGAAGTCCAGGGTCTATTACCGCCAAGCCATATCGCTGCAAAACGGTTGTAGCATTAGTTAAACGAGCTGACAAATAGCATTTTATTATAGACTTTCATTTCGTGATATTTTAGGTTTATGTTTCATCTAAAATGAAAGCAAGTAAAACTGAAGCAAATAAATTTAATGTAGAGTGATACAAGAAATGTTTTAATCTAAACGTTTAAGTATTATTCATTTAACACAAAAATGAATACGCTTTATAATGGATACGTAAAGTTTAAGTGCTTATTGATGGATTCACTAAGAATATATGAAGTATAATTGCTAATTTTCATAAAAAATTAATTAAATCGAAGAAAATTAAGTAACGTATATGAACATCTTTTAAATTACACTCTGAGTTTGAAGCTGATATTGCATACATGGACGTATTAGGTAAACATGGCCATCTGTAATTCAACTTAAGTTAATAACCAAGCAGACCATATACATGATGCAACAAATGCTTAGGTTTATTGAAATCCCAAATTGTGACTAGGACCAATCAGAATTAAGTATTGCGGTGGCTTAGCAACCAAAAAAGAAAAAGGAACCAATGATTTTATTCTTAAATTCTTTCTTCTGGTTTTAACTCTCGAAGAGGGTAGACGTGTTTTCGATAAAAGAATTCTTGTAACTATTAGAAGTTATTGGAGTTCATCATTTAAGAGCGTTTTGTAAACGTTTAAAATATACATTGAATACGCGACGCTACGAACGTTGCATGATTTATAAATAAAAGGAGAAAAGTAATATATAGTAAAGGGCTATATACATCGGTGGAAAAAGTCGCATGTAAAGAAGAAAATGATGTCGAGAAATATAATTCCAAGTTAATTGAAACGGTGGTAATTATTTTATTCCATAGTTGCCCAAAAGTGAAATCCCTTTTGTATCGATACTACGCCTGAGAAGTTTCACATCTCATCGCTCGCCGCAGCTGCCGGAGAGAGGATTTATAGAAATCTTCAAGAACATCACCTTCACGGCTTTTAGACGAAAGGTTCATCGCTTCTACATCAAGGTAAGTTTTGGCTTCTACAAGCATCGGCACACTGAGGGAGCTAGAAACTTATGCGTCTGTGGGGCGTAGACCTCACGAAGGGGCGAATCCAACTTCAGATGTCACCACATCGTGTGATAGAAATCTAACCCACAAGGAGGGGAACCGCTTGATGCGAATTTGTATGTGGCGAGCAAATAAGTTCTACGTTGCGGCGCCAATTTGTAACTAAAATGTTTCTGGGTGCACACAATTCCACGTTGTGGCGGCAATTTGATACCAAAATATAATGGCGTGCAAATAAGTCGGCCAGCAATGACGTTTCTCTCAGGGTATGCGTGGATGGGTGTGAGAAGAAGATTTTAACAACACTGGAATGCCCGTTTCCAACTTATTTATTTACTGCTTCTTCTTTTCAAACATCGAAATGAAAGTTGCCGACCAAGGGTTACCAATCTCGGTTTAGAGTTACTGAATGCAGAATGTTTATTACTCGGTAAATTTATTCGTTCCTCATATATATATACGAACCGACAATTATCAAACACAGAACAGGTTGACCGCCCTCATAGGCTTCACGCCTCGGACCGCTCTAATCGGCCTCACGCCGAAGACCCTTCTGATCGGCTTCACGCCGAAGACTCTTATAATGGCTTCCTAGCCGCGAACTGGCCACATCGGCTTCACGCCGAAGAGTGCTCTCCTCACCATAGCTGCGCGTGTGTGTTTATATCTAACTTTCACTCTCAGGAAGCTCCTTTTCAACCAAAATCCCTTTGTGGCTGTTTTGTCGCCATTGTAAATGATCCAAAGAATTCCCTATTCATACAAGTCAAGTGACAATTCCTTTAGAAACTGCTTAGGACGCTGTTTCATACATTGCTTTTGTTACAACACTTTCCCCCAACTCAACTGGCCTTGCCCTTGTCGTAACAAAGAGCCAACATTCCTTTGACATCCCTCATGATTCGTTACTTCTGGCAAACCTTAATTTCGGTATCACGCTCCAGATTTGTGGGTTCGTAGAATTAAAATTCCTTTGCTTTATTTCCGTAGAAGTACACTTACAGTAGCAGGATTACGTCATCTACGCAATTACAATCTTACAAGGTCGCCGTCCGCAAACAAAAGCGTTCACACAATTCAGTTATGATTACACTCTCTCATTACGCTTCCTTAAATACCTCTACCCATATTACTAAATATTTCCGGATTATTCTGTAACAAACAAAAAATCAAATGTTCAGTAAGACAATCAATATTTCACTAGAATGCTCTAACTTTATCTGTTTTGGCATGACTTTTATCTCCGCGCTATGTTTATCTGCTTATGAAAGCTCTTTTCTCCGTGATACACTATCCGTCCGTTATCTTTCTGCGCCAAAACTTTTATGCTCATCGCCGCGTCAATACTAATAATTTAAGTATATTACGAGTACAGTGCGATCCATATAAACCTGAACCAATTCAATAGGCCATAGCAGTTTAACCAATAATACGATACACGTACAACTTTGGGAGAATATAACACACAATTGGCAGCTTACATTACTCTATTTACATCTCAGAGAAAATTTTGGAAGTGCCCTTCACCAGCATCTATACATGTTTGTACTCATCTCACCATGTTCTCTGAAGTTTTACGGAGATGATATCGAATTGAAAGAAGGTTATTTACGGCAAGATGGAGCAACATGCCATACATCTGACACCATGGAACTTGAGACCAGTTTCTTTGATAATCGAATAATCTCGAAAGGTCTTTGGTCCCCAGATCTCCTGACCTAACCTCACCGGATTTTTTTCTTGTGAAGGTATCTAATAATAGAGTGTACAAGAATAGAAATTATTTGTTCTTTCATACTAGCCGTGTGTAGGACGCACTATGAAACGGTAGAGCCAGACTGAAAAATGCAATGCCATAGCCGGGATTTGAACCACAGAGCTTCTGGTTGCCGTCCAGCGCCTCTAACACTTGAGCTACTATGGCCAACGTGCCGACATGACATTAAATTCTCCAACTGACTCGTGTTTTTCCCGGTAAACCGCTAGGAGTTCTCATAAACACTTGAGAAAACTACCTTAATGGGGACTTACTATGCTGTAAGTACTTTAAGGCCCGGGCTTTGTAGTTCGGACCATTATTAGGAACAATTAATTGAAATTAATTGTTCTTACACACTAGCCGTGAGTAGAACGCACTATGAAACGGTAGAGCCAGACTGAAAAATTCAATGCCATTGGTGGGATTTGAACCACGAATCTTCTGGTTGCCATCCAACCCCTCTAACCCTTGAGCTACTATGGCCAACGTGCTGCTATGACATTAAATTCTCCAACTGACTCGTGTTTTTCCCGGTAAACCACTTAGGAGTTCTCATAAATACATGAGACAGCTACCTTAATGGCGACTTAATATGCTGTAAGTACTTCAAGGCCCGGTCTTTATAGTTCGGAGCACCATTAGGTACAATTAATTGAAATTAATTGTTTTTACACACTAGTGGTGTGTAGGACGCACTATGAAACGGTAGAGCCAGACTGAAAGCTGCAATGCCATAGCCGAGATTTGAACCACGGAGCTTCTGTTTGCCGTCCAGTCGCCCAAACCCTTGGAATACTATGGCCAACGTGCCAACATGACATTAAATTCTCCAACTGACTCGTGTTTTTTCCCGTAAACCACTTAGGAGTTCTCATAAACACATGAGACAACAACCTTAATGGCGACTTACTGTACAAGAATAGGCTACGGACAATTGATGGTCTCATAGAATCCATTCAAAACAAAATGTATAACATTGGCGAGGATACTCTCCGTAAAACTTCAGAGAATATGGTGAGAGGAGTGCAAACATGTATAGATGCTGGTGGAGGACACATCCAACCTTTTCCCTGATATGTAAATAGTGTAATGTAATCTCTCAATTGTATATTTTATCCTCCCAAAGCTGCACGTGTGTCCTATTATTGGTTAAAATGTTATGGGCTATTGAAGTGGTTCAGTTGTATGTGGATCGCAATGTATTTTTGTGTTAATGGTAATAAAATAAAGTAAAATTGCGTTTTTCATAGCCATGTAAGCAAGCAGTTTGAGGTCTTACAGTAAGAGCCACAAATGGAGCACTACCATAACATATGTTAAATTCTGTCATGCCTTCTATGTCAGTCAATCTATAGCTTTCAAGAACGGGACTGTCGTAGGGTTGGGCCAATATTTCTGACCAATTAGGAAACTGGGATGTACATTCTTTAATGTCTTCTAGCGTATTCAACTTTTCGTATGTACTACAGGAGTTCCCAGGAAATGTATCGTGGGCATTTGAAATGGCTTTCGCTTCAACACGATGGTGCAGCACCTCATTTTGTACGAGCGGTCTGAGATCACATGGGTGAGCGACTCGGGTAAAAGTGAATAGGCTATGGTTGTCCAATTGAACGGCCTGCAATTTCACCGGATTTCACGTCGCTGTGTTATTTCCCCCGGGGCCGTATGAAGAGCTGGATTTACGAGATCTGTGTTATGCCAGCGGTGGATGTTGGACTACCGGGTGTTTGTGAGCATTTGTGCTGGCACATGATAAGCAAATTGTGCATATGTGGGCGATCATACATTGACTTCTCTTTTAATGAATGCCAAAGCATTGCAACAATGACGTACGTACACTACAGTTAACTTCACACAGAAGAACTCACTGTGTGTCGCTATAGTGTTTTGCTCGTAGCGAGAAAATGGCACATTAAACGACATGGCTTACTATTCATGTTGGATAGTCGTTTATCGCTACAATTACTCTCTCCATCCATTACTGTAATGACGAATGGAACAGTTACTTTGCGTCCAAAATTTTAAACATAGTGATATTTTGTAAAGAATGTTCATTTGAGTAATACGAGGGCTGATGAATAAGCAAAGATCATAATTTTTACGGTCAAATTTTTTCGCAATAAAATTCGATGTTATTATATTCTGTTAGCCTTATGTGAAACAAACACGCCGTAGTAGTTTCATTGTTGTACTCCTGGTTCCCGCCTGTGCGAACCAGTCAAATTTAGACATGCTCAGTATCGTCTACTACTGCAATGGAGGTAACACGCGAGGAACAATATGCGGCTTTGAAATTCTGTTTTCTTCTCAACAAATCTTCAGAGGAGGCTTATACAATATTACAGGAGGCATTTAGAGAGTCTGTTCTTCCCTACAGCACAGCTTGAAGGTAGTTTTAAATGTTTATAGAAGGGAGACAATAAATTTCAAATGACGGTGGACTCGGTGCTCCAGTTACTGCTTTTACGGAAGAAAACATTAAAACTGCTGCTGCCATTGCGAGAGAGAATTAACTTAAGATCACTCTGTGAAATACTGAACATTTCAATGTGTGCCACCGACACGTTAGTGACGGAAACATTACACATGATATGTGTTTGTGGGCAATGGGTTCCAAGACTGTTGATTCCCGAACAAAAAGACATTTGAATGCAGATCTGCTTGCAGTTAAAGTTTATGGTAGAGGAAGATCCGGAGTTTCTTTCAAATGCAATCACTGCTGATGAAGCTTGGCCACATCATTTTGATCCTGAGAGCAAACAGCAAAGCTCAGTGTGGAAATCTCCTTCATCACAAACATCCAAAAATAGCAAAAGTGGTTGCTTCTGGTGGGAAAGTTGTGGTCATATTCTTTGATATTCATGGACTGGTTTATCAGCATGTTGTACCTGTACAGACTTCAGTAGCTGGACAATACTACAGGGATATCCTGAAAACATTGCAAGTCCATATCAGGCGCCAAAGGCCAAATTTCCGTGATGCAGTCTGGATGCTGCACCACGATAATGCGCGGCCACATATTGCCAATGTTTTTGCTTAATATCTTGCAAAAATCAACGTGAAGAGCATTCCTCAACCTCCCTGTAGTCCGGATTTTCCCCCATGTGACATTTTTCTATTCTCTATATTGAAGAAACGCCTTCGTGGGAGGCATTATCCATCATCAGAAGCAGTGTTGAAGGCTGCGCAGGCGATATTGAAGGATCTCTCAAAAATGGTTTGCAGTACGTCTTTGAATACTGGTAGAAACGCAGGGACAAGTACGTTGCATTCAGGGGAGACAATTTTGAAAAGAGCCATCAAAATTATGAGGATGAGTAAAGGTGCGTTGTCAAAAAAAATGTGAACATTCTTTATTGAAGAACCCTCTTACTAAGCTATTTTCAGAAAATTCAAAAAATAGGTTTCTACTTAATTGTAGTATGAATTAATTATAAAGAATTGCCACCATCCTATTGCCGGTGTGCCGGAATTTCTTTCCGTAAGTATTTTACATGCTGGTAGATATACTGAGAGGGGGCGGTTACTTTTAAACTCGCTTAAAAGCCATTGGTCTGGGCATGATTTGACCCCATGATTTTGGTTTCAGTAGGCCACGACCCTACCATTTTGCAAGCCAAACTGACTCTTTCTCTGATCCAATAGATTGCGGTGAGAGAGAGAAAGTAAAAACTAAAGTTTTCATTTTTCATATCCTTGTCTTTAACTTCAACTTTTGTGTTTGAAGTTGGTGAAGGAGTGTGGGATACCAACAGCCTGTCACTGCAGGGAGGCAATGATTAATTAGAACTCTGCGCCGCCGGGAATGATAACATCGACAACAAAACCTCTTCCATTCGGAAAGCGAACTCAGAAAAGAGAAGGGCGCCACTCTGCTGCAGCATACGACTCCGGACATGAAATATTCTGAACACCGTCTTAAGTCAAAGGTTCAGCTTCCTCAGCATATCCAATGTGCCTACATAATTAATCCAAACTCTGTGCAAACTTATAGCTCCGACAGAAACTTTGCAATGACCTTTACAGCTAGTTTCCTTGCCTTTGACTTGTTCTACAATCTTGAGCTTCATATACCTTTACGTAGTGTCTAAGGATTCAACAAGGGATTAACTGATTTTTCTTCGACTTCTACTTCATGTATTCTGGTATTTGATCTGTTTCTACATCAAGATACCGACTTTAAGGGTATGTATGACTGAAATTTTCAAATTCTGAACTAATAATGCTAGCTTTTTTCAAATTTACACCATAGGTGTAGTATAATGTAAACATGTTACAACCTAAATTTAAACCATTTTTCTCCAGCAGTTTAGAAATTATGGTAAATTTTGTATGTTTTTTGTTACGTCACTAAAAAAGTCCCTTGCGACAAAATATTTTGAATTTTGGTCTAATATTTCAACCCTATGTTTATAATACACATACTTTTTGAAATTGCTCTGGGTTTTTCTGTGTCTCCTTTAGTTTAGGTCACAAAGTTTTTTTTAATTTACAAATATTCTTTTTTTGTCTAAAAAACTGTAAGTTTTGTGTTTGAAAATTAAAAATATATGCTTATATACATTTCACAATAAAACCTAGGGCAATTTCCATTCCTCATGATATTCTGAACCTGTGTAGGAAATTTCATGAATGTAGTACAAAAACTGCATCGCAAGGAGCATTTTACAGGAAGAAAAATGCTGAAAATATGAACATTGAGAAAACAGCGATTAAAGATTTGATTGCATAACTCACATTAAAATCCACCAGGCTGATAGATTGGACCCTCAGATTTCTTTTTCCTCTCCTCTGTTGCTGCTTTTTCCACCTTTTTCTTCTTTAGATGTTGCTTTTCTTCTGCACAACTTAGCTTCTTGCTTTGCAGGATACGAGTCTGATCTCGCTGCACTGAAGTTTTCCCTGCTGAGTCTACTACACTTTCACCTCTGATATTTTGCTGCAGCTCCAATGACTTAAGACTACCCATGTTAAACTCACTGATGCTTTTAATAACAGCAAGATTCAATTTTTGTTTTTATATGAAAACTTCCTTTGGGCAGTTATTCCATATGACATGATGTAAACATTCATTGGCATTCTGTGTTTTTCCTGTTTTGCACCTCTCTAGTAATGTTGTAGAAGCCAGCCTCTGATATATTGGCAACATTTTAGGAGCTATTTTGTCTTCTAAAGCCTTATTTTTCTTTTCTTGAATTGAAAATTTAAGAACGGAAAACAGACAAAGAATGTGGATGTAGGCAAAAGAGGGCGTGACTCTGACAGAGCTTAAAGGCCACCGACAATTAAATAAGCATTTAAAAATGGCGTTCGGAGGCAAATTATGCATTTTTCACATTCGGGAATGTCTAAATTATTTTATCGAATTGAAATAAAAAAGTCGTTATTTTCACGATTATCATGAAATTTCAGTCATACATACCCTTAACCATCAGGTGTTTCGGCATCCAACTCTTCTACTTTTAGTTTTGTATTGAATAGCTATGGTAATAAAACAGTTGATTAGATTAGTTTAGAATATTTACTGTGCATATTCCAAAATTTTACAATCTAAAACCTTATGCTACATTTAATTGTCTTTACCTTGTTGCAACCTTGCTTACATGACGTCCTGGTCCTCTGCTCTGCCAGAAAGCTCTTAACCTCCATTCCTCGTTGTAACTTAATTAGTCCCTCTCTTCACTCTCATCTTACTTTCTTACATTCTTTAAATTTCTTACCCATTTTTATTTTACCCGTAACACCAACTCTCATCCCCTGTAATGACTTTGCTCAAGAAGTTTGGATCACGTGCAATCTCTGTTTTCAAGTCCTGACACACATAGCAGCAACACGTCTCATGTGCAAATCCTCCCTCAAAATCCGCTGGCACGAGCTTCAACTGATTCCTGTTGCTGCTGAAAAAGTCTCCCAGACAAAAAAAAAAAAAAAAAAAAAAAAAAAAAAAAAAAAAAAAAAAACCAAGGCAAGTGAGGTTAAATGTGAAAAGGATGATGATTGTCTTTTTTGATGTTCGTGGAATGGTGCATCTGGAATTCGTACCCCCTGGCCAGACTGTTAACCAGAACTTTTACTTGGATGTTTTAAGGCGTCAGCGAGAGGATGTGAGGAGGAATCGCCCGGAACTTTGGCGATCAGGTGACTAGTTTCTGCATCACGACAACGCTCCAGCACACACTGCCTTACGAGTGACCCACTATTTGGCATCTCAGAGGTGGTCTGCCGTTCCCCACGCTACGTATTCGCCAGACCTAGTACCGTGCCACTATTTCCTATTTCCACAAATGGAAAAAAAGGCTAAAAGGGGAGCGTTATGACAATGTGGAGGCGGTAAAAGCAGCTTCGCAAAGGGCACTGGACAATATCAAACTTGAAGAGTTCCAAACATACTTCCAACAGTGGGAAAAGAGACTTGAAAAGTGCATCGCAAGTAATGGAGACTATTTTGAAGGTGACTGAAGTAATTTTGTAAAAGATTCGTCAATAAAGTTTTTATGACAACAACCCGGTTTCCTTTTGGTCCCCCCTCGTCTATATAAAGATAAAGGGAATAAAAGAAAATTAATTTTGTTTCAAAATTGATAAGGCTTCAATATATTATACATAATAAGTGACTTGATCCCTTCTTTTTTTTATTTTTTATAGGGCTGGCGCCTCCTCCGCCAGCCCCGGTGACGATCATCCGAAAGGGATTTACATCGTCTTCCCTACCATGCGCTAACTACACTAGCTAATGTATAGATGGGAGTTCGTAGTGTGGTGCCAGGTACCGCATTACGCAACCTGGGGTTAGTGGGTGATTCTACGAAAGACGCCCCGCTACCAGAGGGTAGCGTGACAGAGGTAGCGCCAGGGCCCGCTCTTGACCATAGGCCCAGGGCGGGTACCTGGAGATTGTTAGTTAGGTTAACATGCTCATGCAGGTGGGTGTTTAGGTTGGTATCATGCTTAGATATTGTTTGTTTACCTGGTGCGTTAGCTGATGCTGTCTTTGTCAAGGTGCATACCTGTGGCATCCGTGGGTCCGTCGATTCCAGTGGTGTTGTCGTCTCGGTTATCATGGGGAAGCCATGATAGTCATCAGTGTGTCAACTCCCATGGCATTGTGGTCCTTAAGGGGGGGCGACATCTGGACAATGGTTGAATCATGGCAGGTGCAGTCTTTTGTGGTGTCATCTGGGCATCTGTGAGCTTTCGGTTCCTGGTGGTGGTCGTCATTGGGTAGTCATGGGTGGACCAATGCATTCATAGTGTGTCAGATTGTCTTTCCGTTTTGGGTTGTTGGAGCTGTGCCTCCCAAGTGGCACGAGCCTTAATACCGTTGTCCGTGGGCAGGCGGTGGTCATCTTATGGGGTGACATTTCGGTCATGGGGAGACCATGACAGGTGTGTTCTGCAGTGATGCCATCAGTGGTCTGAGGTGGTTATCGCGTTCCAAATCGAAGTCCTTTTTCAGGCGGTGGTCTTTTTTTTTCTTCCCCTTTCTATGGAGGTATCAGCTGTTGCAAATATTGTATAACAGGTTCAGGCCCCTGTGTTTTTGATAGTGGGATTCTTCGTTCGAACAACGAGGCTGGCCTTTTGTGCTTATCATGGGTGGTGGAGTACTGGCCAAGATTTTGACTGCTAACTTGACTTATTTTAAGAGGTTTGCACATGGTTGAGAATGAATTATTAGTGTTTCTGAATTTCAACACTATAAATTATATCTACTATTCTGACATATAAGTGTTAGGCGATTTACAGTATCTGTCTCTCTAACAGAGAGAAGCTTATGTTACTCTCAGTGGGAGAAATGCCAAGTACGTATAACCCGAACATCGTATTAGGGTGTTGCTGGCTGTCAGTGATAGATAACATAACACCTTTTGAGTCAAAAAAGACCTAAATAAAGTTACAAATTTTGTAAGTATATACCCTTTATTAACTCAAGTCACACGTGCGTAATGATTTTCTCCCAATTTTTCTGCATTAGGTTTCCCAATTTGAAGCTCGTCACTGTGCTCTGCAAATATAGCTGCATGTCTTGCTAATCTTTAAGAATTGAATTCCACTTCTAAGGTCTTTGCACCTCTTATTTTTCAAGATATTTGAGCTAAAGAAACCACTAGACCTAATGGATTTATTGATTGAACTACTACATGGTAAAGCGTGGACAGTAACTGAAGGAATGTGTAACAACGGAAGAGTTTGTGCAAGTCTATCGCACATACACTGAGAGCCAGAATACGCTCACTCTGTGCAGATAGGATCATGTATTCTGGACAGCATAATCCCATATCTCGGCAGGCGCGAGAATTCATGGATATTCTGACAAGGAGAAAGAAGGGGGAATACAGAACCCTTTGTGTCAAGCGAAAAACAGGTGACCTCAACGTAATCTATATTTTAGTAATTAATAATAAACTGGTTAACATTTCACGTCATACTCACAGCTTCCATAACTTTGTGTTTTGTCACTTACTCTCCGCGTATGGGAGGGGATCCGTCCACTTCAGCTGCTGCGTTGCAAGCACTGCGGACCCCTAGCTCTCGTGGTAAAGTCTGTTTAGTTAACGTGTGTGCAGTTCCCACTCAAAGGTACCTCAACGGACCTGACCTTCCCGCCCACTAATGACCGTCATAAATCTATCTCCACACTTCAGAAATGGAACACTGTCGTTGAGGACCAATAACAACCCTGATTTTCTCGAAGTGACAGTCGCATGTCTGCTCCACGTGGAGTCTCAGTTGCCAAAGTTCCAACTTCCAGTTGATCTGTTTCATTACGTGCAGCAATTCGTTGTGTGTCACGATGTGGAGATCGTGGGAGGCAAATGCAGTGGTAAATGCAAAAGAAGTAGTAGATAACTTTCAGTCACGTAAAAATAATCAAAGTGATGAAAATAGTGTGAATAACTGGGCCGAGTTATATCACTGGAAAAGCCTCAAAAAACAAAGTTATAACGGGAAAAGTTTCTAAGCAAATGTAAACGCTTGTTTTGAACACAAATATTTGCTGGCAAATTATCTTGGTAAGGGATCATGCAACGAACCTGATGATACATTCTGGGTATTCACAGAACTACAGTAAGAAATATTGTGACGAAAGGAATACCAAAGACGACGATCAAGTGTGAAAACAAAAGGAAACGTTTCTCTAAAGTAGATAATTTCACATGCGATTTAATTCGTCGAGAAATTTATAGATTCTATGCAAAAGGGAGAGCGACCACCTTAGACGAATTGGTTGCACATTTGCAAGAAATTTGTGATTTTCCTTATGAGCATTGCACATTGCGCGGTCTCCTAAAGGAGCTGGGTTTCAAATACCGCACATTGAATAATTTAAGGGTTATTATGGAATCCAGTAGAATTGTAGCTTGGTGTGTGTGTGTGTGTGTGTGTGTGTGTGTGTGTGTGTGTGTGTGTGTGTGTGTGTGTGTGTGTGTGTGTGTGTCGCATGTGGGTTGGTGTGTCGCATACTCTACGACAGGATACTAACATTTCATTCTTCTATAAACAAGATAGTGAGGAAATGCAGCGCTGCGTCACTGAATATCAATGTGCCTCAACTTATGTGATGTAGTACAGATAATTGCCTTAAATATACAGGTTTATTTCCTTTTCCAAAACAGAGAATTTTTTGACATTAACTCCCACATCTTATAATATACATCGATCCTAACATAAATAAGATTTATTAGTTATTTATCTCCCTATTATTTATTTACAATATTAATAATTTTATCAGCCAGTAATTCCAGTAACATACTGCATTAAAACAGGTGCCAAAAATTGAATGGAAATTACATCTGGTACAATACGAGAAAAGGATTGGTCAGTTAATTTTACAGTTAGATGTCATCACTGTCAATGCACTCATCAATCTAAATCTGTTGTTTTCTTGACAGAGATTGTGGAGAATGTGAAAAACGGCCAGAAGCCTAGTTTTCGGCCCAGCGTGGAGGAACTGACCTGTGAGGACGAAGTGGTACATTTGATGCGACGATGCTGGGCAGAAGAGGCTGCAGATCGCCCAGACTTTCATGCGCTCAAAGCTGCCATCAGGAAGCTCAACAGGTGAGTAGCTCTTTCCTCCCTTCTGGTGCTTCATAATAGCCTCGATATTGCTTTAACACAGCACAAAGGAAAGAAAATATATTTACCTTCGATAATGCGGAGATAATGTGCTTTAAAAAGTTATCCACATGATACCATTTGAGCAAGAATATAATATTCGATAGCTATGCATCATGGTGCATGGTATGGAATAATATGATCAGCCATAAACCACAAGTTTAATCTAAGTCTGTAGTGGAGCTAGTGAGGACCCCAGAAATTCCACATAGTGTAAAGAAACGTGAAAATGGAAGTAGATGAGGTTTCATTTCGTTTCAACACAGCATAGCTGCCATTAACTTGTACCACTTGTATCTTGTATCAGAAATAAGTAGAATAGTCTGTATATTTATGCACGCTCTATAGATGCTATGCTTCTCATTCTATATTTTGAGTAAATGACCTCCAAATTATGCTTAGAGACCTGTTTATCTGATTTAAAATTATTTTACATGCCGTATATCTGTGACACGGGACCACTGGTTGTACTTCTCTTCCGTTGGATGTCAGGTTGGCAATCTTGGCCCTCTTTGTTTTGATGTATTGCTTCCAACATAAACGGCCTTCCTAAAGCATCCCAAGGCGGCCCAGGTTCGATCCCAGGCGACCACAAAGTGAGGTAGCGATGGACAACACGGCGCTGGGGCGGGTTTTCTCCGGGACCTCCAGTTTCCCCCGCCATCTCATTCCTCCTGTACTCCATCTTCATCTCATGTATCAGTGTCACCGCCTACGGTGCCGTATGCAGTGAAAGCGGGCGTTAAACACTACACATTTCCCAACGCATCAAGATTTCAGTAGACACGTAATGTTCTTTGAACTTTGAGACAATATAACTCCTGATAGCTAAAACAAATGACTCTGAACCCCGAGAGAGTCTAAGTAACACTTCTGTTGTGAAATATTCTAAGAGATACATAACTACATACAGATGCTGACAGCGGTTTCTTTCCTTACAGCTTATGTGTAGGATTTTGTCCTATTTGCCTATTTTATACCTTTGTTCAGAAACATAGGCTTTTAAGTCATACGCACAATTCCTAAAATTATTGTCGTGATTTCTTAGTTTTATAGTGCCTATAAATGCCTATTTCATACATTTATGCCTGTTCTACTCATTAGTGTCTAAAATTGCCCTTTTAGACAATTTATTCTGCTTGTAATTTGTGACAACAACTATTGCATTTGTTGGTTTCAACGTGAAGTTTTCGGGGAAGAGAAATTTCTTACTGCTGCACATTGGATATACAAAAAGAGGTTTATTAAGCAGACATATCTGTGCAAATTGGCCCGATACTTACAACAATACCAAATTTAGTATCTTGGTCTTAAAATTATTAGACATACTTCAATAATATAAAGTTCTTTTTTTTCTAGCTACACTACAGAAAACGTCACATGACTATTTAAATAACTCTACACCTGTATCGTAGATGCTATTACGTAATTTTAACCTCAGATTTCTCACATTTCATATTTTCTACATCTTCCTAACTTCCACAGGATGCAGTTTTCTATTAGTCTGTATGAAATTCTAAACATATCTGTTAGGGCAACTGCATATTAAGTGTACCCATTTACAAAATGAAAGGTGTAGTGTTTAACACCCGCTTTTACTACATGCGGCACCGCAGTCGGTGACACTGATGATACATGAGATGAAGATGGAGCACCGGTGGAATGAGATGGCGGGGGAAACCGGAGGTCCCGGAGAAAACCCGCCCCAACGCCGTGTTGTCCACCACAAATCTCACTTTGCGGTCGCCTGGGATCAAACCCGGGCCGCCTTGGTGAGAGCCAAGCGGTCTAACCACTGAGCCACGGCGTGGCCTACTCATTTACATTTGTTGTGTTTACTGAAAACGCCTAGGAAAAAAAATTGTTGAATAGGTATGATTATGTTTTCCATTCGTTGATATGGCTAAGGCAAATATTTCACACAGGTACAAGTCATTAATAGGTTAAAATGGCTGCAGCAGCTTATACCCAATACATTAATTTTTAAAATTACAATATATGGGACATTTTGAAAATCGCCTGTAATTTAGAAATAAATTTTAACTCCACAGAAACTATTGTAACTAGAAAGCTGAAACTTGGTATTATTCCATTCTTTATCGATCACAAAAATAAATGGTATAAATCTGAAACAAATCTAACAAAAGTTTAGATATTTCAATTTTCAGTCTTAACCCCCCCCCCCAACCCATGTTTTTTGACATAGTTAGTTACTTCACACCTTTCTGCAAATTATGGTTCTTACTTAGTGAAGTGGATTTATATGTATTTAAATTATATGCCACTATCTGTCATTTTAACTTGCTGTGGAACTATTTAAAAAATTTGTAACTTATATTGCAATTTAGGAGCCATTTTACTAAAATTGTGTACTTCTAAGTGTTTTCTTAGCACAGTTTTATTGCCTATTTAAGTGCCTATTTTGCGCATTTTTAGCGCCTTTTTGCCTGTCTATTTCACACATTTTACTGCCTATAAATCCACTCCCTAATGAAAAACATATATTATAAAACTGATTATTTATCGCTTGCTAGCATAAACTGAGCTGTACAACCATAAACCGAACACATTGATTAAGCAGCTATGGAAACAATAGCTGAACCCACTTCTCAGGGCTGGTGATGGTGTAACTTTGCTGTTAACTGCAGTAAGCCAATAACATTTCTGACTTGGTGACAGTGAGTGAAAGTTTTGTGTTAAAAATTTAAAATAAGGGAAAACGTTATAAGAACTATTATAGGATATAGAAATTTAAGACCAGTTTGGGCACAATCGTTGATATGTGCTGATGACATCATATTAATAGCGAATAGTAATAATAATTTACAATTAGAAGAATTAACTAAAAAAGGTTTAGAATTAAACATACTCAAAAGTAAAATCATGTATATAGGAAGGAAAGAAGAAGAAGTTAAAATTAAATATAATGATTAAATCTTAGAACAGGTAGAAAGTTATAAATACCTGGGTACAACTATAAATAAGGCAGAAAAAAGAGCAGAAAATTTTAAACAGAATAAGAAAGGCCAATTCGGTCTACTATCAGATTAATAATACTATTGTGGGAAAAAAGAAAATAACAAAAGATACAAAAATTATAGTATTTAAAACAATAATACTACCAATTCTATTGTATGGAGCAGAGAGCTGGACTCTCCGACAGAAAATAAAAGCAAAATAACAGATATGGAAATGAGATATTTAAGACGAGCTGTGGGGAAGACAAGAAGAGATATTATTAGAAATATAACAATAAGGAAAGAGTTGGGTACACACTCCGTTAAAAAAATATTGAAAAAAAGACAACTTAAATGGTATGGACACGTACTCCGCATTTCAGAAGAAAGAAACCCCAAACAATATTTAGAAGCAAGACCAGAAGGTAAAATAATTAGGGGAAGGCCACGCATGTTGTATCAGGAATGCATTGAGAAGTTGGGGCAGGATAGAGGGAAAACCATGTCAGAAATGAAGAGAATGATAATGGGCCGAGAAAAGTGGAGGAAATGGGTAGAAGAGGCTTGTACTCCACGCTTAACAGCACAGGAGTTAGAGAAAGAAGAAGAAGAAGA
The DNA here is from genome assembly GCA_030765055.1 of Mantis religiosa. Lineage (NCBI taxonomy): Eukaryota > Metazoa > Arthropoda > Insecta > Mantodea > Mantidae > Mantis > Mantis religiosa. The sequence goes on along the minus strand of CM060959.1, from coordinate 28,268,496 downwards.
AGAAGAAGAAGAAGAAGAAGAAGAAGAAGAAGAAGAAGAAGAAGAAGAAGAAGAAGAAGAAGAAGAAGAAGAAGAAGAAGAAGAAGAAGAAGAAGAAGAAGAAGAAGAAGGTTATAAAAAACAACTGCATGTCAGTCTCACAAATTTTAGTAGACTTGTTGCACCTGTGTACTTCATGCAAACACAAATTTTGAATGTAAATATTTGAAAGTTTCATAAATAATAAAACATACAGAGTACTAAAGTGCTTTATATAATCCCTACACCTAATACGAGGGCCGTTCAGAAAGTAACTTCCCGTTGATTGCAAAAAATTCACAAAGTTAAATAAAAATATTTTAATATATACATCTTACAACTTCATCTTTGCACTATTTTTCTACATAGTCTCCATAACGATTGAGGCACCTATCGTATCTATTCACAAGCTTTGAAATTCCTTCTGCATAAAAATCACCCGCTTGTGCCTGGAGCCAGCCTGTGACCGCATCTTTGAGCTCTTCGTCGTCATCAAACCGCTGGTACCCGAGCCATGTCTTCATATGTATGAAGAGGTGATAATCGCTTGGCGCCAGATCTGGGCTGTAAGGTGGATGGTTGACAACGTCCCACTTGAAAGACTCAAGAAGGGCTGTTGTTCTGTGAGCAGAGTGAGGACGGGCGTTATCGTGCAAAAAAAAAACGATACCGGAAGTCACGATGAATAGCTGCTGCAGAATATCCTTTGGCTGTAAAAAACCTTATAACAGCACGCACTTCACATTTGGCGGGGTTTTCTATTGCAGCACACATTTCAAACGGCCACAAACATTAAACTAGCGCAGATACGACGTTCAGTCGACCACGGCTTGATGCCGACTGACCTGCTGAGTGCGTGAATGCACAGATGGCGTCGCTACTCCCCCCACTACCCGCACTGTGACTGATCGGAGGTTACTTTCTGAACGGCCCTCGTATTTGAACAGATAATATCTCGATTAATCGATAGATTAATCGATTAAAATGAGACTATTAGTTGACTAAAAATTTGATCTATCTACAGCACTAGTATTTTGTAATATTTCCTCAAGTGGGAAGTACTTATTTAATTTATATTTCTTTGCCTCTCAAGAAGAACACAATTTCAAAACCACCACATAATAGCCAGGTCTTAAAAGTTTTTACTGTCCTCAGTTTGTGAGAAGTCTGTACGAGAGTAGAAATAGAAACTGACATACGAATGCAATACACCAGATTTTTACAGCATTGTGTGAGGTACATTTTTGCTGTGAAGTCTGACATTTTGGTTCGATTGTGTGTGTGCATTATTGGCACTGATCAAATTCTTGTTCCGCCAGTATCGAGGAGCGGTTATTTCCATCCCGGGATAGTTCTTCGCCTGACGTATCTGAAAGAATCAAAATTGCATTATACACCGCGCGCTCTCTTGCCAAGAATTTCCGCTGGATGTTTTTTGCTCCCGCTGAATAAAAAAGTTCGCTTTAATGTTCGCAGAACTCAATGGGCTGTAACTTATGTAACGTTAAAATTACCTTCTGCCCTCATCTGAGATTCCAAGCGAGGTGCTAAAGGAAATCAATATCTCCCCGGTTTACATAAAAGTAATCGCTGCTTCAGAACGAAAATGGAATGTTCTACATCTCTCTGCAACTGGAAATGGAGCCTTTGCATTCGAATTAAGATATGAAGTTCTGTTGTACAATTTCTGTATTAAAAACTAATAGATTCTGGGTTGTGAACTCGTATAATTTTTGTGACTCACTCGTTTTCAATACCTGTAAGTCGGCCATAATCAATAATTTAAATTCTATTAATTTCTGATAGAAACAGCAGAATACTGTAAGGTGTTCTCCGTGGCTATACTGCTATATTGTGAGTTCCATGATATTTTTGTTGTTGTTTAACTTGTTGCATTTATACCCCGCCTTTAACTACAAGGGTCATATCGGCGGCCGTTCTCCTTTGGAACATATCGAAGTTGTTAACTCGTATTCGTTAGGTTTTAATCATTACATCACAAGCACATTCATACTTCCAGACTCTGGGGAGGATAGGGAATTATCTTAGTCGGAGAAAAATCCCCATCCCCACGGCCGGGAATCGAACCCGGGGCCCTAGCACCGCAGGCAGTTACTCTACCGACTGAGCTACGGTGCCAGCCTGGTCCCAACATATTGTGGTTAAACATGATGCAGGCTTTTCGTGAGTAAACATTTGAAGCTGATATTGCATAATGGACATGGCTATCTGTAATAAAACTTAAGTTAATAACCAAGCGGGCCCTATACATGATGCTACAAATTCTTAGGTTTATTGAAATCCCAAATTGTGACATATGACGAATCAGAATTAAGTATTGAGGTGGCTTAGGAACCAAAACAGAAAAAAGAACCAATGATTTTATTCTTAAATTTTTTCTTCTGGTTCGAACTCTCAAAGACGTGTTTTCGGTAAAAGACTTCTTGTAACTACGAGAAGTTATTGGAGTTCATCAATTATGAACGTTTAGTAAACGTTTAAAATATACATCGAAGACGCGACGCTACGATAAATAATTTAAGTAGCAGGGGCGGCTGGTGTCTCTGAAAATTGGTGGTTCACAAAGTGATCCATGCAACTTAATTTTTTAAAGTAACAGAATTTCTTTAAGCCTGACACTACAGACTGCTGTACACACAAGTTAACGGTAATTCACAGCATATAACACAAAATTCACAGCTCATAAGCACTCTAGAATATTTATCATATACATCGTTGTTAAAGTTCCTGTTAAAACATCTTGTTTTTGTTTTGACTATCTGTGTGATGTTCAGTTTCGGCGTGGGTCTTCCAAGTCGCTTAAGCTCAATTTTATCTTCTAAGGCCATGTTTGAAAAAGGATGTGCTAAAAGATACTTTATGGAATTCGTTGTTTCTTCTTATAACACAAGTTACCTGTATTTATATAAATATTTCTGATGCACTACTCAAAACACGGCAGACCTAACAAAACACGGCACAAACCATGTGGCTATGTACTCGTAGGTTACATTTAACATAGGTGCAATAGATGCCGCTGCTGTGATGAAAGAACGAGCAGGTTAGGCATCCACTATTCTCTGGCAGCTAGGTTAACCAACCACATGCAGCCATACGCCACGCATCGCCTCCCTACTTGCCTAGGCAAATTGTAGGTTCGTCCTGCCCTATACCACCCTATTGTATGCCAGTGGTTTGCATCTGGGAGTGAACTACTTGGCACCTGCAAACAATACAGCGCGCTCAGGTCCCCTGCACTAGACAAGGTCGAAATGAACTCCAAATGGAACATGTCATTACATTAAAGGGAGACCCAGCATTTTGGTTGTAGCGCAAACATGCTACCCCCTTCAGAAGCCGCCTCTGTTAAGTAGAAAACCGTTGCATCATTTATAAATAAAAGGAAAAAATTAATATATAGTAAATGGCTATATACATCAGTGGAAAAAGTCGCATGTAAAGAATAAAATGATGTCGAGAAATATACTTCCAAGTAAATTAAAACAGTATTAATTATTTTATTCCATATTTGCCCAAAAGTGAAATCTGTGTTTCTTTCCAAGCATCAAATTCAGCCACCCACAACACCCTGAATCAAGATATCCTTGCTACAGATCCTATATTCATGTGTTTTAGGATAGCTCTGTGAGCAGCCGCGGACTTCAACATTGTCAATCATCTAGTTCTTCTTTCATGACCAGCACAGAACTGTACTACCTATCCAAGTATGCATCTATTAGTAGCTATTGCAGTTAAGCAAAGTTTTTTTTTTCTGTTCCAACCTGCAGGGTACTCTTCCCCATAAATTTCTCTTCTCCCCAACGGCTTATTATTTTGAATTATTTGGTTCACAGAACTCATATGGTGTCTCTTTTACGGAAAAAATCTCTTTCCCATTTTTTTAGACCTCCCACGAGATCTCCTGTCAAAACTAGCCTTGAAAATAAACACCGGTTCCCACACATAAAATTTATGGCTGCGTCCGTCCTACTAGGGGGAGTAAAACGACTTTTTTAGAGTCCGATGCCAAATTGACAATACACACAACATTTTTGTTTTTCACATTTTATGTTCCTTTAATATTTAATTAATTAACTCGAGGAAGAGGGTACCGTTTCAAACTTTGGGAGACTTTCCTCCAGGTCTGTGCTAGTCAGCTGCTTTTTCTAACGTTGCCCAATATCTCCTGCTAAGGCATGAACGTGAATGTGCGTCTTATCTGTCTCACTTAAAACTGAAAATCCTGGAGCATGCTACCACAGCAGGACACCCATCAAGTTTTGTAACCTCTTTAAAGTAAATATGTAATTTTCATGATTATTACATATATACAGACGGTTCGCGTTACCAATTTGAAGATAGAATATCTGCAGTAGGATGTACTTTTGTTGTTTATGTAAACCAAACGGAACTAAATCACTCCATGTTTAAATTGTCACCTGAATGTTCTGTATTCCAGTCGGAGCTCTTAGCAATTAAAGAAGCTATAAAATGGTGTACTGTTAATGGGAACAGTGATTCACAATCAGCTCTACTCGCTATTAATGATAAATACAGTTTAAATTCATTAGCACATGAAATCAGAACCTTGCTTCAAAACCATCCAGGACATATTTGCATGGGATGGTTTAAAGGACACAGTGGAATTTTAGGTAACGAGAGAGCTGATTACTTATCTAAGAAGGCTGCAGAATCCAATCTTCCTGTGACATACTCTTTATGTCCTATTTCTAATGTAAGGAGAACAATACATCAACATATTTTTGAAGAATGGAACCAACAATGGCTAACAACTCCAAATGGAAGTTTAACAAAAACATTATTTTTCCCTAGTGTATATGACAGAGGAAAATGTGAAACTCTTGTACCAAATTTTGTTTGGACAGAATTTCTAAGTGGGCATGGTAAATTTGGTGAATACCTATCACGCTTTTACTTAACATCCAACCCCGAGTGCATCTGTGAAAAATTTCAAACTGTGGTTCATATCCTTTTCTGGTGGCCCATGTTCTGGAGAGAAAGCCAAGAATTAATATTCAAGCTAGACTCTCTAGGAACTGATTTTTCTGCTCCGCTCACATCTTTGCTAATGAAGCCACAACGGTATAAGTACTTCATGATGTTTATAAATCCAGTGTTTAAACGTCTGAAATAGTTTAAATTAATATGCATCAGAATAAAACATAATTTCTGCCTTCTAGTATTTAAAATATTTTTGTTAAAATTGTATATTTTTATGTATCAACTCTAACCCTAATATACCACTGTGTAAAATAGGGTTCAATAAATCCGGATAAATAAAAAAATATCTCCTGCAAAGTACTGAGAGCTCAAAATTTATACATACAAAATACCTCTAAAATCCCTGAAACACATTACCCCAGCCAGCTATAGGTAAAAAGCACACACAAGTCTGGGTTTGGAAGAACTGGGCGTTTCTTCTAAGAAGTAAGAAAGTAAAGCAAAATGAGAAAAACGTCAAGTTGTGGTGAAATAAAAATACCAAATTCATTCGCTTCTTTTTTTTCCAACCTGTAGAAGAACTGCATTTCCTTATATGTCAGGAAATTCTTGTATGCTTCTAGAGGAAATCTAATAAGGACTTTTCCGTCTTGCACGATGAATGTTGTAGTTCCTTGAAACGTGAAGAAAAAGATTACCTACTCAGCTTGTGGTGCACTTAATGCGGTGCCCGGAGAGACTATATTGATTTACGTTCTGGTGTCTGAAGCCGCGTTGTACTGAGATGACAAATGTTCTTTCCTGAATCCGGTTCAGATGCCATTACGAATCATTCTGCCACAAGGCTTTCTCCGAAATACGCTTATTTTACACTTCCTAGATTGGAATCATTTTTACTTGGAATGGTGCATACAGAATTTGCGTTGACTTCCATTCCTATTTCGCTCCGATTTCAGAAACATACGTTAAAATCGACGTTAGCAAATGTAACGTAACAATTGTCACAGCGCTAAGACTACTGTTAAATTTCTTGCATTTCACCCACCTGTTTTCTGACACGTGCTAACGCCAAGAAACTTCTAAATGTTACAGCTATAGAAGGCTATGGCTGAGTCGTATTAATTTCTGAAGTACTGCGATGTGCTTTTGTTTTCATTTTCGTCTGCACACAGCTAAAGCAATGGCCGTGAAAAAAAGCGTAAACAAAAGCTGTGAGACAAATTTCTCATCGATGGCGAAAGAATTGTTAATTGAAATAGTAACGAAGTGTAAGGATATCGTGTAAAACAATAGGATAAATGTAGTGAATGTAAAAGAGTAAGATGTCAACTGGGAAAATATTGGAAACGAATTTAATTCAAATGCATGTGTCACTGCTACAAGCACCAAACAACTTCGTTCAGTGTTATGTAAATTTAAAACGAGGTGCGAAGAAGGATGAGTAACTTTAAGATTTCAAGACGGGAGGTGGACAATGTGTTATCCACATTATTCAGTGAATTATAAAATCGAAAAGTTATTAATACTTGAAGCAAAGACGACATCGGCTTATTCCTTTCTATGCATTTTCTGACTTAGTATTACGTAAATGCTACTTGAACGTTTCAAGACGGTAGGTGGACAATGTATTATCTACATAATTCAGCGAATTATAAGATAGCAAAGTTATTAATACTTGAAGCAAAAGCGAGATCGGCATATTCCTTTCGGTGCAAGTTCTAACCTCTCTTGTACTTCCACAGTACTTCCCCAACTTGTTTCGATAGTCTACACCTCTGTAGAATAATTTCTTCTGATAGCTCCTCAAAATCATTTCTCCTCATGGGCCGTACTCTATTACGAATGCCATTTAGACGTATTGATTTTCTTGTAAGCCAAAGACAAGAATTACAATCCGATAATTAGGAATCATGTTTAACTTTGTGAGCCTTATAGTTTGTAGCGTATCCGTCCGTCCATCCGTCCGTAGTGCTGGCTGGCTCTATAAAGCCAAAAGGTTTTGCTGCGTGCCCATCCGTTAAGGGTTTTACCGCAGGTAAGGTTTTATGTTGGGGGTATTATAGAATGTGTTGTGGGTTTTGAGATGGGTTTTTGTTTTTGAGGTTATAATTTTGTACCTTCAGGCTGTGGAAATGGATGCAATACCTTGCACCCTCGTGTTTTAATTTTTAAAGTTTGTTATTTGGTTGGAAAAATGTTGATGCCAAACAGCTTAGAATATGTGGAGCTCAGCTTTAGCTGCTGTTCGGATTAGCTCCTGGGTTATCTCGGATGTCCGCAAGCCATGCGGGGTAACCGGAACAGTCTAGAACGGCGTCTAGTGGGGTCACAACCTCCCAATGATCTAATAAGAGTGCTTCTATGCCTGGGTAAATTAGCGTATAATTTTGAAGCCCGACGCCTAATTTCATCCTCCACGTACGGAAGACCTGAGGCCTCTTGTAGCAACCTGGTAGGCAAATAAGGACCCACAGAATATATAGGGCGCAGTCCTCTATTCTGTGCACGTTGAAGCCATGCCAGTCATCTATCTACAGCCATGCCCCAGATCTCGCAGGCATATAGCATCACTGGAGTTACCAGAGCTCGGAAGAGGTATAATTTCAGAACAACCGACATTGAGGTCGACCCCAGCATTGGATACAGAGATGCAATTGCTCCCTGCACCATCGCAGATAGGTCCCGGATGTGCTGGCGAAAAGTTAGACCTCTGTCCAAATTGACTCCTAGGTACTGGACAGAGTTAGTCCACTCTATCCTTCGACCTAGCGTATCCGGTGTTGTTTACCATGTAGGGGAGGGGATCCGTCCCCTTCAGCTGCCGTGGTGCGGGCGATGCGTACCCTTGGCGTAGAACCCTTCCCGTAGGGGAGGGGATCCGTCCCCTTCAGCTGCCGTGGTGCGGTTGCTGCGGAACCTTAGCACTCGTGGTACCTCTGACGTTACTAGAGGAACCCTGGGCCGTACATTCGAGCCCCTCTCTCTGGGAGATGCTTGGATTGGGTTGGTCTCGAGGGGGCAGTGGTTCCCGATACCCGTGGGTACATCTCTTGACGGGGTTGAGGGAAGCCATCAATATTTCCGGGTACTAGCCTGCATAGCTAGTAGAAGGTGTGCTAGGTCGCCAGGCGGCCCTACCGAGGTCATATCGGTAGCCTTCGCTTTCTGGTGTTGGCGCGCGTAAGTGGCGTATCCACTTCAATCCCGTCTTATGCCCTTGGGCCAGATGGGGGGCATGTTAGTAACCCAGGTCTTGTCCTATGGAAAGCCCCATGGAGGTCACCGGACGCCCTTTGGGACAGCTGGGATACTCCCTAGTTTAAAGAGGCCCGTGTCTTAGACTGATAGGGGTAGGACCTCTGGACTCAACTCAACTGTTTACCATGTTGGCTTTCATTTCTTAAGAACATGTCGAAGACATTAAATATAATTGTTTTTGTTTAATGCTTAAATCACTTGTTTCACTTTTTCTACTGACAAAGGAGATGCGAACGTGTTCAGTTCTCGGTTATGCAGAAAACATAATGAATAATAATATTATAACTATTAATGCCAAATGGCATAAGAAAATATAAAATTACAGGCACCAAGAGGTAAAACAGAGGGTAATAAAATTTTGGAATGGAACACGAGGAGTTTAACTCAAGTTGAAGTAGCAGAGTGTTGAAATAGCCTGTACAAAACCATTTAGCCAACGCTACCTTGCTAGCAGAGCTTCCTATAAGAATAAGTAACCGCAGAACCCAGGATTCACCTCGGACATGCACACGGTTTTTGCAGCTTCCTACACATGTATTATTTTATCTTGACAGGAATCCTGCGTGGTAGGGATGAGTAGTAACTGTGGTGGAGATAGTGCACCTATCGCCACAATGGGTCACATGCGTAAGATTACGAGAGGGGAGGGCGCTGCATAAGGTGACTAAAAACAAATTTTATTCTCAAAGCCAGTTTTGCAACTCTTATAAACTGAGTTGTAATTCTTACTATGGTAGTAATCTCCACGCTTTTGTTGGATCTTAAATAGTACATAGGCATTTGGAACAAAACCGTGTTCACCTCCAGCAGGCTTGACAAACAACTGTCGGCCTTTCAATATCGCTGCAGAGTCCCTGTAACGTATTTCATTCCAGGCATATGGTCCAGTATGTGCTGTATTTATATACGTTTCATCCATTTAAACTATATAAACTTCACTTCAATATCTCCGAATATTTCGTAAATACTTAAGCCTTTTTGCACGTATGGTGCAATGTTCGATTAAAATTTGTCACGCTTTTTTTTTTCAAATAATCCTAGCTTCAAAAGAATTCTTCTTAATGTTCAGGCACTGCCTTGGAAGTCAGTAGAATTTTTAGCTTCATAAGCACTTTCTTCAAAGTTGGTCTTTACTTTTCTGTGCTTTAAAAATTATTCATAGTTCGCCTAACTACTTCTGAATTAAAACATCCAAATTAGATGTTGTGCATGTTCTTAATATTTGTTTATTGGGCATAGAGAAGGACGTTGCTGCACTAGCACCAATGGCTTTTCTTTCCTTAATAACTGTCCTAAACTGCTTTCAGACACAACTGCTGCCTCAGATACCCTTCTCCAGATTTTTATAGATGACCCAGACCATTGTTCCTTTGTTACAAATCTATGGATATTGGTTATTACTTCTGGTGTTTTTAAATGTAGCACTTTATTTCCTAATGTGCTGCTAGGAGCCGTCATTTATAAATGCTCTCTTGGAACCAGGACAAAAGCACATTTTGAAACAAGCTGTAGTGTTACCGAGTAGCTCTGCACGTGTTTAGTTGCTCGCAACTGGTACGCAACTGACCTGCCCTCCCCTCCAGTTGCAACCGTTCTGAGGTGGACTCATCCAGATACCACTGCGCATCGCTCTGCACTTTTCAAGATAAAAAAATACATCTGTACTCTGATTTGAACTCGTTTTGGTAATTTTAATGCAAGTGAAAAAACTGCATCCGCCATTACAGTTGTTGTATAAGCTAAAAGCCGCCGAAATTTGCGACAGAAGCGAAATCAATGTACTTAATACGTAGCTATTTGACATGGCTGTACAACGATAACACGTGCTGGCTGAAGATTTAAATCCAACTGATCACACTGTGTATATCTGCCAATTTATGCTCCAATGTTACTGTCAACTGATGCATGTAACAGGTTGTTCGTTTAGGAGTGTATTGTAACTTTGTGGCTTCGTAGAATAAGAAGGCCGAGTTGCAGAAATTAAAAATCTCTTTTATTTCCTTAGCAATACACTGTCCAATTCTCACGTAACAACATCACGTATACACAGTCTTCCAAGGTCGATGACAAAAACAACAGTGATAGCAGATTAGCTCTCGTTACAATGACACTTCCAGCTGTCTCTCCGTCTACTCTGTTTCACAACTAACTGACTGTCCTGCTAGCGTGTCACAATCCCTTTTATATCTCCATTCATGATTACCAGACTGTTTCGTGAATTACTAGAAGTTTCTGGAAACAAGGCATCTAGTTGCATAATTCGAACATTCTATCACCTTCCAGAAACGTAACTTAATCTACCCGGCGAGGCCTTTCACTTAGTTATCTTGCCTTCCGGTACTATCTGTTTACACAAGTTCGTTATCTACGTGAAACCTATCCGTATATTATGTGCCAAGCCGCCTTATCCCGATCGGGTTCGCTTCTTCTTCTTTCTCTAACTCCTTTGTGCTGTTAAGCGTGGAGTACAAGCCTCTTCTACCCATTTCCTCCACTTTTCTCGGTCCATTATCGTTCTCTTCATTTCTCTCATGGTTTTCCCTCTATCCTTCCCCATCTTCTCAATGTATTCCTGATACAACATGAGTGGCCTTCCCCTAATTCTTTTACCTTCTGGTCTTACTTCTAAATATTGTTTCGGTTTTCTTTCTTCTGATATGCGGAGTACATGTCCATACCATTTAAGTTTTCTTTTTTCCAATATTTCTTTAACGGAGTGTGTACCCAACTCTTCCCTTATTGTTACATTTCTAATCATATCTCTTCTTGTCTTCCCCACAGCTCGTCTTAAATATCTCATTTCTATAGATGTTATTTTGCTTTCTTGTTTCTGTAGGAGAGTCCAGCTCGCTGCTCCATATAATAGAATTGGTATTATTATTGTTTTAAATACTATAATTTTTGTATCCTTTGTTATTTCCTTTTTTCCCACAATAGTATTATTAATCTGATAGTAGACCGAATTGGCCTTTCTTATTCTGTTTAAAATTTCCTGCTCTATTTTTCCATCCTTATTTATAATTGTACCCAGGTATTCATAACTGTCTACCTGTTCTAAGATTGCATCATTATATTTAATTTTAAAGTCTTCCTCTTTCCTTCCTATATACATGGTTTTACTTTTGGGTATGTTTAATTCTAAACCTTTTCTAGTTAACTCTTCTTTCCATTCATTTAGCGCTAATTGTAAATTATTATTACTATTTGCTATTAATATGATGTCATCAGCATATATCAACGCTTGTGTCCAAACTGGTCTTAAATTTCTATATCCTATCATAGTTCTTGCTGTTCTTCTTTTGCAAATTTTCCATATTTCATCCATCACAATAATAAATAAGAGTGGGCTGAAGCTATCTCCTTGTTTAACTCCCCTATTCATCAGAAATGGTTCTGATTCTTGTCCATCTAATCTTATTATCCCTTTTGGTTCTTGATAAACTGATTTTATTGCTTCAATAAAATTCATAGGTACTTTTTTGCTCTTTAGAGCTCTCCAAATTTCTTCCCTAGGTATTGAATCAAATACTGCTTTCAAATCTAAGAACCCTAAATAAGTACCCTTTCCTCTATCTATAGCTTTCCCTATTATCATTCTCAATGAGAAAATTAGGTCTTGGGTTTGTCTACTCATTCGGAAAGCAGCCTGTTCTTCTTCTAAATCTTGTTCTGCTATTTTGCTCAATTTCTGTTCCAGGATTCTAGTGTACACTTTATATACAACCGGGGAGAGACATATAGGTCTATAGTTTAAGCAATCACTTTGGTTGCCTTTTTTATGTATTGGAACAATTACATAAAATTGATCGGGTTCGCGAGAGTATTTAAAGGTTTGTGGGAATATACGCTAATTAATAAGAGGTTTTAAACTGTCTAAAATTGCTACGGCAGCTCTCAATATCTGGGTATAATGTTTTTGCAATCGACATACATACCGTTAGAAGGCACTCAGGATTGGTGTAAGCCACATTTCCTCTTATCACGTTGCATACATTCTTAGAGGCACGGTGTGACGTTGCTAGCATTTTCTTGAAGTACAATCTGTTAGAATTAGCAACACTATTGTTTTCAGAAAAACAAAAGCAGCTCATACTACTCGTAAAATGTCTGAGAAAATTACTCTTCTTTAAAGGGTTACTAAACTGAGATTTATGTGTCTTCTGCTACCACAAATGGCACTTAACTCATATAACAGTACTCTCCAGATTTCTGCACGTATTTAGCAGTGTTACTGACCCTTGTAAAGCATTAATTCCTTTAATGTGTCTAAACAAAGGCTCTTTGTTGCACTGCCAATTCCAGACAGATGGAGGTTTACAAACAATGTAGCAAATGGAATACAGCTCACATTAGATGTTGATTTTCAGCTGGACAGTATCACGAGACACTGGTCTGCTTAAACGCTTTCCCACAGGTAAATACTCGGCCGTGTGAGTTCTGTAGAATTTGCGGTACTGGGAATGCGCTATTCCCTTCGAGGTTAGGCTTTTATCAAAATATTGTTGAATCAACGGCAACATTTCCCGTATTTCCCACCGGTAAACTGTCGCCACAACAGTTACTGAATTACAGTTGGAGATAGTCTAGAAATGTAGCCTAGTGAAAAATGCTCCAAAATCTTGAGTTCTCTTAAAGTAAATAGTTCTGAATCTTGTGTTTTGACAGAAAATAACCCTGGTAAGTTGTACGTGTAACGAGTTAGTGCCATAAGAAGTACTCTCTTCGAGGAACTATGGAATTTATCGTCAAAATAAGAGCTTAACCAGTCGATGTAATGGTTGCAGTTCAAAACACATAACTCCTTATTAGGCAATATAATAAATTAATATTTTATATGTGATATATTTATTGTGCATATTCTAAAATTGTACAGTTTATAACTTTAGGCTACATTTCTTTGTCTTTACCTTGTTGCTACCTTGGCTTACATGACACCCTGGTCTTCTGCTGTGACAAGTAGCTCTTAACCTCTATACCTTCTTAATGACTTACTTAGTCCCTTTCTTCCCCCTCATCTTCCTTTCTTAAATTCTTTACATTTCTGGCCCATATTTCTTTTACTTTCTGCAAAAACTCACCAATACTTCTTACCTTCTTTTCCTCCCTGCCCGTTAAAATTTTTATAGCTGCTACCCTCTACTTTCTCCCATTTTTCTTCCCAAACCTTTTTTCACCATATTGCAACCTCCTCGCATTCTGTTACATAGTGTTCTACACTTTCTTTTCCCCCACACAATTCACAAATTCCCTTTTCCCTACCTCTTATCCCTCTTAGAAATATTATTCCTGGTCTCATCCATGCTAGCCCTTCTCTCTCTTGACTATTGCAGTAATCTACATATGCTTCTTGTCCCTAATTTCGTTTTATTTTCTTGTAAATTTCTAATGATTTCATATTTTCTAGATTTCCCCATATTTCCTGTTTTTCCACATCTTTTATTCTGCATTTTACTAATTTACCCACATCGCCTGCATTTATTTACTCTAATCTCCATATATCTCCCATTCCTATTTTGTCCATAATTCCTGTTATCTCTGCCCACCAACTACAGTTACATTTTGGGGAGGCAGATACACTGAAAGCTACTGAGACAGTAAATTAAACGCAAAAATATATCGCGGGACAGTTAAAATGTTCATCAGATGTTTTGCCTCTATCCGTAATCTTAGCGAAGAAGCGCTTAAATTGTTATGCATTTGTTAATACCGACACACAAAATTTCGCCCTGATCTCTGAAATAACAAAAAAATTGTGAGCACCTCGGCGCAGCCACAGTTTGCACTAGTTTCTGGCTAAACCCATGAGCTTGCGAGTAAGTTTGGTGAGTAGCATATGCAGCAATCAGCTCCTCATTCTAAGCCATTAACTCGCTAGGTTGACCTCAAACCGTGGCAGAGGCAAATCGTCTCTCCTATTTCAACTCTTAACGAGTAAAGAAAAACAAAACAGGAATACAGAAATTACATTTGCCATGCAAAAATATTATCTTAGTATATGATGAATGAAGTATCTTCTGCTTTCGGCTTCTTGCTTATATGGTTATTCTATATACAAATAGCCAGGAGTCAGCTCGGCCATTTCTTATAGGGTGAGTAAATCCCTGAAAGATAGTAGATTCTTATGCTGGTTGTCATTTATTTCCTACTTATCTATGCTTAATTAAAACTAACTTATCACTTTTTGTCTATAACACAATATTTGTTTCCCAATTTTCTTCATTCTTCTAGATTACTGTAATCTAATGTTTCTGTTAATATTTATTTACATTTATCTAACAAAATGTGTTATCCGGGATTTTCGGCCGTGGTCGATTGGCTGAAATAGCACTTGACGTTTCGCCCATCTCTCCCCTGGACGTCTTTAGAGGTTAACGACCCAGACAGGGTGTTTTGGAGTGCGGGAGTTATTCTTTTTTTTCTCATGACTGAAGAAAGAACAAATGCATCGCACATAGGCATGCTTTTTACATCCTGACATCACTTCTGTTGGATATCCTCTATTTGTGTTACAGCTAAAGAAGTGTGCAAAAATTTCACTCAGAAATGTTTATTCCGTTAACTGTAAGATAAAGGAATAATATTTTGTAAGCGTAGTTTGTAAAAATGGGAAGAGAAAGCTCTGTTATAAATAGACCGCGAACAAAATGCATTTGGAAGGATGGCTTACCGACTCTAGCATTCCCCCTCTACCGTCATTTCTGGTTTACACTCCTCCATTGCGTAGGCTGTACTGTACAACTGTTTCACTCGCTTTCACATTCGCTCTTTGAATTTTCTGCCGAATCACTGCTTAGTTCCTCAGGGTTTAAAGAAACTATGATGCTACTTATTTGTTAATCGATTGTGAGGTCATGTCCGAAGTCGTCATTTTCTTTTAACTTTGATAATCAAGACAACATTAAAATACACGCGTTGGATATGGCATGGGCTTTGTCGTATGCACGAAGGGAGGGGTGGGAGTCACGTGATGCTTGGATGGTGAGAAGGGAGGAAGGCTCTCCTCGCGCATGCGCATACCGACTGCATTTTGTTTGCGGTTTACCTGTAGTATAAGAGCGATAACAGTTTTCATTTCGTGTCTCCACTGAACAGCACGTCAACATAGCGCAGTATGCTGACGACGTGCTGCTATTTTCCACAAACAGACACCCACGCAGAACCTTCAACCCCATTCAACGATATTTAAACTCCTCCAGGATTGCTGCACGCTTTGGCGATTGTCCATTAACAGGGAGAAAAGCCAAGCAATACTGTTCACCAAGCGCCGCTTTCCCGCCAATTTCCCCACATTCACCTACTTTGGGCAAGGGATTAGGTGGGAGAATTCAATCAAATACTTGGGAGTCAAGCTGGACAAGGGCCTAACATTTCCGGAACACATCCAGGAGCAAGCACATCGGTCATGTGGTGCCATGGCATCACTATACCCTGTGCTTAGGTCTGCGATGTCTGTTTCCCTAAAGTTGAGCCTTTTTATGGCTCTGGTACTCCATAATCATCCCCGTAGGGGAGGGGATCCGTCCCTTTCAGCTGCCAAAGTGCGGGCGCTGCGGACCCTTAGCACTCGTGGTACCTCTGACGTTACTAGAGGAACTTCGGGCCGAACAGCCGAGCCCCTCCTTCGGGAGTTGTTCGGATTGGGATGGTCTCGAGGGGGCAGTGTGTTCCCGATACCCGTGGGAGATTGGGTACGTCTTCGGACGGGGTTGAGGGAAGCCATTAAGTCTCCCGAGTACTAGCCTGCAAAGCTAGTAGAAGGTGTGCTAGATCACCAGGTGGCCCCACCGAGGTTTTCGGTAGTCTTCACCTTGAGTGTTGACGCGCGTAAGTGGCGTATCCACTTCCATCCCGTCTTGTGTCCCTAGGACCAGATGGGGGGGCTTGTTAGTCTCTAGGTCTTGCCCTATGGAAAGCCCCTCGGAGGACGCCGGGCGTCCTTTTGGGACAGCTCGGATACTCCCAGGTTGAAGGAGGCCCGGGTCTTGTACCTATGGGTTCAAGGCTAATGGGGGTAGAGGCTCTGGACTTAAACTCCATAATCATGCTCTATGCGTGCAAAGTCTGGGGTATGGCCGCAGGCTCAAACCTGGTACTTCGAATTATTTATTCTGTATGCGCAAGGTTCCCCGTAAGACTACTTCACGAGGCTTCATCCCTCCGCTATGTGGAGGAAGAACTTAGGCGCAGGGCCACCAAATTTTTCGAGAGTTTGCCTCACCATCAGGGCGCCCTAGTCAGATCCCTTGGGGACTATGTGCATCGTGAGCGTCACTTAAAGCGACACCGGTTACCCCGCATGTCTTGCGGTCATTACCGGTAACCACATGATCCCCATTCGTGCCTAAACTAAATTACAGCTATCCAATATTTAATTTGGAAAACTGAAAATTCTACTTACCTTCTTCAAAATTTATTAACTAATCCACCAGCGGTGCACACTGTCTGTAGCACCCGGTTCACCATTCTTCGAGGAGCAACAAGCTACCTCCCTTCTATACACCCACTTAATTTTCACCCATCATCCTACAACTTCCACATCCCTACATTACGTGGTAAAGCTCTTTCCAGAGCAGGTACACGATTTGACCACCCTTCGGGCTGTTCCAAACAGCCTGCCAGCCTGCATGAATGAATTCCGTGTCTTCGTACCTCTATTGCGGTAATCATGCATGGACATTCTATAAAGTATATAAGTGACCTGAGTGATGTGTGTATCACACAGTCATGGTTTAGACTCAGTAATTTGTAAGAGTGATCATACAATATTGTGATAAAAGTGTGGTAGATACATAATTGGACAGCCAAAAAGAGTTTAGAAATACCATTAGAATTTGAGGAGATACCTGAATGCATTAAATGCATATGTATGTATACAGTGAATAATGAAAATACTGCTTATACTAATATAAAATTAGTAATTTAATAACAGCTGCTGCATATAATTGTTCCAATAACAAGATCAACAGGTTAACGCTGGCGATGAAGTAGCTGTAATTATCTACGCCCGAATATTTGCCATAAAACCCTATATACGGTTAATACATAAATTAAACTCCATGCAAATGTTTTCACACACAGAAAGCCTCTATCGTTATAAAACATATGTTTGGAAACCGGTATGTACGTGCTTAATTGATGAAAGGGATATCAACTTCGATGATCTCATCACGTTTTAAAACTACATACATTGGCTATATGTAACATGCACTTCAACTAGTATAGCACTTTAAACCCCATTGTGGCTACCACCTCCAGGAGAAAGAAGTGGAGTAAAGTGACAACAGAGAACTCAGAAAACAACAGAGTCACTAACAGGCGCGAAAGGTCCTAGCAGTTCCAGAGTCGAAGACCTGTCTCACTACTGGGCTGCCTAGAGAGGACGGTGAACGACCGGTCGACCAAGCAGCCCTCTGGAATCCTTAGAGAGCTCTCTTTCCTTTGAGGAAACATCGGTGCCATTTGTTCTGCGCTGTCATCCAGAAGCAGAGTGAGAAGGAATGAAATTAAAGGGAATTGACGCTAAGAAAAAATACCGTAGATGAGAAACCATTCCAGCATTTGTCTACCAACCAGGGAAAATCAGAAAAACTTTAAGTTCAGACTGATGGTGAACGGGAATTGAACTTTAGACATTCCGATTGAAAGCTTCACAAGTTACTGCAAAGCAATCTCACTCTGTTTGAATATTTATTGGACTTCAACAGATAGGATACGATTCGAATTGTGTAATGACTTTGATTTAGATTAGGTAGCATATGCTGCGACTTCACAGGTTCACAATATTTTGACCTTGTGGGTTCGTAGAATTAAAGGGCCTAATTGCAGAAATGAAAAATCTCAGTCTACAAAGGTCGATCACAATAACAAACAGTGACAGCAGAATACATCGGTCGTTAACGTGGCTCGCCAGGTCTTCAATGCGCTCACCCAGCTCCGTGACGTCCTCCTTTACGTCGGCCAACTGCTCTTCAAACTTTGCGGCGAGGGTCTCATTCGCCGCTTTCATTTCCGTGGTCAATTCCGTCATCTTCGCGGTCATTGTCACGGCCAAATTGCTCTTTGCAGCTTCCGTATTTGTTAATTCAGTCTTCATTTGTTCCATCTTCTCGCTGATGTCGTTAGCCGCCTTCATTTATTTCAACTCTGCGGCCAGGTTGACATTCGCCGCCTTCATTTTTTCCATTTTCTGTAGAATCTTTATTAATGCAGCCTCCGTGGTGGTAATATCTCGCTTCCTGACACCAGTTGTGACGTTTTGGGTTCGTAGAACTGAAAGGCCGAGTTACAGGAATTAAAAATCTCCTTTATTTTCGTATAAATATTCTTATAGATTACAGTAGCATTGCGTTACGTCACCATCAGTCTACCAAGGTCGATCACAGCAACAAACAGTGATAGCAGATTACATCCTTAGCTCTCGTTACAACCCTTCCAGCTGTCTCTCGTTCACAACTGTTTCAAAACTCACTGTTTTAAAACTACTCACTTTCCGAGGCGTCACGTCCATAATTGTTCTAAAATAAAACATGAAACAGGAACTTTGGTCCTTGGATCAATTATTTATTTACTAATATGTTTAATAATTACTCATAAATTTAAGAACTTTAAATAATTATGTTAGGTAAAGCAAAATTGTAGACTTGAAGAAACATTGTGATGGACTTGGGCAGACATACGTGAGAAATCCTGCACTCCCGGACGTGTGTGGTATGCTAGCTATTTTACGTACCGTTATACAGGTCAGTAAACCCTTAGTTTTTGCTAGTGCCGCGGTGCTGCGTGTATATAAGAGGGTGGTAACCCCTACTCATCCCTCAGTTGCTACTTAGTTGCTACTCAGTTGTTGCTCATTGCAGTATTGTATACATGCGTCAGGTGTGTTCGACGAAGTACAGCGTCTAATAAAATGTACTGTAAAATGTCCACCGGAAGTGCAGTTAATCAAGTGCCCGGGTTCCACGAACGCAAGGACGAATAAAAGCAGTTAAGAGATTATCGTTGGTTTGTGTTGTCTCAACCGTAACCCCTGAGAACCCGAAAAAAAAAGAATCCATGCAGGAGAAGCCGCTAGAGCCCAGGGTACAGCAAACAGCCGACGACGACGTGGAGACCGAGGAAGGAGTCCCGACGTCGACCCAGGTACCTGCAGCCGAGAGGCAGAGAGGTAGTACTGCCGCAACCAGAACCCGTACAATCTCTATCAGTCCAGAAATTTCCGGCAGAATAAAGAAACAAAATACTCTTTCACATTCCAGAAGCGTAACTTAATCTATGCCGGCAATTCCTTTACCTCAGTTATCTTTTGCTTGCCGGCGCTTGTTTACAATAGCCGCGCTATCATTAACTGCTTAGCAAGGCTCATTATTACCACGAAACTTTATCCGTCAACTGTTTTCTTATTTATGCCGAAACTTTTATGCCTGTTACCGTGACAATATGATACAAAACATCATACTTTTATAAATACTGAAATTTTAAATATCCAATTTATTTGTAAAATCATATATTTCCATTAACTATAAACGTCACTATTCTAAAAATATTAAGTAATACTCTGAGTGAACCGAAATTACTCGCATAGCTGTATCACTCATTAGATGCCGCTGTAAACTGTAGCCAATGATATGAGTGCAAAAAGTTGCATAAAAGCTTTCAACAGAAATTATATCAGTGACCCGCTCAGTACGCTGGACTGTAGTAAATAAAATCAAAGCCCCCCATTTATTAATCTCAGGGCTGAGTTGCACAAACGAAACGACCATTTTTTTGCGAGGGGGAAAATCTAAAATTACGACCGACCTCGGGAAAGAGAAGTTATTGCCTCCTTTATTTGCCTGTCTCTGGCTTCCTCGAACGATCTCGGCAGTTCATTACAAGATACGTATCAGAAAAATATTTAAATCCACGACTCTATTATTAAGGACGACTTGAACATATATTTTTGATGAAAAGGGATTTTTCCCTTTCATAACTGCGATGTTAATCTCCTATTGGATATCACTTGGTGGGGTGTTTTCTGAAAGTAAAATATAGAAAGTGAAAATATAAGGTATTCCTTTTAATTAAGCTCTCCTTATTCAAGTCTTCTTAGATCTCATTTTTCCGTAATATTGTCAACTCTGGGAAGCTGAGTCCCCACATAAAATTGTTGACTGTTGCAAAAGCTATATATCATATTTTATAAATATAGAAATAAAAATTAACACACTCTTGGAATGTATACTATTACATAATATATTTTTCTTTTTTTTTCTTTTTTTCTTTTTTTTCTTTTTTTTTCTTTTTTTTCTTTATATTTTTTTATTTTATTTATTTAAAACTGGAATGGGTACCGGGTAAGAATTTTTTTTCTTTTTCTTGTTTTATTGGCTTGTACTGTGAGACAAATGAAGGGTTCTATTTGCTTAGATGGTTATTAGATCTGCATTTGTTCCAAGTGATAAATGTATGGCTCCAGAGAACGCAAGGTTTTCTTCCGTATATAGGCCCATCTCTGCTCTTTCAAAAATATACGTAAGTGCTTTCCTAACACAGTGTCTCCTCGCCGTACTTTTAGCAGCCAATGTAGTGTACCAGCAACCAACCACACTGCAAAATTATGAAATTTCATGTCTTTGAAACGAAACTCCAGTTGTAACAGCTGTGGTTACAACTGGACGAATTTTATGTAATGTGTCTCGGATGGAGGTCCAAATCTAGTCAGCCCACTGACGGTAGTACAAGCGATGCTCAAGCGTATCTTAGCAGAAATGTAAGTTTCAGAGTTTATAGTTTTCCCTAATTGATTCATAGAATTCTATTAAACAAGGTGTGTTTAAAGCAGCGTAAAAAGTCTTAGAAATATATTGTATTTTTCCATAATTTGTTTAGAATTTTTGTTCCTTACCAAAAAGCTAAAATATAAACATTGTTGCACAAAGTATTTCAAAGCTGTTTGATTTTAAAGAATATGCCTCTGTTATTTTTTATATTTAGAACAATATTCCATATGTCTTAATTTTTTACAGTCCTTTATCAAATATATGCACAAGGAATGTGTGTGCGTGCGTGTGTGTGTGTGTGTGTGTGTGTGTGTGTGTGTGTGTGTGTGTGTGTGTGTGTGTGTGTGTTTAGTTAAACTCGTACAATAGTTCACTTAACCCATTTGTTTTAGAAACCATTTGTTTCATTCAACCCAGGGAAAGACAGGTAGTGGCGATGTGACGTCAGCTCCGGCAGCCCTAACCGCCAAATATGCTCCCGAACGTAACGCAGGTTAGTGTGTGACGTCACCGTGAAAGGAAACGTATCGGGTATTAATATGTAAAAATCACATCGTGGGTGTTGTAACATTAATTCTGACTGCTTTAATTACACAATTGGTCACAGTTTATAAAAAAATACATTTTGGCTCTGTGCTATGAGAAAATATATAAAACTTCAACTCGTAGTTTATCTGAAGGTCAGTCATCTTATAAAGTAAATAAAATAGAACATAAAGTAACTTTCTCTGCAAATTAGAGGAGACCCACTCAGAACAGAATCACGTGGGCACTTTCTGCTTCGTTTATCTTTAGTTTATGAATGTCAGGACGTAATCTATAGGAAATTTGTAATCAAAAGCTGCATTTTAGATTGTTAACCGACAAGGTACTTCGAGATATGGACTTAGGTAATTTCATAACAGAAATAAAAAATTGTTCGCACACATGTCGAGACAAACATACACAAAATCCGTGCGGTAAGTGAATACAACCTCAGAAATCTGGTTTGGGGCACATTCTTGTAAAAATCAGCCAACTCTTCCTTGTGTGTATATTTCTCCTTCAATAAATAGTCACATTGTAAATTTAACAGTTCAATTAGGTAGTGGCAGCTACATGCTTGTCATCGAATGTGCTACACCTGACTGAACCCTCAGATTCTGTCCTCAAAGCGCCATTTATACAGGCAACTTGGTGATACACTGCTCTTGCGTTACGTCAGACTCACTGTACGCCTCGATCCCAGCTGAAATACGTTACAGCTCTTGAAGCTGTCTTCCTCTGACTTAACCCAACTTTTAGAATCTGTTTCTGAAATTGCTATTCAAAAAAAAATGCTAGAAGTATGTGAACAAAGTATACAAATAGAAGTTATTCAATGGTGCATGGAAAAATTGACAAAATACTTTTAAAATAAGTTCAGAAATTATTCATTAAAAGTTATTCCTTTTAAATTTATTGTCCAAAATCAGTGACACTTAGCCTTAGGCGGCAGACGGGATGGCAGGTTTGCCTCCATATACTTTTCGCCGAGCTATTAATGCATTCATGGGACTAAACAAATGAACCTCTCTAATGCTTGGTTACCTACAGGAGTCCCGGCTCTGTAGCACAGCGTTTCTGCCTCAAGTTTAAGAGGTCCCCAGTTGGAATGTCCATCAAGTTTTCATCTGGGTTTTTTCCCTTATCTTGAAAGACGAATGTAGGGTATGATTCCACCCATTTCATTCATCGTCCGATATGGCTTAACGTTAGAGAACGTACTTATAAAAAAAAATCTGTAAGAGAGAACGATAAATGTTTCAAGCACAAAACAAGTAGATCTAAGTACAGCGACAAGGTTAGAATTTCTCTTTTTTGTGTGTTCTGAGTTCATCTAACTCATGCCGAATCACCGAACTATGAAACCACTATTTGTGAATTTAGTTTCTCCAACTTAAATTATAGTTACAGTGAAAATATACACTTTGTAATACCTGAATAAGTTGCTCCGATTCAGGACGTTCTCCTTGTTTCAAAGTGGACCAGTCCAGTTGTCGAAAGAGCTTTCCCCTGATATTTTATTGCAGTACTTTTAATGTGTATACAGTTCAAATTTCCCTTGAAATAAAATTCAAATGACGTGAGTTAAGAGCTCCTTAGCGTGCCTTAACCTCCGAATAAAACTTCTCTTCAAGCATTTTGCGAATGAAAACTGATTCCTCAGTGGAATGCTGTTGCTGGAGATATGAAAACAGGCAAGCAATACGTGAACATATTATTCCTGTAGCATTCTTACGATGTCTGAAAAATATATTGGCCATTTGCCGCACTCTCAAACCCCATTTTCTCGATGCTTAATGGATCTTCCTGCATTACGACTTTCTCTGAGGTACAGTACTATTTAACCTATATCAAACATGGTTGTGTAAATGGAACCTGTTTCATCAGGGAAAGTTATTAAATTTGGATCAATTACCCTACAATTAACATTCCGCAAAATGCACTTATGTTTATCCAAGTGGTAGCAATTTGTGGACTTCATTGACCTTCTATGCTTTCAATTGCTGGGTTATTAACTCGCCGCGCTGAGCACATTCAAAGCACAGTGTTTTCTATGCCAGCATTTTAAAAATATTTTAACGAGGCTATCTTAATGTTTCTGTAATATTTTCCAATTTTCTCACTAGATAGACGCATTTTTTAAATTTATTTACGAGATTTTTTATGTTATCTCTGCTAGGAGAAGGCCGCGCCGTGGCTCAGTGGCTAGACCACTTGGCTCTCACTAAGGTGGCCCGGGTTCGATCCCAGGCGACCGCAAAGTGAGATTTTTGGTGGACAACACGGCGCTGGGGCGGGTTTGCTCCGGGATCTCTGGTTTCCCCCGACATCTCATTCCACCGGTGCTCCATCTTCATCTTATGTATCATCAATGTCATCGCCTGCAGTGCCGTATGTAGTAAAAGCGGGCGTTAAACACTACAGATTTCATGTCTTCTAGGAGAAGAACAGACTGAAAATTCTGTTGAAATAACATCGTAACTTCAACGGAAGCTATGTTATCACATACCAAGCAAAATCTTTTTTTGTAATTTACGTCCTCCAACGTTAAGTCATATCGGACTGTGAATGAATGGGGTAAAATGATACTCAAATGAATCCAGGGCCCATGGAGCTTAGAGTAACCCGACATTCGTCTTTTAGGATAAGGGAAAACCCCGTAAAAACTCGGGACCTCTTGAACGTGAGGTAGACATGCTACCATCTGCGCTACCGAGGCGGGCATCCTTTCTTGTGATATGTTTTCCCGTAATAGTTTTAAACGGAGATTGAAAGCGCTTGTACATGTAATACTAAGAGAACTTTGAGTGTTACACCAACTTAACTAAGACAATGGAGCAAAAGGGTGTAAAACAAGAACCCAAGGTGCGCTGAAGAGCTGCTTTGAAACGCTATCAGCCATTTGGAACATTAAAGACATTTAATTCCTACTAGGAATTAATGTGGAAGCAAATATATTTTTGCGGATGACTGTACCCTTAAGCAAGACAACGTTTTATACAGGCTGGTACGTGGTTGATGGAGAAAAGGGAAATAGTTACTCTTTGAACATATGGAGCTGTCTAAAACTTCTATGAGGACGAGGAGGAAACCTTCCAAATCCGCCTCCCCGCCCTCTTCGTGTGAAACCAACGAAACATGCCATTAGGAATACAGACTTGATTGCTAATTCTACTTTGATATGGTTATGTTTTACGGACTTTTATGCGAATTCTTCTGCAGTTGTATATACGAGAAGAATAGAGGAGTCCTAAGCTCGACATATTTACTAGTTATCAGAAAACATGTATGGTTCAAAATAAGACCTAAAGCATTCCTGGAGACAAATGCGCTCACTTTCTTCTCGGGAAGCTAGCCAGGTGAAAAGATGATTAGCTATCAACGTTTCGGGAGTGTGCATCTCTCCCATCATTAGGATATTTATAAAATGTTATAACCGCAAATGAAACACTGGATATAACATAACTACAAACATAGACAAAACACAATCAAAATAAGCATTACTGAACAAATGACTGTTTTCAGTAAATTAAATACCAGGTCCAGAGATTGTGTCAAAGAAACTTAATTATCAAGCTGTATTGATCTTTGATTCTTATATCGACGGATTTCCATTTTAAGGCCGGTTTCCAAGAGGAGCTGAACTGAAATCCAGCATCACGATTAAGCGTGCTCCCTTCAGAGGAAATCGCCAAAGCCTCCTTAATTCTCGGCTCATAGTAACTGTTGCATTTTGCCAAGATGGTCGTCTCCCGAAAATTGGCTCTATGGTCGTTATCAAAACAATGCTCTGCCAGCCCAGACTTCTCAGGTTGCATTAAAGGAATGCTCCGTTCATGTTCGATTGTTCTAGTAGCGATGGTGCTTCTGGTTTGTCCTATATACAGTCTCCCACATTCACAGGGAATGCGGTACACTCCCGGAACTTGGAAGTCCAGTTCCGGACCATCCACAAGCCACTTCCGAAGATTAAACATCTGTTGAGACCAGTGAAAGAAAAACTGGACTGGCAGCGGCCTCCACGACTCGCAGTAGTTGTTGGACTGTCGAGTGTCCAGGACGAAATCCAAATTGATTGTGAGGTATGGCTTGAATTTCAACCAGAAATGGGGACAAGGGGGTGAGGATTACCCTCTCGAAAACTTTCGAGAGGGTAGAAAGGGGACTTATGGGACGGTAGTTGGAAGGATGTACCGGGTCCTTCCCAGGCTTCAATATACCTACAGATCACGCTGAACTCCCTCCACTCTCGCGGAAAGTGACCAAGGATTAGACCCATACTGAAGACTTTAGTAAGGAACAGCAAGGCTTTGAAAGGAAGAGGACGGAGCATGAGGAGAGGGGGTTAATCCCATCAAGTCCCGCCGCCTTCTGGGGTTTGAGACGCTGGAGTGTGCCTAGGATTTCACTGGACCGTTAAGTTTTGCATCGGCTTTAATATACCCTGCTGTGCGCGGGAGATCGCTAGAATGTTCTCGAATTACGTTCACGATAACAGTACGGCAGGCTTCCGGCTTCGTGACCTCAGCTATAATCCTACTGTCCTAAGAAGCACGCCGTTCCTGTGAGCAATTCCGTGAACAAAACCTACAAAACAAAACTGGTAAGCTACTCTTGTGCATACAACTTGATATGGTGTAACACATGGACGAAAGTATCACTGTCGTCTGGCATGCTGGTGCACGTTGGCGTGGAGTAATACAAGAAGTGTTATCTCAAGACAGATATAGTATAGTAGCTGTTCTTGAAAGCTGTCTTAATTCCCGCAGATGTGATAATATTTTAACAAAAATTATTAATGCCGTTCTTGAATAAGCTGCTTACAAAAGGCTTAAATATGCGAGAAAAGAGTGATTATGAATTATTATGTGTTGTGTTATGTTGGCAGGAATAGCAAAAAGCACTCTTGATTCCTTTTTCAGCATGATTACTAGAGGTGGAAAAATTATTCGAATATATTATGTCCTTATAAGTTAACTACAATTGCTATGAATGTTTTTATGTAGTTTATTACCCACTTGTACTTCCCTTAACTTACATAAAATTCCTTTGATAATTACGTATAGGACAGTGGGACGTGCGAATGCCTCAAAAATCGAATTTTTGTTTTATTTCTTATGAAAATCTGCAAGATCTTACGAATCCAATGATATATTGCATTATAGGTTTTCTTAATATTTAAGCCCTTTAAATGGTGATTTAAATATAGCGTTACCATTTCCACGCCCAGTTTTAAATACATACATAACCATTGCAATTAAAATTGTCGTAACTTTATGTTTTGTGGCAGTAAAGCTTTGCGGTAAATTTTATGCTTGTTGTTGGTACCTCTGCTGCAGATCTGGCTGCATGTGTATTTGCAGAAGGCTCTCACAATATGGCGAATTGT
This sequence comes from Mantis religiosa, assembly GCA_030765055.1. Taxonomy (NCBI): domain Eukaryota; kingdom Metazoa; phylum Arthropoda; class Insecta; order Mantodea; family Mantidae; genus Mantis; species Mantis religiosa. The sequence continues at coordinate 28,241,583 of CM060959.1, read as the reverse complement.
TTACATTTGAAGTACATGTGGATTATAGTTGCAGTTTTGTTTCCAGTTCAAATTATCGACTTCAATGTTAATTATTCAAGGTGATTTGAAGCTCTGCTGGAGAAAGATAGTTTTTTGTCGTAAAAACACAAAAGCAGTGAAATTGAAAGTGTACCCAACCTTTCCAGTTGCAGTAAATTTTCAGCTTCTAGAAAAAAATTGCCTCACATTCAACCAGATGATGACAACAGCTTTCACGTAGATAACAGTTGAGCTCAGAAGATTTTTGCAATTGTAGAGCTATCATTGTTATCCAAAATGGTGTAGAAAAGTACAGGGTTATGGTGCAGGAATGGTGAGTTAGCTGAAAAACCTGTAGTTTTAGTTTTTTGCATTTTCCCACAGTTTGCAATTTTACATGTTTGGGTACACATTTCTCAGAAACCACTTATGTTTAGAGGTCTGAAACTTTTTGTAGTGTCACAAACCATTATTTTTAATAAAATGACCCTAAAGATGTTTTCAGGTAAAATATTTTTAATTTTTAAAAATTTAAAATCTGTGCATTTTAAGGGAAAGAATAAAGGTATTAAATTCAACATTTTTTGCCTATATACTTCACTATATAAAAGTTCTAACACGGTCATTTTATGCATCACTGAGTACTTCATTTCTCCTAAAAAATTGGATTCTTTGTGAAAACAATTACGGTGGTTATGGGTAAAATTAATAACATGTGTTTAGAAAATTTCGTTTGTTGACGTCATCTTAGAAAGCATCTGAGAAAATTTATGAATTTATATTACATGTTTTATCAACTTATTACGAAATAGTTGTTTGTTAGATGGTATGAATTTCATTGTCCTGTGACAAAGCAAACCCATGAATTTTTATTTTTCAAAAGTTTGTAGTTAAATGCAAGCATTGTGCTTTCCACACGTCACTCTGTTCTTACCCACTAGTACTTCCCTTAACTTACATAAAATTCATTTGATAATAACGTATATTAAGCGTTTTAGGGTTTGATGTATTTCAGAACACATTTCTATCAAAATGTTAATGCATTTCTTTGCATTTATTTAATGACGAATAACATTTAAAAACATACTGCTATGTAGAAAGAGGTTCTTTCTATGCAAAACTTTCATGCAATTCTTTTACAGCTAAAGGTAATATTTCCATCTCTGACACAGCTTTCTTCCTATACGACAAAGAGATAGTCTGATAAAATTACAAGGACTGCTGTGTAAAATGCATGACAAAGGAAGTAAAAGGAGAAAGTTAGTCCAGAATGTCTGAACTTCAAAGAAAAACGAGACGGTCTTTGAAGCTGCAGTGCTTTGGATTACAATATCGAGGGTGCCAATGGCTTGTTCTGGGCGCCATAGGGTAAACGCATCTTTTCTCAAGGGATTTAGTCAATATAGAGCCAATGTTCATTCATTGCTGGTAGTGCCATGTAAACTGACAAGTACTTGGGGAGTCGATGCACCAAATCACGTATTACCCCAGTTCCATCGGGAATGAGTTCATGACCAAACTGCCTCAGTTGGTTGACCTTAAAACTACGCTCCGGGTTAATGCAAAAAGGAGATATGGTGCATTCACGTAACATTTACTCTTCCAAAGTCACTTCTTACAGGAGCATCCGCTTCTTGTTAATGAAGTTTAATAGACATTTGTTGTGCATATTAGAGTGAAAGAGATAGTAAGTAATTTTTATTATTTTTTTAAAGATGAGTATCTCTATGACAGTTCTGAAGTGCCAGTCTCTTTGCATAATCTTATTAAACGAATAGCAGCTTACCATTTTACAATATTTATAAATTCTCCATAATTGAAAAGAATAACAAAGAATACCCCGGAAATTCTAAACGCCCAAAAAAATGCCATCTGGTGTAAATGGTGTTCTTTAGCCGGATATACATTTTGGAGTAGTAAGAATCGATTTATCTCTTGCCATTTTTCAATTCAGAAGTCATTCAGAATGAAAGGGAGTTCACAAGTTCCAAAAACTGCGATATACATCACATTTCTTAAGAAATAGTTATAAAGTAACTCAGTAAATTCAAAGTAGTTTTAGTTAATTGATGGAAATTAATCATTTCTCCACATTAGCCGTATATAGGCTAAGATATTTGATGGACAGAGTCAACATGAAAAATTCAATGCCATGGCCGGGTTTTGAACCACTGATCTCCTGGTTTCCGTCCAGTCGCTCTTAACCTTTGAGCTACCATGGCCAACGTGCCGTCCTGACATGAAATTCTCCGGTTGGCATGGCACGTTGGGCATGGTACGTTGGCCATAGTAGCTCAAAGGTTAAGAGCGACTGGACGGAAACCAGGAGATGCGTGGTTCAAATCCCGGCCATGGCATTGAATGGCATCAAATATCTTAGCCTATATACGGCTAGTGTGGAGAAATGATTAATTTCCATCAATGAACTAAAATAATAAGAGTTAAATGATGAAGCCTGGGACTTAAGTACTTACGATGGTAAGTCGCCACAAACGGTGTATCTCGGATGAGAGAGCCTCTAGTGGTTTACCGGGGAGTCGACTGGAGAATTTAATGTCAGGACGGCACGTTGGTCGTGGTAGCTCAAATGTTAAGAGCGACTGGACGGAAACCAGGAGATCCGTGGTTCAAATCCCGGCCATGGCATTGAATTGTTCATATTGACTCTATCCATCAAAGTTGTTTGAAACATTTTTACAAGAAAATTAAAGGTCAGTTTCTTTTTATAGTATATGGTATATTTTTTCCTTGTTCCATTTTTACCCCGCCTTTAACTGCTATGGCCATATCGGCGGCCGTTTTCCTTTGGAACATATTGTAGGTGTTAACTCGTTATCTTTGGTTTTTAATCATTAGATCACGCACACATTCACTCTCTCATTCATACTTCCAGACTCTCGGTAAGATGGGGAATTATTTTGGTCGGAGAAAAATCCCCAAACCCACCGCCGGGATTCGAACCTAGGACCCCTAGCACGGCAGGCACTTGCTATATGGCATTTACTTATGTGCACGAGGCCTCTTTTCAAATTACGTTCAGAGTTTCGTAAATGTATTATAGTCCATCCAAAAGTTCGATGCCAGAATGTCACTGGAAATGTGCATTTTAAGATTCCTTGGTCCAAAATGATTACTTTTAAGAAAAGATCTGCGCAGGAATATATGAACGGAATTTGAACAATGTACTATCTTTAGGGAAAGTAAATGTACACTTTTCGCGGCTCAGTATCACTTAGGCGTTCCGTGACTAGATGGTATGAAAACTAAATCGGCCATGTTCGTAGATGTATAGTGTCGACGTCGCCATTTTAACCTGATACTCCGAAGATTTCTAAGGCTATATTAACCCAGTATAACAAAAGATTGAGTATATATCACAAAGTAAGTAATAATTCTCTTGCAGCTGAGCAATTAACTGCAGGCGTTGGAAAATGTGCAAGTAAACGGAAAACACGTGGAATTATGATTTTAACAGAACCTATATAAATACAGGATGTTACAAAAAGGTATGGCCAAACTTTCATGAAACATTCCTCACACACAAAGAAAGAAAATATGTTATGTGGACATGTGACCGAAAACGCTTAATTTCCATGTTAGAGCTCATTTTAGTATTTCTCTTTAAATGTAAATTGAAATCATTCGTGCAGACAATTGTCAAAATACCCCATTGTTTCGTTTGAATGTACTGTACTTCCTCGATTCACCGCCTGTTGGCCCAATTGAAGGAAGGTAATGTTGACTGCAGTGTCTGTGTTGACATGCGACTCATTGCTCTACAGTACTAGCATCACACACATCAGTACGTAGCATCAACTGGTTAGTGTTCATCACGAACATGGTTTTGCAGTCAGTGCAATGTTTACAAATGCGGAGTTGGTAGATGCCCATTTGATGTATGGATTGGCGCGGGGCAATAGCCGTGGCGCGGTACGTTTGTATCGAGACGGATATCCAGAACGAAGGTGTCCCAACAGGAGGACGTTCGAAGCAATTGATTGGCGTTCTAGGGAGCATGGAAGATTCCAGCCTATGACTCGCGACTGGGGAAGACCTAGAACGACGTGGACACCTGCAATGGACGAGTTAATTCTTCGCGCAGTTGGCAATAACCCTAATGTCAGCGTCAGAGGAGTTGCTGCTGTACAAGGTAACGTTGACCACGTCACTGTATGGAGAGTGCTACGGGAGAACCAGTTGTTTCCGTACCATGTACAGCGTGTGCAGGCACTACCTACAGCTGATTGGCCTCCACGTGTACACTTCTGCGAATGGTTCCTCCAACAATGTGCCAATCCTCATTTCAGTGCAAATGTTCTCTTTACGTATAAGGATTCATTCCAACGTGATTAAATTGTAAATTTTCACAATCAACATGTGTGGGCTGACGAGAATCCGCGCGCAATTGTGCAATCACGTGATCAACACAGATTTGCTGTGAACGTTTGGGCAGGAATTGTTGGTGATGTCTTGTTTTGGCCTCATGTTCTTCCACCTACGCTCAATGGAGCACGTTATCATGATTTCATATGGTACACTCTACCTGTGCTGCTAGAAGATGTGCCTTTACAAGTACGACACAACATGTGGTTCATCCACGATGGAGCTCCTGCACATTTCAGTCGAAGTGTTCGTACGCTTCTCAGCAACAGATTCGGGGACCAATGGATTGGTAGAGGCGGACCAATTCCATGGCCTCCACGCTCTCCTGACCTCAACCCTCTTGACTTTCATTTATGGGGGCATTTGAATGCTCTTGTCTACGCAACCCCGGTACCAAATTTAGAGACTCTTCGTACCCGTATTGTGGACGGCTGTGACACAATATGTCATTCTCCAGGGCTGCATCAGCGCATCAGGGATTCCATGCGACGGAGGATGGATGCATGTAACATCGCTAACGGAGGACATTTTGAACATTTCCTGTAACAAAGTGTTTGAAGTCACGCTCGTACGTTCTGTTGCTATGTGATTCCATTCCATGATTAATGTGATTTGAAGGGAAGTAATATAAATAGCTCTAACATGAAAATTTAGCGTTTCCGGACACATGTCAGCATAACAAATTTTCTTTCTTCGTGTGTGAGGAATGTTTCCTGAAAATTTGGCCGTACCTTTTTGTAACATCCTGTACATATATGTATATATATTGTATATAAAGCAAGCTTCCTTAAGTGCTCATGTAGCTCAATGACAAAGAGCACGCGCTGTAATAAGTATTACTATTATTCCAGATTTCTAATTTGTTAGATTAAGTAACGAACCAATATACAACTATTCTCTTGGAGTAAGCTGTTACTAATGGCATTGGAGAATTAGCAAGAAGACGAATGCATGGAAGAATGGCGGCTTAATAGAGCCAACATTCTGTTGTATATAACCTACTAAAAGCACATGTTGTCGTAGTTCAGTGGCAAAATACATACTGTCACTGAGCCGAGGATTCATGGTTCGAAACCTGATGTGTAGCCATAATTTTTATTCAAATGCTTTTACTTTGTAATGTTTGTACTTTGACTAAGTTAATAACATGTTTTAGAAAAGAATGCCTGAAGTTTCCAGAAGGTTGAATGATAATTTTAGTGGAGCCAACCCCTAAACACTGTATACCATCCACCTGTTCTAACAATAAGGTAGTATATAAAATAACAAGAAATTGAATAATTCTCATCTTGAGAAAAACAAATTTAGAACTGCAATATAACTGTATAATCCCGTGGAGTATAAGACATAAAACTGAAAAGATATTCTGTGTAACCGTAGTTACAAATAGCCATTGTTAGGAATTACAAAAAGAAGACGATATCCAAAGATAATGTTGCTTATGACACAAAGTAAAAAGCTGTCATTTCTTCATGAAGCCAACGTCATACATTAACAAATGAATTAAATTATGAAACATTTGAGATGTGATCTCTATCAAGCCACTATTCTTCCTGGCATTCGTCTTCTTGCTAATTCTCCAATGCCATTAGTAACAGCTTACCCCAAGAGAACAGTTGTAAATTGGTTCGTTACTTAATCTAACAAATTAAAAACCTGGAATAAAAAATACATCCACAGGATGGTACTTGAACCATGAACCCCCACAGCGCGTGCTCTCTGTCATTGAGCTACGTGAGCACTTAAGAAAGCTTGTTTTATATACAATATAGATATTAATTCTGTTAAAATCATAATTCCACGTATTTTCCGTTTTCTTGCACATTTTCCTACGTCATGTAGTTAATTGCTCAGCTGCAAGAGAATTATTACTTACTTTGTGATAGATACTCAATCTTTTGTTATACTGGGTTAATATAGCCTTAGAAATCTTCGAAGTGAGTAACATATTAAAATGGCGACCACGACACTATACATGTACAAACATGGCCAATTTAGTTTTCATACCATCTAGTCACGGAACGCCTGAGTGATACTGACCCCGGAAACTGTACATTTACTTTCTTGAAAGACATACCGCTTCGTTGGTCTGACCAACACAATTTGATTAATATTGACTGACATTGTAGTGGCTAACTATGAAGCCCTCGGAGTTAACTTATAATGAGATTGTAAGTCTTCTATTGAGATATATTATTTTAAAATGTATTTGAAGACACCTGTAGTTGAGTGGTAAAATGTAGATAAAATGAAAAGTTTAATATCGTGCCGGCATGTTGCCATGGAGCGCTAATCAGAAGCTCCCAACTTAAATCGCAGCTATGATATTTAATTTTTAAATCTGGTTCTACACTTTCAAAGGAAAATTCTTTTAATCTTTTGGCAGGATTAAAAACATGATTTTGAATATCCGTTTAGCCAAATAAATAACAAAATTCAGATACGTTATACTCTATGGGTTTCTTAATTTTGTACAAAATAGTATTACAAACGTAGGTATATTCCTATATCAATGTAATGTTAATTAGATAAACATTATATTATTGTTAACATTCATGGACATGCAAGTGGAATTTCATAATCTATCTCTATAATAAACTCTTTTAAAGTTACTTACTTAAGTGACGGCTTTCTAAATCCATTCCTCTTGTATATTCAGGAGATAAAAGTGAAAAACCACTACGCATGTGGAAAAGTATTAAGTATTTAAGAGTCCAACAAATAGCGAATCATATATCTGAAATGATTTTCACACCACTGAAAATTTATATATAATTTGTTTTAATAAGTTCTACATTTTTATATCAATATTTTCTTATCTGTAAGAGTTAGCCACTTATAATAGAGTCTCCTTCCGGGTGCCAGCGGAGGACCTTCCCCAGCAGAAGGGCAGAGCTCTTCTGTGGGCTGATGGCCATCCTTCACCTTTCACTCCACGTGCCGATAGCTCGGAGTGATCAACTGAACTGAACCGTCCACTGCGTCCCTTTTATACGCAGATCGCTGTGTCTGGAAGTTTCGTGGCTTGGTGAATCATCCCGAAATGTGAAATGTGCAGTGTTTAACGCCCGCTTTACTACATACGGCACCGCAGGCGGTGACACTGATGATACATAGATGAAGATGGAGCACTGGTGGAATGAGATGGCGGGGGAAACCGGAGGTCCCGGAGAAAACCCGCCCCAGCGCCGTGTTGTCCATTACAAATCTTACTTTGCCGTCGCCTGGGATCGAACCCGAGCCGCCTTGGTGAGAGCCAAGCGGTCTAACTACTGAGCTACGGCGCGGCCGTACTCATCCCGAAGGTTCCAGACGTCAGAAGGAGGGGAAAGAGACGGTACAGGGTTCGTGCCTCTCTTCTAACCATCCCCTTTGTTAGCGCTACACAGATAAATTGGTAGGCGTGGCCTCCAAACTTCCCGCCTGGTCCCTACTGGTTTTCTCGGGAATTCCGATGTTCGGCTGACAATATACATACATTTCATTTGTCATGAAAATATCTTGAACATATGGTATTTTAATCAATTTTTTTGAATCATTTTTGGTAAATGTTCCATGAAAAGGTAATCTGGTGAGATGAGATTATCTTTAAAATCAAGTGTATTAAATTTTCGTTTTTGAGTTCTGAAGTTTATGGATACAAAAATATATATAAATAACTTTTTTCTGAAAGGGATTATTGGATTCAGGTAGTGTTAAAACCTCTATTTAGTTAAGTCTCGTATCGCTTTAGAATTGACTTTCCTTCAGTATTTAGGGATTTCATTCGTAAAATAACTGCTTTGTTTGGATGCTACCTTGTCGGACTTCACTCCATTGAATCTCTAGAGAGTTTTGGGCTGAAGTTAGTGTATGTTTGAGTGTAATATATTTCTAATCCATTTCATCGCCCACGTCTAGTGCTCTGGCTAATGTAGTTCAAGTAGGAGGCTGCTGAACGGACCGGTTTATATGTTAAGCCCAGGAAAAGCCCCTCCTACACTGCTCGTCATCGGCAATGGACACAATAGGGGTGGTCTGTATTTGTTGTAAAGCAATTGTGAGAGAACTGCCAGCCCACTCCTACACTCTGCTGGTAATCTTTCTATTCCGTTCGTCCGTCGATTGAAGTGGATAAAAGTGTAGCAAAATACTCCGACAGATATTTCGAGTATTTTTAAAGTTGCATTTGTTGCGCAATCGCATAAATGTAGGGTACGGACATATAGCTTTCACGGTTATTGCAGTTAAAAGTATAACACGTATATGTTTGTTGAAGTAACCTCAAACGTTGGGGCGCAGAAAAGTAATGAAATAAGGTAGCACAGAATGTACTATTATATAGCTTAAAGTTTCGGGTTTATTGCAGTGTCTAACGCATACCTAGTAAATAAATTGGCGGTGCTCAACTCGAGCAACAAAGTAGAAGTTTGGAAAGATAGTCAGACCGATCCCATAGCCGGGATTTGTACCACGGATCTTCTTGTCTCCGTCCAGCCGTTCTAACCCTTGAGCTACTATGGCTAATGTGCCGACAAGACATTAAATTCTTAACTGACCCGTGTTTTTCCCGGTAAAGCACATAAGAGTTCTCAAACACATCTGACAACTACCTTAATGGCGGATTACAACGTGTAAGTACTTTAAGACCCGGGCTTTATAGTTAACCACTATTAGGTCAATTAATGGAAATTAATTGTTCTTTCACACTGGCCGTGTGTAGGCTAAAGTATGAAAAGATAGAGCCAGACTGAAAAATTCAATGCCATATCCGGGATTTGAACCACGGATCTTCTGGTTACAGTCCAGCCGCTCTAACCCTTGAGCTACTATAGCCAACATGCCGACATGACATTAAGTTCTCCAACTGACTCGTGTTTTACCCGGTAAACCACTTAGGACTTCTCATAAACACATGTGACATCTACCTTAATGGCAACTAATAACGTGTAAGTACTTTAAGGCCCGGGCTTTATAGTTAACCAATTTTCAGTCTAACTCTATTCTTCCATTCTTTAGCCTACAAACGGCCAGCGTGAAGGAACAATTCATTTCCAATTTAATGTCATGTCGGCATGTTGGCTATAGTAGCTCAAGGCTTAGAGCGGCTGGATGGCAACCAGAACATACGTGGTTCAAATCCCGCCTATGGCATTGAATTTTTCAGTCTGACTCTATCTTTCCAATCTTTGGTCTACACACGGCCAGTGTGAAAGAACAATTAATTAATTTCCAGAGTAGAAGCTAAAATCATTTCCTTCCTTCCGCTGCGATAAAATAACCACATACGCATGGTTACTGAATTGCAGCAAAGGCACTGAGGTGTCATTACTACATACAGGAAACAAAAGGTGTACACATCTGCCTCTGACCTTGCAGGTCTGTCTGTCGTTGCCTTGGTTAAAATTGGTTTGAATTTGTCCAAACTGTCGTCTTTCGTTTGTTTCCTTTGATATCATAGAACAATGGAATATCAGGCTGTCATTTAGACACCTGCTTTAAGGGAATGCAGCACCGAAATTTGATAAACTTTGGGAATATATATATATATTTGAGCTAATAAAATACTTTGAACCTTATAGTATCACAATTCAACTAAATGGTTTGAATTTTGCCCAAATTTTGAACTTCACAAATTCATTACTCAAATACCATTGAAGATACAACAAACAAATTTTGCATTCTGTGTTAACTATGCATCAGAACTAAGTGGTAAAAATTTCAGCAAGATTGGTTGAAAACCCTATCCACCCTTTTCTTATAACGAAATATCTAATGATACTATTACTGCCAAGGTTCATCTGGATCAAGTGGACACAGGAATAGGTTTTAGTAAGAATATCTTTTGTAAGCCATATAAAATTAGCGGTAGTGGTGGGGAAAATGGGGTATGTATCATATTTAGAATGTCTAAATTAAACAAATCTTGTTTGGTACTGCAACTAAAATTGCCGGACTGCAAGTCTGATTTAAGCGTCACAGATAATAAATCTAACCAATTGCATTTAAAAATAGAGAATTGTTTATTTCTTAATTTTGAGGTCACAAAATGACACATACTGAAAATAATAGAAAATAAAGACGTACATAGATACGGTATTATACTAGAAAGGGGAAGATAAATAACAGTAAAATGTTATGAAACAAAAGCGGTACTGTAGAAAAATATGAACTGCAAACAAAAAGAGGTATCTAACTACGTGTGTTTGCGTGAAACAAAAGCAGACACAAAACATCCGATGGTATGATATACACTTTTTAGCCTCTATGTTTTATTTTATATAATCTATTCTTGTAAAATATTTAGGTATAGGTGTTTGGCCAAAGAAGAAGGGGAAATTATGAAATTATGCATGAGACAGCAAAAAGGATTAGAGAACTCAAATAGTTGGTGGACAGAGATAGGAGGAATTATGGAAAAAATAGGAATGGGAGATATATGTAGATTAGAGGAAAGGAATACAAGCGATGTGGGTAAATTGGTAAAATGCAGAATAGAAGATATAGAAAGACATGAAATGTGAGTAAGTCTAGAAAGTATGAAATCATTACAATTTTAAAAGCAAATAAAAATAAATTGGGGACGAGAAACATATGTAGATGACTGCAATAGGCAAGAGAGAGAAGGGTTAGCATGGATGTGAACAGGAATAATATTTCTAAGAGGGATAAGAGGTAGGGAAAAGGGAATTTGTGAATTGTGTGGGGAAAAAGAGAGCATAGAACACTATGTAACAAAATGCGTGGAGGTTGCAATATGGAGAAAAGAAATTTAGGAAGAAAATGGGAGAAAGTAGGGAAGAGGATAGTAGCTATAAAAATGTTAACGGGCAGGGAGGAAAAGAAGGTAAGAAGTATTGGTAAGTTCTTACAGAAAGTAAAAGAAAAATGGACCAAGAAAGTAAAGAATATAAGAAAGTAAGATGAGGGGGAAGAAAGGGACTAATTAAGTAACAAGGAGTTATGGAGTTTAAGAGCTACCTGACAGCAGAAGGCGAGGGTGACATGTAAGCCAAGGCAGTAACAAGGTAAAGACTAAAAAATTATTGTAAAATATAAATTCTCTTAACACTACTTCATCGTAATTATACAAACATTTCCATGGAAGAATGCGGCATTCTGTAGTGATAGTCAAATGCTATAAAGGTTTTGTTTTTCTTTAAGAACGACACTCTTTCCATGAAATCATATTAAATGGTGACTGAGGTTTAAAAATTCAGACCAGTTAGCGTCAGAATATTCTGAAAATAGCTCATAATAGTTATTTAGGATAAATTGTTTGTTATATTCAACATGTTTGTAGCATTTTGTGTACTAATTAGACAGCACTGAATAAAATGTGTTTCGGATGCATAGGATTTATAAGATAAGAGAGAAAATTTAGGTTACAAATTTTATGTATGTACAAATTTTATGTGTGTCAATATCCAACACATACAATACTTTAAACAAAATCTTGAAAGCAATACCTAAGAAAATTATAAATTGCAAGTCTCTTTCTTCTTAAGGGTAGTTTATTATTTCCTTACTATACCATGTAATTTTATGTAAATGAACTTGTATTTCAGGGATTATATACTGCATATACTGTTTTGTTTCTCTGTATATATAAAAAGAAGCCGAATACAAAGATCGCATGCTCTTACATGATTAAATTAAATATTTATTCATTCCTTCAATGGCTGATATAAATAAGAGGTAATTTATATTCCTCTTTCTACTAATGGAGCCAAATGTTTCAATAAATATCTAAAGGAGAAAATTTATATGTTTAACTCATCAACCTACGTAGCACTAGTGTGATAATGTGATTTCATGTTGTGATATTCTTGAAATTACAAAATGAATAAAACAGTATACAACAAATCCGTAGAACAGGGAGATCGTTATGAGCTTTTGTTAAACATAGAAAACGTTGCTGGCCCTTCAAGAAAGCCTGATAACAGTTCTTGCGTGTTCTTTAAAACCCTTCTGATTGAAAATCAAAGTGAAAAAATTACATCATGACAGTCATATAGATCAATTCAGTAATTCCTTTCTACAAGCTTTTTATTGTTGAGAATCCCTCAGCGATCATTGCGGTTAAGAAAATCCCAATCTCCTGTTCGGAACAAAGAGGATTGTAGGATTACTGCTCCTTTGAGGTGTTGACTGCGCTTTTAGAATCTCATCACCGTAAATTAAAGACTAAGAACTTTTCTGAGCCAAAGCTAAGATTAAGTAGAGCGTAAGCGGGCAGCTCTATTAGATAATGCCGCAGATAACGAGAGATATCCGTTGAAGGTGCTCTTTGCTTCCCACCCCACGCCTTAGGGTGAAACAAAGACGTCCGTTAGGTGCTCAGAAAGCAGCAAGTATCGATTGTACGTTCGACCTAGTCAGCATCGAGCTCGAGGCTGAACAAGACGTATGGTGAGATGGATTGGATGTTATAACACGGGCAAAGGATTATATTGGATCGATTGTTGCGGTCTGTACATGTGCAGCGAGATAAACAATGCTCCATGGTCCGCTGAATTATTGCTGCCCGGTTACCCACTCTCTTCCTTCGCTCCATTTTCAGGAGAACGTGAATTAAACTAATCTTTTGTCTACTAGGAAATGGACATATAATCTGGGGGAAAAACATTAGCTGACACAATTTCAGAGCTTGCACAGGGTCTAAAATTGTTCATTATGTAGTGGTGGAGAACAGTGGCGTATATTATGGAATATCAGAGCTATCACCGAAGCCCATATCTAAAGTAAATTAGAAATTAATACTAGCCATTTTCCCCATAAAGAATTACTATGTAGGGTGTGATATCGCTCCTTCCCTACCACTGTAAGTGGTAAGTAGAGCTTCAAAGGCTACTGTTGCGGCCTTCTCTAAGATAATGGGCAGTGAGGTACGAGGGTGGAATGCACGATTCAACAAGCCAAGGCTTCGGAACCTTACATCGCTACACCCATACGAGCTTCTCCGAAATGTACCGTTCGGACACGACTGGCTTTGGAATTCCACATAGCACGTGGGGATAAGGGCAAGAAAGAGCGTGTTTTCAATTATTGTGTGATTGTTACGGTTCTCAACAACTGTATCAGTTAATTGATGGAAATTAATTATTTTTCCACACTAGCCGTATAAGGGCTAAGATATTTTATGGATAGAGTCAACATGAAAAATTCAATGCCATGGCCGGGATTTGAACCACGGCTCTCCTGGTTTCCGTCCAGTCGCTCTTAACCAATGTGCCCTCCTGACATTAAATTCTCCAGTTGACTCATATATTTCCCCGGTAGACCACTAGGGGCTCTCGCATCCGAGATACACCGTTTGTGGCGACTTACTATCGTAAGTACTTAAGTCCCAGGCTTTAATGTCAGGAGGGCACATTGGCCATGGTAGATCAAAGGTTAAGAGCGACTGGACGGAAACCAGGAGATCCGTGGTTCAATTCCCGGCCATGGCATTGAATTTTTCATGTTGACTGTATCCATCAACTGTATTAGTATTGTTTACTTCATACTGTACAGTGTACCAAGACAGTTGCTAGCTAATTCTCCGAAATGGTCGAAGAATGTGTAATTAAACAATGAGTGAAAAGGCCATTCTTGCAGTTTAATTACGAGGATAAGTTAGCGAGGGCCTACTCCAGCTCTTCCGCACTTGCACTGTGAACAGAAGGGAAAAAATAAGAACGTCTATAAAAGGTGTTTTAACTGATTTTAACATTTCCTTCTACCATTGCAAGTGCAGAAAGGAATTTTTCGGCCTTGAAACGAATAAAATCTTATTTACGTGCAACACAAGTACAAATATGTCTGAGCAACTTGGCTGCTCTATCGGTGGAAAAATACATTCTTGTTTCACTGAGAAGGCATTACGAGGAACTGTTTTTTGACGTGTCACAACGCAGTCTACCCACAAAGAAAGACGGCTGCAACTCACTTATATATAAACAGTTATGTGAAATTCTTTGTTTACTTCTTTAATTGCTTTAACAGCTTGTTTCAAGAAAAGTTTATTTAAGTGCACTGTTTAAGAGGCTAACATTTAATCAACAATCTCTTATTGTCCGGATCTGGTAGGCCTAGTGATAGCCGAAGTCACAACTCCAGCATACGCCACTGGTGGAGACGAAAAGTCGATGTTTTTGTTCCTACTGCGAGTTTCCATTCCTAAATGAAGCCCTTTGCACGACCTCGGGCATTCTAGAGCAGGTTACAGGTCGTAATTCATGAGTATCTTGCGTTCATTAAAAATATATTTATTGGAATAACCAAATAACTAAATATGAAATATTTAAAATTGGTAGAAAGAAATTCATATTATGACTCTCAAGCCAAAAACGCGAATAAGAAGTCCGCGTGACATTCCTGAAGAACTCTTTGGTGTAAAGTGGTTAGTACAGAGAATAAATTTTCATATATTTGTCAGATGTATCTTATGTTCAATGTTGAATGTTCATTAAGTTTAGTGAGAATTATATCATAGGTATGTTCACAAAATCATCTAATATTACATTTAGGGAACAGTAGATCTATTCTTCTATAAAGTGATCCATTAAAACCTGAACCATTTCAGTAATCCATAACCTTTGAACCAATAATAGGACACTCGTGCAACTTTGAGAGAATATAACACACAATTGGGAAATTATATTACACTATTTACATCTCAGAGAAAATGCTGCAAGTGTCCTACACCAGCATCTGTACGTGTTTGCCCTCGTCTCACCATATTTTCTGAAGTTTTACGTATAATATTCTCGCCAATGTTACTTATTTTGGTTTGGAGGATTCCTTGAGAGCATCAATTGTCCGTGGCCTATTCTTGTACTCTCTATTTTGACATACAACCACAAGAAAAATCCGGTGAAGTTAGGACAGGGAATCTGGGGAACCACAGACCTCTTGAGATTAGTCGATTATCAAAGGAACTGGTAAGAAGTTCCATGGTGTCATTAGAGGTATGGCACATTGCTCCATCTTTCTGTAAAAAACCTTCTCTCAATTCGATATGATCTCCGGAAAACTTCAGAGAATATGATGAGGCGAGTGTAAACATGTATTGATGCTGGTGGAGGACACTTCCAACATTTTCTCTGAGATATAAATAGTGTAATGTAGTGTAATGTGTAAGTAGTGTAATGTAATCTCCCAAAGTTGCACGTGTGTTATATTATTAATTCATAAGTAATGACCTATTTAAGTGGTTCAGGTTTATTTGGATCGCACTATACTATAAAAACATATTTCCATAAATAATTCTAGAAACAGTCCTAACAAATGTGTGTTTCGTTTTACTTCTAAGCTTCATTATAAAATCATTTGCAAGCGTAAGGATAAGTGAACCTATTCGTGATAAGCATTGTTGATCAGTATGAATATAATGCTCACTTTCTTCTCGGGAAATAATCCATGTGAAAAGACGATTAGATATCGACGTTTTGGGAGTGTTCACGCTCCCATCATCAGGATATTTATAAATAATTATAACCACAAATGAAACACTGGATATAACACCAATATAAACAAAGACAAAACACTATAAAATTAGCATTAAGTAACAAAAGAGTGTTTTCAATAATTATATGCCGGGTCTACATCCTACAGCCTGCATCCCGTTTACCGGCAATCTATCCGTCAGAATCAGCAGAATTCTCGCCAAATACAACATCAGGAAAATCCAAAAGCCACCTCCGAAGATTAAACATCTGCTGAGACCAGTGAAAGACAAGCTGGACTTCCAAGTTCCGGTAGTGTACCGCATTCCCTGTGAATGTGAGACACCGTATTTAAGACAAACCGCAAGGACCGTCGCTACTAGAATAAACGTACATGAACGGAGCATTCGTTTAATGCAACCTGAGAAGTCTGGACTGGCGGACCATTGTTTTAGTAACGATAATCTTGGCAAAATGCCACAGTTGCTAGGAGCGGAGGATTAAGGAGGCTTTGGCGATTTCCTCTGAAAGGGGCACGCTTAATCTTGATGCTCGATAGCACTTGGAAACCGGGCTTGAACTGGAAATCCGTCGATTTAAGAAGCAAATGTCAATACAACTTTGACACAATTTTCTATACTCACGCCATCTCCTGACCTGGCATTTAATTTACTGGAAACAGTCTTTTGTTCAGTAATGCGAAGTTTGATAGTGTTTTGTCTTTGTTTATATTGCTGTTATATCCATTGTTTCATTTGTGGTTATAACATTTTATAAATATCCTCGTCTTTAACGTTTTCATTGAGTATAATGTAACCACTGTATGTAATATTCCTCTGGTTTCATTATGCGGAAAAGCTTGAAACTATTATAACGATGCTACTTTGTTTCACAGAAACGTTCTATAACGTCTTATTTAGTATTGACAAATTTACCTGCAACAAAACATAGTTTATCATTCGAGAAGTGTGGTTACTTTGAACTTGTATCATGGTATAAATCCAGGTTAAGTGCCTTTCGCTGGGTGCCGGTCTGGCTGAGGGCTTATCCGGTCTTTTGTGTGATGTGCTCACGTTGTTTGTTTTACATGACGCTGTCGGTTGCCTAGAAAAAGGGATCAACAAAGACGCGCAAGAAACTATCGCTCAGTAGCATTACAATTCTGGGATATTCGTTGTTGAATTTCAATGTGCCACAAAGAAAAATGCACAATTGAAAAATTAGCGTTCATTTGTTTATGTTTACTTAATCACTTACCTGCAATAAATAAAGAAAGTACAACATTCTGCTAAAACAATTAATACTGCCTTCTCACGGAGCATCTTTTTTGCGGAATCAGGCAAAAACTACCCTTTTTACTGGGTTTATTGATATACGATATAAAAGAGTGAGTGAGTGTGTGTGTGCATGCGTGCGTGCGTGTGCGTGTTTGTGTTTTTTTTCCTGGCATGCCCCATTCCTTAGGAATACTACTTGCCTTATTTTATTTACATTATATACAACTATTACAATGATTTTACATATCTTGTATTTGCTTTGAAGGTTTCCTACAATATTTTACTGTATTCTTATTAAAATAGTTGCAATTAATTAGCAGTGTTATTGAATTTCTATGCTTAATTTGCCTACTCTATATCTGTGAAGTTTATTGATTTAACAAATTTGACGAAACGTGTTAGACGTGTGTTAATAAGGTCCTCCTTGGTAACGGGCCACGCGCATTGTCTGCTTTTTATTTTCCTGATCATGTCGTTTCTTTGTTTGTTTATGATTGGACATCGGAATATTATGTGGTCTACTGTTTGGTCCCCTTCTTGACATTTGCATACTGGGCTATCTAGTAAAGCAAATCGATGGCGGTATGAAAGGAGCTTTCCATGTCCTGTGACAATTGGTGTAAACTCTTGGCAAATGGGCAGTTCTTGTTTTAGTCTATTTCTCACGGATGGGAAGAATTCATTGGTGATGGCTCCTTACCTTGATGCTCTCCATTGTAGTTGCCATGCGTTCAGTCCAGTGTCTCTCTCCATGCTTATCAGGACTTCTTTAGTTGTTTTAGTATATTGTATTTCACGATCTTCCCCAGCAGCCTCTTTTGCTAGTCTGTCAACTATTGATTTGTTTCGTAAATTCGTTCGATTCTTGTTACGTGTTTACGACAAAGAACGCCTGCACTGTATGCCTGTATCACAACTACGGCAACGAAGTTGCCTAATTATCTAGGGGTAATCTCTTTACATACTCAAGGTCATGGAAAGTAAACAAGGAAATGAACTTTTCAAAACAAACTTTATTTTGTGCAGTATGCACCATTATTATCAGTAACATATCTCCATTTCTCAGGAAGCTTATCAAGTCCATTTTTCCAAAATCTTGCAGTTTTCTGGTTGACGAGCTCTTTTACGGCGAGTCTGCAATCCTCCAAGGAAGTAAGACGTTTGCCATTAAGGAAGTTATGCAGGGATCGGAATAAATGATAATCGGAGGGGGCAATGTCTAGAGAATAAGGCGGGTGAGGTAACACATTCCAGTCGAACTCCCGTAATTTCTGACGAGTTACCATAGAAGTGTGTGGTTTGGCATTGTCTTGATGAAAGACGACTCCACCATTAGCTGCTAACTCTGGCCTTTTCTCTCCTAGGGCAACCTTCAGACGATCCAAGTGAGAACAGTATTTCTCTGAACTGATGGTCTACCCAGGAGGAAGAAATTCATAATAAATAATTCCTTTCCAGTCCCACCAAATGCACAGCATAATCTTCTCAGGATGAAGCCCTGATTTAGGAACTGAGAGTGGTGGTTCTCCTTTCTTACGCCATGACTTTCTCTTTCGGATGTTGTTGTACACAATCCACTTTTCGTCTCCTGTAACCAGCTGTTTCAGAAAAGGGGCAGTTTCATTACGTCTTATCAATGCGTCACAGATGGAAACGCGCTGAACTAAATTTTGTTCACTCAGTTCGTGCGGAACCCATACATCTCGAAGATTTACGTAACCAAGTTTCTTTAGCTGCCTGGCTACCGTTGCATGAGATAAGTTTAGCTCCTGACCTACCTCCCGAGTTGTTATTCTGGGGTTGTTCGTAATCATTCGTAAACACAGGTCGTCCAGTACGAGGTTTGTCTTTCACAGAGAAGTTCCCAGCTTGAAATCGAGTAAACCATTTTTGACATGCCCGATTCGTCACTGCATCTTATCCGTAAACAGCACAAATTTTCCGTTGAGTTTGTGAGGCGGTTTTACCTTTACGGTAATAAAACAGCATTAAATGTCGAAAATGTTCCTTTTTGCCTTCCATATTAACATTCGCAAGTTACAACTCCACACTGTTGCATCCACAAACTCGTACTGAAGTTTGGTTACCAATTCTTACATAAGTTGATCTATTTACCTTTGGTCGTGAGGACGCTGTGGTTTGTGTTCATAGCACTCTTTTCAATTATTGTATTTGTAAACAAACCCCATATGGTTAGGCAACTTCTTTGACTAAAAGTAATGCGGGCATGCAGTGTTCTCAGGAGATCTTAGTCGTAAACACCTAATTTATGAGACACCCATCCAAAATGCAGCATCCAGTATGATACTCTCAGGTCGATGATTTTAGCTTTGATTGCCTCAGTCAGGTGTTTCGAGTTGTTTTTAAGGAGATCCAGTGTTATCCTGCTATCAGTGAACAATGCAACTCGTTTATCAGCGTACCCTTCATTTTCTGGTTCCTTTAGTTTCTTCAGCGCCTCAAGAATTGCAAGCTGCTCTGCCTATTTATTTAAGCATCGAGCATGCAGCTTGAACTTTAACTTATGAGTCAACATGCCGTTTATAAATATTACTTGTGTGTGCGTGTGCGTGTGCGTGCGCGTGTGCGTTTGCGCGCGCGCGGATGAACAGCATTACTGAAACCAATTATCCTTTAAATACTCAAACCTGTATTTTACGAGGGGGGTGTTGTAAAGCTCCCTAATAGTGCTTCAACGGATATTTCTTGTTGTACGTACACAGAACAGTAGATGTTTCACAACATTGTCAGTAAAACAGTTAGGAGTAGAGACATTGTGTTTAAAAATCAAACACTTTGACGTATTTATGTAGGAAGCGACGCGATAGTCTTGTGTGCACACACAACGCTAAACGTGGATGTTTTATCGTGCCCCACCGGCTGTTATTTACATACCAGCAGCGAGAACTGGGTTAGTGAGTTACACTGAATACGTGTAGATGCATACATTTGCTTAATCTTCCATTATTCGCTGGAAAATACAGTGCAATCTGCAACTTTATACACAAATGATAAGATTAATAGTTTAAAAAACAAACGAGACGGGGATAGATAAACAATTGCAATAATTTCCATACTTAAAATCCTTTTTATTTAAGAAACAAAAGAGTTACAATTTTGCTAGGGAACGTAAATCCATTAGCCGACGTTCATGTTAAGGAAAATAATTAATTAAATAAACAAGAATTTCAAGCAGAATCGACCAAAAACTTAAAACTGAACATTTTTTGAGAAACACATTTGTACAAATAAATAAAACAAGGAAAATTTATTCTTACATTTCAGCAAAAGGCACAATAATAATTTTTTCACATTGTTTAAGATTTGGTAAACGTTTAAGTAGGAAAATTGAGCAGGTAAAAATAAATTGAGCGACCAAGAAGCTTGTGTTTTCAAAATTCATGACTTTTCTTCGGAGTTACATAAGTTTTTTACTGTAACGATTATCAGCTGTCCGCAATCTTAAATATCTTGCTCGGTTATGTTAATTTATATAAAAGGGTGTTCGGGTTATATAAATATATATGGACGGAAACTTGCAGCCTAACATTTTGTAGAGTAATAATTTAATGACAGTAATAATTTAAATTATAAATATATTTGCGAAGTTTGTCTTAGACCAGGGGAAGATAGGTAGTGACGGTGTGTCGTCAGTTGTAACCGCCAAATGTGTCCCCGAACGAAAGGCAGGTTAGCGTGTGACGTCACCGCGCTTATTTCTGCTGCCCAAGAGGAAGGAAACATTTTGATGTGTTGGGGTTCCAACAGCGTAGGAACGACAGGAGACGTATCGGGTATTAATAATATGTACAATTGGGTGTTGTAATATTAATGCTGACTGCTTTAATTACACAACTGGTCACAGTTTATAAAAAATTAAAATTTGGCTCTGTGCTATGAGAAAATATATAAAACTTCCACTCGTAGTTTATCTGAAGGCAGGCATGTTATGAAGTAAATAAAATAAAAGGTAAAGTAATTTTCTCTGTTAATTAGAGGAGAAACATTCATTAAAAGACTACGTGGACACTTTTCGACACTTTCTGTTTCGTTTTTGTTTAGATAGTTTATCAATGTCTGGGAAATCTTTAATCAAATATTACGTGTTAGATTGTGATCCGACAAGGTTTTTCGGGGTTTGGTCTTAGCTAATTTCATAACAAAAAAATGTTCGCACACACATGTCGAGCCAAACATACACAATGCCCGTGCAGCAGGGCAATACAACCTCGGAAATCTGGTTTGGCGGACATTCTTTTAAAAATCAGCAAAGTCTTTCTTGTTTGTGTATTTGTCCTTCAATAGATCGTCACATTGTAAATTTAACAGTTCCATTTGGTACATAACAGCTACATTGTTGTCATCGAGTGTGCTAGACCTGACTGAACCCTCAGAATCTGTACTCACAGCGCCATTTATATAGGCAACTTGGTACTACACGGCTCTTGCCTGACGTCACACGCGCTCCCGACTGAAATACGTCACAACTCTCGAAGATATCTTCCTTTGTCTTAGACCAATAACAAAAACGAGCATAAGGAATAGAATATATTTGTGTAATGGAGTTACTTTTAAGCAATTTACACAACAATGACATTTACTTAGGCTCCCCTCGACAATATTGTAATTTCAAGAAATGCTGTATAGCTTATGAGTAGCTACAAGTTGATTTAAATAATAGAATGCCCGCCTCGGTAGCGTAGATGCTAGCGTGTCTACCTCAGGTTCAAGAGGTCCTGAGATCGAATCTCGATCAGGGTGAGTTCTTTGGATAAGGTTTTATCCAGGGTTTTCCCTTATCCTTCAAGACGAATTTTGGGTAACTCTACGCTCCATGGTCCCTGGACTCATTTAGGCACCATTTCACATATTTCATTCACCATCCGATATGACTTACAGTTGGAGGACGTAAAATACAAAATGATGATGATGATGATGATGATGATGATGATGATGATGATGATGATGATGATGATGATGATGATGATGATGACAGAATGGCTTGTTTACATAATCACAACAGGGGAACATTTGAACCCTTGTACTTTTCTTTGTTCCCTGAATTTTAATACCATAATATGTATACCATTTTTCCAATACGGAACCCTTTAACATGCGTAAAGAAACAACAGTGAAGCAGATGCATGGCCAACTGACAGCTGAGTGAGGGCCGCGAAGCATTCGCCCACGCCTTTCCATTTATCTTGTAGCGCCAACTGAAGGGATCGCAGAACACTGTGCCGTCTCTTTCCCCTCCCCCTGAGTTCTCTAACATCCAGGATATTTCATATAACCCGGAACCTTCTAGATAGGTCAATTGGTTTTATATAAGCGACGTGACGGGCCGGAGAGCAGCCGTGAGGAGCGCCGAGTGAGCAAACTGACTGGAAGACGGTGTACGTTTATCAGAGGAGTTATACGTAACTGTGAGCGTGCATTGGACCTGTGACAGACGAACTGGTGAATTGTAATTGTGTGTTCTAAGTAATTCTATGTAATCTGCAAGTGTTTCTACTGTAATTTGGTGGAAATAAAGAACATTTTGAGTTTGTGCAATTGGACTTTTAATTTCATGAACTCACAAAGTTACAGCTAGTTATGTACAACTCCTCTGATACACGTACACCGTCTTCCGGTCCGTCCACTCACTGGACGCTCCTCACGGCTGCTCGCCAAGAACTGAACTCTTCTCCGGCCCAGCGCGTCGCTTATATAAGACCAACTGACTTATCTGGAAGGCTCCGGGTTAGATGAAATATCCTGGATGTTGGAGAACTCAGGGTGAGGGGAAAGAGACTTCACAGAGGCCTGCGAACCCTTCAGTTGGCGCTACAAGATAAATGGGTAGGCGTGTTCGAATGCTTCCCGGCCCTCAGTCAGCCATCAGTTGGCCGTGCCTGGGTGACATTATATATAAAGTAATTTATGAAATAAAATTTGAAAATCGCATAACCTATGCAATTTTTATTAAATTTAAGTTAATTCATGATTTTGTTTTTTGTAAAATTAACTATTTAAATGTTCAACTTCGTTCCCTTGATAGCCAAGGAAAAAATAGATATATTGATGTTTCCTGAGCTTCATATTTATATATACTTTACGGTTTATAAATTATGCTAATGTCGCCCATTATGAACAGTTCAGGAGCTATTTTTGCAAAATTTAAGACATGCACTTCATTTTTGTGAGATAATTATAAATTTATGTTAATTTAATCAATATCGTTATAAGCGTTATAATAAAATCAAAATTTACTAAAACTTGTCAATGTAAAGGGTCATTGTGTGTCACGGATTAATCAGAAAATTTCCGTGTCGCTTCCTAAAGACAGTAAAGTGAATTATCAAAATTTGGTTTAACTGACCCTTCGTTCATAGCTAAACAGAAAATATTTCCTCTCCACACGTAAGTATAGTAAATAAAGTAAAAAGAGGAAAGTTAAGATATTCCAGAATTCTCTTCCGAATTCTCTTCTGGAATCCATTTTCGGATTATACGGGGCATGTTTTTTAAGTCAGTACCGTTTTGCGATTCCGCCGCCGCAGCGCTACGGTTGGCGTTCCGCGCATGCGCGCTGGTTAGCTGTATCTCTTGTATACGCACTGACGCCATAGCAGTCTGATTCTTCATTGTATACGTTGGTTACTGAGTGTTTAAGATGCCTCCGACAATCGTGAGTCCCGTCGATTGTGAAGTACGGGCTGTTATACGATTTCTTAGTGCTAAAGGCGTAAAACCGATCGATATTCATCGTGTGATCTGTGAAGTTAACGGAAAAAGACATTATGAGTGATGGAATGGTAAGGAAATGGGTGAGAGCATTTAAAGATGACCGTACAAATGCGCATGATGAAGAATGGAGTGGGCGTCTTTCGGTCGTTACTGAAGATTTGGTGCAGAAAGTGGACGCTTTACAATTTCACCGTTGTTCGAATATTCTCCTCAATATCCCCGTAGTGTTTTGTATCGCATTGTGACCGAGAAGTTGGAGTGCCGGAAAATGTGTTCACGTTGGGTTCCGAAAATTTGGACGGATTTGCACAAAACCCAACGATTAGGCAGTGCATTGACTTTGCTTGAGCGGTACCACAATGAAGGTGAAGATATTTTAGAACAACTTGTTACTGGTGACGAAACATGGGTGGCCTACGTTACACCAGAATCGAAACAACAATCCACGGAATGGCGACATTCATCATCACCCACAAGAGTGAAGTTTAAGCAAACAATTTCTGCCCTGAATATCATGTGCACAGTTTTTGGGACAGAAAAGGAGTATTGCTAGTGGAGTTTCTGCCTCGTAATGAGACAATCAATGCAGCGTCTTATTGTGAGACTTTGAACAATCTGCGTCGTGCAATCGAGAAAAAAAAAAACGTGGCAAGATGAATAAGTGTATCGTTTTGCTGCATGACAATGCCCGTTCACATGTGGCTAATCGGACCAAAGATCTCATCAGATCGTTTCAATGGGAAACTCTAGATCATCCTCCATACAGCCCTGATCTGGCGCCCAGCGACTACCATTTGTTCCTGCACTTGAAGAAACATCTGGGCGGTCAGCGTCTTCAAGACGATAACGAAGTCAAAGCAGTTGTGATACAGTGGTTAACACGTCAGGCGGTAGAATTTTATGAGAAGGGTATTCAAAAACTGGTGCCACGTTATGACAAGTGCCTCAATATTCAAGGAAATCATGTAGAAATGTAGATTAAGGTACAGGTTTTCATGTAAAAATAAAATTATTGCGATATCTATGCACGTCTTTTTTGAATTCCAAAACGGTACTGACTTAAAAAAATATGCCTCGTATTTCGTTTAAAGTCTGCTTAGCTAAACTTGGTGTAGACATGTTTGTAGCAATAGAAAGTTAGATAGAATTTAAGGAGGTTTAACACAGAATTTAATTTTTTAATTCTTTAATGGTAACACGGAAGCTTCGTCAGATTTTTAGATTAATTTAAAAGCTTTTTATTATTTTATGCTAAATTTATATTTAACAATATAATCCGTAGAAGCATTTGCAGGCAGGTTTTATAACAAATGTTTTATTGAACAAAGAGGAAACTGTAACTGCAGTTAAATATAACCCCGATACCTTTAACTGAAGTCACTGAGATTCAAACTCGCGTTTAACAATTATTACTATTTAAATGCTACGTGGTTAAAACATTTGGAGATTGGATATGTAGCAAAATAATTAATGCTACAAAATATTAAGCAGTGCATATGTTTTTTGAATTAACCATAGTCTTAAATTGAAGTTCCTTTGATAATTTTCTTCGTCTATGTTTTATTTACAAGTGTTTTTCTTGGTGTAAATAAATTATATCTCAGCGTTTCCTTTATTAATATCAATTCAATCAACTTTAAATTACTTAGTGGCTAAGCTTTTAAACTCTGGTTATTTGCGGCAATATACTCAAACATCCCCCCTTTGACTTCAGCAATAAATTTAAAGAGTCGTTAATCCTACAAAGTTTAAGGCTTTTCGGGTAAAACATCGTCAAAGACGTTTTTGCTGCAAGGAAGGTATAAAATTAATTAACGGAAAACTCTCCGCCTGGTCAGGAACGTTGAACGGTAACCAATAGAAGCAAGTTCATTAGAAGCAGTCGTGGATCAGCAAGCCCTTTGCCCGTCCCTGTGCGCGGATCCAGAATGATTAGAAGGGTCTACTTCTCTTTGTAGAGCCTTTTGATTAGCAAGGGACTGTTTAAACGGTTCTTCTCTCGCTCTAGTTTCGGTTGAGAGGACTAAACCCACCTAAGTTGAGTCCCCACTGGGACTCAAAGTAAATAACAGAACAAAAAGCTTGTCTAGCGAACTAAACTCCTGGCAAGCGTGCAGAAGGTCAACACTTGCCTACACAGCACATGTATTTGATCTTTACTTTTGTCCTAACCTTTTATTAGCTAAGTATCCTTTCACTCTGTGACAACCAGACTGTTTAATTTATTCTGTTTTCTTTTGTTTTAATTCTTTAACATTAAACTTCCCAGTGTATATTTGCATTTCTTCATGTCTTTCGTATGTTTTATGTTTATTCGTAATTTGAACTTCTCGGAAAATCTACGAAAATAAACGTTAGATTGCTATATATTTGTAAAAAAAATAGTATATAATTAAAATTAATGTATTCAGATGTATTTCCCTACCCTCTTTCGATTAGTACTTTCTTTACTTAGTTAATTAGAATAAATGGAATATTACGTTCCATCCAATATGTTGGTATCAAGATCGAAAGTCACTGAAACGTACAAACTGTGTTACCACATGTTCCTACTGTTCGATTTTTAACTTTTGAACTTTAATGTTTATAATTTTACTATTCATGTGTCTACTCTGTGGTTTAAATCCCGGCTATGGCATTCAATTTTTCAGTCCCACTCTACTTATACAAACCTTACCTACACACGGCTGGTGTGGCAGAACTGACTATTTCCATCAATTTACCTGAAAGACATAATGGTTTAACTATAAAGCCTGGGACTTAAGGGGAGACTACGAGAAAATGTTCAAAAAATCTAATTTTTATTGTTTTGTAAAATAGTATATAGTGTTAGCTATAAAACACTAAAATATTATGAATTCACGTGGTCTGTATGTACCTTTAAAAAATTAAATGCCCTAGTGTTGCATAGTAGCATATTAGCAACACATAGTCTTCCGTCAGGTGTGTTGGAATCTATAAAGCCCGCCTACCAATTCTTAGCACACCCAGACTTGCTCTCTATGGAGAGACACAAAATCCAAATGAAAGCTTCAATAGTTTGATATGGAAAAGTTATCCCAAAACATCATTTGTGTATTCCATAGTGGTGAAAATTGCTACATTTGATGCTGTAATAGTGTTTAATGATGGGAATGTTGGCAGAAAGAAAGTTATGCATCAGTTAGGGTATCAACCTGTTGTGTTTATGGAAACAATTTTGCAGAGTATCAACAACATCCGCATCGTTGGTGCAGAAAGAGCTATGAAATTAATGCAGAAACGAGCAAGACAGAAGAGAAATTTAAAGAGAAAGGCTGAAGAAGACCAGAATGAGGATACAGACTATGGATATGGGAAGTTCTGACTTAAAATTAAAAGGCAAACTGAATAATACTTATTGAATTTTTAATTGCCTTTCCCCATAACTTTCATTTTCTACAACTTCAAGCCATTTTTCTCTCAAATTACTTCATCCACAGTGATGCAATTTAGCACACAGCTTTCTTATGCCACAATGAACATTTTGTTGGTTCTAGAATTTAAGATTAAGCTCCAGATGGAATGTGACGATACAAAATATATGAAATTATTTTAAGTTTTAAACGATGCATATGATTAACATTTTTTTAAATTCTATACAGCTTCAATAAGAAATCTAAATCCAACAAATTCATTTCTAGTGTGTTTTAAAATAACATACAAAATTTCAGAAAGATAGCATATGTGAATTTTGAAAAAAAAAATGGGCTTAAGTTTGTAATAAATTTGTAGCATTAGTTTCAAACAATGGAAAACTATGAAACCAATTGTGCATATTAACTGTATTATCTTAAACGAGTATACTAAGTTTCACTTCTCTAACTTGGAAACTTTGGATGTTATGGCTATTTATGTAAGACCCAGAATATTTTCATAGTCTCCCCTTAAGTACTTACAGCATAGTAAGTCGTCACAAAAAAGTGCATATCTCATAGAACATGAGAACCCCTAGTGGTCTACCGAGAAACATACGAGTTAGTTGCAGAATTTAATGTCATGTCGGCACGTTGGCCATAGTAGCTCATGTGGTTTGAGCAACGGCACGCAGGGCAGGAGTTCCGTGGTTCAAATCCCGGCTATGGTATTGAATTTTCTGGCTGAACCCATTTTTTTTCTTTTTCCATTTAAACCCCGTCTTTATCTGCTATGGTGATACCGGCGGCCGTTCTCCTTTTGAACATAACTCGTTATCTTTAGTTTTTTAAGCATTGCATCACGCATACATTCACACTCTCATTCATACTTCCAGACTCAGGGGAAGATTGGGAATTATCTTGGTCGGAGAAAAATCCCCACCCCCACCGCCGGGAATTGAACCTTGGACCCCTAGCACTGTACCCTTTATACTCTGTATACTTTGGTTACTTTGAACCCTCTTACAGAAAATATTCTTAAAAATGAATATTATTTTGTGTCCATGTTAAATAGGATAAGTGTTTGCAGAAACGTTTTATTTAAGCGTTTAATTCTAGGTCAAAGGACAAGTGAAGAAACAATGTGATGAGTCATGAGAGAAGGTCAGCTTTCATCGCAGGAGTCCATTTTACAATTATTTTCGGGCTGTTTTGCCATGGTCTGTTGGCGTAAGAACTTCGTCCACAACTGCGGTCTACATCTTTAGTGGCGCGGTCGAAGGTTCCTTGGAGAGAGTTTCACTGCCATGCCATGTTGTACTGACTGGCTCTATATAGCCAGAAGGTTTTGCTACGTGCCCACCCGTTGAGGGTTTTGCCACAGGTAACGTAGATTTCGGGATGTTGTAGGGTGAAATGTGGGTTTTTAGAATGGTGTTATTTATGAGGTTACAAGATGTTCCTAGGGGTTGAAGAACAGGTTACAACACCTTGCACCCTGGTGTTTTTATTTGTTTTACTTTGGGGAAATAATTTTGATGCCAAGAAGCTTGGAAGGATTATGTGGAGCTCAGCTTTAACTGCTGTTCGGATTAGCTCCTAGGTTATCTCGGATGCCCGCAAGCCATGCGGGGTAACCGGTGCTGTCTAGAGCGGCGTCTAGTGGGGTCATGATCTCCCAAGGACCTGACAAGGGCGCTTCTATGATTAGGTAAACTGGCGTATAATTTTGATGCCCGGCACCTAATTTCATCCTCCACGTATGGAAGACCCGAGGCCTCGTGTCTGAAGCGTTCAGTGCCTCAGCCGCGGGCCAATCTGAGGGTAAGATTGCCGGACGGACTACCCAGGCTCCGCCCCCCCCCCCTGCAACAACTAGTACAAATAGCGTGACCCAGGCACTGAACAATTCCCTACAACATGAAGATACATAAAAATTGTAACCTCAAAGAGAAATTTCTACATCAAAACCCACAACACATCCTACAGACTCTATAAAAGAAAAACCTTACCTGGAGTAAAACTCTTAATGGGTGGGCACGCAGCAAGATCCTTCTGGCTTTATGCAGCTAGCTAGCACTTCAGTCGCTCGGCCGGTCGGTGAACTCTTCAGACGCACCGACGACGACGATGACGACGATGGCATGTTGGCAGGCTGTGGAACAGCCCGAAGGAAGGTCAAATCATGTACCTGCTCTGGAAAGATCTTAACCACCTAGTGGCAGGATGTGGATGTTGCAGGATGGCGGGTGAAAATTATGTAGATGGGAAGAAGTGAGGTAGCATGTTGCTCCTCGGGTGCTACGGCCATCTTGCACCGCTGGTGGATATGTTAATCAAGTAGGAAGAGGATAAACAGAAAATAAGTGTCCAGACAATAATTTTTTGGGTGATTGAAATTGTGTTTAGGCAAGAATGGGGGTATTATTATTATCGGTAGTGTCCGCAAGTCATGCGGGGTAGCCGGTGTCACTTTCAGCGACGCTCGCGTGGAACATAGTCCCCAAGGGATCTGACAAGGACGCTCTGGTGTTAAGGTAAACTCTCGTAAAATTTGGAACCCGGCGCCTAATTTCATCCGCCTCATAACGGAGGGATGAAGCCTCATGCCCCATGCCCCAGACTTCACACGCGTAGAGCATGATAGGAAGGACTAGAGCCAAAAAGAGACGCAACTTTAGGGAAACAGATATCGCGGACCGCCACACAGGGTATAGCGATGCCGAGGCACCACACGACCGCTGCGCTAGCACCGAGATGTGCTCTCAAATTGTTAGGCCCTTATCCAGCTTGACTCTCAAGTATTTAATTGAATTTACCCACCGAATCCTTTGTCCAAAATGGGTGAAAAATGTGGGTAAGTTGGAGGGAAAGCGGCTCCTGGTGAACAGAATCGCTTAGCTTTTCTCCGTGTTGATGGACAATCACCAAAGCGTGCACCATTCTTGGAGGAGATTAAGGTGTCCTTGTATGGGGCGAAGGTTCTGCGTGTATTTAGGTCTGTAGAGTATAACAGCACGTCGTCAGCATACTGTGCTATATAGACGCAGCGAAACTCTCCCCAAGGAAACCTGGATCGCGCGACTAAAGATGTCTACCGCAGTCGTGGACGAAACGTTCAGACGTTCTTACGCCAACACACCACGGTAAAACAGCCAGAAAATAATGAATTGTAAAATGTGATGAGTGTTCACAAATTTATCTGCAAAGAATATAAAATACTAAAAGTGTTCTGCAATGAGTCTTCATCATTTGAAATGGAGAATGAGAAGAAGTTTATTTATAATAGGATTTTTATAATGTGATCATGCACATCATAACAAAAATTACAGTATTGTTATATAGTGTGTGGGAAATGAACATTTGTGTTAATACATGTGTGTGTGTGTGTATGTGTGTGTGTGTGTGTGTGTGTGTGTGTGTTCATATTTCAGACATGGCTAGAACGTAGCTTATATAGCTTACAACAATAGAACTTTAATTATAAAAGATGTGCTTTGATCCCAAAATAAACTCTTTATTATTTTTGTGGAAATATTTTACACTTTATTGCCACATAGTTGTTAGAATCACTTTTGAGAGAAAAAGACCCCAGAGCTTATAACATGCGAGGGTTAAGTAGATTTTCATAATTTCATACATATAATCATCTTAGCTACGGATTTACACTCTGCGTGGTAATAACTATTATGAGCTCTGCAAATGTTATATGTTAGAAATTAATTATTCTTTCACACTGGCCGTGTGTAGGCTAAATTGTGGAAACGTAGAGACAGACTGAAAAATTCAATACCATAGCCGGGATTTGAGCCACGGATCTTCTGGTTTCCGTCCAGCCGCTCAGCCATTGAGCTACTATGGCCAACGTGCCGATATGACATTAAATTCTCCAATTGACTCATATTTTCCCGGTAAACCACTTAGGAGTTCTCATAAACACATGAGACAACTACCTCAATGGTAGACTTACATCGTGTAAGTACTTTAAGGCCCGGGCTTTATAGTTAACCACTATTAGGTCAAATGATGGAAATTAATTGTTCTTTCACACTGGCCGTGTGTAGGCTAAATTGTGGAAACGTAGAGTCAGACTAAAAAATTCAATGTCATAGCCGGGATTTGAACCACGGATCTTCTGGTTTCCGTCCAGCCGCACTACCATTGAGCTACTATGGTCAACGTGCCGATATAACAGTCTGACTCTGCGTTTCGACAATTTAGCCTACACACGGCCAGTGTGAAAGAACAATTAATTTCCATTAATTGACCTAATAGTTGTTAACTACACTCCTCGAAATGGAAGTAGGAACACCGCGAATTCATTGTCCCAGCAAGGGGATACTTTATTGACACATTCCTGGGGTCAGATACATCACATGATCACACTCACAGAACCATAGGCACATAGACACAGGCAACAGAGCAAGCATGCACAATGTCGGCCCTAGTACCGTTTATATCCACCTTTCGCAGAAATGCAGGCTGCTATTCTCCCATGGAAACGATCGTAGAGATGCTGGATGTAGTCCTGTGGAACGGTTTGCCATGCCATTTCCAGCTGGCGCCTCAGTTGGACCAGCGTTCGTGCTGGACGTGCAGACCGCGTGAGACGACGTTTCATCCAGTCCCAAACATGCTCAATGGGGGACAGATCCGGAGATCTTGCTGGCCAGGGTAGTTGACTTACACCTTCTAGAGCACGTTTGGTGGCACGGGACACATGCGGACGTACATTGTCCTGTTGGAACAAGTTCCCTTGCCGGTCTAGGAATGGTAGAATGATGGGTTCGATGACGGTTTGGATGTACCGTGCACTATTCAGTGTCCCCTCGACGATCACCAGAGGTGTACGGCCAGTGTAGGAGATCGCTCCCCACACCATGATGACGGGTGTTGGCCCTGTCTGCCTCGGTCGTATGCAGTCCTGAGTGTGGCGCTCACCTGCACGGCTCCAAACACGCATACGACCATCATTGGCACCAAGGCAGAAGCGACTCTCATCGCTGAAGACGACACGTCTCCATTCGTCCCTCCATTCACGCCTGTCGCGACACAACTGGAGGCGGGCTGCACGATGTTGGGCCGTGAGCGGAAGACGGCCTAACGCTGCGCGGGACCCTAGCCCAGCTTCATGGAGACGGTTGCGAATGGTCCTCGCCGATACCCCAGGAGCAACAGTGTCCCGAATTTGCTGGGAAGTGGCGGTGTGGTCCCCTACGGCACTGCGTAGAATCCGACGGTCTTGGCGTGCATCCGTGCGTCGCTGCGATCCGGTCCCAGGACGACGGGCACGTGCACCTTCCGCCGACCACTGGCGACAACATCGATGTACTGTGGAGACCTCACGTCTCCCGTGTTGAGCAATTCGACGGTTCTTCCACCCGGCCTTCCGCATGCCCACTATACGCCCTCGCTCAAAGTCCGTCAGCTGCACATACGGTTCACGTCCACGCTGTCGCGGCATGCTACCAGTGTTAAAGACTGCGATGGAGCTCCGTATGCCACGGCAAACTGGCTGACACTAACGGCGGCGGTGCCCAAACGCTGCGCAGCTAGCGCCATTCGACGGCCTACACCGCGGTTCTGATGCTGTGCCGTGCGTGTGATCATTGCTTGTACAGCCCTCTCGAAGTGTCCGGAGCAAGTATGGTGGGTCTGACACACCGGCGTCAGTGTGTTCTTATTTCCATTTCCAGGAGTGTATAAAGCCCGGGCCTTAAAGTATTTACACGATGTAAGTCGCCATTAAGGTAATTGTCTCATGTGTTTATGAGAACTCCTAAGTGGTTTAGTGGGAAAATATGGGCCAATTGGAGAATTTAATGTCATATCGGCACGTTGGCCATAGTAGCTCAATGGCAGAGCGGCTGGACGGAAACCAGAAGATCCGTGGTTCAAATCCCGGCTATGGCATTGAATTTTTTAGTCTGAATCTACGTTTCCACATGTTATATGTTACTTTTAAATAACTTTATAATTTAAATCTAAAAAGAATTCTTACGACCACTCAACAGGTGTGTTATGTCGGTGACGCTGTAGAACGCCTTCCCACATAAACCTTTTTCCACCAACTTTTTATCTACTGGACGAGGAAGTAAAGGAGATTATGTTAAAAGAGGTCTCATGGTTCTATAAGGTTCGATAACACAGAAAATTCAACTAAGAAAAGTGCTAGATAGTTCTACCAAAGCAGGTAAATGAAGCCAGTAGGGACCCTTCGTCCATTTTAATCCCAGTGAATGTTGAATGGTGGATGTGAATATCTTCACTTCTCGGGTATAGATCGCGACGGTGATTTTTTTTCCCTCGTGTGTCCGTTGATGCATCCATCCATTCGCATCAACACCGCTGATTAAATTCGCCCCGCTACCGCCCAGACGTGATGAAATACTGTGAGTGTATGTACTAGCCCGTTCGATGCTCGTCGATCGATCAATTCCGTAAAATTGGATTGAGGTCGTGCTCGGCCAGGAGACGAACTACTGAGGGGAAAGGTTTGGAAGCTGGAAAAAGTTTCCTTTTGGTCTGTTCTTCCTTGGAAAGGGTAGGGGGGATTTAAAACCTTCTCACACGGAGGTGGAAGCAATTTGCTATATGCAGATTGAAAAAAGGAGTTTCTCGAAAATAACTTCAGGCTTAGCGTGTTTTACTTTTTACTTTAGCGGGGTTTTGCTCCAGGCTATGTTAATCTTTCTTCTTAAGAATGATGCTTTTGTTAACAATCTTCTTTATTTTGTAATTATTCACTCAGGTAATTTGCATAAGCACGTAGTTAGCTAAGGACGAAGAGAGAAGCTAACAAGTACACCAAAGAGAAACTTTGCCAATGTTTAAATGAATTTAATTCTTACTCTGTTAAACTGTGCCTCCTTTGTTTATGTTAAAGAAATAATAACACCCAATGCAATGATAATAATGAAAAGGCATTTGAAGGCAGCCAGAGAGATTTTATAGTAGATAACAATAAATATAAAAATATAACCTGTCGTATATCACATACTGAAATAGAAATCGGGATTAATGATGTGGTATTAGAAGAAATTGACAGAATAAAATTTCTGGGCCTTAAAGTAGACAGATGTTTAGATTGGAAACTCACACAAACTATATCTCACCTAAACCTAGCTCTGCCTGTTATGCTATCCGAGAGCTTGTTAATGTGAGTTCTATTGACACACTTAAATTAGTATATTATGCATAATTTAACTCTACTATGGAATACGGAATATTATTTTGGGGCAACTAAGTATAAAGTAAAATAATATTTCTTATGCAAAAGAGGGTTATAAGAATCATTACTAACACCCACACCAGATGCTCCTGTAAATATCTTTTTACAAGATTGAAGATATTAACGCTTCCTTGCATGTATATATTCTAGATCCTAACATTCTTTGTATGCAATCGTGCCTTATTTACAACAAATAATGTAATTCATAAAATAAACACTAGACAAAAGTATAATATCCATTATCCCAGTGCTAAACTTTCTTTCTTCCATAAAGGTGTGTATTATGAAACTATCAAAATATTTCGCGTACTTCCTAATGTTCTTAAAGAAAAAGTTGATAATTTCGGTGTTTTTAAAGAAGCTGTAAGAGAGTACCTTTGCTCAAAATCTTTTTATTCTGTACAAGAATATCTAAATGACAAATTATCCTGATAATGCTTCTGTAGCTCTATAAGTAGTATCTAACTATTCCAATGACAAATCATTACTTATAAATATTTGATGCAAGTTGAAAGTTTATTTTTAAGGTATGTGTATTTAATAAATAACAGGAATGGTATCTATTGCAAAATGGTTGAGACGTACTGGCATAAGCCAAGTGAAAGCTGGTTTAAAAAGTGTTTCATTTTGTATCACATATAATTATCCCTGCTTTGTTTTCCATATTGTTGTTCATATTGCCTGTGTACTATGATATGTGTCTTATGTTAACTTTTGTACATATATATGCTATTAAACTTTATACCTCTGGACATGTTCAATGTTCACAGCCTTTTCTGGCTATAAGTCAACCTACTGAACGCAAATCAATCTAATCTAATCTAAAAGAAATCATTTTTGTGACCTGATAATTTGCTTTTTTCATTTTTACAAACAAGTACCGACTGGAAGAAATTTCTCCACTTGAGAAATGGGTCCTCTCATCCCGTGGTGGGGCAAGGTTACCCCTAAAGCCAAGGTTACCATGTGATTTGTGTTGGTAGCCTAACATATATTTCATAATTACCAAAAATATGTTTTAAGATCATTTAATACAGTGCTCCACAATAGGAGAGAAGTTCCAAACAGCAAACGAGAAGTGGAGGTGTAGAGGTCGTCTCACACGCGGGTCAAGAATGATCACAGCTGATTTAACTAACGTGGCACCAAATATGGACTATGAATCCTAAGCTCGCCCCACGGTTGTCACTAGAATCATCATGTTGAATATTCTTAAAATATAATTTTATTTTCTTACGAAAGCTCCTTCTGTCATTTGCGTTTTCGAAGAAATTGTGTGTAATACATATGATGTAATGTGTTTTGGAGAATTTCAGAAAAAAATAAAATATTAAGTTTCCTCTGTAATTTTAACTTCTTCCTTGTCTAGTATAAGTAGTGAAAATCTACAGCTACAGAGTGAGTTAGCAGGAGATAATTGTTGACTGCATTCTGGTAAGTGTGAGGTACGACAGATATCTGTACACCGGTTATAGCCTACATTACATCGGCATTTTTTGCCTCATCTCTATCCCTTACTCCAGGAAATTCAAAGCATTTGCAGTTACCTCCCTGTTCTGACTAAACGTTTCAAAACGTAAGAGCCATTGATACAAATACACGGTGTTCATTTTTATTCGTTATTTCCCGCCCTCGGATTGAGCAAAAATGACGTCATAGTTGACTAGTGAGTCTATCTTGAAATCATAGTAACCTCTACGGAGAAGAGGCGATAATTTTGCGGAATAGTAAGCAAACTACAGTCCTCTCAGTGTGGTTGCTATGGTAACTAATACAACCTGCTTCCTCTGGATAATAACACGACGGAATCTTATCCTCATCCCATCCCATTAGAGATGGTGTTCCCCAAGGTAGTGTCCTGGCACCCATTCTCTTCGTTTTATACATAAACGCCCTACCATCCCTGCCACGCTGCTCGCTGTATCTCTTTGCTGACGATACAGCTGTCATGAGAGCTCAACCTGTGTGCTCGCAGGATTCAACAATATGCCGACCTCCTCACTACCTGGTTCAAACGTTGACGCCTACGTGTCCACCCACAGAAGAACCAATCCATCACCTTCTCTCGAAGACGAATAGCTGGTGAGGACGTCCATTGGAAAACTTACATTAAGTATCTTGGTGTCCTACTGGACACCAAACTGACGTGGAGAGACCACATTACATATGTAGTTAGCAAAAAGAGTGGGTATGCTCTGCCCTCTCTATAACCAACGGTCGGTGATGTCTCTGCCTACAAAACTGCTCCTGTATAAGCAAGTACTCCGACCAGCCATCACATACGCCAGTGAAGTATGGGGAGTAGCAGCCAAGTCTCACCTATACCGCCTTGAAATTCTACAATCCCGATTCCTCTGCATTGCCACAGACTTCCCTTGGTACATCCCCAATCTAGTTATACGACGAGATCTATGTATCCCCACAGTAACAGACTACATCCGTACCCTTTCACGTTCCTTTTATCAAAACCTCTCCCACAACTTCAACTCCATCATCCGTGGTCTAGGTGAGTACGATATCGATCCTGGAGAGCGCTAGAAACGCCCGAGGCTGCTTTTAGGCACATAAAATAACACATCAGATGGCTTATATATAGCTTAAAGCTCATCTTCTGCCGCATATTATCCTTCCTTACAAAAACACTCCACAATCTAGCCTTGATCTGCCTTGAGACTGAAGATCTGACATTCAGATCTTCAATGTCCAGTCGTGTGTGTGTGTGTGTGTGTGTGTGTGTGTGTGTGTGTGTGTGTGTGTGTGTGGATATGAACACAGACCACCGCGTCTTCATGTTTGGTTGCTACTTTCGTACCAACAGGCCGCGCCGTGGCTCAGTGGTTAGACCGCTTGGCTCTCACCAGGGCTGCCCGGGTTCGATATCAGGAGACCGCAAAGTGGTGGACAACACGGCGCTGGGGCGAGTTTTCTCCGGGATCTCCGGTTTCCTCCGTCATCTCATTCCACCGGTGCTCCATCTTCATCTCATGTATCATCAGTGTCATCGCCTGCGGTGCCGTATGTAGTAAAAGCGGGCGTTAAACACTACACATTTCATTTCGTACCAGCATTAAAATTGGTGCAATATATAAATATAATTTAAATCGCTGCATAGAGGAGTTCATACAGCGCTATCCGGCATTCAGACAAGTCCCTCGGAGCGTAATGTTGTCAAGTGTCCGGATACCGTCAAATTGACATACTTTTGTTTGCAACATAAACGTCTTATGTTTTATCAGTATACGATATAAACCTTTTGTTATTCTCACGCTTAATTAAAATGTCTATTAATGTTGGTATCCTTATGTCGTTTAAAAACAATAGGTGCATCAAACATTTCCAAGATACAAGATCAGTTACTCGCAAAAACAGACACTGGACGCTATAAAGTGACTGCTCCAAATCTAGAAGCAATAAATAATGTTATGACAGAAAGGCCTCAAGCATACCTTCTTGCAATAGAGACAGTGTTTAAGGAGAAAAGATAAATGAAGTATAAGAAATTGGTCACATAAGACTATGTACTAGAAATATTTTCTTGTTTAGATTTGGTTAAATGCTTTGTGCATATTGTAACACTAATCTATTTTTCATTCCTTGATACCGAAATTATGGTTTGCCAGAAGGAAAGAATCATGATGGATGTCAAAGGAATGTTGGTTCTTTGTTACGACAAGGGCAAGGCCAGTTGAGTCCAGCAGTTGTGGGGAAAGTTGTTATAACAAAAGCAATGTAAGAAACAGCGTCCTTAGCAGTTTTCTAAAGGGGCTCACTTGACTTGTATGAATAGGGAATTCTTTGGATCATTTACAATGGCGACAAAACAGCCACAAAGGGACTTTGGTTGAAAAGGAGATTTCAGAGTGAAAGTGTTACACCACGCGCAGCTGTGGTCTTTCAAAGAGTCTTCGGCGTGGAGCCGATGTGGGCAGTTCGTGGCCAGGAAGCCATGAGAAGGGTCTTCAGCGTCAGGCCGATGAGAGCAGACTGTGGCGTGAGGGCGATTAAGGCTGTCCTCTGGTTTTGTCTGGAATATTTGTCGGTTCGTATATATATGAGGAGCGAATAAATTTATCGAATAATAAACATTCTGCAGTCAGTAACTTTAAACAGAGATTGGTAACCCTTGGTCGGCAACTTTCATTTCGATGTTTTAAAAGTAGAAGCCGTAAATAAATAAGTTGGAAACGGGCATTCCAGTGTTATTAAAATCTCCTTCTCACACATCCACGCATACCCTGAGAGAAACCTCATTGCTCGCCGACTTATTTGCTCGCCATTAAATTATTTGTATCAAATTGGCGTCCACAACGTGGAATTGTGTTCACCCAGAAGCAATTTAGTTACATCCTAGAACATGTACTAATAACTTTCTGGACTGTAATGAAGTTACATTGTGAAGAAACTGTGGGTGATAGAAAAGAATTGAGGTCAAATTGAAATATTTCTATTTTATATTAAAAGTTTACAACATGCATACATGTCTACTATAACAGAAAAACAGATTTTAGTCAATTGATGGAAATTAATCATTTCTCCACACTAGCCGTATATAGGCTAAGATATTTGATGGATAGAGTCAACATGAAAAATTCAATGCCATGGCCGGGATATGAACCACGGATCTCCTGGTTTCCGTCCAGTCGCTCTTAACCTTTGAGCTACCATGGCCAACGTGCCTTCCTGACAGTAAACTCTTCAGTTGACTCGTATATTTCCCCGGTAGACCACTAGGGGCTCTCGCATCCGAGATACACCATTTGTGGCGACTTACTATTGTAAGTACTTAAGTCCCAGGCTTCATCATTTAACTCTTATTATTTTAGTCAATTGATGGAAATTAATCATTTCTCCACACTATCCGTATATAGGCTAAGATATTTGATGGATAGAGTCAACATGAAAAATTCAATGCCATGGCCGCAATTTGAACCACGGATCTCCTGGTTTCCGTCCAGTCGCTCTTAACCTTTGAGCTACCATGGCCAACGTGCCTTCCTGACATTAAACTCTCCAGTTGACTCGTATATTTCCCCGGTAGTCAACTGGAGAGTTTGATGTCAGGAAGGCACGTTGGCCATGGTAGCTCAAAGGTTAAGAGCGACTGGACGGAAACCAGGAGATCCGTGGTTCAAATCCCGGCCATGGCATTGAATTTTTTATGTTGACTCTATCCATCAGAAAAACAGATGTTCATTGTGAAATAAGTGTTCATTGTGTTATTATTTCGTATATTATTCATGGTATACCTTTATGGCTGCATAATTAGCTTTGCAGTGCATT
The DNA here is from genome assembly GCA_030765055.1 of Mantis religiosa. NCBI lineage: Eukaryota > Metazoa > Arthropoda > Insecta > Mantodea > Mantidae > Mantis > Mantis religiosa. The sequence continues at coordinate 28,201,898 of CM060959.1, read as the reverse complement.
GCATTGAAGCATATATTTTTTATTATAAACAGTTATCTTATCTATGCATCAGACGAAATTCCGCACCTTTATATTACGCGGTTAGACCCACCTCTCAAATAGTATATTTACCTGCCGGTAGAGGGAGGCCTCAAAGCTGCCATCAGCACATCAAATAGGATCGCAAGCCGCTAGGGGAATCGTATAGAAACTCGCTCCATTAGCGATACTATTGATGACGTCAAATTTTGCGCTGTAAAATTACAGATAAAATGAACACCCTGTATAAGACCAGCATCATTTACTACTCGCACAAGCATGTGCGAAACACTGAAGGCTATGAACAAGCAAAGGAATCATATGTCTTGGGTTAAGCTAAACATAAATAATTTCTGGACTCAGTATTTGGTTTGGCAAACAGAATCATAATTCCAAAAGTTTTGTGCCCACTGCACTTACAATTTCCTACACTAAGTACTGAAATAATGCAATAGCAGCATTTGGCTTCCTAAGGGCCTTAGCAGGAAGTTTGTGCTTAGTGTTATAGGATAAACTAACTAATAAAGTAGAGTTCGAGAACATTTCTGGAGAGTGAGGTCACACTCAAGTATTAATAACAAGTGGGTATGGCTAGAAGGAAATTACGAACTTAGCCAAACTACCATAACTGCTAGTGTACGGTAGAAGTTAAAACGAGCAAGCAGGTGTGGCCAAGTTCTGGCTAAGTGCAAACAACTAATAGGCCATCCTCGTTAACTCTTGAAAGTTGAGCTCGGCATTAAACGCTATGAAACTTTCGTGGCGTTTCTATGAAAATACCGTTTAAGCAAATTCTTGGAATAAAATTATATTTTAGTGCAACAATATTGCCTTTAAACTGTTTCGTTTGTTATTTTATTTTAAGAAAAAGCGTAAGCAATGCCTCGTTTATTTGCAAATAACAATTTGATACCAGTGTTGTTCAATAAAATATGATCACTTTTTTGACGATATACCTTTACTCATTTTCATAATTTTGATGGTACTTCTCAATATAGTCTCCCCTGAATGCGATGCACTTGTCCTAGCATTTCTTCCAGTCTTCAAAGACATGCTGGAAAACATTGTTTGAGGGATCCTTCAAAATCGCCTCCGCAGCCTTCACCACTTCTTCTGATGATGGATAATGCCTCCCACGAACACATTTCTTCAAGTTAGGGAATAAAAACAGTCACATGGGGCTAAATCGGACTATAGGCAGTGTGAGGGATACACTTCACGTTGATTTTTGCAAGATATTCAGCAACAACATTGGCAATATGCGGCCACGCATTATCGTGGTGCAGCATCCAGCCTGCTTCATGGAAATGTGGTCTTTTGCGCCTGATATAGACTTGCAATGTTTTCAGGACATCCCTGTAGTATTGTCCAGTTACAGTATGCTGATAAACCATTCAATGAATATCAAAGAATGAGATGAACATAACTTTCCCAGCAGAAGCAACCACTTTTGCTTTTTGGGGGGTTGGTGATGGACAAATTTCCACACTGAGCTTTGCTGTTTGCTCTCAGGATCAAAATTTGTAGCTAGGTTTCATCAGCAGTGATTACGTCTGAAAGCAGCTCCGGATCTTCCTCTAATGTCAACTTTAACTGCATGTTACCTCCATTGCAGCGGTAGGCGATACTGAACGTGTCTGAACTTGCCTGGTTCTCACAGGCGGGAACCAGGAGTACCAGCACTGGTGGCAGCAGTGTTGATGTTTTCTTCCGTAAGAGCAGTAACTAGAGCACCGTGTCCACCTTCCTTTAGAATTGATTGCCTTCCCTCTTTAAATATTTTAAGCACCTAGCTATGCTGTAGGGAGGAATAGACTCTCCATAGGGACCCTAGAACATTATATAGGCCTCAACTGAGGATTTCTTGGGACGAAAACAGAATTTCAGAGCCGCATATTGTTCCTCGCGTGTTACCTCCATTGTAGCAGTAGACGATACTGAACATATCTGAGCTTGCCTGGTTCTCAAAGGTGGGAACCAGGAGTACTAACAATGAAACTACTATGGCGTCTTTGTTTCACAGAATATTATAAGATGAAATTTTAGTGTGAAAAACTACGACCGTAAAAAATTATGATCATTCTTTATTGAACAGGCATCGGAAGTAGAATTATTAAATTTTACTTAAAAATTTAATAAATATTAGTATGATTTCAAAAAGTATGAGTTTTGAACCAAACTTGACACTCAATTTCAGTCTCTTCAAAGGAAAACCCGAAATTTAAGTACCCTTTAGTAGGTAAAGAATTTAAAAATATCTACTGTTTTAGTATATAACGATATAGTTTAAATAGCATACGCTTAAAATATTTTCACGACAAGCAAAACTATTTACATACTTTTGTGGAATAATCTAATGCCCGTTATCATGAATCAATTTTGCATAATTAATAAACTGTGGGAGACATTATTACTCCTACTAAAGGTGATTATTGTATATTACACCACACAGTAATATAAATGAACTATTTTGGAGAATCTCCTAACTATTGGTTCGAATTCTCAAATACTTAAACCTTTCTCAATTGGAATATAGTTACTGGGTTATTCTCGTAATATCAGGTGACCCGTTTTTTAAATATCTGATTACTGCCCCACATCTTGTATCCAATAATTAAGTGCATGCTCTTGGAATCACAGCTTTTTTGAAATCTGAAAAGAGATGTCCCGTAAATGGGCATGAGATTTTTTTTTTTTACTTTGTGTACGGGATTAGTGAAGTAGACCAGACTCTTTTGACAGTGATATCATCTTTTTCATCTGAGGATTTGTCTCTCTAGACTCTACAAAATGTTGCATCCAGTAGTTGGTCTGATAATATCCCATTTTTTCAAAAGCTATATGAAGGTTCTAGACTTTGTAGATGAAGTATATGTATTCGTAGATAAGATCGTAGATATGCAGCAAACCCGGTGCAGCTATTCAAAGGTTATGAAAAGCAAGAAATGTTCTCTACACCAAAAGTTGCTCAGAAATATGTTTCAGTCTCACTGGTTAGTTCAGCTAGTGCCCCATGTATTACATGGATGAACTATACATATTTTGATAGAAAGCATCCTAAAAATTTCAAGTGAGCTGTTTCTGTAATGGGTATATTTTTACATTACTCAATAAATTACTCTAAGTAAGAGGAAATTAAAAGCTTTATCACAAAAATATTATATAATTATTTTATAACTTATCTCAGAAAACCTTTAAGATACCAAACTAAAAAATGTTACTGGCAGTGTCGTCTAAATCTCCGAGGGCTGTTCAATAAAGAATCATTATAATTTTTACGGTCATAATTTTTCGCACTAAAATTCAATCTTATTATATTCAGTTAGCTTAATGTGAAACAAACACGCCATAATAGTTTCATTGCTGGTATTGCTGGTTCCCACCTGTGAGAACTAGGCAAGTTCAGACATATCCAGTAGCACCTACCACTGAAATGGAGATAACACGCGAGGAAGAATATGTGGCTTTGAAATTCTGCGTTTGTCTCAACAAATTTTCAGTTGAGGCCTATACAGTGTTACAGGAGGCCTATGGAGAGTCTTTTTATCCCTACAGCACAGCTCGAAGGTGTTTAAAATCGTTAAAGAGGGGAGAAAATCAATTTCAAATTAAGGTGGACCCGGTGCTCCAGTTACTGCTCTTACAGAAGAAAACATCAACACTGCTGCTGCTATTGTGAGAGAGGATCGGCGAATTACCTTAAGATCACTTTCTGAAATACTGAACACTTCATTGGCTGCCACCCACACGTTGGTGACAGAAACATTACTCATGAGACGTGTTTGTGTGCGATGGGCTCCAAGACTGTTCAATCCCAAACAAAAGGACATTCGCATGCAGTCTGCATGCAGTTAAAGTTGATGTTAGAGGAAGATCCGGAGTTACTTTCAAATGTAATCACTGCTGATGAACTTTAGCTACATCATTTTGATCTTGGGAGTAAACAGCACAGGTCAATGTGGAAATCTCCATTACCAACCCCGCAAAAAGCAAAAGCGATTGCTTCTGCTGGAAATGTTATGGTCATCTCATTCTTTGATATTCATGGAATAGTTTGTCAGCATGTTGTACCCGCACACACATCAGTAACTGGACAATACTACAGGGATGTTCTGAAAATATTGCAGGTCCATATCAGGGGCAAAAGCCACATTTGCGTGAAGCAGGCTCGAAGCTGCACCACGATAATGCGCGGCTGCATATTGCCAATGTTGTTGCTGAATATCTTGCAAAAGTCAAGGTGAAGTACATCCCTCACACTCCCTATAGTCCGGATTTAGTCCCATATGACTTTTTTCTATTCCCTAACTTGAAGAAACGCCTCCGTGGGAGGCATTATTCATCATCAGAAGCAATGGTGAAGGCTGCGGAGGCGATTTTGAAGGATATCTCAAAAAATGGTTTCCAGCATGTCTTTGAAGACTGGCAGAAACGCTTGGACAAGTGCATCGCATTCAGGAGAGACTATTTTGAGAGGGCTATCAAAATTATGAGGATGAGTAAAGGTACGTTGTCAAAAAAAAGATCATTCTTTATTGAACAGCCCCTGTAAATTAAAAGCTTTATCAGGAAAATATATAATTAATTTATTACTCATCTCCCAAGGTACCAAACTGAAAAGTTTTACTGGGATTGTTTAAATGGAGTGTGTAGCAGTTCGGCACATTGGCAATTGGGCACATTAGCAATTGGGCCCTCATATAATAATCTAGGTATCAGGGGGGAGGGAGTTGTTTTCTCGGGTTTAATTATGAAGATCACTTTCAGGCGACAAAACCTGTACATTCAAAAGCTGTAGCAAACAGCCAAATACATAACATCCACTCCGATCTTGGAAGTAGAAGTCATGAAACCAATGTCATGCCGGTGGTATACGCTCTTCTTCCAAATAAGGAAAAGGAGACCTACAACAGGCTGTTCAACACAATTAAAGAGAAGATATCAGACTGGAATCCCAAAGAAATAATTGAACATTTTGAACCTGGCGCTATTCAAGCTTTGAAGTCTGTCTTTCCAAATGTACAAATTTCTGGTTGCAAGTAGCATTTCAATCAGTGTATTTGGAGAAAGGTGCAAGAATTAGGACTGGCACGTGACTAAATTCAAAATGAAGAAATTAGACTTCATATAAGTATCTGCTATGCATTGGCTCACCTTCCGCAATAAAATTGACGATACTCGTTTACAAGAAAACTCGCCATAAAACTCGCAATTAAGTTTGTACTACGACTACTTTCTGGAACAGTGGCTGGATAATCCTTCAATACCAACAGTTTCATGGAACTGTCATGGAAAATGACACAGAACCAACAATGCTGTCGAAGGTTTGAGCCACCCGCCGTGCGTGGAGACCCGTGTCGGTGGAAAGGTTTGTCCTGGTGGTTGAGGGATGCGTATCTGAGCTCATACCAGTGTTCTTCTGAATTCGGGGAAGGGTGCGCATTTCTAATACACTGCTTTGGCTTCTGCTTCGCCTAAACGGGAGGTTAGGGACTAACCCACACCTAATCAATCGGCCAGGACTAGGTATTGTACCGAACTCCAGAGTGAGTGGGACGGCGAGTTCGCTATATCCCCTTGTTGGGCTGCGTGGTGGGTGGGGAGCACTGGGGGATGAAACTTGGTTTATCTTTTATGGTAAACCCCAATATTAATACAATTATTAGCAAAAGTGCAAAGGAAATAGCCGGATGTAGTGGTCCTCGCTATTTAGTTATTTATAGAACTGAGGAAGGTCGGAAGTTTAGTACCGTGAACCCGTTCGTTATTCAGAAGGGCTCAGATAGTATTGCTGGTTCTGTGAAGGCATGTACTAGATCTCGCAATGGCACGCTCTTGGTCGAAGCAGTTTCTTCGACACAGGCTGCTGAAATCTTGAAAGCCAATATGCTTGCGAGCTATCCGGTGCGCGTTGAATTGCATAGGACCCTGAACTCCTCGCGTGGTGTTGTAAACATCAGCGCATTGGATGTTATGTCCAATGAGGAGATTCAGCAAAACTTGGCGGAACAAGGCGTGACTAATGTATATCGAGTTTACCGCAAAGAACTAGGTGAACTAGTGCCCACTCGTACGTTGTTTCTTACCTTAGAACGGGTAGAAGTCACGAAAAGGATTTAGGCAGGGTATGAAGCTATTGAAGTGAGGCAGTATTTACCTAATCCACTGAGGTGTTATAAATACCAGCGCTTTGGCCACACAAGTGATTCTTGCAATGGAGTTGCCACTTGCGTTGACTGCGGGGAAGTCAGGCATGATAATGCATGCACTTCACCCACAAAGTGTGTTAACTGCAGTGGTAATCACTCAGCTAACTCCAGAGAATGTCCCCGTTTCATGGAGGAGAAGGCGAACCAAGAGATCCGGGTAAGACAGAGGGTGTCCTCCGTGGAAGCCCGGAAACTCTTGCGTATTCGCCAGCCTTCTGTACCTAGGACCGTCACTTATAATGCAGTTACAGCTAAGCCGGTACCTAGACGTGAAATGGCAACACAAACCTTCGAAATAAACGGGGAAGTAGTATCCGAAAGATCAATTACACAAAGATCACAGCCAAAGCAACAAACACCAACACGAACAACAGTGAGCGCGCCGACCAGGTCCAGTCCTAAGAAGAAGGTTTTAACCAAGTCACCGCCGAAAGTATCTACTTCAAGAACAAGTGAACCGATAGTATATAATGTGTCGCCCAGAATATTTAAGACCACTTATGACAGAAAGGACTTCCTCAAGGTAAATAGTAACACCAGTGAAAGGAGAGCTAGCCAGCACAAAAGTCCGCGAACATCTCCGTCCACAACATCTGAGGACTCATCTGGAGAGGACGCCGATCAGTGATTTTCATCTTCGCCGGTCGCAGTTTCAGATCCTGTCGAGAGACTGGATTCGAATTCACCAGTGCATAAGCAGTCCTCTTCCATTGACGTTGTGGAGCGGGTAGATCCTGTCCTCACTGCCCAAACGACAGTGAGGAAAAGGCAGGAAAAACCTGCTGAAAGCCCTAGCCCTGCCCCAAAGAAAAGAAACAAATTGGTTCGACCACCACTGGGCAGGTAGCTTTTGTCCTGGCAAGTTGTTATTGAAAGTAGTAATTTTTATGCATTTTGGTATTTATTTGGTACTTATAGTTTTTTATCCATTTGGGCTTATTTATTTTATCATCATCATCATCATCATCATCATCATCATATTCATCATCATCATCAACTCAACTTGGAGTGTAAAATAACGAAGAAAGTCTACAATTACACTTGACAATAGAATTGCCAATAGCTTGAAATATCTTTAGGAAACTAGAGATTTAAGAAAATGTCTTAAAACTCTTGCATATGTGCATAAATTAAATTATTGACAAATTCTGTTTTATACGAATGAAATTAAATAAAGAGGAAATATGAGGAATTATTTCTGAACTAGCTTGTAAATACATGTAAGTTAAATTATGGACCAAGAAAACATGATACCCATTGCCTAGTTCTAGCAAAACGAATAAAGCATAATAGTAATAACAAAAATATAAATTTTTGGGTGCGATAAGAGATCGCCTCCACGTGGTGGGTCCCAGAAATAGTATGCTTTAAGTAGGTATAGCTGGCTAAGAATCGCTTAAAAGAGGTTTTTGAATAAAATAACAAAATTAACCATGAGCAAATAACACCCTTGTATCTGAAACCGGTTTTGCTGCTTGATCCGTGTGCCCAAGTGCTACAGATTCTATGGATGCCATCTAAATCTACTAATCTACTTTTGTACATTACTTTTTAATGAATGTAGAATTATTTTATTCACTATACTATCTTTTGATTTAAATGTATTAGCATGGATTTAAAATTAACTAATTCTGTTAACAACAATATAAATACGATGTGTTTATCGTACTAAAGTGGAATTGAGCTATCTTCAGAAATTAAGAGACAACGAGTTACTCATCCCACAAAAAAATATTCGAAGAAATATATATCCCAAGTAGCAATTTTGAAAAGGAAGTGCCACATGGTTTGAACACTTAAAAACTGTCATACTTAGCCAGTGTAGCAAATTTTTAGAGTAAAAGTTCCCTTAAATACCTATAGGTCAATGTGTAAGCTTTTCTTCAATGTGTATAGTAGTTATGATTTAAGTAATTTTAGTAATAGTAATTTATTTCCTATTACATCAACAAATGGAAATACAAAATCAAGATTAGAATTATAAAATCAATACTGAAATATGCCATATATTCCAAAATCCTGAAAATCCTATCATGTTATCATGTTGCCCACCATTGAATAGTAATTCAGTCCCCATACACCTAACCCTAGGTTTTTGTGTAATGGAGGCCCTCTGCTCCCTTTTACACTTTTTGCCATTTCACCTATCTCACTCTACATTTTTCTCTTAATTGTTCTTAGCCATCTCTCTTTAACTTTCCCTAAATAATCCCCTAAATTTCTCCTGTTCTTTTCTCCTTTTACTGACAACATTTTTCTAATTACTACTTCACCCCCCAAACTGTCCCATTTATGTAGCCAAGCCTGCTCTCTCCATACCTTTGTTTGACAACAATTTAATATACAATGGAAATCTGCATTCTCTTCTCCAAACAATGGACATTTATCTAGCTCCCTCTCTTGACCATTCAAGTTCAAGTTTTTCACTCCTGTTCTCGCCCAAGCAAAACCTTCTCGCCCTAACTTACTACATATATCTATATATCCTTCCCTCCCCCAGGTTGTTTTTATTTCTCTATATAATCTCAGTGAGCTTTTGTCACTTGTATTGGCAAAAATGTTTTGTCTGTCATCTTCTAATCTTAGCTTAACTTCTTTCCAGAAGCCTCTATACCCATACTCTGCATTTATCCAAGAATGACCCATACCTATCTGCTTCAACAAGTCATACATTTTATGTGCCCAAGACCCATCCCAGTTACTTCTCTTCTGAATATGAAAACATTCTTTAATTATATTGCCATATTCCAAGTTAGTAATTCTGTATAAATATTTCATTGCCCTTGACAAGATTTTAATTTTAGTAGAATGCCTGCCTTGTTCTAATTGTGCTGCCCCATTAGGTGATGCTATTGGTAATCCCAATATGTATTTACAAAAGGATCTATGCACTCTATCAGTCTCTCTCCAAGCCTCATCTATTTCCCAAAAATCTGATCCATGTAACATTCTATTTTTTACTACTGCTGTATAAATCCTCTCCAACCATTTGACATTTATATCCGGTAGTTTACTGTAGCATGATCTTATCACTCTCATGGCCATTTTACCTTTTGCTAAAGACATCTTTTTTTGTTCTTTCCAGCTGCCATCTGAACTCAACCTGTCCCCAAATAATCAAATCTCCTTACTACCTCTATTTCTCTTCTACTAACCTCCCATTTCTCATCCTTACGCAACCTGTATCCTTTTTTGAAGACCATAATCTTCGTTTTGTATTTATACACTTTTGAACCCCGTTCTTTGCAATAAGAATTGGCTGCCTGGATTGCTCTTCTCAGCCCTCCACTTGATATGAACCCAACTACTAGGTCATCTGCAAACAGTAGCCCCGGTTGTGATTTAAGTAGTGAGTACTATGATTAAAATTATATTTTAGAGGTAGATTTGATAATAGGCTAGACCTAACACTCGATCCGCAAATGAATGGTTGTTATATATACCTCCTGGAGATACGGATGAGTTTGCAGAGCGTATGTGGTAGAGATGTGCTGAGTTCCCTCTCTGCTACTGGCTTGACCGCAACGTGGTAGTGACCTGTCCAAAACACCGGAGGGTGGCTAGGGTTTCTTTCTAAAAGGAAGCGGGGAAACTTGGCCCTACATTGAAGGTTTGGAAGTTCATCCACTGTTGGAGCCAAGTAGTAGTTCCACATGTAAGCCTTATTGCTTGCGATCTGTCCGTCCGCGACCATCAAAGAGCCCTGAGTCGCCTTAAAATGAAATATTGAGATGAAATACCAGGAAATCGGAGAGAGTAGAGCCATTTTAACCGAGCCGTCTTGCTCGGTTTAAACACAAATATTGTGCCTTAGGGATACTATGTATACATGATTAAAGGCGAAGCTTCGATTATTACATTTAAAACATCCGTTTTTGCAATTTTACCGTTAAGTATTCTTTTAATTTACACTGTCTCAGACCTTTCTCTCTTCCCGTTTACTTGTACGAGTATCTGAATTACTGCTAATTGGTGCAAAGCAAGTTTTTGAGCTCTGAGTAGGATGATGTTATTGCTATCACATTACAAAAATGATACGTTGACAGTAACCTTTTTCCTTGCGTGTAGTTTAGGCAATCTCAGACTGTATTGGTAAGCCATAGACACTTCCTTGGCAACCAAATGATTTCGAATAAACTCTGCGGATAATTCATTCCATGAAGTTCAACCATTTCGTTAAGTGTTGAAAGTAACCGAATGTCCATTTATAATGAATAACTTTGAAACGGTTATTTCCTGTTTAGCTTACAAAATTTATTTGGTGTTGTCATGGAAAGGTAAATATGTATGAAAATGAAAGTATGAAATTCAGTAGGTCATAGAATGCTGCAATATAAATGTGATATGATGTACTGTCCAGCAACGCAAAAAGGTCCCTGAAAGGAATGTGCTCCCTTACACATTGGGATAAGCACAGCGAATGTGTGCAACAGGAGCGCTTGCCACAAATGGAATAGAACCGTTAAAAAGAATGCAACCTGATACAATTTGAAGATGGTGGTGATTAAGGGTTACCACAGCTCCACGTTGGCGCCAGTTTGATACAAAGATGATTGGTGTACACAAGCTCCACGTTGGAACGCCAGTTTGTAACTAAATTGTTTATGGCGAGCATAAGTTCCACGTTGGAACGCCAGTTTGATGCAAAAAATTTAATGGTGAGCAAATATGTCGGCGAGCAATGAGGTTTCTCTCGGGGTATGCGTGGATGGGTGTGAGAAGGAGATTTTCAGAACACTGGAATGCCCGTCTCCAAATTATTTATTCACTGCTTCTTCTTTTCAAACATCGAAATGGAAGTTGCCGACCGAGGGTTACCAATCTCGGTTTAGAGTTACTGAATGCTAATTGTTTATTACTCGATAAATTTTGATGACCCGACAAATATTCAAGACAGAACAAGTTGACCGCTCTAATAGGCTTCACGTCTCAGACTCCTGTCTCATCGGCTGCACGCCGAAGACTCCTCTGCTCGGCTTCAAGCCGAAGACTGTTTATAATGGCTTCCTAGCCGCGAACTAGCCACATTGGCCTCACGCCGAAGAGTGCCCTCTGACCACAGCTGCGCATGTGTATATCTCTAACTTTCACTCTCAAAATCCCTTTTCAACCAAGATCCCTTTGTGGCTGTTTTGGTCGCCATTGTAAATGATCCAAAGAATTCCCTATTCATACACGTCAAGTGACAATTCCTTTAGAAATCTTCTAAGGACACTGCTTCTTACATGGCTTTGTTATACACTTCCCCAATTCAACTGGCTTTGCCCTGGTCGTGACAAAGATCCAACATTCCTTTGACATCCATCATGATTCCTTGCTTCTGGCAAACCATAATTTCGGTATCAAACCTATGCACTCTGTACACTAAAATCGAGAAGATTCATTCACAAATGTAGAAGCCGTCAGAATGCTTTTGTGTGGTCTGTAACTGTACTCACATGTGTCACAAACCTGTTCTGGGAAGGTGCGGGAACCTTCGCCAATCCCCCTGCCTCTCAGGCCCCGGAGACTTTCTCTCCTGTGGAGGAAAGTAATACTTTTGGATTGGTAGTTGCAAAAAGCATTACGTAATATAAGGGGCGTCCAGAAAGTAAGTTCTGTTTCAATTTATCTCCGCTGAAGCGCCGCGATCACAGTTCCGCACATGCACGGTAGACGCTCTGTATCAAGGAGAAGAAACCTCCGCCATTGTGAGATCGCTGTCAGCCACGTACGCTTTGTTGTGCTTCTTTACAAAGTCGGTGTTGATTGAAAATGCCGCCGCTTGTGAAATCAGATTTGTGATTCGTTTTCTGAATGCTAGGAAAGTGAAACCAATTGAAATTTTTCTGTTGTCAAAAGGGTGTGTTTCTTCACGACATCGCACGACCACACACTGCAAGTGCGACGAAAAGCATCATACAGGGATTTGGCTGGTACGTTTGACCACACCCCGTACAGCCCTGACCGCACTCCTAGCGACTTTCATCTGTTTTTGCATCTTAAATCTTTCCTTGGCGGTCAACTCTTCAACAATGACGAAGAGCTGAAAGAAAATATTTCCAACCGGTTGAAGACACAGGTGGCAAACTACTATGAAGAAGGTATACAAAAACTTGTGCCTCGCTATGACAAATGCCTGCAAAACTTCGGCAGTTTTGTGGAAAAGTAATTTAAGAGTTGTAGAATTTTGTGGAATAAATAATATTTCTGTATCTGTAAAAAATTTAATTTTATTACCAAACAGAACTTACTTTCTGGACGTACCTCGTTTGTTGACATGGACCAGTAGAGGGTAAATTTATTTGGTTGTGATAGCAACGAGAATGAAGGAGAAGGAAAAATTAACTGACGAAGCGTCTTTCTGCTTGTGAGCTTTGGAGAATAAAGACGTGTTCTAGTGTCTTTCTGAAACTGTGTAGAGATTATTTTGATTGTGCATTTAGCATGCATGATTCGTGCGTGTGTGCAAGGGAAGATTTATTAATTACCACATCAAACCTTATTTGTAAATGAACAAATTCACTGATATAATTTGTATCGATGAAGATAAATGTTTTATTGGAATTAAATCATCATTTTTGCAACGGAAAGAATTATTTTATCATCCTTAAATAAATAATTCCTCCACTGACACCACGCCCGGAGGTGCAGTGTGTTACAGTCACAAGGAGGAGATTAGCCAATGAACATCTCTACAAGATGGTAAAAGACATAATCATGAAATTATCACCATCACCAACACTTCCCCGTCTCCCCACACACGAGTCGTTGCAGCTTGTGGCTTTAAAATTCTTACATATGATCTAAAAGATCAAGGAAATATTTACACCTTCATCTGTTGATCTCCATCATTGAATACTGAATTACATTGGACATTCTTTTTATAAGTTTTCAAGGACTTCTATCAAGTAAGAGGAACTTTTACATAGAGAAACTTCTGTCAACATCAATACAAGGTTCTCAGGCAAACTTAATGCAACAAATATTGCGTGTTTTCAGCTCTGTTTTTCCATACTTCTTCCCTCTTCGAGGAAATATTTATTTCATCAGAATTTCTGCATTGTTCTTGTTGGACATATTTTCCATTGTAACAAAGAGAAGTTTGTACAGTTCCGTTTTCCTATATAGAATGAATGAAATAGCCCAATATGTCCCATCAAGGGAAAAGACCTCTTACCCTTTTAGAGGTAACGTGGTGAGCTACTCCAAGTTAGGTATTCCTACATAGATTACATGCAAATTCTTTCCCCAATTCATTTTCGTTTTTCAATTCCTGGAAATAAGTGTTTTTACTTTCGGCATTATAAAATATAAATGTCACATCAACTCTAATGTCTAATCTGTGAAGATAACCTTCAAAAGTAGCAGGTACATTCAGCCCAGATTCCTTTAGATCACAAGATTTATCTTACACTGGAGGTGAACTGTTTATTTGGACGCGTTAAACTGTGGCTCTGATAAGGAGTTTTAAAATTAATTTATCACATAAAAATATATAAACATCATCATCATGATCATTATCATCGTCATCATGATCATCATCATCATCGTCATCATCATCATCAACCTGCATGGCCGCACCGTGGCTCAGTGGTTAGACCGCTTGGATCTCACCTAGGCGGCCTGGATTCGATCCCAGGCGACCGCAAAGTGAGATTTGTTATGTACAACAGGGCGCTGGGGCGGGTTTTATCCGGGATCTCCGGTTTCCACCGCCATCTCATTACACCGGTGCTCCATCAGTGTCATCGCCTGCGGTGCCGTATGTAGTAAAAGCGGACGTTAAAGACTACACACACATCAACCTGCATGGAAGGCCAGATAGTCCTGTTTCGTCTCAGAAGGGGTCTTCCCAGCATCTCCGTGGTCTTCCAACATCTCTAATACCAACTGGTTTATACTGCAAGGCCTGTTTGGCGGGTCTTTCTTCTGGCATTCGAGAGAGATAATCTTGCCATTTCAGTTTGTACTCCCTGAGTTTGTCATTTAAAGTAACTATTTTTAGTTGTTCTCTTATTGTTTCACTTTTAATGTGATCTTTAAGACTACAGCCAGGTACGTACCTCAAAAATTTCATTTCAGCCGTTTCAATTATTCTTTTATCAGTTCTGTTCAAGGTCCTGGTCTTGGCTCAATAAGATATAACAGGCACTGCCATAGTTTTATAAAAATTTAACATGGTATCCCTTCTTGTTTTGTTTTTCAATGTTCGTTTTATAATGTCACACATGTTTTGAAAATTATTAATCTTTTGTTTCAAATGTGTCACATTCATAGGAAATATCACATCAAAATTAATTAAAATATTTAACTTGTTCTAGTATTTTGTTTTTGACGAGCATTCTGGACCGTGTTGGGTATTTACCAATAAACGTCATAACTGTCGTTTTTTCTGCTGAAGTGATAAAAGTATAATTTGACATTTGTCGAGTTGGTACAACGTCTTCAGTATCTGCCAGAATGAGCTGATCATCTGCAAACAGGACTGTATTCCAGATTGTACGACCTAACTTAAAATCTACTTTCAACTGAGCTTGCCATTCGGCAACTGCTGCGTCGATATAAATATTAAAAAGAGTTGGCGACTTTGGGCAGCCCTGTCTTACACCTAGGTTGATAGTTTCTGTCTTAAAACCATTATCCATGCTAATATAAGTCCCTTCGTACATTTTCTTTATCATTAAAAAGGTGCAAAAGTATATCGAAATCTGGGCTCTTTTCTTCAGGTAGAATCCGTACACTTATATAATTCCGCACTTTGTATTGTGCTGCAAACATGTTTTATTGTTCTTTTATATATGAAATACTAATATTTGTGTTGTAATGGTATTAAATAAACTAGGATTTGACAATGAATGTCAACTATTGTAACCGTATGATATGAATTACATTACTTTGTACTAAACCGCCATTAGGACTTTATAGGAACTGTTGGAAGGACGCCCCTTTATTCGCGCTCACAATTGATTAATGTCAGAAAGACCTTTCACCAAGAACGCTGTTCATTCTCAACCTATAGAATTTCTCTATCTATTGGTTCCTGATTGGGAAAATTGCCAGAGTGAAGCTTTCTAGTTTTTCCTTCCTCGGAAAAGGCGAAATCCATGTAACTTTAGACTCCTGTGGATTCTGTACTTATTTGCTCCACATTAATTTACCCCTTCCTCCTTGGGCGCTAGACTTTAAGGAGTGTTAAAAGCCTTTAATACAATGTAAAACCTCAAACCGATGAAGAACATCACAGAAATGCCGTTAAACACTTATAAAAATTGATATATAAATCCACATCTCCTCTTATAGTAGTATCTAGAACTTAAAGCACATTAAATTATTGTTTCGTTATGCAGAAAAATGAAACGTTATTTTTAATGCAGTATAATAATAATGTATGAACAACCATTTGACAGAAGAGAAAAATAATACTTTAATCTAAATAAAACTTCTCTCCACTTCCACAGATGTTGTAGGTGCATAGATGAAAAACACTATGTCACTGTCACGCCTCGGTAGCGTAGATGGCAGCGTGTCTACATCACGTTCAAGAGGTCCCGAGTTCGACTCTCGGTCCAGGTTAGTTACCTGGATAAGGTTTTTCCGGGGTTTTCCCTTATCCTGAAAGACGAATTTCGGGTAACTATAAGTTCCTTTTTTCTTTTTTTTTAATTTTTTTTTTTCGAATAAGTGTGGTTTTGGGAGAGAGTAAAGGGAGAGAAGTAGCGGGGTCCCACGGAAGCATCCCCGTTAGTAACGGTGGTAACAGACGCAGGTACCTGACGGGCACGTTGCAGGAAAGGGTAGTATCCGGGGGTCTGGCCATTACCGTAGAGGTCCTGGATAGATCGCCGGGAATAGAGGAGGGATTATATATTTAGGGTCACTGTGCACCAGCGGTGCTTAATTTGGCGCCGGCCATAGCGTGCCGGGCGCTCGGCGCATACAGCACAAAATTAAAACTAAGTCATTCGGCGTCGTTGCCGCAACGTGGCGGTTGAGTCGTCAGTGAGTTGGCGCACTGTGGTTCGAAGATGTTCTAGGCGTGAGTGTACTTCAGCTATGCGCGAGAGTATTTCGGCGAAGTACGCTTTTGACGTGTCAGGAAGCGGAGGAGTGGCCGAGACTGAGCTTCCATCAGGGTGAGGTTAAGCTGGTCTAAGGTCTGCGTATGTGTTCGGTTGATGGTGTGCTGCAGGTCACTGAAGCTTTGGGTTATACTGTCCCGTAAGTTGGTGGCTCCAATGGATTCCTGCAGTTGTGTGACGTGTGATGAGGTGGTCCCAGTGGTCTGGTGTAGTGCCGTGAGGGACGAGATGATGCTCCCTTGGAGAGTTGCCAGGCTGTCAGTCATGTGATTCTTGGTGGTCGCGAGTTGGTTGTTGACTTCGGTCAGCTTGGCGGTGGTGGCGTCAAGTCGAGTGTTGATGGTGGCGAGTGAGTCGTCCAGGTTCCCCAGG
This sequence comes from Mantis religiosa, assembly GCA_030765055.1. Taxonomy (NCBI): domain Eukaryota; kingdom Metazoa; phylum Arthropoda; class Insecta; order Mantodea; family Mantidae; genus Mantis; species Mantis religiosa. The sequence continues at coordinate 28,185,238 of CM060959.1, read as the reverse complement.
AGAAGGCTAATGTTCAAGACCTCGGCGTCGAGGTCTTGTACGTCGGTTCTGGGGGTCCCTTGGGTGGGTGAGGCGGGTCCTCTTGCCATTTGCTCCTCGATGGAATGTAGCCGGCGGTTGGTCTGCTGAGCTTCATCCTTGAGGCTGTCCAGCGCTTGGCTCCAGTCGGCAGGACCACTAGAGTGAGCCGTGGGAGGTGTAGCAAGGCCAGAGTCCTGGCGTGGACGGGCGGGGCACAGCGCCTGTCCTGTAAAGTGGCCATAGCCATTGCAGGTGGCGCAGTACCGGCGGCGGCGACGAATATCGTGCTGCTGACATTCCCCTGTGAGAGTCGCGGCACCACAGTAGTGGCACCGTGGGGTTGCAGTGCAAGTGGCGGCTACATGTCCATATCTGCAGCATCGACGACAAGGTGCGAGACGCTCAGAGCGGCTTGCCTCAATTTTGAGACACTGCCCTAACAAGGGCAGGCCCATCCTTAAGGCCGCGCTCATGTCGGCTTCGTCTTCTAGCTGCAGACGGACCAAGGGTGTGGGGCGGCCTCGTATGCTGATGCGGCTGGCCCTCAAGGCCGAGGGCCACTGCTGCTGGGCGGCTGCAAGAATGAACCTACACGGTAGGTCACGAGGCACATCCGTGACGACGACGGTTGAGGTCCTCGGCGGCCGAGCAGGCTCGGCCGGTGGCGACGTTGTGGGCCTCGGCGTTGCGGTAGCAGCGGCGACGTAGGATGCTGCTGAGGTGAGCTCTCGGAGGGACGTTTGGGTGGCACGCGTGCTGCTCAGTAAGAGTGGCGGCGTCAGCAGGCGTTGAGCGACTGCGTCTGGCGATGGGTGCGGCGTCCTTGGGGAGGAGCTGGCCCAGAATCGGTTCGTGCTCCTTTCGGGCGAATCGCCCTCGTCCGCGGATGCTGTCAGCGAGGCTGGCGTGGGCGCTCGAGAGCCGGCCGGAGAGGGCTGCGGTGGAAGCGGCTCTACTGCCTGACGCTTCGCTGCAGCCGAGGTCTTCTTCGCCTTCTTCCCCATGTTGCTGCTTCTCCGGTTACCCTAAGATGAGGTGTGCTCATCTGTGTCGAGTCGAGCCGAGGAGGCGAATCGAATGGAATGACTACAGGTCCGCGGCTACAGGGTCAGTACAGTTGCATATTCCCAACAAACTTACGAGAATCAACTCGCCTTAGGGCAAATACTGGGCCACAGTGTACTATAAGCTCCAAGGACCCTGGGCTCATTTTAGCATTATTTCACCCATTTCATTGAACGTCCGATATGACATAAGTTGGAGGAGGTATATTACAAAAAAAAGTCACTGCCTGTTAAGACTTGTTCAGAAATATCAGTGCTGAAGTTTTCTTCTGACAAGATATCGGCAATTGGGCAAGCTGTTTGGTATCCTTTATTTTCATCCAGCTCAAATTTTAGTGTCTGTCTAATTTTGTCCCCAATCTCACCTTTTACATTTTCTATCCTCTCTTGCGCAATCCTCACTATCTCAATCGACTAAACCAATGGCATGCCACTCTCTTCAAGGCGGGTGATGGTATCTGTCAAAAATGCAAAATTTGATCTAAGGAAAGCTAATTTACCTTGGATTTGAGTTTTAGAAATCAGATCCTGTGCGGTCATAGAATCTTCCCTATCAAAGCTATTCACCACTTCTCTCTTGAAAATTGTCACAGTGCTATAAACATGCAGTTGCGAGTCAGGATCTGTTTGGCTACGGGTATCAAACTCAGGCCTCCCGAGAAAAAGACAGGAAAATGCATCTAAATGTTAAAAATTTGGAAAATTTTAAATGTGGAAATAAATGCAGTATATAATAAATGCAGTATAATAAATGATGACCTATAAAGACCGCATATATAACGTACTTGGTCCAGAACGCACGTAATTCCCAATAAGAATCGTTGTGACTACTCAGAAGAAAGAAAACTTTTCATCAAAATCCAGACCCTAGTGACGTCAATAACACAGTTCTTACTGCATGCGGCAGCACAGATGGTAGATATAAATAAACCTATAATTGAGATTGAAAATGTCACGTTCCGGCCCTTGGTTTAGAGTACCACGTGGAAATTTTCCGGTTACACCTGGAAAGAAACGGCTTGTTCGTCTCTGGGGGACCTGCCCCCGGAGCTCTCGTTTGCGAATCTGCGATTACGTAACACTGCTTCCAGTGCATCATTGATATCTCAAACACACACACACACACACACACACACACACACACACACACACACACACACACACACACACACACACACACACACACACACACACACACACACACACACAAACAATTTGGCTTCCAAATACAGCATACAAAACTCTCCTTTCTCTACCCCTACCGCTCTCTCTCTCCCCCTCACGCTTCATCACTTCGCAGAGCTGAAGCGGCAAACATCGTACACACTTGAAATTTGCTTACTGCTCCGGCATTTCGCCTGTCAAGCCTTCGTGCAGGCATCTACTTCACCATGGATGTGCTGCGGGTCTACATAACTTCAGGAACTCTTTAAAATGTGTTGTGCTGTGTGCTTCATGACGTCTAACGGCTATTTTCTCATTTGTGGAACTTGTTTGTGAATGTGACTGAGAAATGGGGCCTGGAAACGCTTTGTATTCGTGTCCCTTATGTAACCTCTATATAACGTTACCTATTTCGACTGAATGTGCTTAAAGGGAACGGTGAACGTACTTGCAGCAGGCTTTGGAACTTTGAACTCTTGTAATAATTTCGTGCTCCACTTTGACATAACCATATTAGCAGTAGCTTCATGCGCACACAAACAGAGGTTTATTGTTTCCAAACGGTATCGTTTTATCGAGAAACAACGTTTGTATAGAGATAATATCCAGAATACAATGCCGGTATTATTTGTTTGGGGGTCCATCTTTAAAATTTTAATGTTCTTTCTCAACTGTATACTGTGCTTTTGAACATTTTGAACTTCAGAAGCTTGTAAAATATGTATTGATGCTGAGATTTATTTATACCTTATTTATACCTAATAAAGGCGCCAATTTTGCTGAACAGGCTCATGGCTAATGAGTCAGGCTTGTATTGTTTCACGGCTCCTATTTGGAAAACGTAATTTTAGAGCAGTTTATTCGTGTAACTGCTTTCAAAATAGACTCGTTATCAATTACAAGCTCAACAAGAGAGACCTGCCATGAATCAAAAGGTCAAAGTGCCAATGAAGGTGTGCCAGTAATGCAAACTGTAACATAACCTAGTTTTACGTCATGAAACAAATTATAATGTCAAGCAGGTAGGAGCTGGTATGATATGATATTTATATGTACAGTCTCCATTAAAATGTCATTGCAATGACTTTAACTTCAAGCATGCTCTTTTACACATCCTGTGCAAATACATGAAATGGGTGACACATGTTTTTCTCAGGTCCCCTGGTCAAAAGTATTTGGTTTTCCTGAGCAGCTAAGGAGTTTTTAAATACGAGAGCTGTTCAATAAAGAATGATCACATTTTTTTGACAAAGTACCTTTACTCATCCTCATAAGTTTGATCGTCCTTCTCAAAATAGTCTCCCCTGAATGAGCTGCACTTGTCCAAACGTTTCTGCCAGCCTTCAAAGACATGCTAGAAACCATTTTCTGAGAGATCCTTCAAAATCGCCTCCGCAGCCTTCACCACTGCTTCTGATGATGGACTGTAAGGAGGGTGAAGGATGCACTTCACGTTGAATTTTGAAATATATTCAGCAACAACATTGGCAATATGCGGCCGCGCATTATTGTGATGCAGCATCCAGCCTGCTTCTCAGAAATGTGGTCCTTTGCGCCTGATATGGACTTGCCATGTTTTCAGAACATCCTAGTAGGATTGTCCAATTATTGATGTGTGTGCAGGTACAAAATGATGATAAACCATTCCATGAATATCAAAGAATGAGATGTCCATAACATTCCCAGCAGAAGCAACCACTTTTGCTTTTTGGGAGCTGGTGATGAAGGAGATTTCCACACTGAGCTTTGCTGTTTGCTCTCAGGATCAAAATGGTGTAGCCAAGTTTCATCAGCAGTGACTACGTTTGAAAGAAACTCCGGATTTTCCTCTAACATCAACTTTAACTGCATGTTACCTGCATTGCAGTTAACAAAATACGATACTAAACATGTCTGAACTTGCATGGTTCTCACAGACGGGAACTAGGTGTACCAACAGTGGAACACTACGGTGTGTTTGTTTCACAATAGGCTAATAGAATATAATAAGATTTAATTTTGGTGCGAAAAATTATGACCGTACAAAAATTATGATCATTGTTTACTGAACAGCCCTCGTAACTTTCTGAGCTGTTGGGAAATAATTAAAGAGAAAATAAATCTGCTATTCCAAAATTGGTTTGGAGATGTAAATCAATGTTGACTGTGTTTAAAAGCGATGCCCTTTAAACTACTAAAGGAATGAGGCAACAAGTTACTAAAAACACGTAGGATTACTGTCTACCCAAAACACGAAGGCAAGCGGGGCCTTAAGAGTGACAGGGACTGCTTTGTTAGTGGATCTGTTTACTACGAAATGAGTGTACATTCTACCCAACACAAGATGGCAAATGCGGCCTCTAGAGTGGTTTAAACTGTTTATCTGCACTGGTAGTAGATCCGTTTAAAATAAAATGAGTGTATGAGAGTGTATATGAGTCATTTATGCTGCCATATCTAATGCTCATTTCAATAACTTTAGTTATAAGTATTATTATCCCATACATATCATGCAGATGGCAAAAGTGATACGTTACACGTTCCTGTGATTTGCCTTCTTTTGTTGGGTAGACAATACTGAGTTTGTAACTAGGCTACGAGGGCTGTTCAATAAGGAAGGATCATAATTTTTACCGACATAATTTTTCGCACTAAAATTCAATATTATTATATTCTGTTAGCTTAATATGAAGCAAACACGCCGTAGTAGTTTCATTGTTTGTACTCCTGATTCCCGCCTGTGAGAACCAGGCAAGTTCGGACATGTTAAGTATCGCCTTCCGCTGCAATGGAGGTAACGTGCAGTTAGAGTTGATATTAGAGGAAAATCTGGAGTTTCTATGACACGTAATCACTGCTGATGAAACCTGGCTACATCATTTTGATCCTGATAGCAAACAGCAAAGCTCAGTGTGGAAATCTCCTTCATTACCAACCCCCAAAATAGCAAAAGTGGTTACTTCTGCTGGAAAATTTATGGCCATGTCATTCTTTGATTTTCATGGAATGGTTTATCAGCATGTTGTACCTGCACACACATCAGTAACTGAACAATACTACAGGAATGTGCTGAAAACATTGCAAGTCCATATCAGGCGCAAAAGACCACATTTCCGTGAAGCAGGCTGGAAGCTGCTCCACGATAGTACCCGGCCGCATATTGCCAATATTGCTGCCGAATATCTTGCAAAAATCCACGTGAAGTGTATCCTTCACCCTCCCTATAGTCCGGATTTAGCCCATTGTGACTCTTTTCTCTTCCCTAACTTGAAGAAACGCCTTCGTGGGAGACATTATCCATCATCAGAAGCAGTGGTGAAGGCTGCAGAGGTGATTTTGAAGGATCTCGCAAAAAATGGTTTCAGACATATCTTTGAAGACTGGCAGAAACGCTGCCAGTACATCGCTTTCAGTGGAGACTATTTTGAGAAGGACCATCAAAATTATGAGGATGAGTAAAGGTACGTTGTCAAAATGAAATTGGAATCATTCTTTATTGAACAGCCCTTGTAATATTTTATTTAACCCATTTCAGAATAAACTGTAAAGACTAAACTAAACTGTAAAATAAACTGTAAAAATAAACTAATTTTATGAATGTTGTAAACTGAACGCTTTATAGTTTAAAGCATGTATGCTGTCAGTGATATTAAAATTTGCATTTCCCTCCTTATATTCTTAACGTGCCTCTCCTCATTCATGCCATTCCTCACAATTGTATGGTAAGGTAATTAATTTTAAAGCGCTTCTCAAAACAATTGAAATTCGTAACTTCCAAAACATACTGTTTGCATGACTTCTTAAACAAAGGGTATATTTACGACACTGAATTTTGAATGAGAGTGGAGCCGTAAGTCGTAAGTTATGATTGAGGGTGCACAAGCAGCAGAGCAGAGATGGAATTAGTGAAACCATCAACCATGCGTGCTTATGTTGGGGATTTTGTCGGTTTCTGTGCGTCCGTTGAACTAAGTCTTTCTTTGTTTACGGTCAAGCGACTGACTATTCCCTTTACCTTTTGGAGCAAGCTCGTTCCTGCGATAGCACACAAAAGGGTTCAGTTATTCTCCAGATATTCAGCGTTTCCTTTGCCCTGGTGCTCATTCTCTGGTCCTCTCATCCTCTGGTGGTCCTCATCTTCTAAAGTAATATATCGGTTGGACAGCTTTGTAAATGAATTCACCAAGGCAAAGATCGTTGAAGCTAATTTAGACAAAAGAACGCAAGCAATATTGGGATTTGCAATATCACCACAGGTACACTAGCATTGACCTCAATGCTCTTGGTCTGTCAATCCAAAATGTTTTATCACTAGCAAAAGGTCGTTAACTTCCTTGTGACTACTTTCCAGCGAGTCACCGATCTTTTATTGTATTTTGGGATGTACTTGCGTGCCATTTAACTGCCTCTGAGTCGGTAACCTACCGCCGACTTGGTAACGATACTGACTTTCCAAAATGGTATCTGTAACTACACATGCACTGTGACAAAAGTACCACCTTGACATTAGATTGTTTCAAAACGACACCCAATGATTATAGCCGTTGCGTAGTTTATAACTTAACTAGTCCAAATTTCGGTGTGTAGCTTCGAAATTCTGTTACGTGTAATTTTATGCAGCACTAAATATTACATGACTTTGTGATTAGGCAGCGCAGGAAACACTGGTGTGTGAACCTCAAAAGTTATTGGGACGCACCGGCCACCTTGCTCCTTATCAGTGACCATATGGGGCCAAGGACAGTTATTTGCGCAAAAGTCGACTAATAACTCACAGAGTTGCATGGTTGTTCTCAGTGTAAAACAACACACTCCGTCCTAACAGAGAGGATTTTGCGCGTACTTAGATAGCAAATCCAAGCAATATGGAACGCTATAGGAATGCCGAAATGACGGTTATGGTTTCTATGGATGGAAGAGCTGAAGGGGCTTCAACGAACGCACGATTAATTTAGTTTCATTAAAACATCAGTTGTAAAAATAGTTACATCAATTATACTATTTATTTGTTTAACTTCAGAGAATTTTGCTATGATCTTAATTGCATAATACCTTCAAACACTTACTGTAAATATCAACGGCTTCCTTTTCAGTGACAAATGCTTTATTTAGTATTACCAAACACGCGAAATAAAATGCTCGTCTCATTGTATAAGCCATTTAGTTTTTATTAAGTTATCTACAACTCTTTGATACTGTTTTCTGTTCTATTTATCATTTAATGCTTCCATCTTCAATCTCACTAACATCAACTTCCCTCTAAAAGGTATAAGTTGCATATGTCCACTAACTTATTTGCCATCATGGACTGCTATAACGGAGTTTTGGAACACGTTAAACACTGGTAAGCAGTAATTGAGCAATAACTTCCTTATTGTAGTGCCATAAGCCAAATAAATTTTAAATAGTAGCAGGCAAGCTACTGCGGAGTATGCTGGTATGTTTACAAACCGTTACAGCACGCGGAACGGCGTGTGACCTATACCTGCGAACTCCGACAGCGTGATGCACGCGTCGTTGTTCCTGTCACTGCCTAATCCACACTCACTCTGGGACATTTTTATGCGGCTCTATTTGTGATAAAAGCTATCTATGTGTGTCACACAGAAGCTGAGAAACTTAATAAATTCATAGACCAACCTAATTTCTTTTTCTGCAGTTGAAAACCTAGGCAATAGGCCCCTTCAAAGTTCACATAACTAGAAATTTTAGCTACTGAAATTGCATTTTCAATTTTTTCTAATTTATTTTATCTACTTTTAAAAATTTATTTATACCACACTTGAAAATTTGATGTCAGTCCATGTGTCGAGACATATTCACTTCGTATAATGTGTTGATTTACGATTCTGTAGAATAACTGAGTCCTCAAAAGATTTTTACTATTCGCGTTTTCTTGTTTTGCAATATCGCTGTAATTTATGCCTTTTTTCATTTGGCATAATCCTTCCGTTAATTTGCAGCCTCTCGTCTTTCAGTTGTCCAGTAGTTTCTTCTATTGATTCTCGCTGGCCCATTTTCTATTTGCTCGCTTTATTTTGTTTTCTCTCCTTCTCTCTGTTCAGTTGTTTTAATACTACATTTGCTGTTGTAAATGTTATATCCTCCTTAAGAAAGTATTGCACTTGTTTCCTCAACTAATAGCACTCTTTGTCAACTTATATATCCAGTAGTTTCCCCTTCGATGGCCATCAACTGCAAGATTGTGTGATTAGTATATTTGAGCCTGGAAAAGTCAAAACGCCATTATATAGATTCGGATATTTCCAAATATTACTGCTTTAGAGCTGGCGAATATTTGAGCATGTAATCGTATTACTGATTTATTGGCACTGCAAGGGACCGGAAGCTAGGGGCCCAGAGAGAGGATGCAAGGTTCAAATTTCCGGGAGCGGCACCGTTCAAGTGGAAAGAAGATTTATGCTTCCAAGTAATGTAGGTGTAATGCATTCAGATAGCGCAGAATGCGCTCCAAGGCAGAGAGAGCGACCACTTTCACTTCCAGTCATTTCTCTCTACATACGAGTTATTTACTTTGCATACATGCTCAGAAATAGTCGGACAAGTCTCACAAGCGAAGGAAAGGCATTATCTGCTCAAACTGTGTGTGAAAAATTGACATGATATGTATTATTTTCAGGTCTATAAAGTTTTTTTAAAATAGCATCAATTGGCATACAATTTCGGGTTATAGTTACACACAAATATTTCAATGCTGCTAGCAGCTAAAAATTGCAAGGTTAAGTGTTCATACCGACGCTTATGCTTTATTTGATGTATGTTACGTCAGCCTGCTCCAAAGAGCTGTACAAACGATCTTTCTGCGGAAGTGAAGAGCATTTTTAATTTCTGCAAACTAGACTTATAATTCTACGAACCCAGAAAGTCACAATACGTTCACAGAGCACAACCAGGGAGTTTTTTAGAAAAATACTTATTCCTGAATACATGGAACCTCAAAACATGCACTTCTGATGAAATTTCCAAATCTAAGTTTGGGATAGTAGACACCCTTGATCTACTTCCTATATTTAAACAGTAGATAAATTATATACCTACATGAAAATTTGCCAAATTCGTGTTAACAATGCTAATGAACAAGAACATACTCTTTGTCAAGTTTTGAACAAAATTGCTTCAACAAATTGATTTCTGTTAAACATATTCGGAAGTCCTCAATAATATGTCAATTATACATAAATATAACAGCTATGTAATGTTTATAAATCCCTCCTTTAGTTGGGTGAAGAAAACATGAAATGAGTTATAGTGTTTAATTTTTATTAAAAATGCATTAAATTTGTATTTTTTATATTTTAATTATAAAATCTCTCAACTAAAACTGATCAATACATTGCCCATCTTGCCATTTGGGTGGAACTGAAAGAGGAAGCTATGAATAACTGAGTAATATTAGAGGTAGGAGATTACAAACAGACGTGTCAAGAACGACCAAATATCTGAGTTTAGAGGAAGAAAGAGATGGCACATTAGGAAACCTGTCCCTTATTTATAATACCTTAATTGTGTGTAATATTCCTTACTTTTCATCCTTGTCATCCCACTTGTTAACAACGAAAGTATCAATAATAGGAAATATACTCTGATTTATTCTCATTATTTCCGTTCTTCTTTTATTCTCTGCCTCACTCAACAAAAGACGACGTAGTGAATTTGGTATACAAATACGTAGTTCTAAAAACTCTGCCCCTTAAAACCCTGAGCCACAAATAAAAGTCTTCATGAATTGTAGATTTATGAGTATGTTAATGCTGCAATTCCATTCTTTTCTTAAAAGTACTACTTACAACGTTGCACTGACTCGTGGCTTCTAAGTTGTTAAGTAAAGCCTTTCAGAGAGAGGAAAGAGCAGATGGAGAGTGAATTTTTCGATGTCTTAAAATGCGTGGCTCACGAAGAACAAAGAGAAAACCCTTTTTGCGTAAAATGTTACCCTATAAGGATGCTAATACACGAAGAAGGTTAATATTGCTTGCTTTTTAGTGTTTGTTCAGGTAGTGGTATGGGTAGAAAAATCTTAAGAGGAATAGCAATCCATTTTTGAAATGCATCTGCATCAATTCAAATGACAAAATAGCTGTAATACTGAAATGAGTCTGTTCTGTAGTCACAGTTTAAGATGCAGCAATGAGAATATTAATTGGAATGTGATATTTTACTATACTAAGCAAAAATATACTGCAAGAAAATAATTAATAATATTCATTAATCTTCTGCTGCAGAGTCATTTTGTTTCACTAAAAATAGGACTTTAGTTCTGTTCTAATTTAGAGATACTGAAATAATTTTGAAATCACTCAAATTTAGCAAATATTTAGTATTATTTAACAAACTGTTATTCACAAAGCCTTAGCTAAACCAAACATATGGCCAAAACACTGAACGAACAATTTCCCCCGATATCTCAATACGTGTGTACAATTATCTAACGAATGTTAATTTAGCCAATTCTGTATAAAACATGTGCCATAAGTACAGTCCCTTATCTCTCTGCGCCGCACCCTTCGTGCGCCCGGGACCAACAATGCTCGCGACAACACCCTTTCCTTTTGCGTTCACAGGTCTCGTAACATATTTTTGGTGTAATCCCGATATCAAATAATTCGGGAGTAAAATACTTCCCCGAGCCATCAAGAAGAACCTCTCTTCAAAGAGATTCTTTGACGCGTGTCAAAGCATCTACACAAAGAATCCTCTACCACTGCATCACGCTTGTGGTTGTCCTAAGATAACACATATTTATAGCGAAAATTTAGTGTTATTAGTAGGCTGACAGTAAGGCCTCCAGAACCACTGAAAGGGGCCGTATTTTTGCTTTCATCGTTATACCTGGGATGAAGGGAGGATCTAATAGCAACAAAATCCAAAGGATTATGTGCTCTGTTACGGGCAGTGTCCCTGAAGATTCCAATTGACGCCGGCTAGCTCTGTCTAAGCCCTGAACCGCTCCAAAGTCCCCTAGCAATTATGGTAGTCCTAAGCCCAGCAGAGCGTCGTCAAACAACAAGCCGAAAATTTTAATTACACATTATAACGCCCTGTCACAAATCCATCTTGTCATACAACACAAAATTTTGAAATTATGGGGCAGGAAATAACGCTTAGAAATTCATGGTATAAGGGGTGTAAGCAGATTTCTATTCAGCTACGATCCCAACGTTGTGGAGACATGTAGAACAGGATTTCTATGGTGAATATGGGATGTACATTGACTATTTTGAAGCCCCAGGTTGGGAAGCCATATGTAATAGGATTACTGCGTTGTAGTTAGAATTGGTTCTTGATTATTGTGTCTACTTAAGTAAGAGTCATGAGATCTCTTGTTTTCAAGGGTAGTTAAGAGTTGAAAATAAAATTTGGATAAGTTCAATTTTGTAATTTATTTTTCCACCATGAAAGGTTGTTCTTTTTCTTTGGTTGCTCTCCATAACAACCATTCATTTGTTTATATTAACGTGATTACATTGCCCACTAAATTTCCTTCCAGAATCTCACTTCCACACACTCAAGACATACATTATAGTAATTTTAAACACTTTTCCCAAATTCCAATTAACACCACCTGGATCTTGCTATCAGAAGAAGGGCAGCCATTTATTGGCTCAAAAAACAAAGTTTGGATAAGGTAAAGGAAATAGTTGGTAAAAGATGCATTGATAAACGACAAATAAATTCGGAATTAATATATTTATGGCAACATAAATGGAATCATTTAGAAACAGGAAGAAGGGTTTACAGTATTTTTCCAAACATCAAAGAAAGACTTAGACTACAACATCTTGATCCCAAGCAAGGACTTATACATTACCTATCGGGTCATGGACCGTATGGCACTTACTATAAGAAGATCAACAAGAAAGGAGATGATAATTGTGAGCTTTGTGGACTACAGGATACACCCGAACATGTTCTATTTGAATGTCAAAATTACCGAGAAGAACTTCAGGATCAACGGCAGCAATTAGCTGGAAAACAAATATCAACAATAATCAGAAATAAAGAAGATTACAGAATATTAGAACAGATTGCAGGAACAGTATCCAAACTGAGTTACCGCAGACATTTACAAGAGAAACAACTGGGCTTACATCAACGTTTAGAAAGAGAGGAAGTAGAACTTCAACCACAACTAAGGAGATCTACTAGATTAAGACAAAGGACACAAGTAGAGCAGGAGGAGGAACATCGTCTACATTCCCAATAACCAGTCAGGAACAGGACGATTGAGAATTAACAGACGAAAGCAACTGGATTTTCACGGACAAGATTGAAGCAGGCAGCAGGAAGAGGATGGTCCAGTTAGACAAGAAAAAATATTTCAAATAAAAGTAAGGATGGAACAAACGACGAAATGATGAACAGCTCATTTTCCTGATGTCAAATCATGTAACTTGTTGAGGAAGGGTATGAAAACCAGGATAAATTGTAAAACTTATATAGTGTAGTACCAACAGTCAAATTATTATTCAGTAGAAACAAACATGTGATAATGGTTTAAGTTAGATTGAATTGTTAAATTTCTTTTGTTAGAGGACTGTGAACAGAAATATGATTAGAATATATTGTAAGCTACTGGAAACAGTAGCAGTAGATTAGTTTAGATAGATAGTTAATTTTTATAATATTATACAGGATGTTACAAAAAGGTACGGCCAAACTGTCAGGAAACATTCCTCACACACAAAGAAAGAAAATATGTTATGTGGACATGTGACCGGAAACGCTAAATTTCCATGTTAGAGCTCATTTTAGTATTTCTCTTAAAATGTAAATTGAAATCATTCGTGCAGACAACTGTCAAAATACCCCATTGTGGTTCATGCACGATGGAGCTCCTGCACATTTCAGTCGAAGTGTTCGTACGCTTCTCAACAACAGATTCGGTGACCAATAGATTGGTAGAGGCGGACCAATTCCATGGCCTCCACGCTCTCCTGACCTCAAGCCTCTTGACTTTCATTTATGGGGGCCTTTGAAAGCTCTTGTCTACGCAACCTAGGTACCAAATGTAGAGACTCTTCGTGCTCGTATTGTGGACGGCTGTTCTCCAGGGCTGCATCAGCACATCAGGGATTCCATGCGACGGAGCATGGATGCATGTAACCTCGCTAACGGAGGACATTTTGAACATTTCCTGCAATAAAGTGTTGGAAGTCACGCTCGTACGTTCTGTTGTGTGTTTCTATTCCATGATTAATGTGATTTGAAGAGAAGTAATAAAATGAGCTCTAACATGGAAATTAAGCGTTTCCGGACACATGTCCGCATAACATATTTTCTTTCTTTGTGTGTGAGGAATGTTTCCTGAAAGTTTGGCCGTACCTTTTTGTAACACCCTGTATGTATCTGTAAAAATGGGATGTACTTAATAAATAAAGTACAAAAATGAGAAATAAAATCGGTGGATGTTATGCCTTGGTTTAGAAACTAGATACCAAGGCATAGTAATGCAGATTTTTTTATCACCACCAAGCAAATGAACAAAACTCATTTCCAAGGCCAAACAAAAGCAACTGTTAACAGGGAAGCCATCCCAGCAATCGTCTTATACCTGAGGTAAATCACATAAAAACGGTGATCAGAGTCGTCAGCTGTTAGTATTCGAAACTGAGACCTCCCAAATGTGAGTCTTACACGTATATAGGAATCATCTCGGTAGATATGGAGCATGTCTGCAAGGATTAAATAAAGAAGAGTAACTATGGGTACTAAATAAAAGAACAAAAAACCCATAAAAGCTGGAGAACATTGGTCGAGACACTGACAGACGTGCAGCTTTGAGGTCACTGCCGGAGACACACTGAAGAACGGTTTAAGTAATTGAAATTTGCCAGCTCTTTCGCGCCGTCACTTAGGAATGTGTTCCACATCTGCGCTCTCGGAACTTAGCTTATTGCAGCGGAGATAAACTTTCCTCCAGTTGTCTTTATGTCTACCGGGCTATGGCACTAACTTTTATTCCGCAATGAAGTTCCCAACGCTCGGGGAAAGGGAAGTGAACGTATAAAATGCTGTCATACTTTCCATAGAATAGAACGGCGAACAAGATCCCTTATTTTCTTCCTTTTAAACTAGCTTTAATTTAAAGTGAAGCGAATCTATCCTTTCTAAACGGAAGCTCTGCTCCGTGGAACTGCCTCTGACAAACGAGAAATCTATGAGCACTTGACTTCCTTCAGTTCGCTTCTTTAATTATTACGAGAGAAAACTTCCTCTTGATAACGAATCGTTACTTAACCAGCAATCCAGCTGAGTTGTGTCAAGACTTTCGTGATTAAACTTTAATAAAAGACGCACGCCAGTTTCGCAACTTCCAACTCAGAATGAGGATTAAACATAAATGACACAGTAAGCACTTTTGCTATTTACAAGGCATGGGGAATTGGAAATTACATGAATGGGGCGGAGTGCTCCTGCTGTTTTAATGGATACTGTGGCACATTTACTGTTTACATGCCAACACATTCAAGATTTTTCTTGCAGTCCATGGCATATCAGCCAAGTACGTCTTCTTTTCTTCTCCTCCTTCAAGCATTATACCTCCAAAGTCTTATTGCATGCTACAAAAGTGTATTTATTTCACAGAATTGTAACGGGATATCTTCGTTGCAGAGGTGTTTACAACTACAGCGGACATCAGCGCCCTTTAGAAAACTAGTCATGGCAAAAGCCAGAAATAAAAATTTCTAAAACTATACAAGTGTAAATAAACCCATTAAAACTACACGTACATAAAAAAGGAAGTAAAAATAAATATCAATCAAAACCTAATAAATATTTCGTTCACTAATTCCTAAAGTCTAACCTAGAAAAGCATCTAAAAACCTTCTCCACTACTGTGTTATTGTCCGCTAGCATTTCTGCAAAGCTGGCCGGCAGCTGCAGAGACGTCCTAAGGTCTGCTGGGTAAAAACACTCTAGCAGCACGTGTCCGTTGCAAAACGGACACAGTGGACCATGCTCCTTTTTAAAAGGAAAACTATGAGTAAAAAAGCAGTGCCCAATACGCAACCGAGCCAAACTCACCTCCTCGCGACGAGATGGTCGACAGGAGGTAACCCAGGGAATCGGAAGTTCTTTCACAGATCTAAGTTTATTATTGCGGAGAGCGGACCACTCTCTCTGCCAGCAGGTTTGCACAGCTCTCCGCAATACGGCCCTAAAATCTTCCGATGTCACACATGGCACTCGAATCCTGGGCTTCATGGTAGCCGTCTTGGCTGCCGAATCCGCCATTTCATTCCCCCGCAAGCCTACGTGACCAGGGATCCATGCACACACCAAGCTTACGCCAAAAGCGTGTACAACGTGGAGGGCATCCTGGATACGCTGCACCATAGGGTGGTAGTTGTACAGCTGTCGTAGGCTTTGAAGTGCACTGAGGGAATCACTCAGGATTAAGCAGTCCCCCAACTTTCGTCGACGTACGTGTAAAATGGCCCGGTATATTGCATAGAGCTCTGCAGTAAAAATGGAAGTGCTAGTGTGGAATCCGAATGTATACGGTTCGGTTCCACACACGTAAGCACAACAAGCACCATTTGAGTTCTTGGAGCCATCAGTATAAATTACAAAATGGTCCTCATATCGCGATAAAAATTCTAAAAAAAAGAAAAAAAAATATGTGCGGATACTAGACATAGACATGGTAGATTTATCATATTTAGTCATGCCCAGATCAACGTGGGACGCTCTGCACAACCTAAGAGGTTATGTCCTCTCCCCCTAGGATATATCTTAGGCATTTCAGTATCGAGCTGTCTAAGGAGCTCCTGGAAACGAAAACCAGGTGGCTTTGGTGTATATGATCGACTATCCCACAACTAGACGTTAACTCCTCCATTGTATCTCCTTATATATGAGTCATAAGACCTCTTCTTTTCAAGGGTGGAGCGTTGGTAGCGATGCGCATGAAGCGATTCTGTATGACCTGAACACGACGCAGATGACATGTGTGGCGGCCCCCCTTACTTGGCAGGCACATGTAATAAGCGGAGGAACGAGTGATTTGTGGAGTAACAATGAAGACCGTAGGCCGAGGCTGGAACGGCGATGCAACAGAGATGAGGGTTTTGAAAGTCGCCCGGAAGCCAGTGATATAAGGCGATCGATATGAGCACACCAGGTCAGTCAAGAGTCCAAAAGCACTCCAAGGTATTTAACGGGAGTTGTAGTGGGGAGCCAAGGGACATTGTTCCTGTAGAGACACAACGGAATAAGTGGAGTATATCGGCGAAGAGTGAAGCTTTTAGCTTCGGTTTTCTGAGGGTTCAATGAGATCCGCCAAGTGCTGAACTAATGTGTGAGACGATCTAAAGAGACCTGTACTACTAGTTGTGCGTGCTGGAGATTAACATGAGAATAATATAGTACTGTGTGATCAGCGTAAAGAGTCGGAGCTAAGTCAGGAATATCAGAAATGTATATATTAAATAGAGTCGGAGCCAAGATAGAACCCTGTGGGACACCTGCGGTAATATTACGTGGGGATGAAAGCTTTCCATCAATGCGTACTGAAAAGCTGCGGTCGTAGAGGAAACTGTGGATTAGATGTGATAAGTAATTAGGAAGACCGATACGGTAGAGCTTAAGGAACAAACCATCATGCCAAATCCTGTCGAATGCCTGTGCCACATCAAGGCAAACAGCCGTGGTATACTGATGGGCCTCGAAGCCGTGGACAATTGACTGAGTTAATCGTAAAATCTGATGGGTAGTGGAATGTTTGTGACGAAATCCAAATTGATAAGGTGGAAGAACATGGTTATGATTAAGGTAAGACAGAAGACGGCGATGAATTGCTTTTCCAAACAGCTTGGAGAGGGTCTGCAACAGACTTATTGGACGATAGCTTTCGGGGAGGTGTTTGGTTTTATTGGACAAATTTTTCTGTGACAAATGATTGCTTACTGATAATCACAAGGAATATCGTAATATAATTCTATACAACTTCGTAAGAATATCAATTGACTTCGGTTGCTCAGTTTCAGTCCTATTTCTAAGCAGGAAGTTTTTTTTTTTCCCTTTTTTCCTATTTTAGTAATTTACATCCTCCAACGTCAAGTCATATCGGACGATGAATGAAATGGGATGAATGGAATGCTCAAAGAGCCCAGGGTCCGACATTCGTCTTTCAGGATAAGGGAAAACCTCGGAAAAAGCCTTATCCAGGTAACCCACCCTGACAGAGATTCAAACTCGGGACCTCTTGAACGTGAGGCAGACACTTTATCACCACGCTACCGAGGCGGGCAAAGCAGGAGGTTCATAAAATTAATACCTAATCCCTGGAATTTCAAGGTGTGTTTCTAATACACAAAAGTACCCCTATTTGAGAAGGATAGTTAATACTAATCTAACTACTGTCAATTGTATTTTCTGTACTAAAATAATGCATTAATACATTAACGCCTCAATAGCCACACCAGTGACGCAAACTATGGCAATGCGGAAGTGAAACGGTTATTAACCAGCTGTACAGAAAGTGGAGTGGGGTGATGACGATGAGTTCATGACCCTTGATGTAATGCGTTTGCAAAATCAATAAATGCTAAATATAAGCTCTGATTTTACCTTTGTTTTCTTTGCTTTTTCTAGCTGTTGGTTATTACAGATATACCTTTTCAGCAAGTATTACAAACAATTAATTACGTTTTTAAAAAGAGTACTTAAATACCTTACACTGTACTTCAGATTTGAGTTTATTATTGAAAAGTAAAACGCAAAACTTGTTATTAATTTATAACTTTAGATATTATTGCTTTTTATATACTTATCTGGGGCCTGAATCAGTTCTTCCAGTTCAATTCAAAAAATGTTGTTGTTAGAACCAGTTCTAATGGTCCAAGTTTACTTCTTGAGAGGTGCTACTGTAACACCAACAAATGTAACTGCTTTATGTCCAGGACTTCATTGATCATCCATTACCTCCATAAATGGTAATTAACTGTTCTTCATATCAGCCATAGTAGGTAAGTTAGAACCACCATAAATCTGTGGTTCAAATCCTTGTTTTTGGTTTGAATTTTTCAGATGATTCTAAGTATCTTTCGAAAATATGTATTCCTACAACCAATTTTCTTTTCTCGTTTATTACCGTCTATTTAAGTAAAGTATAATATCAATGCATTAGAGTATAAAAGATATCTGTATATGTCCCCCACGTTCTACATGGTAAGGAACACATGTTAACACTGGAGTACCTTCCTGGAGGCAGTTGTGTCACGTTAGCAGGAGCAGTCATGTCGGATCTAATTGAAATGTATCGGGAATCGTGACCCCGGAGTGCGTCTCCTAACATTAGAACGCTCACGTGACTCCCATTTCCTCCAGGTCCTATATATATCTGCAATAATTCCCTCGCTAGGTCTGAGGAGATATGTCCTTCCCAACTAGAAGTAGTGGTTACAACGTTACGTTACGTTAATCAATCTAAATGCCCTCCCTTAAGGAGAAGTGAGAGCACGAAGATGCAGTGCCTTCTCTTTACTTCAGAATAAGGAAAGGGTATTTTACTGCACATAATGAAGGGCGTGTTGATATAATATTTAAAGTAACAGTATTTCGACTTAAAGTTTATCTAATATTCCCAAACCCTAACCGAAGGGAAATGTGAACTTACTGGTTTTTTCAAAAGTGATGTGTTTATTATTCAAGGGGTGTACAATAAATAATGATCACAGTATTTTGGACAGCATACCTTTACTCATCCTCGTAATTTTGGTGGTTCTTCTCAAAATATTTTCCCTGAATGCGATGTGCTTGTCCCAGCGTTTTTGCCAGTCTTCAAAGATATGCTGGAAACCATTTTTGATAGATCCTTCAAAATCGCCTCCGCAGTACTCACCACTGCTTCTGATGATGGATAATGCCTCACACAAAGGCGTTTCTTCAAGATAGAGAATAGAAAACAGTCACATGGGGCTAAATCCAAACTATAGGGAGGGTGAGGGATGTACTTCTCGTTGATTTTTGCAAGATATTGAGCAACAATATTGGCAATATGCGGCCGAGCATTATCGTGGTGTAGCTTCCAGCCTGCTGCATGGAAATGCGGCCTTTTGCGCCTGATATTGACTTGCATTGTTATCAGGACATCTCTGTAACTACATGGTGATAAACCATTCTATTACTTTCAAAGAATGAGATGACCATAACTTTCCCAGCAGAAGCGACCACTTTTGCTTTTTTTTTGGGGGGGGGGGGGTTGGTGATGAAGGAGATTTCCACACTGAGCTTTGCTGATTACTCTAAGGATCAAAATGATTTATTTAAGTTTCATCAGCAGTGATTACGTTTGAAAGAAGCTCCGGATCTTCCTCTAACATCAACTTTAACTGCATGTTACCTCCATTGCAGCGGTAGGCGATACTGAACATGTCTGAACTTGCCTGGATCTCACAGGCGGGAACCAGGAGTACCAACAATGAAACTACCACGGCGTGTTTTTTTCACATTAAGCAAACAGATTATAAGATTAAATTTTAATGTGAAAAATTATGACCGTAAAAGAATTGTGATCATTTTTTATTGAACAGCCCTCGTATTTATTCTCAATTTTGTGTGCATAGCCCATTAAGTCCTCTTCATTCAGGAGAAATTTTGTACAACACGTAAAGAATGAAGATAAATTAAAAGATTTACGCAAGAAATCTGATTTTTCAGTGATAAAACTTCCTGCATTAGACCTAGTGTATAATGTACTCAACAAACGGTTGAATATTGCCTGCTTTATTCTTTTGTCTACTTCGAGATAAAATTTCCATAAACGGTTTTATTACATATTTCCTTATAGTTAAACATGAAACATAGTCAAATATTTTAATATTCGATCGCTATGTAAGCGCTTTGAAATCCGTTTTCCTTCAATGACCAGGAGAAAAACAAGGGTATAATTATTGAAAGATTCAGACAAACAGCAAGGGCTATCTCAGACACGAATAACTAAACAAAAACATTGATTAATTTTGCGTTAACGTCTTCTATCCCCATCCTATAACTTATCAGAAAAAGGCAAAATTTTTATGAGCAAATTTATTGAACAAGCAACCAAACCTCAATCACAACAAGCTGACAGCTTTTCAGGTGAGAATGACTAGTGAGACATGCTTATGTGACTAGTGAACATATAATATCAACAGGTGACTCAATTGTAATATGCTTTATGTCTGTAATTAGGTTTCTGGCTTCTAATTGGTGGTGAAAGTCAAAGTGTAACTAAAAGTGCAGAGAAATTAATATTTCATTTCACTATTTCGAATAAAGTTAAATTTTTCTGAACATTCATGCAATAATGGGGTAAGTCATTTTTCACTATTATTATATATCTTACAGTTCAGTTCAGGTACCATTAATATATCAGTAAATACATTCCCAAATGTTGCCAGATAAAGACCTGTGAGGTCTTGAAATATTGTAGACATTTGTTATTGAAATATTTTCTTCTGAATTGTTTACTTGACTGTAGCTTTAGACTGTAGAATTAGACGTTTTAAGATTTACCCCGTTATTGCATGCGGGTGCTCAGGTATTGTCTTTTGTCAAGTTAAGGTGACTCTATTTTGTTTATCTGACGTTCGATTCGGTTTACTCTACTCATCTTTTAGCTGCATCTGGTGGTGCTATGAAACCTTCATGCACATATTTATACAAATTAACATGAAGCAAATATTGAAACAAGCGATAGTAGGTAGAGAGCCGAATAGGAAT
The DNA here is from genome assembly GCA_030765055.1 of Mantis religiosa. Lineage (NCBI taxonomy): Eukaryota > Metazoa > Arthropoda > Insecta > Mantodea > Mantidae > Mantis > Mantis religiosa. The sequence goes on along the minus strand of CM060959.1, from coordinate 28,164,281 downwards.
GAAATTAGACTTTTATGAGGTTAAACTGCTTGATATTTGTCTTTTACTTTTTTCACAGAGCCTGCATTTTTTGGTTACTAGTTTTTGTTACCTTATTATTGTAAATATTTCAACTGCGATACCTAAAACATAAATATATGTACGTGAACGTATTACTATACCTAAAATGTAACACTAATGCATTTCAGCGAGTAAAATACATAGTTACATATCTAGAATTTGAGCGAACATTTTGGCTTCTAATGTAGCTAATTTTTAAAATACTAAATTTACAAAACTACACAGGAAGCTAAAGCTATATAAACTGTGTATAAGGTAATATTAAAACGTGGTTACTTAAAAGGTTGAACAGAGCAGGAAAAACAAAGAAACATCAGGGTGTCGAACTGCAAATATTCCTCTTAGTATGCCGACGCTCGCTTCTCTTCTTAGAACGTGACCTAATTTTCTTCCATCCAAAACCTCAGTTTTCTCAGTAAGAGGGACTTAAGTTGATTCTTGCCTGGTGGAACTGTTGTGTATGAGTCAGCGTTATTTTTGCTATGGCAACAGAACTTGTACGTGAAGCTGAACATAATCAAGATATCTCCTTGGTTTCAGAATGCTCGTTTATTCTTTATATAATTTATCGTTCCATTTCTGTCAAAAAACTTCTATTTAAGCAATCGTTGTTGTTCTTTTGGCATAGTGACAGTATTTTAGTACTGTACCTAAAACTGAGCTATCATGAATTCAATGGAAATTCTCGTTTAGAGAGCTTTTTATCTGAAAAAAAATATTTTAGGAAAATCCCTTGTGATAGCAGATAGGGGAGAGGAAGGATATAAAATGTAATACGAGTAGTAGGAAAAATACCGAGCCTTGAATTTAAGGATGAAAAAGGATGCTCCGAATTTCTAGTGCTTTTTCTCAGCAATAGCGTTTACTACCTTGTTTGTTTTATATGTTGTAGAAACCAATAAAATTACCATTTGCATCTGCTATGAATGAATGGGCAATTTCTCTGGCTTTTTTTAAAAAAAACTTATTATGCATATTCCAAAATTTAACAATTTACAACTTTTGGCTACATTTATGTCTTTACCTTGTTGCTACCTTGTCTTACATGACACCCTGGTCTTCTGCTCTGTCACGTAGCTCTTAACCTCCATGTCTCATTATTTAATTAGTCCCTTTCTTCCTCCTCGTCTTCCTTTCTTATATTCTTTACATTTCTGGCCTATTTTTGTTTTACTTTCTGCAAGAACTCACCAATACTTCTTACCTTCGTTTCCTCCCTGCCTGTTAACATATTTATAGCTACTATCCTCTTCTCTAATTTCTCCCATTTTTCCTCCCAAACCCTTTTTCTCCACATTGTAACCTCCTCGCATTCTGTTACATAGTGTTCTATGCTTTCTTTTCCCCCACAAAGTTAAAAAATTCCCTTTTCCCTAACTCTTATCCCTCATAGAAATATTGTTCTCATCTATGCTAACCCTTCTCTCTCTGTCCTATTGCAGAAATCTACATATGCTTCTCGTCCAAAATATCTTTTTATTTGCATGCAAAATTGTAATGATTTCATATTTTCTAGACTTCCTCATATTTCCTGTCTTTCTATATCTTCAATTCTGCATGTTACTTATTTACCTATATCGCTTGTATTCCTTTCCTCTAATCTCCATATATCTCCCATTGCTATTTTCTCCATAATTTCTCGTATCTCTGGCCACCAACTATTTGAGTTCTCTGATATTTTTTGCTGTCGCATGCATGATTTCATCATTTCCCCTTCTTCTTTGTCCAAACTCATATACCAAAATTTTATTATTATTTCTATTATTATTCCATTTCTCCTTGTCTTTTCCAACTCTGCTAAAGCAGAAATATACTTAGAAATATATTTATACATTTATATACTTAGAAATTTGTAAGAATTTTATGGACCTAGCCATTTTTTAAAAACTCAATGCTAAAGGTTCAAATTTCCATAACTGTCATCACGTCGTGTCGCAGAACAGGCTCAAGTTTTATCCAGACTTTTTACCTTTAATTTCCACATTCTTCTGATACAAATTTTAAAATTTATACCTCATGTTCCATAAAAACTAACTACCTATTACTTCATTTCATGATTAACCAAACCTGGCTAAAAGAATAACATTTTATTGGACAGCATCATGTCATACGTCGCACCAACGCCGAATGGGGAGCAATTCCAGAACTGTCCAATGCATTGTAGACTGTTTTCGATGAAGTATGTAATAAAATGCTACCTAAGTAAACATAAAATTAATCAGTAGCAGTCGTTGCATATAGTTGTTCCAGTAACAAAGTCACCAGCATTTAACTTGGCGTCATTCGATATGACTTATCTTTTGAAGACGCAATTTTTTTAAGAAAAAGTTTGGGCGAATAACCCATGCTGATATTAAAATACGGTGGTGAGTCAAATGAAAATTTTAAATATTACTTATTGTGCAGAAGTGGTTACAAACCTGTATCACTTTTCAACATAATCTCCCCCACGCTCAATGTAAGTCTTCCAGCGCTTACAAATTGCATAAATGCCATTAGAAAAAATTATTTTGGTAGTCTGTGCAACCACTCATACAGCGCGTGGCGTACCTATGATCCATGACTAATCTGTAAACATACTGCAATGCCATTCAGTGTCATGATAATGATGATGATGATGATGACGATGATGGATATAGGGGGCGCTCAACTACAGCGGTTATCAGCGCCCTTTTAAAAACTACTCATGGCAAAAGCCAGATATAAAAAGTTTCTAAAAACTATACTAATGTAAATAAACCTATTAAAGCTACATGAACATAGAAAGGGGAAAAAAATCAAATCCTACTAAAAATTGTGTTCGCTATATCCTAAAGTCTAAACGAGAAAAGAATCTAAAAACCTTCTCCACTACTGTGTTATCGACCGCTAGCATTTCGGCAAAGCTGACCGGCAGCTGCAGAGACGTCCTAAGGTCTGCTAGGTGAAAACACTCTAGCAGCACGTGTCGTACAGACAACGCTTCATTGCAAAACGGACACAGTGGAGAAAGCTCCTTTTTAAATAGAAAACTATGAGTAAAAAAGCAGTGCCCAATGCGCAACCGAGCCAAAATCACCTCCTCGCGACGAGATGACCGACAGGAAGTAACCCAGGGAATCGGAAGTTCCTTGACAGATCTAAGTTTATTATTGCGGAGAGCGGACCACTCTTCCTGCTAGCAGGTTTGCACAGCTCTCCGCAATACGGCCCTAAAATCTTCCGATGTCACAGATGGTACTCGAACCCTGGGCTTCATGCTTGGCTGCCGAATCCGCTATTTCATTCCCCCGCAAGCCTACGTGACCAGGGATCCATGCACACACCACGCTAACGCCAGAAGCGTGTAAAACGTGGAGGGCATCCTGTACACGCTGCACAAAAGGGGGTAATAAAACAGACATAAATAAATATCTGCCAGTTAGTCCAACTTCAGTAGTATGCAAATTAATGGAGCATTTAATTGCAGAATATATACGAGAGGAGTTAGAAAATAAAAAGTGGTTTAATGAAGCGCAACATGGATTTAGACCTGGGTATTCATGCGAAAGTCAAATTACTTCATTATTTCAAGATTTGGCAGATGAGGTAGATTCAGGGGGAAGAACTCATGCAGTGGTAATTGACTTTTCTAAAGCTTTTGATGTAGTGCCACATAGTTTACTTATTCGTAAGCTAGCTAATACAGGAACTGACAAACTCGTAGTATTATGGGTTAAACATTTTTTGAAAGGGAGAACGCAAAAAGTTAAAGTAGGTAAAGAGCTGTCCGATAGGGGAACCGTAAGTTCGGGTGTGCCGCAAGGCTCAGTACTAGGACCTTTACTGTTTCTCGTTTTTGTTAATGACATTGCTGTTAATATTAACTGCCAGATAAGATTGTTTGCAGACGATTGTATCATTTATAATAAAATTCGGAATACAGTGCATGAAACCGCTCTTCAGGATGATTTACATGAAATCTGTAATTGGGCTGCGGCTAACAAAATGACAATTAATGCCAAGAAAAGTAAGTCCATTGTTTTTAGTAGAACTAAGGGCAAAATTATTGTTAACTATCACATGGGAGGGGTGCAAATCCCACAGGTTTACAGCTGCAAATACTTGGGAGTGTACCTGGCAAGTAATGCTGGATGGGACGAACAAGTAAATTCCACAACTAGGAATGCGTGGAAGGTACTACATTTCGTAATGAGAATATTGAAAAAGGGGAGCGCTAGGTGCAGGGAAATTGCCTACAAGGCCTTAGTGCGGCCGGTTATGGAATATGGAGTAGCATGCTGGGACCCGTATAGAGCTAACCAAATCGATCCATTAGAAAAAATACAGAAGAGGGCAATAAAATAAAGAGGCAAGTATTTTTGGCCTATAAAAGGAGATGAGACTAAATGGGAGGAATTAAGAATTAGGCGTAAAAGGCATAGGTTGGTAGCATTATTCAAAGCTAATGCTGGTGTAAAGGCATGGATGGACGTTAGTGTAAGGTTAGGTAATCCGGATTATTATGGACGAAACGATCATAGGTATAAAATTAAGGGTAGAAGATACAGAACCGACGTAGAAAAATTTTCTTTTGTTAATAGAACCATTGAAGAATGGAATGAATTGCCTGTAGCAGTCTTTCAGTGCTGTCCCCTATCGCTGAAGAAATTTAGAAAAAATCTAGATGGTTTATAGTTTAACTTTTAAATTATAATGGTATATAAAATGTAAATAGAGAATTAATTAGATATGTTTTAAGTGACTAAAGTTAAAATAATATCATGTTTGTATTGTTTATTGTGTTATTGTTGTAAATCTAGTATTTGTAATTTGATCTGTATTCTTAACTCTGCCACCGGGTAGTACCCAATTGCTGTGAATACATACATACATACATACATACATACATACATACATACATACATACATACATACATACATACATACATACATACAGACAGACAGACAGACAGACAGACAGACAGACAGACAGACAGACAGACAGACAGACAGACAGACAGACATACATACATACATACATACATACATACATACATACATACATACATACATACATACATACATACATACATACATACATACATACATACATACATACATACATACATACATACATACATACATACATACATACATACATACATACATACATACATACATACATACATACATACATACATACATACATACATACATACATACATACATACATACATACATACATACATACATACATACATACATACATACATACATACATACATACATACATACATACATACATACATACATACATACATACATACATACATACATACATACATACATACATACATACATACATACATACATACATACATACATACATACATACATACATACATACATACATACATACATACATACATACATACATACATACATACATACATACATACATACATACATACATACATACATACATACATACATACATACATACATACATACATACATACATACATACATACATACATACATACATACATACATACATACATACATACATACATACATACATACATACATACATACATACATACATACATACATACATACATACATGCATACATACATAGGGTGGTAGTTGTACAGCTGCCGTAGGCTTTGAAGTGCACTGAGGGAATCACTCAGGATTAAGCAGTCCCCCAACTTTCGTCGACGTACGTGTAAAATGGTCCGGTATATTGCATAAAGCTCTGCAGTAAAAATGGAAGTGCTAGTGTGGAATCCGAATGTATACGGTTTGGATTCAGTGTCACTCAACTGTTTTCCTTCACTATGGCTTGAGCTGCAACAATGTTCTGTGGAGTCACAGCTCTTTGAGCCTGACCTGGACATGGAGCATCTTCCACGAAGGTCACGCCATTTGCGAACTTCCTACTCCATTCGTACACTTGCTTCTGTGACAAACATGCATCACCGTACTTAACCTTCATTTGTCAATGAATTTCAATAGGTTTCATACCTTCACTACGCAAAAACGTACAAAAGAACGCTGTTCATCCCTGGTGCAAATTGCAATTAGGGCGGCCATCTTTATACTGATATTGCAATTGTATGTGTGAATGTATACTATGCTGCCACCTGCAGGCCATTCTGCACGCTGTTTCTAGCATACTTACCAACGTACAGGATAACGTCGCGAAATTTTGATTTGTTATAACAAATTTAGAGCTTTCATTTGACTTACTCTGGTATTAATTAATAGCTTGTGCTCATAATTAGGTGATATTAGTATTATAATGCTAAATAAAGAGAAAGTAAATATTCAATCAGTATTTAAATAGTGGCATTCAAAATGATGATGATTAAAATTTAGGTGCGCTCAACTCGATGGCCATTAGCGCCCTTTCAAAAACTGTATTTCACTTTACAATTCTTCCTTTCGATTAACTTATCTTTCACTTTCCTTTGACTCTGCTGTGGCTTTGCCTTCACTTTGCTTTAGCTCCACGTTGGCTTTGCTTTGGTTTTATATTAGCTTTGCTCTAGTTTTCCTCCAGCTCCGCTTTAGCTTTGCTCTGGCTTCATTCTGACTTTACCATTTCTCTGCTCTAGCTCTGCTCTGGCTCCACTCTGGTTCCGTTCTGGCTTCTCTCCCGCTTCACTATAACCTCACCGAGACTTCATTCTAAAATTTCTCTAACTTTGCCCTGGCTTGGCTCTGGCTTTGCTCTGGCTAGGTTCTGGCCGGACTCCGGTCCCGCTCTGGCTTCGCTCTGGCCTCACACTTCGTTCTGTACCTTTAACACTGGCTTCACTCTGCCTTCGCTCTGGCTAGGCCCCGGTCACCACTGCGGTCCCACTCTGACTACGCTCTGGCTCCGCTCAAGTTCCGCTCCGGCTACGTTCTCGCTCCACTCTGGCTTTGCTCTGGCTAGCCTCCGGTCCCCGCTACGGTCCCGCACTGGTTTCTGGCTTCGCTCTGGCTTCACTCTAACATTCTTTAACCATACTCTTGCTTGGATCTGTCTTCGTTCTGGCTTGGTTCTTGCTAGGTTCTGGCCCAGCTCATGTCCCGCTCCGGCCTCACACTAACTTCGTTCTACACCTTAACTTTGGCTTGGTTCTGGCTTGGCTCCGGCAACGCTCTGGCTAGAATTCGGCCACCCCCCCACCGATTCCGGTCTGGCTTGCCTCTGGCTCCGCTCTGGCTTCCCCTCCGGCTTCACTCAAACCTCACGCTAACTTCACTCTATATTCACTCTAACTTGGCTCTGGCTTGGCTCTGGCTAGGCTCCGGCCCACCTTCGGTCCCGCTCTGGCTTCGCCCTGGCCTCATTTTACCTTCATTCTTAAACCTAACCCTGGCTTGGCACTGGCTTCGCTCTAGCTTTGCTCTGGCTAGGTTCCGGCCCGTCTCCGGTCTTGCTCTGGCTGCGCTCTGGCTTTGCTCTGGCCTCATACTACGTTCATTCTGCACCTTAGCACTGGCTTCGCTCTGCCTTCACTCTTGCTAGACCCCGGTCACCACTTCGGTCCCGCTCTGTCTTGGCTCTGGCTCCGCTCAAGTTCCGCTCTGGCTACGCTCTAGCTCCACTCTAGCTTTGCTCTGGATAGGCCCCGGTCACCACTCCGGTCCCGCTCTGTCTTGGCTCTGGCTCCGCTCAAGTTCCGCTCTGGCTACGCTCTAGCTCCACTCTAGCTTTGCTCTGGCTAGGCCCCGGTCACCACTCCGGTCCCGCTCTGTCTTGGCTCTGGCTCCGCTCAAGTTCCGCTCTGGCTACGCTCTTGCTCTACTCTAGCTTTGCTCTGGCTAGGCCCCGGTCACCACTCCGGTCCCGCTCTGTCTTGGCTCTGGCTCCGATCAAGTTCCGCTCTGGCTACGCTCTAGCTCCACTCTAGCTTTGCTCTGGCTAGGCCCCGGTCACCACTCCGGTCCCGCTCTGTCTTGGCTCTGGCTCTGCTCAAGTTCCGCTCTGGCTGCGCTCTGTCTCCACTCTGGCTTAGCTCTGGCTAGGCTCCGCTCCCCGCTGCGGTCCTGCAATGGCTTGGCTCTGGTTTCGCTCTGGCATCGCTCTGGCTTCACTCTAACATTCATTAACTATACTCTTGCTTGGAACTGTCTTCGTTCTGGCTTGGCTCTTGCTAGGTTCTGGCCCCGCTCCTGTCCCGCTCCGGCCTCACACTAACTTCGTTCTGCACCTTAACTTTGGCTTGTTTCTGGATTGGCTCCAGCTGCGCTCAAGTTCTGCTCTGGCTACGCTCTGGCTCCACTCTGGCTTTGCTCTGGCTAGGCTCCGGTCCCCGCTACGGTCCCGCACTGGCTTGGCTCTGGTTTCGCTCAAGTTCCGTTCTGGCTACGCTCTGGCTCCACTCTAGCTTTGCTCTGGCTAGGCCCCGGTCACCACTCCGGTCCCGATCTGTCTTGGCTCTGGCTTCGCTCTAGCTTGGCTCTGGCTATGTTCCGGCCCGTCTCCAGTCCTGCTCTGGCTTGGCTCTGGCTATGTTCCGGCCCGTCTCCGGTCCTGCTCTGGCTTGGCTCTGGCTTCGTTCTAGCTTGGCTCTGGCTATGTTTCGGCCCGTCTCTGGACCTGCTCTGGCTGCGCTCAGGCTTTGCTCTGGCCTCACACTAACTTCTTCTGTAGATTAACACTGGCTTCGCTCTGCCTTCGCTCTGGCTAGGCGTCGGTCACCACTCCGGTCCCACTCTGGCTTGGCTCTGGCTATGTTCCGGCCCATCTCCGGTCCTGCTCTGGCTTGGCTCTGGCTATGTTTCGGCCCGTCTCTGGACCTGCTCTGGCTGCGCTCTGGCTTTGCTCTGGCCTCACACTAACTTCTTCTGTAGATTAACACTGGCTTCGCTCTGCCTTCGCTCTGGCTAGGCGTCGGTCACCACTCCGGTCCCACTCTGGCTTGGCTCTGGCTATGTTCCGGCCCGTCTCCGGTCCTGCTCTGGCTTGGCTCTGGCTTCGCTCTAGCTTGGCTCTGGCTATGTTTCGGCCCGTCTCTGGACCTGCTCTGGCTGCGCTCTGGCTATGTTCCGGCCCGTCTCCGGTCCTGCTTTGGCTTGGCTCTGGCTTCGCTCTAGCTTGGCTCTGGCTATGTTCCGGCCCGTCTCCGGTCCTGCTCTGGCTTGGCTCTGACTTCGCTCTAGCTTGGCTCTGGCTATGTTCCGGCCCGTCTCCGGTCCTGCTCTGGCTTGGCTCTGGCTTCGCTCTAGCTTGGCTCTGGCTATGTTCCGGCCCGTCTCCGGTCCTGCTCTGGCTTGGCTCTGGCTTCGCTCTAGCTTGGCTCTGGCTATGTTTCGGCCCGTCTCTGGACCTGCTCTGGCTTGGCTCTGGCTATGTTCCGGCCCGTCCCCGGTCCTGCTCTGGCTTGGCTCTGACTTCGCTCTAGCTTGGCTCTGGCTATGTTTCGGCCCGTCTCCGGTCCTGCTCTGGCTTGGCTCTGGCTTCGCTCTAGCTTGGCTCTGGCTATGTTTCGGCCCGTCTCTGGACCTGCTCTGGCTGCGCTCTGGCTATGTTCCGGCCCGTCTCCGGTCCTGCTCTGGCTTGGCTCTGGCTTCGCTCTAGCTTGGCTCTGGCTATGTTTCGGCCCGTCTCTGGACCTGCTCTGGCTTGGCTCTGGCTTCGCTCTAGCTTGGCTCTGGCTATGTTTCGGCCCGTCTCTGGACCTGCTCTGGCTGCGCTCTGGCTATGTTCCGGCCCGTCTCCGGTCCTGCTCTGGCTTGGCTCTGGCTTCGCTCTAGCTTGGCTCTGGCTATGTTTCGGCCCGTCTCTGGACCTGCTCTGGCTGCGCTCTGGCTATGTTCCGGCCCGTCTCCGGTCCTGCTCTGGCTTGGCTCTGGCTTCGCTCTAGCTTGGCTCTGGCTATGTTTCGGCCCGTCTCTGGACCTGCTCTGGCTGCGCTCTGGCTTTGCTCTGGCCTCACACTAACTTCTTCTGTAGATTAACACTGGCTTCGCTCTGCCTTCGCTCTGGCTAGGCGTCGGTCACCACTCCGGTCCCACTCTGGCTTGGCTCTGGCTATGTTCCGGCCCGTCTCCGGTCCTGCTCTGGCTTGGCTCTGGCTTCGCTCTAGCTTGGCTCTGGCTATGTTTCGGCCCGTCTCTGGACCTGCTCTGGCTGCGCTCTGGCTATGTTCCGGCCCGTCTCCGGTCCTGCTCTGGCTTGGCTCTGGCTTCGCTCTAGCTTGGCTCTGGCTATGTTTCGGCCCGTCTCTGGACCTGCTCTGGCTTGGCTCTGGCTATGTTCCGGCCCGTCCCCGGTCCTGCTCTGGCTTGGCTCTGACTTCGCTCTAGCTTGGCTCTGGCTATGTTTCGGCCCGTCTCTGGACCTGCTCTGGCTGCGCTCTGGCTTTACTCTGGCCTCACACTAACTTCTTCTGTAGATTAACACTGGCTTCGCTCTGCCTTCGCTCTGGCTAGGCGTCGGTCACCACTCCGGTCCCACTCTGGCTTGGCTCTGGCTCCGCTCCGGTCCCGCTCTGGCTACGCTCTGGCTCCACTCCGGCCCCGCAGTGGCTTGGCTCTGGTTTCGCTCTGGCTTTGCTCTGGCTTCACTCTAACATTCCTTAACTATACTCTGGCTTGGATCTGTCTTCATTCTGGCTTGGCTCTTGCTAGGTTCTGGCCCCGCTCCTTCCCGCTCCGGCCTCACACTAACTTCGTTCTTCACCTTAACTTTGCCTTGTTTCTGGCTTGGCTCCGACTGCGCTCTGGCTTCGCTCTGGCTCCACTCAGGCTTTTCTCTGACTTTGCTTTGGCTTTGCTCTGAATTTGGTTTAATGTACTCTTCTTAACTTAGATTAGGGTCAAACACAGACGTGGACCTTGTTTGGGTGTTTGGCATTAGCGCTCTGACCACTCAGAGGCACCGAATCGAGAGATTTGGCTCGGGATGCCGGGATCGCCAATTCCCGTACCTACAGCAGTAGGCCCCTGGGCTTAGTGACATTCAACGATTATATTGTCACCGTGTGGCATTCTTGTGCTGCTGCCACAAGCCGGATCCGGCTTTCTAGAATCAATGGCTGGGAGGTATAAATACCAGCGAGGTGTTAGAAGCGGCAGTAGTGTGATGGTTAATGCGACAGTCGACGATCAAGTGTACCGCAGTGATTTCATTCATTTGTTTTCGTGCAGCAAAACATACTACTTTGAAGACAGCTGATTGTCAATTCCACGTCTTTTTACTGCAGCAAAGGTTGTTTTAGATATCTGGACAACCGGATTTCGGAATATACGTTACCCACGCAGCCACAATTTATTATTTTATTAAAATCTATAACAATAAATTCATCAAATATTAAATTTATCAAAATTAAGTATATAATATAGTCCATACACATACGAGGGTGAAGCTAACTAGACAAAACACGCACGCACATTCGACTAACAGCACTGATTACAGGAAATGCAATACGGAATGGAAACGAACGACAAAAAACCACTATATTCGAAAAATGTGTTATTAAATATTTTTCTAATATTATGTATTATAATACGAGGGCTGCTCAATAAAGAATGCACATTATTTTTTACAGTCATAAATTTTCGCACTAAAATTCAATCTTATTATATTTTGTTGGCTTAATGTGAAACAAACACGCCATAGTAGGTTCAGTGAGGGTACTCCTGGTTCCCGCCTATGAGAACCAGGTAAGTTCAGACATGTTCAGTATCGCCTAACTCTGCATTGGAGGTAACACGCGAGCAACAATATGCGGCTTTGAAATTCTGCTTTCGTCTGAACAAATCTTCAGTTGGGGCCTATCAATGTTACAGGAGGCCTATGGAGAGTCTGTTCTTCCCTACAGCTTAGCTCGAAGGTTTAAAGAGAGGAGACAATCAGTTTCAGAAGAAGGTGGATCCGATTCTCCAGTTACTGCTCTTACGGAAGGAAACATCAACACTGCTGCTGCCATTGTGAGAGAGCAGCGACGAGGATGACTTTCTGAAATACTGAACATTTCATTGTTTGCCACCCACACGTTGGTGACAGAAACATTACACATGAGACGTGTTTGTGCGCGATGGGTTCCAATACTGTTGCTTCCCGAACAAAATGACACCCTCATGCAGGTCTGCATGCAGTTAAAGTTGATGTTAGAGGAAGATGTGAAGTTTCCTTCAAACGTAATGACTGCTGACGAAACTTGGCTACATCATTTTGATCCTGAGAGCAAACAGCAAAGCTCAATGTGGAAATCTCTTTCTTCACCAAACCCCTCAGAAAACTAAATCTGTTGCTTCTACTTGGAAAGTTATGGTCATCTCATTCTTTGATATTCATGGAATGGTGTATCAGCATGTTGTATCTACACACACATCAGTAACTGGACAATACTACAGGGATGTCCAGAAAACATTGAAAGTCCATATCAGAGGTAACAGACCACATTTCCGTGAACTAGGCTGTATACTGCACAACGATAATGCGCGACCGTATACTGCCAATGTTGTTGCTTAATATATTGCTAAAATCAAGGTGAAGTACATCCTTCACCCTCCATATAGTCCAGGTTTAGGTCCATGAGAACATTTTTTATTCCCTAACTTGTAGAAACGCCTTCGTGGAAGGCATTATCCATCGTCAGAAGCAGTGGTGAAGGCTGCGGAGGCGATTTTAAAGGATCTTTCAAAAAATGGTTTCCAGCATGTGTTTGAAGACCGGCAGAAACGCTGTGACAAATACATCGCATTCAGGGGAGACTATTTTGAGAAGGACCATCAAAATTATGAGGATGAATAAACGTTTGTTGTCAAAAAAATGTAATCCTTCTTTGTTTCACAGCCCTCGTATTATAATTTTATCAAAGCCAGTGTAGATAATCTAGTTTGTATAACATTTAACTTGAAACGTTTTGGAAATGAACAAATATGTTGCATACTGAGTGGCAGTGTACTCGAATAATTCATCAGCATGACGGTTTAAATTAATTTTCACTCCAAAGCACTAAATTTAATTCAATTTACATGTTGGGTATTGGAGATGAAAGAGGTAAAATCGTTGTGGTTCACTTACCTAAATGCTATTTGTGGAGATAACCGAGGGGATCCCTGGTTTACAGCGTCAATTTGTAACCACAGGTTAGGTTGTGAAACCACATGCACTCTGCAAAGGATTGTATTGGCAACTCTCCAAAAATTAGCTGTTGTTGATTTTCATGATACAATCAATGAGATAGACATGCTACCACCTCGTTACCGAGGCCGGCTGCGAATGGTAAAACGGAAACTACGTATAAGTCTTCCGGTAATTTTTATTGAGATTCAGGGAGAACTAAAACTGACATTTAGCCCTTAAACGCTCAGAAGGGCCAATACGATTTTAATGGTCCCGAAGTCAGAAAAAAGCCATACATTTCCTGGATGAATAGAAGGAAGCGATTAGAATTTGCCAAAGACTTTGTTAACAAGACAACCGATTGATGGGACCAAGTTATTTTATGTGACGAGTGCAAATGCAACCTTCTGGTTTCGATGGCAGGGTGGTTGTGTAGAGGAAACCAAACACAAAGCTGGAAGAGTGCAATTTACAGGACACAATCAAACACGGCGGAGGGAGTTGGTTTGGGGCTTTATTTCCTCTCGGGAGTGTGATAGCTGGTGTTCATAGACACCCTGGGGGGGGGGACAGGAATAAAGGTATAGGGAAAACCAACAACAGGATATATTGGGTATCTGGGCTGGAAGAAGGAGGGGGCATGGGGGATGTTGTTCTGAGTTGATTCTGTTTATTGGGGCCTGTGGTGCTAATTTAGTTTGGGCTGTTGAGGCAAAGTTGATGGCCGGTTCCGCCGAAGCAACCCGGCTTTTCGCGGGTAGAAACTAGAGTTTGCGGAAAATCCTCTTGTGGTGAACAGGTAGCAACCATGATGCAGGGGACCCTGACTGCGACCTGTGAACTGTGGTGACTATTGAATTTTAACTTTGGCAAAATGTGCAACCACCTGGGCCGCAGTCATCGGTGGTGCATCCGATGCCTTCAAGGGCTCGGTTTCGTGGAGGGTTGCGGTGAGTTAGGTCCTGTGGCGGCGGCGCCCCATGGGCGCCTGAATCTCTATGAGGCTGGGCGTGTGGCGACGGTGCTCCGTTGTCTCGAGCCAGGGTTCTCCGGAGGTCATCAATGCTCTGCGTGATGTAGCCCTGGTAAGTGCGAGGGCCTCCTCAAGCTTCCTGCTCGGCGCTCGGGTGTCATTGATGTAGCCGACGATCTTCTGGAGCTTGGCCTTGCAGTAGTCTAAGGGGTCGGAGTTGGTGCTGGTCTCTTCCTGAGTAGCGCTTTGCGGGGCTTGGGCGACTTTCCCGACATCATCCAACGTCTGACGCAGGGCTTCCTCCCATGTAGTTACTCGCGCCGTCAGCTTCTCGATGGCTGCCTGCAGGTCTGTGAGTGTGGCGGTGACGGTGTGCAGAAGTTCTTGGTGCTCGGCGCTGGTCTGCGTCCCCTGCTGCTGTATGGTGATTTGTGCGTATGTGCGGCGTTGTGTCTGCTGCGGGATGTGGCGTGAAGTAGGAGGGTGAGGCTGGTGTTGAGGAGGAAGAGGAGTATGCAGGTGAGGCTGGTGTTGGCGGTTAGATGTTTGGCGTTGTTTGGGATTTAGGGGGAAGGAAGCTTGTCCCGTGAAGTGTCCTGCGATGTTGCAGGTGGCACAGTAGAGGGGACGGCACGACAGGTCGTGTCCCTTGCAGACTGCAGTGAGGCACGCTGCTCCACAGTAGAGGCAACGAGGCTCCTCACTGCAGGTGACGGTGGTGTGTCCGTATTGGCAGCAGCGGCGGCACGGAGTGGTGCGGCCCCCCAAGATGGCTTCAATTGGGAGCACCTGCCCGAAGGCAGGGAGCCCGTCTCTCGGCGCAGCATGGTAGTCCGCTTCGTCGAAGAATTCGAGTCTCATAAGTGGTGAAATTCCCTTGTGAGTGGTGATGTGTGATGCCTTCACCAGGGAAGACCAGCGGAGTCGGGCGGTGCTAAGGATGAATGCCTCAGGCAGTTGCCTGTGCACTCCCCGTGCCACAGCACGGAAGCTCGGTGGAGATGTCGAGCAGAGCGGCGGCGGTGGCACGGGTTTGGTCGGCGGCGAGGCTGCCTCTTCTTCTGCTGTCTGCTGCGGTGGGCGAGCAATGGCTGCGGCTGTGCTGGGCTCGAGCGAGCTCGGTGATGGCGGTGCAGGCTGCTTCCCCACAGGTTCCAAGGGTTCAGGCGATGCTGCGGTCGGCGTTCGGTGCTTCCTTTGGACAGCTTCTCATTTTATCAGGATAATGATCTGAAGCGTACGTCACACATTGTGTAGTTATGGTTACTTTACAACTGTCCTCATGTACTGCTTCCACTGCCCCCCCCCCCCCAGTCCCCGGTTCTTAATCCCATAGAAGCAGTATGGGATAAACTAGAGAAGGCCGTACGGAAGACGTGTATCATACCTCCAAACAGCACTTGAAGGAGAGGTCTCAAGAGGCATTTGGCAAACTTTCTGCAGTCTAACTAAAGAAATCTGGTTCACAGCATGCCAACTAGGTTGCAAGAAGTAGTGAAAATAATAGGGAGAATCACAAAGCACTAAGTCATATTTTGTATCACACTCAATTTGTTATGTCCGATTACTTTTGAGGGCCAAATGCCATATTTCTTTTTAATTCTTAAAAAAGGACGCATTATATAATTTTCATGTGTAATAAAATTTATTTTCTTACAAGAACGAACCCTGTAACTGTCGGTTATCATTAATTTCAATATAATAGCACATCAAATGCTGATTTTAACTTCCAAAATTGGTACTCTGCTTTGTCCGACTATTTATGGTAGCCTCTGTACAAAGCGGGACTGAAGCTTGCTAGCAGAATACAATCGGCTAGCAGGAGTTAAAAGAAACGTTCTGTGGGCATTGAGAGGCTATGAGCACACGAGTGGTTAAAAGCGACAGTCCTTTGTCACTAAATTTATTACTCTATAGAAACTTGTATGGGACAAAATTCAGGCACACCAACGACACTGGTCCCTTGCAGCTCTAACGGCACCCCAAATCGGCAGAACACTTGCTCCACGAGGCTGTCTGTGATTGCCTTTGCCTCTTGGTTTGGGATGGCATACACCTCCGGTCACTTGGTGAAATAGTACACGACCACCATTAGGTACTTGTTGCCTCGGTCGGACACTGGGAATGGTCCAGCTATGACGACAGCGATCCGTTCGAATGGCGCTCCGACGTTGTACTGCTGCATGCGACCCCGGCTCCTAGTCTGGGAGCCACGACTCGCCGCGCACACGTGACATTGACGGCACCATCTCTCACCATCTGCTCGGAGCCTCAGCCAGTAGTAGCGCTGCCGTAGTTTGTCAATCGTTCGGTTCGCTCCCAGGTTTCCTCCTGAAGTACCGGCGTGCACTTCCTCCAAGACTTCCGGGACCTTACCCTGGGGAAGTACCAACCGTTCTCTCTGCCTCTTCCCATCGGGTGATTCCCATATCCGGAACAGCACGCCCTCTCTGGTCTTCAACGGGTCACATTGGGCCCAGTACGACTTGTAGGTGGCGCTTCTCGGTGCGATGTCCTCCCAGGTTGGTCTTCTGACACCAGCTGTGACTTTGTGGGTTCGTGAAATAAAAAGTCCAATTGCACAAACTCAAAATGTTCTTTATTTCCACCGAATTACAGTTGAAACACTTGCCGATTACACAGAATTACGTAGCGCACACAATTACAATTCACCAGTTCGTCTGTCACAGGTCCACTCTACACTCACAATTACGTACAACACCTGTGATACACGTACACAGTCTTCCAGTCCGTTCACTCACTCGTCGCTCCTCACGGCTGCTCGACAAGAACTGAGCTATCTTCCAGCCCGGCCCGTCGCTTATATAAGACCAACTGACATATCTAGAAGGTTCCGGGTTAGATGAAATATCCCGACTGTTCCAGACGTCAGGGGGAGGGGAAAGAAGCGGCCAGCGATCAGTGACATTGTCCTAACCATCCCCTCAGTGACACGAGATAAATGGGTAGGCGTGGTCTGAATGCCTTCTGTCCCCCTCTCAGCCATTAGTTGGTCGTGCCTTCCGATGATTGGGTGACAATATGATCCCTGTAGTTGTCAGCATCGTTAGTAAAGGAAATAATATTTTTATTTTATTTTTGCTTGCGGGGGGTCCTTCCTAATACTCTCCAACTCTTCTTAGGGGTAATTCTACTTATATTTTCAAATATTCTAGGTATGTTTGAGATGAAAATACGTGTTATGGCTGCTTTTATCACTTAATTACTGTGTTTAGTGATAGAGCACTTATGTATAAACATGATATAGTGGTAAGGTATGTTTTATATATACAATCAATTTCATGTTTCTTTTTTCTTTGTTTCAGGTTGGTTTTGTGCAAAATAGTAATTTTGCAGGAGTAGCTCGTTACAGAGAACTCCTAAATAAAAGCGACACAGGTTAGTTCTAGTCTCATTAAGCACTGAAATAACATATGTGAATTTCTCTTGTATTTCTTTCAATTGTTAAATATAAGTTTTATTTTAATTATATAAATATAACTGTAACGAAAAACTTTATTTGTCTTAAGAAAAATGATGTCGATTTTTCTTATTATTTGTGTTAGTTAAAGTTGAAATCAATTTCACGAAGCCTTGTTCGCGTCACCGGTCAAAGAAAACCACGGGAGAAAACAAATTCGTCGCGTTATTCCAGTATTACCAAAATATGAAAACGAAACAAAGTTAAGAAGAGAATCAACTACTGGTATTTCAAAAATCATTACGCGATGTTTATTTTTTAAAATATTGTGACTTTGTGGGTTCGTACAATTAAAATTCCGAGTTGCATATATTCCAAATGTTCTTTATTTCCGTATAAATACACTGTTCAATTCTCACGTAACAACATTATGTCACATACAACACAATCTACCAAGATCGATGACAATAACACACAGCGATCTGCTTACATCATCTCTCGTTACAACAATTCACAGCAGTTTTCTGCTTACGACACCGACTGACTCTTGTCGAGTCGTCGCTCTCTTAAATACCTCAATGATAATTTCTAGACTATTCTAAAATAAACCAGAAACAGAATTATCTCTATCAGTCAAGGGGTCACCAGAAATCTCCATTGTTTGTTTGTTTCGGCAGACCTTCATCTTCATGTTATCTTTATCTGCAGGCTCTTTGTTTCCACACTGCCCGCGTATCAGTTCCTTTTTGTAAACAAGCCGCGCGATTATATATAACGTGTTCGCGACAGTAAATATATTTTCCCAAACTATTAAATATATCGGGACATTTATTTGTTTTAATAATATAAATTCAAGATTTATATTATGGTTAAATGATGTAAACCCGATCACAATATAAACAATCAAAGTGATAATGCCATATTTTATTGAATAGAGTCAACATGAAAAATTCAATGCCTTGGCCGGGATTTGAACCACGGATCTCCTGGTTTCCGTCCAGTCGCTCTTAACCTTTGAGCTACCATGGCCAACGTGCCATCCTGACATTAAATTCTCCAGTTGACTCGTACATTTCCCCGGTATCTGGGATGCGAAAGCTCCTAGTGGTCAACCGGGGAAATATACGAGTCAACTGGAGAATTTAATGTCAGGACGGAACGTTGGCCATGGTAGCTTAAAGGTTAAGAGTGACTGGACGGAAACCAGGAGATCCGTGGTTCAAATCCCGGCCATGGCATTGAATTCTTCATGTTGTCTCTATCCACCAAATATCTTAGCCTGCATACGGCTAGTGTGGGGAAATGATTAGTTTCCATCAATTAACTAAAACCATATTTTATTATTAGGAATTTCATCTTTCGTAGAGAAATGTAGTAAATCTTTAATACTATATTTATTTTGTGGAACCAAAGTTATACCAAACCCTTTAAAAACGTTTTGAAATTGTTTATTAAACAAGAATGGCAAGTAATTTTTTTTAAAATTATAATTGTCCTTTGTTTTTCTATTTTTTTTTTTTTTTTTTTTTTTTAGGTATTAACATGAAATTAATACATCTGAAAATATATAGAGCTGTATCTGGAGTGCCTAATTAGTTAACGTGTAAACAAAACATTTACTTACTTCCGCTTTAGTTAAATCTAGGCAACTTCTTGTCCATCTTAGTCGATTTTATTAAACATTAAACATTTCGCTAAAAATTGCATTTAAAAATTAAGTCCTCTGCCGAAAATTAATATCCCCTTAATGATGAAACCATTCTTAATAGCAACGGAATTTATTAATTTGGTCACGAGACACTACCCTGAACAGATAAGGAATCATTTAATAGTCCCACGGCCAAGTACAATTAGCGAGACGATCGAACTTTTGACGGCACTACAACCACCCATGACTGAACTGAACCCAGGACTACGAAATGACAGGACGTCGCAACATGTCCAAAACCTTAGTGGGACGAGGGCATACAACACTGGAAATGCCAGACATAACGACCAGACACATCCAAGAGACCGACACAGAGAACAGGTTCCTGCGTATTACCATAGAAGAT
The DNA here is from genome assembly GCA_030765055.1 of Mantis religiosa. NCBI lineage: Eukaryota > Metazoa > Arthropoda > Insecta > Mantodea > Mantidae > Mantis > Mantis religiosa. Next base: position 28,144,739 of record CM060959.1, on the reverse strand, counting down.
ACAATTCGCGTTATCACCAAAGACAACCCCGAGAAAATCCTCAACATCCCCAAGGATCACGAACACATCACACAAATTTCAAGCACACACAAAGACTATATCCAAGACGGCACGCCAATGACAGCCATATTACCACAAAGAGATGGTATGATATTTTTCAAAGACCATCCAAAAATGACCTACCCAGAGAAAATCCCGCAGGACACAGATGGACCAATAAGGATCGTGATCATGATAACCGACTACACCCGACGGACCAGCGGCCGCACCAAGCACATTACGAGAACCAAGAGACACCAAGCAAAAATACACAAAGTATACTTATGTCCACCCTTTCCTACAACAGAGAAAAACCCACTAGTCCTCAAAATTTGTGGAGGAAACCGTAGGTTCCCGATACTATAAGCAAGTGAGGGAAAATAAAACTGTATAAACTAAGGAATCTGTCACTAAACACGTAACAATGGGTGACAGCCCGCCTCGGTAGCGTAGATGGTAGCATGTGTGCCTCACGTTCAAGAGGTCCTGAGTTCGAATCTCGGTTAGGGTGAGTTACCTGGATAAGGTTTTTCCGGGGTTTCCCTTATCTTTACAGACGAATGTTGGGTTGGTCTAAGCTCCATGGATCGACACATTTGAGCATCATTTCACCCATTTCATTCAACGTCCGATATGACGTAACGTTGGAGGACGTAAACTTACAACAACAACAAAATGGGTGACAAGAGGGCAAAGTTCCCCTTAGGAATGCGAGACGGTCGGGAAATGTGAGGAAAAGCCAGAATGTGTCTCCCCATTAGCTGAATGGTCAAACCCCGGTGGGACAAAAACTGAACTGCTGCCTAGATATAGGAGGGGGTGAAAGACTAATCAGATTAAATATAAGGGAAACAAACCTCCAATCAGAATTGATATGCATCACGTGATACGGGCAGAACATTAATGAAACAGAAAATGGGCGTGGGTAGATAAGCCCGCGAACGTCAAGGGCGCGAATAGTCTAGGAAAGTTGCGACACTTCATCTTGTGGCGTTTCGGCGGTTGAATTGACGGGACCGTACACAGTAAAACTTACAAATAGGTGCGGGAAAGTGAAGCGTGGGTAGCTTGATACCGACGTCGTGACGAGCAAGTGTGATAGGGAGCGAGCTCATAATATAAATGTTATATCAATAAACTGGTAAGAGAAATCAACAAGCAAGCATAGTGTATTTCCACTTAAACGCTGGACCCTGAGACAGAGTATACTTATGCTCACCCTTACCTACAACAGAAGACAACCCGCTAGTTCGGAACATAATCTGTTTTTTCCATTGTACCCACCGATTCCCGCCTCATCTTGCGTGAGTTTAGCCTATATTTAATGTGTATTGTGTGTGATTTAAATTTTGACATCTAACCTCTCCTTCTGCTATATCGCATTGCATTTAGTGCTTAATCGGTCAACTATATCTCAGTCAATTTAAAATTTAAAGCGTTACAAATTATTTGAGAAAGTAGAAAAAAAATAATGATGTCAGTTTGCTGGAGATTTAGTTTATGCATGTCCTTAGAATTAAATTTTAAAATTATTATTAATGGATGTTCTTGCAATGTTTACTAAATATTGTATTTATTAAAATACTAATGTCTTTTATTTAAATTAAAACTAGAACTTTTCTTTCTCAGTTATAGTATCATACATTTTGGCTAGTTTAACTGACAGATATAATAGTTTCAAGGTGATTTGTGAAGGAAAATATCACGTAGTTCTTTTAATAAAGGTATAGTATGATCCATATAACTCTGAACCATTTCAATAGGCTATAGCTTTTGAACCAACAATAGGACAGACGTGCAACTTTGGAAGAATGTAATACACAATTGGGAGATTACATTACATTATTTACATCTCAGAGAAAATGTTGCAAGTGTCCTCCACCAGCATCTATACGTGTTTGTTCTCGTCTCACCATATTCTCTGAAGTTTTACGGAAAGTATCCTCGCCAGTGTTACTTTTCTTCTTCACTACACGGATTAGGCTCTCGCCTGTTCGGTCTTCACAGTGTCTCCTTCCATCTTATCCTCGGCCTCCCTACGTTGCCCATTTCGAATGTATTCCGTGAAAACATTAATTGTCCGTGACCTATTCTTGTTCACTGTATTTTTGCCACAACAAAAAATCCGGTGAGGTTAGGTCAGGGGATTTAGGAGACCATCGATCATTAGAGATAATTCGATTTTAAAAGAAACTGGTTACAAGTTCCATGATATCATTAGATGTATTTTACGTTGCTCCATCTTGCTGGAAATAACCCTCTCTCAATTCGAGATCATCTCCGTAAAACTTCAGAGAATATGTTGAGACGAGTGCAAACATGTATAGATGCTGGTGGAGGACACTTCAAACATTTTCTCTGAGATGTAAATAGTGTAATATAATCTCCCAGTTATGTATTATATTCACCCGAAGTTGCACGCCTGTCATATTCAAATGGTTCAGGCTTATATGGATCACACTATAGTACTGAATAATGAAGTTTAACAGACCTCTATTTGACCTTAAATAATTTTATTCTATCGGTGTAGCTTATAATTATTTCGCAGACCAGTTTCAACAACACATGCATGTTAAATTCCCTATCATCACTTTGTAACGTGTTACATCACTTGGTATTGCACTAGAGGGATGCTCTGATCCGGTTAAATATATGACCACGACGCTTGCAATTCCTGGACATCACACCATGCTGAGTCATGAATATTTTCATGTCTATAGCCACATTTAGCTTCTTGGCACAGCTTCCCAGTACACTAAATTTGAAGGGCCACTTTAGGATATTAGATGCGCACACGAAATGACCTAATGCATAACATAATGCTACAGAACTTGTAGTTTAAACGTAATGAATCTCATAATACAACAGAGAGAAACAGCTGCCTTTAATACTTTATTTATCATTGATTAACATATCATTTGCTACTATTGATACTTGTGTGTATAGAATAAAATAACAGGATACATATAATTTTACTTAGTTCATTGTATGCTTCAAAGTTTTTTGTTAATTCAGAGCATTTCATCTTTTAAAGGAATGTTCTTATTCCCTTATTAAGCTCGACTTTCCAGAGAACTGTCAGGTAGGTCTGAGCATGACCACTCTAAATGTTGCTAAATGTAGATATCAATATACTTTTGATTAAAGGAGGACTGATCAACATGATTTTTTACTGATATTTATTACTGCAAATCAATATTTCTTCTTCTTCTTCTTCTTCTTCTTCTTCTTCTTCTTCTTCTTCTTCTTCTTCTTCTTCTTCTTCTTCTTCTTCTTCTTCTTCTTCACTCATGGCATAGGCATTCAAGTGCCCGTTCCGCCTTCGAAGTCCTCCAGCCATCGTTTCCTGGGTCTGCCCACCGATCTCCTACATTTAGGATGATACTGTAATATTTGTTTTGTAAGTCTATTATCTGGCATTCTTTCAACATGTTCCTTCCATTTTTGTTTGAGATCTTTTAACCTATCATTCATACTAAAAATGTCCAGCTCTTCTCTTATATTTTCAAATCTTATTAAGTCCCTCTTCGTGCATCCTTTCACACCTCTCAAGAATTTCATTTCTGAAGCCTGTATTTTACTCTGTTGCTTTTTAGTTAACGTCCAATTCTCACTTCCGTATGTCAGTGTAGATACTGCCATAACTTTGTAGAACTTTTATTTTGTTTCTATACGTATTTTGTTTCTAAATGTTCTATTTATTGTTCCACACACTCTTTGAAATTTGCATATTTTATTGTAGACATCATATTCCTTGTCATAACTAACATCAGTTCCCAAGTAGTTAAACGCAACGATTATTTATAACTATTTCTGTTCTAATTGACTCTTTCCCAATGAATGTCATTACATTTGATTTTATAAAAGAAATGTTCATATTATGTTGCTTACAAAGTTTCACTAAGTTTGAAAATAGATTTTTGCAGGGCACACTCGCTATTTTGTATAATAACTAAGTCTTCAGCAAACAATAAAATATTTAAAAAGTTTTTATTTGAAATTTTAAAACCTACATTCACTAGCTGCTTCCATTTGCACACTAGATCCTCAAAATAAATACTAAAAAGTACACCCTTGTCTGACACCCTGATTAGTAAGATTTTTTTAGTAATGTTACCGTTGTTCCTCACATTTATTTTTGTTTGGAAGTAGAAGCATTGTTCATTTTTACTAATTGTTGTGGGTATCCTCGTTCTTCCAGTATTTGCCACATTTTGCATCGGTTTACCCCACCGAAGGCTTTTTCAAAGTCAAGAAACGCCATATGCGTTTCTTTATTAAACTCACTATGTTTTTCAATTCAATGTTTTATGATCTTCTTCACAGCAGTCCCCCTCCTACTTCAATGCACCTTTTATATCGTCTCTGCCTGTCCTTGAACACGTGCTGCAGACCATTCTTTGTCAGGTCTTTGAAGATCGCCTCACTTTTCTTGAGCACTGCTTCGGAGTTCTCAAATCGAATATATCCTACGCTTTGCCTTTACTGGTGGGAATAAAATAAGCCACAGGGTGCAAGATCGGGGCTACAAGGTGAATGTTGTACACAGGTAATGTTGAATCGAGCCAGAAAATGCATGACTTGATTTGCGACGTGAGGCCGTGCATTGTAATGATGAAGTCGCCACCCAGTCCGAGAAAGCTCTGGTCATTTCTTTGCTATGCACTTCCTTAGTGTAGCCAATACTGACGTGTAGAATGCTGCTGTAACAGTAGTTCATTCCATTACAGTCAAAAAATGTGATCACCATCACTTTCCTTGCAGATAGAAGAACTTTTGCCTTGTTTGGTTTTGGAGAATCTGGCGAGTTCCACACTGTGCTCGCTTGTTTTCCTTCAGGATCATAATGATGCAGCCATTACTCATCACTGATGATAATCGATTTAAAAATGCATCCCCTCCATTAGCAAAGACGCAGCACCTCACGGCTTGTCTCCATTCAACCAGCCTTTTCTTGGGGAGTCTACAGTCGTGGCACCGAACGAGCACAAACTCGGGTCATATGTAGATGGTCGTGCATAATTGTAAACACACTGCCATATGAAATTCTCACCAACTTCAATGAGGCTACGGAATGTTATACGCCGATCCTCTCGGACAATTACAGCAGCTGTGTTGATACTGACTTCATCACAGCAGAAGCCACCTTGCTTAACACTGAGAAATCGGACTTCTTTGAAGTCCTTGAACCACCTAAACACTGTTGCTTGAGTTAGTACATTATCACTGTATGCTTGATTCAGCTTTTCATTAGGTTTGGTGGATGTATGGTTGAAACGAAAACAGAATTTCATTGCGCTGTACTACTCCTCTCGCGTCACCTCCACTGTCTGGTATGCGAAATTCACGTAGGGTATACAAAATAGAGCATTACTATTAACCTACCAATACGACAGGGCTGTCGCCTACTGATATTATACATAAACACCCGCTCTTTCCAAATATTTATGTCAAAGATACGAAAGCTACAGGAAAAATTCAGCCTCTCTTTGTTGATCAGCCATCGTAGAGCTCTTTACTGAATGAGATTTGTTTATTACAGCAACCTTATTCATAGGTATATAAGTATGAAATCTACATACCTTTATTTTCGCTGCCACCATCTACAGATGGAGATGAAGTGAAGGTACACAGGAAGATAATATAATAACCTACGTTGCCACTTAAAATTTTCCTTCTTTTCTTCGTCGACTTCTTTTGGTGGCAGAGAGATGACACTCGATCATTGTGAGTGTATGTTAGAATTCACAAAGTTAAGACGTTGAACCACTCTTTTGTATATGCCTACGCTAAATCACTTTGTAAACGTCCCCAAGGATCTCCAATTAGTACAGTCCCACGTTCTATATTCTGATCCTCGAGGAATAGCATCTCGGAGCGGAACCATTAGCAGAAAACGCCTCCACGTTTCTCATTCAATTGTACCCACTGCGGAAGTACCTGCTTCCGGTACCAGTGTCAGGTCAACAAATTAGCTGTCGGAACTCTAAGGACTGGCACATACAGTACATGTAGAATGTGAGATAAGTAATGTAATTTCACAAAATGGATATGAGGGAACAATGGTTAATTGGTTAATTTTTTACATTTTATTATATTTATAAATTTTAATGTTATACACTGTAAGTTTTTATATCCATAATGTTAAAAGGAGGGAACACCTACATCAGAGGAAGACAGCTTTGAGAGTTGTGACGTATTTCAGCCGGGAGCGTGGTCTACAGTGCGTGTGACGTCAGGCAAGAGCCGTGTAATACAAGTTGCCTATATAAATGTTGCTGTGAGTACAGAATTTTAAGGTTCAGTCAGGTGCGGCGCATCGACGACAACAATGTAGCTGCTACGTACCAAATGGAACTGGTAAGTTAACATGTGACGAATTATTGAAGAACAGATATGTATACAAGAAAGACTTGGCTGATTTTGACAAGAACGTCCCCCCGACCAGATTTCGGAGGCTGTATTCACTTGTCGCACGGACATTGTGTATGTTCGGCTAGACATTTGTGTGCGAATAACTTTTTTCTGTTATGAAATTAGCTAAGCCCAAACCACGAAATACCTTGTCGATTCACAGTCTAACATGCATCTCTTATTTGTGGACCAATAAAATTCCCTTAGGTTTGGGAATTTCTTTTTGGCATGCGTGAGGACATATCCTTCTCTATCTAATACCCTCACAAATACCTTCATCAGTTCTAGCTTGTGGTTTTAAGGTAGCAGGAGGACATTCTTGAGGGTTCGCAAGTGGTTCATGGTGTAACTTCACGGTGTGCTCCTCCAACAGGAGTAACGTTCGGGCTTTGTACCCGCACCTGATATAACGTTGGGTTCAACTTAAGACAGTGAGCGTCACTAGGGAGCTTCGGAAGGATGAGTCCCCTAAAAAGGTAGGCTACGGTCAAGGACTTACTTAATATAGTTCTGGCGTATAGAAGTTATATCCTACACAATAGCAAACACGGATTGTTTAGCAAAAGTCAGCTGTTAGCTTTACCTTGGCAGAGGTTCCTGCGTCTCAAATTCCGTTGCTGAGGACCGCAGACACGACTGTTAAAGAGAGGAGCGACGCAGATTGGTCTAGTTCTTGCCTGAGTGTTCCCGGTAAGGCCAAAATCTAAATACGAGGGCTGTTCAATAAATAATGATTACAATATTGTTTGGACAACGTACCTTTACTCATGCTCATAATTTTGGTGATCCATCTCAAAATAGTCTCCCCTGAATGTGATGCACTTCTCCCAGGGTTTCTGCCAGTCTTCAAAGACATTCTGGAAACCATTTTGATAGATGCTTCAAAATCGCCTCCGCAGCCTTCACCACTTCTTCTGATAACGGATAATGCCTCCTTCAAGGCGTTTCTTCAGGTTAGGGAACAGAAAATGTCACATGGGGCTAAATACGGACTACAGGGAGGCCGAGGAATGCACTTCACGTTGATTTTTGCAACAACATTGGCAATATGCAGCGGTGCATTATCGTGGTGCAGCATCCAGCCTGCTTCACGGAAATGTGGTCTTTTGCGCCTGATATGGACTTGCAATGTTTTCAGGACATCCCTGTAGTATTGCCCAGTTACTGATGTGTGTGCAGGTACAATATGATAAATCATTCCATGAAAATCAAAGAATGAGATGACCATAACTTTCCCAGCAGAAGCAACCACTTTTGCTTTTTGGGGGGCTGGTGATGAAGGAGATTTCCACACTGAGCTTTGCTGTTTGCTCTCACGATCAAAATGATGTAGCCAAGTTTCATCAGCAGTGATTATGTTTGAAAGAATCTCCGGATCTTCCTCTAACATCAAATTTACCTCCATTGCAGTGGTAGGCGATACTGAGCATGTCTGAACTTGCATGGTTCTCACAGACGGGAACAAGGAATACAAACAATGAAGATAATACGGCGGGTTTGTTTCACATTAAGCTAAAAAAATATAATAAGATTCAATTTTAGTGCGAAAAATTATGTCTTAAAAAGAATTATCATTCTTTATTGAACAGACCACGTATTAAACCTCTGCTAAAGCAGCGACAGCTTCGTCAGCTTGTCAGAAAGCATCGACCTATGCATAACAACTAGTCATGACTTGCAAGTATCGTGACAGGATGTCACGTGTTTCGATGTTATTCCGCCTTCATCTGAATATAAGGCTTTTACAAATTTACTCCTTATATAAATGAACAAAATATTGTAGTCACAATGGGAAACACTTGACTCCAGGAATGTAGGGTTGTCTTTCAGGGCATTCTTTATGAATGTAGTAATATTGGGGCATGTTGTGATATTGTAATACAACCACTGTTTCTCGAAATTTTCCGAAACTTCACGGCCCTTCACGATACAGCGGGAAAGAGAGAGAACTGTTCGGACTTCTCTCTGACTCTTCCTCTGTTGGCAAAAACAAGCGCTCATCTGCTCCGTGGGCGTGGCTTGGTTGCTATGTCTCTTCTACTCCCCGCTACTCTATCTGACAATATGCTTTGTCACGGCTAATCCACTCGTTCAAATACAACAGTGTTTAGTGTACCCTTCTTGCATCCCCAATAAGAGTCTAATAACTTTCAAGTCTCCCCTATACTCCATTTGTATGGGGAATATTCAATGCATATTAGTACTGCATACATAACCTCAAATATTTCTTTCGTATGTAAGGCATATGCAGGAATAGATATAATAATATTTTTATGGTTAAATACTGCCTTTAATCTTGCTTTAGAGTAATCAATAAATAAGGCCAACTCTCATAGGAAGTATGTTAAAGTAACTTTCGTAATTATGTTTCTTGAGTTTTGAAAATACAAACTTCATGTTGCAAAGTTTAGAAATTCCGTCAGCAAAGTATAAATACTGAACATGTGAAGCACTTAAAAATATTGGGAAAGGATACACTTGAATCTTGTTTAATGAACTTAAAATCCTATAATTCCCAAAATAGAGAAGGAAATTTACCACGTAGTTTTGAACACTTCAAAAGATATCACTGCCGTGCATAGGGAAAGGTAAAGGGCTAAAAGAAACCACTCCTCCAGAACGAGTGGTATGGGATAATGTCTGTGTAAGAGGATTACATGTAGGAGCCTCGATCCGCAAGTGGGTGGGAGAAGACTTCACTTTGTATCATCATCGACTTTGTAGTCATCATCCGGAAGGATTAAGCCTTTCACGGTGCTCCTCCTCTTTTTGGAGGTCTTAGTGCTTTTGGATAGTATCTGGTGTTATTTCATGGTGAAATTCAAGTAGTTCCTCTCCAGCTATATGCTGAAGCAACAGTATGAGTGCCTTCCTCCGTCACGTAGATGGTAGTGTGTTTGCTTCACGTTCAAGAGGTACCGAGTTCGAATCTTCGTCAGGGCGAGTTATCTGGGTAAGGCTTTTCCGGGATTTTCCCTTATCCTGGAAGACGAATGTCGGGTATCTCAAAGCTCTATAGACCCTGGGACAGGAATTTGTGTCTATTTGTCGTTAATTTATCTTCGTCTTCATCAGCCGTTCGGGTTTAATTTGGGACTGGATTTCTATGTTGGACGCACAATTCTTTCTCTTCTCGTGTGAGCTTTTGCGGCTATCTATTTCCTCTGGTCTCCAATAGTATCATCTTATTCTAAATAAGAGTCATGAGACATCTGTGTTTCAAGGCGTGGTTCGGAATAAAGAAGTCAAATTCTGTAATTGGTTATATTTATACAGATTCAAATTATAACTTAAAATGTTCCTGACTTTTTTTTATTTTATTCAATGATCGATCAGCAGTACATGCTTTACAGATCCTTGTTGGCTAATTGAATCTCTATGAACTATATAATAACATGTAAGGAAAACCAAGTTGGCTCCTATTATCTTCTTAACACTGTGAAACAAGAGAAAAATAAGTTAATTAAAACAAACAAGTTATCAAAGAGATAAGAACAACAGTCATTGTGAAACAATATTCATAGTTTTTTCAATCAGAGTCACTAACGAGGAGATCCTGTGGGAGTCGTCTCTTCAGGTGCGTGGGCTGGCGGGTTCGTACGCCGATGTCGTACATCACAGCTCCTGGAACATCTGGCAGGTTTGAAAAGAAGCGAGAGGCGATCTGACGTATGTACTGGTGAAGAGGAAGGAGACCAAGTTCTTTATGCAGTTGTTGATTTCTTACGTACCAAGGGGCATCCGTGGCGATGCGCATAAATCGATTTTGCAGGACCTGTAGCCTTCGGAGATGAGTGTTGCTAGCCGAACCCCATACCTGGTAAGCATATGTGATAAGTGGCCTGACAAGAGATTTGTAGAGAAGCAGAGAGCATTCAATCCCAAGAGGAGTGTGTCTGTGAAGTAGCGGGCCAAGTTTTGAAAGTCGTCCTGATGCCAACGAGATAAGTCGATCAATATGGGCTCGCCAAGTAAGTCCAGTGTCCAGCATTACTCCAAGGTATTTGACGGAGGTGGTAGGAGGTAGCCAGGGAATTGATTCATGCTTAATATGCAATTCGGGAGATTTGGAGATGCGACGTAAGCTAAAAATCTTAGCTGCAGTCTTTTGAGTGTTAGACGTATGCGCCAAGTATCGAACCATTCAACGAGGCAGTCAAGAGAGGTTTGTAGCGTGCGAAAAGTTGTAGGGAGATCTGTGCCGGAATGATATATAACAGTATCATCAGCGTATAAGGCTATGGAGGTAGGAGCCAAGTCAGGAAGATCATAGGTATAGATACTAAATAAGATTGGGACCAATATGGATCCCTGAGGGACTCCTGCTGTAATATGGCGCTGAGATGACTCCATGCCACTGTTCCTGACCTAGTACCACTATTCATCACACTCCACCATTACAACAAAAATCTCTCTCTCTCTTTAAAACGATATTATTGATTTATTTCTTACTATTCAAAACTTTTATCTTCTCCGCGTCATTTTTCCACCATGAAGCCAGATTATTGATTTATCGTTACCTCTCTTAATTTTGTGATTGGCCGATCCAATGGCACGTCACCACATTACGTCATATTACGTCATACCATTACTACTTCGGCCAATCACACAACTACTTATATATTTATAAATTCATAATCCCTTCATAATTTATCCTAACATAACCCAAAAATACTGTTACAACTCTGGGCTCATTTGGACATCATTTCACCCATTCCATTCATCGTCTGATATGACTTAACGTTGGAGGATGTAAATCATAAAACAGTACGAGTTTGACATGGCATTTAGGATGTATTAGACTTGATAATTGTATACTTTGTGGGATTCATTTTATTTAAGACTTCCAAAAATCGATTGTTTTCAGCTGTTTGTTTTCCCAGATGGTATTTCAGTTATGATGGAAAATTTACGAGAAATCCAAAGACTTAATTAATGGTGATAATGATGGTGATGGCGATGATGATAATGATACAGTCGCGCCTCTACCACGTGATTACGTACAGTTTTATGAGGTGCGCTGTAACAGCGCTAAATGTCTTGCATGGGACCCAGCAAACAATGTAATGCAAATAATCCGATAGGAAGACAAATTTAGGCGTACACCACGTGACGCTAATGCATTTGTGCAAGAAGTTTAGCTCCTTAAATCAATTTAATTCAATTTAATAATACACCATTAATTCAATAATACACCATTAAACTGAAATTGCCTTGGGAATCATTAATTAATAAATTAGCTGCAGAGGACCACAGAAACGACTTGTACATACGAGGGTAGTCTGAAAAGCTTCCGACCTTATAATTTTATTTTATTTTTCAACATAGTCTCCTTGTAACTCTACACATTTCTCCCAGCGTTTCTCCCACCTCTGTAACCCGTCCAGATAGTACTCGACTATTTCAACATAGTCTCCTTGTAACTCTACACACTTCTCCCAGCGATGCTCCCATCTCTGTAACCCGTCCAAATAGTACTCGGCGTTTTTCAGTATAGTCTCCTTGTAACTTTACGTACTTCTCCTAGCGATGTTCCCATCTCTGTAACCCGTTCAAATAGTCCTCAGCGTTTTTCAAAATAGCTTCCTTGTAACTCTACACACTTCCCCCATCGATGCTCCCATCTCTGTAACCGGTCCAAATAATACTCGACGTCTTTCAACATATTCTACTTGTAACTCTACACACTTCTCCCTGCAATGCTCCCAACTCCGTAACCCGTCCAAATAGTACTCGGCGTTTTTCAGCATAGTCTCCTTGTAACTTTACATACTTCTCCTAGCGATGTTCCCATCTCTGTAACCCGTTCAAATAGTACTCGGCGTTTTTCAACATAGTCTCCTTGTAATTCTACACACTTCTCCCAGCGATGCTCCCATTCCTGTAATCCGTCCAAATAGTACTCGACGTTTCTCAGCATAGTCTCCTTGTAACTCTACACACTTCTCTCAGCGATTACTCCCATTCCTGCAACTCGTCCAAATAGTACTCGACGTTTTTCAACATAGTCTCCTTGTAACTCTACACACTTCTCCCAGCGATGCTCCCATTCCTGTAACCCCTCCAAGTAGTACTCCACGTTTCTCTCTGCAAAATAATTGTTCAAGAAGGTGATTTGATTGCCCCTTCATTTGACGAAAATCTGTCCTCCGAGCACAATTTTCAGATAAGGGAACAAAAAGAAGTCGCTTAGGTCTAGATCTGGTGAATAAGGCGGATGGTCAAGCAGTTCAAACGGTAATTCGTGGAATTTTTGCCATTGCAACAGCTGAGGTTTCTTGGTGAAACAGGATTTTCTGCCTTTAGTTTGGCAAGTAATGTGTAGTATTCTTCTGTAATGGTTTTTCCTTTTTGAAGCTAATCCATTAAAATAACTCCATGGCAATCCCAAAACACAGCCGCCATCACTTTCCCAGCCGAAAAAACAGTTTTTTTTAAATGATCGCCCATTTTCGTACACTGTTTGGACTGATTTTTGTTTCGGTCGTATAATAGTGTATGCAACTTACATCTACAATAATTAATCTGTGCCAAAACTCAGATTTATTGGGCCAAAACTGCGCCGACAGAGCGTTGGAAGTTTTCATTCCAACATGTTTTAGCTCTTAACGTGACCAATCGCGGCAACCAATATGTGGACAGCCTTCTCGTGTCTAAATGTTGATTTAATATGTGACAAACACGTTATTTTGACATACTCATAGCCTCTTTTGACTTTCTCATTTTAATTCGGCGGTTGTCTAGCACAATTTGGTGAACTTTAGCGATGTTTCCGTCCGTAGTTGCAGTTTTTGGACGTTCCAAACGTTCATTGCCTCCCAAAATCTTACAGTCACGTTTAAATTCAGCTGCACAAAATTTCACTGTGGTAAATGATGGTTCGGAGTACCCATACACAGAATCCAACTCATCTTTGATTTGCGTAGGCGTATTACCTTTCAAAAACAAATTTTTAATGACAGCTCGAGACTCCATTTTATCCATGTTCATATAAACATATCAACTCAATTCAAATGACCATTACACAACAACTGAGCATCCAAACGGCTGAAATTTTGGTCAACAGATGAAGAACGAAATTCACTACCTTTTATTTACGAGTGCTGCCATCTTCGTGTTGTAGTCGGGAAACTTTCCAGACACTCCTGTACATGCAATTAATTATAAACTATAAAAATCCGAAACAGTTATTCTAGTGTTGTAATTTTTAATTCACTTTTCTGGAGTTTACATGTCTACACATTCTCATTTTAAAACTGTTCCTACATATATTTTTCGATACAAAGCAATCATTTTTTGTATAGCCTTATATTTTTAACGAGATAAACAAATGTTTGGAGGAATTTTATTAAGATGTTTGGTTTAACGTATTAAATATTAGTAATCATATGTTTTGTATATTTATGCAAAGACTTATAAACTGATATTAAATATTTATTTTATCCCAAATTTGTACGATAATTATAGCTGCATTTTTACAATCTATAAATGAGTGGTATTAAGTAACTTAATTATAAAATATTAAGTTTCTAACACATATTTTCATGCTATAGAGTAACTTTTCAATGTAATAATAACACTGGGCAACAAAAATAATAATTTTTGAATGTTTCGAGCACTCATGAGGCAAGTCCTACTAATTTTGGGTTGAGAAAAACAGATATGACAATGAAAAAGTTTCATTAGCTCTAGCTTCTATGATATACACTAGGTGGAAATATTACACATTAAGGGATTGAGAGAAAGGGATACATTTTAATTACATACATGCTAACAACAATGACAGTGCATTTGATTTTTTTAGCTGGTAAATACATGCTAAGAGTTCTAAATTGCTGGAGAAATACTTCGCAGATAGTCGTGTCTGAAGAGAATCATGTGGTGGCCTATTGACTTCGGCGTCTTTTAGCATGCCTCTTGTGATGGAGTTCCGCAGAATCACTATACAAGGACCAACAGTAATCCGCAAGCATTACTTCATTCCTACGATCCTGATATCTTTGTTCCATAACAGAAATGTCCTGATGGAATCTCTCCCCATGTTCATCACTAACAGCTCCACAACTAGGAGGGAAAAAGTCTAGGTGGGCGTGGAGAAAATGGATCTTAAGTGATATGTTGCATCCAAGGTTACCATATTTTTGCAGGAACACTGTCACCAAATGGTTGTAGTTGTCAGCTCTTTTGTTGCCTAAAAATCCATTAACGACACCCTTGAAGGCTTCCCAAGTTTCCCTTTCTTTCCCCTCCAAAACTTATTCAAATGCAGGATCCTCTACAATTTCTCTTATTTGTGGTCCGACAAAAATGCCTTCCTTAGCTTTTGCATCACTTAATTTCCAAAATTTATTTCTGATTGTGTTTTGTTATTTGACAGGTGTGCCAACTCCCAAAAAAGTCCCCCAAATTTAAAATCTTCCCTTTAAGTATGAAATGTCACTTTATCATCAAAACAAGAGGTAATACATCATTTATATGGTGATTTTTAATTCAGCAGATGGAAAAGCATGTAAATTAACTATTTTTAAGCCTGAAACATTTGCATTGTTGCCCAGTGTAGTTAATGCTGAATGTAACTTTAAAATGTGCATGAAATTTGAACTGCATGTTCTACATGAAACCTCAACTGTCGTGTTAATATTTCAAATTAAACCACGTTAACCACCATAATCCTTAAGTTATTTTGATACAAAGAAACATAATTTACAACATTCATATTTACGTTTGCTAGTAATATTACTTTACTGTATAACTTAGTCAAGCAGTCCGGCTATTCGTATATAGAGATGTTAAGAGGAGCTGAGACATCTTATCTAATCTTGGCAGATGTCCCAGTGTTGCATGAAGATGACATCAATCTGCTATTATTATGAAGAACAAGAGCTCTTGGAGAATCCCTCCCTTCCCCTCTCCCTGCCTCTCGTATCCTCCATACTTGCATAAAGGAAATTTTATTCCCCGATCCATCCTTTTCACCCCGTAAGCCAGGTCAGGACAAGGAAAAGAAAGGGAACGCGAAAAGGATAACTCAGAAGAAAGTATTCCAGCACATTGTATAAAGTAGCTTATTTTCTTTTCTTTTTCTCAGTTCTGTCGAAATTTATGAACATTGGGTAGAAAAAGTAGATACCATTCCATGAACTGGGAGCCCGGACATTATGGAAATGATTTTCCTCGTGGGCAAAAGTGTTAACTTTTCTACGTGGGACTGATAATATACCCTGGAGGAAATTATTAAAGGAAGTACTAGAATAATGCAAAAATGTTAATGCAATTGTTAAACTCGAAGTAGCAGGAGAGTTCCCTAGAAAAGGCACCTCTTTATTTTATCACTCTAGTTCATCTATATGGAAGTGACCAATTTCCCCATTTACCAGTTACCTGATTGCATCAGCTGTTGGATCTCTGTATTCCATGCTGGAAACAAATTTTAAGGAGCAAAATTCTGACGTTTTATCGCTTTATCTACCAACTATCGATTACACTAGGGAACACGTTTTTTGTACCCAAAACAAAATAGGCTAATTCTTATGCAAAATGACTCGCTGATTCCAAAAATGCCTCTGAAAATGCTGTATCACGTAACATTTTTGAGATATTCTTATTCTTTTATATAAAATTACAGAAATGAGGTATGACACCAACTCATATTGACTTAATTTAAAATAATAGCCATTTACTCTTCTAAATACAGCTTAAAGGCAGTGTTGCTTCATAATGGCAATTTACTACCTTCAATACCTTTATTTCATGCCAAAGGAATGAAGGAGACATACGATTTCATGTCCATCATTTTAGATGCTATTAGTTATCAAAACCATGGCTGGGAAATTTGTAGTGACCTCAAGGTAGTTGCATTGCTAACGGGACTGCAGGGAGCTTTCACAAAATATTGCTGTTTTTTGTGCTTATGGGACAGTAGGGCAACTGACAAGCATTTTATAGTGAAAGAGTGGGGGAAAAGGGAAGACTATACCCCCGGAGCAAGCAGTGTTAAGTATGTGCCTCTAGTAGACCCAAACAAAGTTCTTCTCCCCTCACTTCACATAAAACTCGGGTTAATGAAGAATTTTGTTAAAGGTTTGGACAAAAGTGGAAGTGCATTTGAGTATGTGTGTCCCTAAAACCACACACTCACTCACTCACTCACTCACTCACAATAAGACTACTTCTTAAAGACAGTGTTTTTAATCAAAGCTTAAACGTGTTGAACTGGCAGCATGGAAATCATTTAAATCAGTTGTGGAAGGCTTCCTGCGCAATAACAAAGAAGAAAATTATTAAACTTTAGTCTCAGAACTATTAAGGAGCTACAAAGAAATGGGTTGCCGTGTGTCACTTAAAATCCACTTTTTGCACTCTCACCTTGATAGTTTCCCTACAAACCTAGGAGCTGTAGTAAGTGATGAGCAAGTTGAGCGTTTTCACCAGGACATTTCTGAGATGTCTATTGTTGGTTCCTCAAACGGGAGATTACATGTCAATACAAAAGAATCAACAGTGAAACACTTCTGAGATAATTCAGGTATTGGTTTTCATCATTATCTTGTGCTTATTTATTTTAATAATTATTATTGTTACTATTTTCAATGTTATTTGGCAAAAATACCTATTATTTTCAATTAATCAAATATGAGTTCTCACATCACATTTCTGTAAGTTTTCATAAAAAATTATGAATACCTAAAAAACTTTACGTGATACAGTATTTTGAGGGGCATTTTTTTTGAATCAGCGGATCAGTTTACATAAGAATTTGCCTATTTTGTTTCGGGTATATGATTTTTTTTGTTCCCCAGTGTTATTGTTATAAAGCGTCCGCAGAATGTTCCTGCAAAAGCTTATTCTTATAATACCTTCATGTTAAATTGAGACAAACGCTTATATAAATAGCTTCATTGCTCATATATTTATAGTAATATTAAAATATTTAAAGGCTTTTAAATATGTACTGTAAATAGCAGAAACAGATACAAAGTTATGAATGAGTCAGTTGTAAATATTGCATATATTGCTAATTATAAGAATATTAATAAGTTATTGCTAGGGACATAGTAGGTAGTAAAGTAGAAGATAAAACAAATGCATACCGAGGAGATATTAACTGCAGTTAGTATTAAGAATTGGATCTCGACAGGCCCACGGCTGTATTTCAAGTAAAAGCAGCTGTACGGATAAAGGCAGTAATCTCAGAAAGATGTAAAGTCTGTTTAGTTAACTCGTGTGCACGTCGGCCGCCTCCTTTGACGAACCCTTGTAATCGTTTAACAACCCCGGCTTTCCTTCTCCCAGACCATTCTGCAAGGTTGCCACATTTCTCAATACGTCATGGTTATTGTACGAGGTTTCGTCTTAATAAATTATCTTATGTCCATTACTGCGAAACTTTCTTGAAAGTGCGGTATTTGAAGCCCAGCTCCCTTAGGCGACCGCGCAAAGTGAAGTGCACATAAGGAAAATCACAAATTTCTTGAAAATGTGCAACCAATTCGTCTAAGGTGGGTGTTCTCCCTTTTGCATAGAATCTATAAATTTCTCGGAGAGTTATATCGCATGTGAAATTATCAACTTAAGAGAAACGTTTCCTTTTGTTTTCACACTTGATCAGCGTCTTTGGTATTCCTTTCTGTGAGTACCCAGAATTTTTCAGGTTCATTGCACGACCCCTGACCAAGTTTATTTTTCAGCACATATTTATATGTGTTCAAAATAAGCGCTTGAATTTGCTTAAAAAGAGTTCTCCTTTTAGAGGAAATCGCCAAAGCTTCCTTAATTCTCCGTTCCCAGTAACTGTTGCATTTTTCCGCGAGATTGTAGCCTCCCGAAAATTGGCTCTGTGGTCGTTAACAAAACAATGCTCCGCCAGCCTAGACTTCTCAGGTTGCATAAAAATAATGCTCCGTTCATGTTCTATTATTCTAGTGGCGATGGTCCTTCCGGTTTGTCCATCATATAATATCATTTTTCCGGGTTTTCCGGTTTTCCGGTTTTTTTTTAGCACGGTGTTTGGGAGCGGAGAATTAAGGAGGCTTTGGCGCTTTCCTCTGAAAGGAACACGCTTAATCGTGATGCTGGATTTCAGTTCATCTCCTCGTGGAAACCGGCTTTAAGAACGGAAATCCGTCGATTTAAGGAGAAAAGATCACTACAGCTTGATAATCAAGTAGTTACGTTTCTTTGACACAATTTTCTACACTCACGCCATCTCCTGACCTGGCATTTAGTTTACTGAAAACAGTCTGTTGTTCAGTAATGCCAATTTTGATGGTGTTTTGTCTTTGTTTTCAGTTGTGTTATATCCAGTATTTCATTTGTGGTTATAACATTTTATAAATATCCTGATGATGGGAGCGATGCACACTCCCGAAACGTTGATATCTAATCATTTTTTCACCTGTCTGGATGCCCGAGAAGAAGGTGAGCAAATTCGTTGCCAGGAAAGCTTCCGGTCTTACTTTACTATTTAGTTACATAATGAGAAGTGTGGCGTAATAACAATATCAGCGTTAAATAAATGGGATAGTATTATCAATCCTATTGACATGTATTAACATATATTCAGCTGGTATGCAGCTACCAAGAACATCAACAATTGGTAATGTTGTACTTCTCCCAGATTTTCGAATAACATCTGCCTGTGAAGCAGATACTAGAATTACAGTAGGGAAAATGGACATTTAAGGCTTGGAGAGGACGCAGTAACACATTTCAGCGCCAACTTAAGTCCTTCGTCCTTGTCTCTTGTGGACTACTGCTTCTGCTAGTCCAATTGCGAATTGTTTCACATATTTCCTTCTGTCTTATCGATGCTTCAGAAGGCTCTCCAATTAAATCGTTTGCTGGCCTCAACAACTTTTGAAGCACATCCAGAAGTGGTCATTGTATACTTCTCTTTTTTGGATGGAGGCCAGATCTACATCAAGAGAGTCTATATTGCCATCCGGATAGACGTTTTTAGGGTTTGCATGGTAGACTGTTTAGAGTTCATTCTCTCAACGTGCCCGTTCCACTTATCCCGTATTTGTTTTATTCTATTATATTAAACAGACTAAAATTTTAATTATAACTTTGGTTCCCTTTTTGTTTAAGAAATTTTAACTTCTCTCCCATATTGTCTCACTTTTCTGTAGTTTGAGCTTTTGGGTGCCTAGTTTTCACTTGTAAGATTTCACCAGTGCTTTTAAAAGTTTTATATTTTACTATTCTCTATATTATTGCTCACATTTTATGACTTTTACACTATTTTATATCACGAGAAGCTTTAGTTATCTAAAGCTGCAGATTCGGTTCCTTATTTTTCATGACTCTGCATCTAATTTGATCTCTCCTTTGGAATACCACACTGTAATTTACTGCGACATATTTGGGAATAAAGTTTACTAACACCTGTTTTTGTAACTTACATGTGCCTTGGTAAAGGATTTCTCTATTGCTATAAATTAGTGAGTTTATTTGGTTAAATATCATCTCTAAACCCAATATACCTAAATGACTACAAATTGTTCTCATTAATATTTCAAATCATTCATTATTAGACACCAGAGCCAACATTTATTAATTTTCTTTAGTTGTGTTTGTTCGTCTTTATAAAACAAACCACTGCGACACTTTAGAGTCAAATTTAAGTAAAAGACGGTGCTCCATTACAAATCTAGAAGCAGTTGCCATGGATTCACAGTTGAGGGAATCGTTCAAGAACCACTTTAAAAACAGATGCAACTTCACCCTTGTTTGTCAAACAACTGACTCACTATATGCTTTAGTAATTTCGTAAGATCATTCCTGTCACATTAAATGAGACAGCTTCAGGAAGGGGAATTGAATGAATAATATATTTGCTGTGCTAACCAATTAGTATTGCCAATAAATGGAATAATAGAATAAATTCTCAGAAACGTATTTTTTACATTTGTCGAGTTTTAAACAAACACAATGCTCGCACTTAGACGAACAGAGTGTTATTTACACAACGTTATGGTGGGTCTATGGTTTTAAAAATGTATACCAGCAGATACCTCAAATTTATAGGAAGAAATTTTGAAAAACTTGCGAAATGACTTCAATCTTTTCGTCTACATAAGGAAACCGTAAAATGAAATCGCAGTTGGCGAAGTCCAACTATGGAATTTTATTTCTTACGGTGATGAAACCTTGCTGTTGAGGGGAGCTGTGAGGGTGGGATTATTCTTTAGGAAGCTTAATCCCTAGGGCTTGCATTTTCTGTTTTATTTTTTCCTTCTTTTGTGTTTCGCCGAATTCTACGGTGCCTGGCTGCACTCCAAGATGCATGCCCTTCACCTCCCTTTCCCCTGATCACACTGAACCGACACAGCTCCTCCGGAAGGCCGTTTCCCTTCCGGATTAAAGTGATACCATCCACGTACCACTAGATTCGTCTTTCCGGTGCTCGGACTGTTCTTGGAAAACGAGCAAGTTGGATACAGTGCTGTGGGAAGAATTATTTCAGCACTATTTTAAAAACCTAAGGTGTTATCCTCATCTTCAAATGAGTGTTAAAGTCTAAACTATGCAAAAAAATTGAAGTAGCGATACTTTTTTGACAAGTGAATATTGCTAATTATTATGGAGATCTGTAATGTTTACATAAAGTTTACAAGAATTTTCTAAGTTTTGAGTGATATATAGGCAGAGTTACAGATATGATGTCTGCATTAAACGTATGTTGTGTTATTAAGTTTACAAAACATTTTCAGATATATATTAATCCCAGCACTCATTTTTATGAGTTGCATTACAAGTGCATGAATTCCATTTGGAAACTTTACTATTTTCCTTACCTCATTGTATGTTTACTTATTAGTAGATATGTTTTCTTTTTTAGAAGAAAGACATACACAGTCATAAAACCATTGAATTGAAAGTATATCTCTTTCATGCATCCTTTTTGCGTATTAAACCTAAAAGGGTTTATTATTATTTGTTTCAAATGGGAAGGTGTTTGCCCTCGAGCGCTACCAGGTGAGCAACCAATGTTAGTCCTGCGGTGTTGTCCTAGTACATTCCCGCTAAGTGGTGTGTGACGAGCATCAAAATAATCAATCTGTTTTTTTTTTTATTATTATTTTTAAAGTAATTTTACGTCCTCGAACGTTTAGTCATATCGGACAAAGAATGGAATGGGTAAAATAATGCTCAAATATGTCCAGGGTCAATGGAGCTTAGAGCTACCGGACAATAGTCTTTAAGGATAAGGGAAAACCCCTGAAAAACCTTATTTAGGTAACTCACCCTGGCCGAGATTCGAACTCGGGACCTCTTGAATTTGAGGCAGACACGCTTCCATCTACGCTACCGAGGCGGGCAAAAAAGTTTTGTATATTTTCTAATAGCACAGAGCCAAAATTTAGTTGTTTATAAACTATGGCTAATTGTGTAATTAAAGCAGTCAGCATTAATACGTAAGTTGTACTTATTATGAATACCCGATACGATTCCTGTCTCTCCTATCCACACAAATCAAACTATTCCTTCCCCTTCGACAGCAGTAATCAGCGCGTTGACGTCACACG
Organism: Mantis religiosa; assembly: GCA_030765055.1. Taxonomy (NCBI): domain Eukaryota; kingdom Metazoa; phylum Arthropoda; class Insecta; order Mantodea; family Mantidae; genus Mantis; species Mantis religiosa. Next base: position 28,122,756 of record CM060959.1, on the reverse strand, counting down.
TTAACCTGCTTTTTGTTCGGGAGCAAATTTTGCGGTGAGAGCTGGCAGAGCTGACGTCACACCCATACTACCTAACTTACCCTTTTCTAGGGTGCAGCATTAGGACCCGAGCATGGTATTCTTACTGATTCGCACGTTATTGGTATCTTCCTGCGGCCTGTCCTTAAGGTTCGTACCCAAGTTATGTAGGTTGCAGTAGGAGAGGTGTTTTCCTATAGTTGTAAAATCTATAACCGTTTTAAACAACTAAACGCTTTATAATTGTCTAGAAGTTATAAACTGCTGTCCATTTATATTACTGTTTCTTTGGTAAATGTATTGCTGTGGACCAGGATTGTAAGGGGGTTGATTGATTGATGACATATACAAGGGCACTCAACTACGGCGGTCATCAGCGCCCTTTAAAAAACTAGTCATGGCATAAGCCAGATATAAAACTTTCTAAAAACTATACAAGTATAACAAAACCTATTAAAAATACACGTACATAAAACAATCAATAAAAACCAACTAAAAATTTCGTTCACCTTTTTCACCTTTTTTTCACCTTTCCACCGACACCTGTCTCCACGCACGGCCTACACGTGGGTGGGCCTGTTGACCATCTCCCTCAACCACGAAGAGGAGCCCACACGAGGGAGACTGTTGGCTCGGGACCCCGGGTGCGCCAAACCCGTACCTACCGAAATAGGCCCCTGGGGGGTGTTTAGGCGAAGCAGAAGCCAAAGTAGTGTATTAGAAATGCGCACAATCCCCGAATTCATAAAAACACTGTTATGAGCTCAGATACGCATCCCTCAACCAGCAGGACAAAACCAACACGGGTCTCCACGCGCGGCCTACACGTGGGTGGGCCTGTTGACCGTCTCCCTCAACCACGAAGAGGAGCCCACACAAGGAATACTGTTGGCTCGGGACCCCGGGTGCGCCAAACCCGTACCTACCGAAGTAGGCCCCTGGGGGGTTTTAAGGGGGGTGAAAGACTTACAAACCTAATCTGCAACTGGGGGTGTAGTTACTGAAAGGGTAGAGCGAAAGAAACATCTAAGTCAAACTGAACAGAATAACTATATTTCAAAGATGCCTAGTATTTCTACAGGGCACTCCCTGGATTTGGAAGAGATCAGGGGCACTTTGGTAGCATTTAAATACATAATAACATAATGCAACTTTACCTTTGGCGATGTGTTATTTGTATGGCTTGAACCTTGTGACTGTCAAAAGGAGTACGATCTGGTACGCCCTGCTGGCTATCCTACTGGTGATTGCACTTTGAAATAAACTCTTGTAGATTCTTACAGAGACCATCAGCAAGTTACCTCTCAAATCTCTGTGAAGTCTCTCCCGCGGGGTCTAATTCAACCAAGCTTAAATAGGGGATCCTACCAAACAGTCAACTCAGCGATTCCCACGCTAACTGTTAGTTTGCACCATATTGTGCAATCATTGTTTACATCATTGAGAACATGTTTAAACCTGTTACTGACCAACCAAGCATTTTTTCCCTTGATCAGCAGGATGTGTGTATCATTGTTTAAAACATGGAGAACAAGTTGAGGCCTGTTACAGGCCACCTGTGAATTATTTCCTTAAGCCAGCAGGATGTATGATGCACCAGTCCAAAGTACATGTTTTTCCAGTCAGCAAAATTTACGCTTAATCATACAGATTTTACATACAGATATGCCCAGATTCAAGGCACCGAAAATACATGTTACAGAATAATGATTACAGAAATTTCCAAATATTGCTCAGCCTATACACGCAACAGTATTCAAAATGCGAAATATGTCTTTCGGATTTAAGCTTCCTTTGGGCTTCGACCTGTCTCGGCTCCGGTTCTTTGATTCAATCGTTTCTACGATCTATCTGTTCCTTTTATCTTGTAGATTATAATTAAAAACGCTTTCAGTGTCCTGTTGTTGGTCATTTTGGCTAAATGAAACTTATAGATTTCTTTATATATCCTTTACTGTTATGTATTCAAAATTACATTAAGAGATGGTAATGTAGTTTGTAGAGATGAGAAGTAATCGGGTGTAACCCATTCAAACCACTAAACCGTAGTGGTCGGCAAGTTCAGTGCTCTGTGACGTCATCCTTCAGTGCTCTGGAACTCTGTCATAGCTCTACACAGAGGTTTCCCCTGACGCAGAACGACGCAGAGCTGACAGGCTTCACAGAGCTCTACGGTCACTGCTTCCTAAATTGATTAAATTCATTATTAATCTCAATTCTCTCTGGACAATTTAATCTGTGTAGTTTCTGAATCTGTTAAGTTCACTCAATATGAAATTGAGTACAAAAACTTATTTTCCTGCTTTTCAATAGTCGAGGTAAACTTTCACTTTACATTTAAGCCTTTCGGTGCATATATAAGAAATATAAAAGTAATCTAACTAAGAGTAAAGAAGTCTATGTAATTCGGTTGAAATGACAAACTGTTTAAATAACTACCAGAAAACCTAATGGGATCTTAACAATTGATATATGTATAGACATGTGAAAGGTAAAACTAATCACAAAGAGTTACTCTGAAATGGCTAGCGCCACAAACTTATGTTACATATAAATTGTGTACTTCAAAATATTTAATATTCCGTAATGTTTACCAATTACATCTCATTCATCCAGAAGGCACACAGAACTTAAGGTTCTCAGTTTATTCCTCATGTAAATATCTTGAACATGATATCGCGATTTTGATAAAATATCTTGATTTCAGTGGCGTATGCCGGGATTGTGACCTGGACTATCACTAAGCCTAGCGGATACGGACAATAAGGGATTGTCGATTAAATGTTAACCTCACAAACAGTGCATTTAAATAAATTTTTCTTGAAACAAGCTGTTAAAACAGCTGAGGTGCCTTTGAAAACGACAGCGGTGCTTAGATGCTGAGACAGTGCTGTATCATAATTAGCCAGAGATTGTAGCAATTCTATATAATTGCCTTTATTTAATGACTCCTTACTTTCATCGTGTCCTCTTAACAAACATTCCTGTTTTGCAAGAAGAAACATTACATAAATCTTTTCAGTACATTTCTATTCTCCTTAACTTTTCATTGTGAAAACAGCCAGCAAGCTTCTTTTGTTAATTCAATGCATGGTCTAACCTTTAAGTGCCAAAAGTGTTTAATGCCGTGACAGATTTTATATGCATTGTTGATCTTTTATGTTTATCCAAATCTGTTATTAAATAAGCTAAATTTGCAAAACCCGTAGTATTCCAAGAGGTTTTCTCAGTTGCAAACAACAAACACGGCCAGAAATAAAGTTTATTTAGCTCCAATAAGCCAGACAGCCTCTTATCATAATTACTTATACTAAAATACGAGGCCTGTTCAATAAAGAAGATCATAATTTGTTACGGTCATCATTTTTCGCACTAAAATGCAATCTTATTATATTCTGTTAGCTTAATGTAAAACAAACACGACATAGTAGCTTCATTGTTGGTACTTCTGGTTCCCGCCTGTGAGAACCAGGCAAGTTCAGAGATGTTCAGTATCGCCTACCGCTGCAATGGAGGTAACATACAGTTAAAGTTGATGTTAGAGGAAGATCCGGAGTTTCTTTCAAACGTAATCACTGCTGATGAAGCTTGAGAACATCATTTTGATCCTGAGAGCAAACAGCAAAGCTCAGTGTGGAAATCTCGTTCATCACCAACCCCAGCAAAAAGCGAAACTGGTTGCTTCTGCTGGGAAAGTTATAGTCATCTCATACTGTGATATTCATGGAATGGTTTATCAGCATGTTGTACCTGCACACACATCAGTAACTGGACAATACTACAGGGATATCCTGAAAACATTGCAAGTGCATATCAGGAGCAAGAGACCACATCTCTGGAAGCAGGCTTGATGCTGCACCACGATAATGTGCGGCCGCATATTGCCAATGTTGTTGCTGAATATCTTGCAAAAATCAAAGTGAAGTGCATCTCTCACTCTCCCTGTAGTCACGATTTAGCCCCATGTGACATTTTTATATTCCCTAGCTTGAAGAACCGCCTTCGTGGGAGATATTATCCATCATCAGAAGCAGTGGTGAAGGCTGCGGAGGGAATTTTGAAGAATGTCTCAAAATATGGCCTCCAGCATGTCTTTGAAGACTGGCAGAAACACTGGGACGGGTACATGGCATTCAGGGGAGATTATTTTGAGAAGGACCATCAAAATTATGAGGATGAGTATAGGTACGTTCTCCAAAAGAATTGTGATCATTCTTTATTGAACAGCCCTCGTATGTTGAACATGATATCGCGATTTTGATAAAATATCTTGATTTATCCTACATTTATCCGTCTGAAAGTTTCATTAGCACGTTCCAGTTGTTGACAAAAAATGTCCGCATCAATCGCCAGCCTGTCTGGCACAAACTCATAGTGAATCACACCTTCAAAATTCAACCAGACATACATTACTTTGTGACTGAACTGATATTTTAACAACGACTTTGGTAGGTTAGTGTGGATGAAACCTCTGTTTCGAGGTATCAGAATTTCGGTAACATGCCCATTTTTCACCATAAGTGACAATTTCCCTGACAAATCTGTCATACATTGGATTAAGGATAAGCTGACGACAAATATCCACTCTACGTTCCACCTGTTGAGGTGTCAGTTCGTCTACAGCTTCTGTATGATTTTACAACTGCCTTAATGTGCGATATGTGATATATTTTGATGCACCAAGTTCTGGTGAAGGCCTATGGGTACCTTTTGACGGACAAGCAAGTTAGCAATTTTAACACTGGCGGGATAGGGCTTTCCGTCAACGCGTAAGTGAAATCTCTTAAATGTGGGGCGCTATGTGAAAACTTTGAAATTCAGTTCTGTTTCCTTGTCCAAATGTAAGAAAAAATGAATAAATATTCCGAATTGGATAAAAGAAGATAAATTGTAAAGACGTTAGCAACTACATTATTGAAAAAGAAAATAAGAGTATCTCAAAAATGGTTAATGTTTATATATGAGGACTGTTCAATAAAAAATGATTACACTTTTTTGACAACGTATCTTTACTTATTCTCATAATATTTATGGTCCTTCTCAAAATGGTCTCCCCTGAATGCGATGCACTTGTCCCTATGGCCGCGCCGTGGCTCAGTGGTTAAACCGCTTGGCTCTCACCAAGGGGGCCCGGGTTCAATCCCAGGCAACAGAAAAGTGAGACTTGTGGTGGACAACACGGCTCTGGGGCGGGTTTTTCTCCGGGATCTCTGGTTTCACCTACCATTTCATTCCACCGGTGCTCCATCTTCATCTCATGTATCATCAGTATCATCGCCTGCGGTGCCATATGTAGTAAAAGCGGGCGTTAAACACTACATATACATATACTTGTCCCTGCTTTGCTGCCAGTGTTCAAAGACATGCTGGAAACCATTTTTAAAAGATCCTTCAAAATCACCTACGCAGCCTTCACCACTGCTTCTGATGATGGATAATACCTCCCGCGAAGGCGATTCTTCAAGCTAGAGAAGAGATAAAAGTCACATGGGGCTAAATCCGGACTATAGGGAGGCTGAGGGATGCAATTCACGTTGATTTTTGCAACATATTCAGCTACAACATTGGCATTATGCGGCCGCGCATTATCGTGGTGCAGTATCCAGAATAATTCATAAAAATGTGGCACTTAAATAAATGTTCAGTATTTCCGAAAGTGATTTTAAGGTAATTCGTCGATCCTGTGTCACAATGGCAGCAGCAGTGTTGATGTTTTCTTCCGTAAGAGCAGTAACTAGAGCACCGGGTCCACCTCGATTGTCTCCCCTCTTTGAACGTATTAAACCACCTTCGAGCTGTGCTGTAGGAAAGAACAGACTCTCCATAGGCCTCCTGTAACATTGTATAGGCCTCAACTGAAGATTTGTTGAGACGAAAACAGAATTTCAAAATTTCGTATTGTTCCTCGCATGTTACCTCCATTGCAGCGGTAGGCGATACTAAACATGCCCGAACATTCCTGGTTCTCACATGCAAGAACCAGGAGTACCAACAATGAAACTACTACGGCGGGTTTGTTTCACATTAAGCTAAGAGAATTTAATAAGGTTTAATTTTAGTGCGAAAAATTATGGCCGTAAAAAAATTATGATCATTCTTTATTGAACAGTCCTCGTTTGTTTCTTACAGTATTTCTCACTTGCTAAAGTTTGCAAGTTCTGCAAATGTCCCCCAGAATAAAGATTCCCGAGGCTGTTCCCTGAAAAATGAAGTTAAACGTTTCATTTGTTTTCAGAATGTCTGAAACATATGGTATATTACAGCCATTTTTGGGCAATTCAAAATTTGTGTAAACAGTTTGCATGTAAAGAAAGCTTTGGGGTAGGGAAAATTTCTTGTAACGTAGGTAACTTTGGAAGTTGAAGAACTTTTGTACCAAGTTTAATAAAATATAAATGCTTTATTTGTATTCAACGGCCTCAAAACGTGTATTTCTAGTGAAAACTTGATATGGGGTATTGGGTAAATGCAGTAATTCCCCAACTTGCTATAAGTAGTACATAAAGTAGGATTCTAGCGTGGCTTCAAAATTTTCCAGCACAATTCATTTAAAAAAAAATCTATTATTTTGTTAATGTAGAAAAATCGAATTCTATTTGGTATTGTCGCGCGAGCGCTGGAACACCCTGTGGAAGCAGCTGGGAGCGGAAGACAGGGGAGGTTCGTGTTAGCCACACCTCCCCCTCGTCTGTCTTATAGTGGTGACAGGCGGTGGTCGGGAGAAAAACACGATTGTGCCGTCTGTTTCTCTTACACGTGGTTCTCGATCTTTCTTTTACTGGAACATTCCCGTGGACACCGGAAGACGGCGATATTCCTATATAAAGGGGGGTTGCAGACAGACGGGGGGAGTCAGTCAGTTAGTTGGTTAGAGTGTGTGAGTGAGGACAGTTCTTGGTGTAAGAAGGCAGTGTTAGTCAGTGACGTGTTAATGAACGAAAAGATTGTGCAACGGAAGACTGTACGTAACTGTGTATGAGTATCGGAGTATTGTCCGTAATTCCTAGTACAAGTGAAATTGTAACGGACGAACTGGTGAATCGTAATTGTGTGCATTACGTAATTTTATGTAATTGGCAAGTGTTTAACTGTAAGTCGGTGGAAATAAAGAACATTTTTGAGTGGTGAAATTGGACTTTTCATTTCACGAACCCACAAAGTCACAGTATTCATGGAGTTAAAACCTATTCTTTGATTATAAGCGCTGCACGGCATATTAACGTAGGGTTCGATTTTTTTGCGCCTGCCGATTTGCATTTCACTACCACGTGACGTCAACGTTGCCCCATAGCTTGTGACAGGTGTGTGAATATAAAGAGACTAGCACACCACAGCCCCCTACCCGACATGCTGTTGTAATTTGCTGCACATAAATAAGTTATGGCCTACACCAGTCACGTACCACATCCTCAAATATTCACCAGAGCTCAACAGCGTCTTTCCTAGGCTACACGCAACGGGAATAATCCTGTAGGATTAGAGAGGGTTTCAATTGCGATAGCAGTGTTCGTTCCCATGCGAGGCTTAACGTTGCGTTTGTTCTCAAATACAAAGCTGATTAAAGGGCATTTCTGGCAATGTACAATCAACAGGCATGCAATTATCCATGTAACTAATTTCTCTTTACGATTTAACACAGCTTTTGCGTGTTCTCTTTAGCGATTAATTAAACTTATATCGATTTTGCATTCATTATGAGGTAAACCCTTTCATTAAAACACCATTGTTGACAACCATATGATTTTCAGTTTCCCTACTTTCTGCCTCCTATGAAGAGGCAGTATTGCAGCCAAACAAAAATGAAATGTATTAAAATCAGTCTAAAGATTTAGATTAAGGTATCAAAGATGTTAGATAAAATCTGCCTTTAATTTTCTGTGAAATGTCTCTCCCATATTATGAATTTTATAGTTTTCTATTACTGGTAAACTTAGTAAGTGTGATTCATAAAAACCTGAACCATTTCAATAGGACACACGTGCAACTTTGGGAGAATATAACACACAATTGGGAGGTCACATTACTCTATTTACATCTCAGAGAAAATGTTAGAAGTGTCTTCCACCAGCATCTATGTATCGTTGGTCCTATTATGCTTTGATACAACTGTGGACACTGAAGTTTATATGGGCATCTTCAAAACATTTGTGGAGCAGCTTGATGATGTCGAATTAAGAGATGGTTATTTCCAGCAAGATGTAGTAACATGCTATACATCTAATGACACCAGGGAACTTGTAAGCACATTCTTTGATAATTGAATAATGTCAAAATGTCTGTGGAACCCCAGATCCCCTGATCTAACCTCACCGGATTTTTTTTTATTTTTGGGTGTCTAAAAGATAGAGTTTACAAATAGACCACGGATAATTGATGTTCTCAAGGAATCCATTCGAACCAAAATAAGTAACATGCGCGAGGATACTCTCCGTAAAACTTCAGAGAATATGGTAAGACGAGTACAAACATGTATAGATGCTGGTGGAGAACACTTCCAACATATTCCCTGAGATGTAAAAAGTGTAACGTAGTCTCCCAATTGTGTATTATATTCTCCCAAAGTTGCACGTGTGTCCTATTATTGGTACAAAAGTCATGGCCTATTGAAGTGGTTCAGATTTATATGGATCGCACTGTACAACAATTACACTGGCGGCAACAAAATAATTTTTGAATGCTTCGAGCACATCGTGAGGCAATTCCTACTAATTTTGATTTGAGAAAGCAAATAGCACAATGAAACCTTTTATTAGCTCTAGTTTCTATGATATACACAAGGTGGAAGTATTACATATTAATGGATTGAGAGAAAAGGATACATTTTAGTTACATACATACTAACAACAATGAAAGTGCATTTGATTTTTTTAACTGGTAATTTTCTGGAAAAATACTTCGCAGATAGTTGTGTCTGAAGAGAATCATGTGGTGGGCTAATGACTTCGTTGTCTTTTAGCTTGCTTCTTGTGATGGAGTTCCGCAGAATCCCTATACAAAGGCCAACAGTAATCCGCAAGCATTACTTCATTCCAACGGCCCTGATATCTTTGTACCATAACAGAAATGCCCTGATGGAATCTCTCCCCATGTTCATCACTAACAGCTCCACAACTAGGAGGGAAAAAGTCTAGGTGGGAGTGGAGAAAATGGATCTTAAGGGACATGTTGCATCCAAGGAGCACTGTCACCAAATTCTTGTGGTTGTCATCTCTTTTGTTGCCTAAAAATCCGTGAACAACACCCTTGAAGGCTCCCCAAGCTTCTTTTTCTTTCGCCTCCAAAATTTTGTCAAATGCAGCTTCCTTTATAATTTCTCTTATTTGTGGTCCAACAAAAACGTCTTCCTTAACTTTTGCATGGCTTAATTTCCAAAATTTCTCCCTGATTGTGTTTTGTTATTTGACAGGTGTACCAAATCCCAAAAAAGTTCCCCCAAATTTAAAATCTTCACTCTGAAAACAAAATGTTACTTTATCTTCAAAACAAGAGGTAATCTATCATTTTTGTGGTGATTTTTTAATTCAGCAGATGGAAAAACATATGAATTCACTAGTTTTAAGCCCAAATCACTTTCATTGTTGCCCAGTGTTATTACATAAATACATAGGTTGCTGCAGATGTTAATTTTGAAGTCTACGTCCCACATATCCTTTGTTGATAGCATGGTTGTTAATAATCCTTAAATCCCTCGTTCATTTAAGTACGTTGACACAATTGCCATTTTATTTTAAGCATCACAGGTAACAAAGGAATTATTGTTTCCAAAGATGTTAAATTTAATTCATGGAAGGAGCTTAAAAATCCCATTCGATGTTCCGAGTTCAATCGGTGCAACCTCCCATGCTTTCAGTAATGTTTAAGGATATTCCATCGAATTATTTTGACCCAATAATGTACTTTCTACGATCTATAAAGGCTGTCTGCTAAACTCAGGCTGTCTAGTTCACAAATATATTTAGGTTCCATTTGATTGAACTGAAAAGCGCTAAAAGAGAATGCGTCACCTTCAGGTATAGGATTGTCAGGAGGTATATATGAGAAGACAATCGCTCTTGTTTAGAGTCAGAAGTGGAGTGACAAATTTCCCTTATTTCAATTAATCTACACTTTTAAACATTATCCACGCTTTAAGCTAAAAATCAAGAAGATTGTGCTTCTCTAACCTCTTCTTTTGAAGCCATAATAATTCAACAAAAATCGCTAATATACTGATACTAATATTTACATATCCTAAGTAAGATATTGGCGTATCTGTAAAACCATTATAATTTATATAACATTCATTCAGAATTAACAAACTTCAAGAGATATTCACAGAAAATTCAAGATATATACTGCGCAATGAAAATACGTAAAATGCGTTATTTAAAATTAAATCATTAATGCCCGATTTCACCAACAGATGTTAAAATCGACGTTAACAAATGTAACGTAACAATTGTCACACTACTGTTTAACACTACTGTTAAATATCCTGCATTTGACTAACCTGTTTCCTGAAAAAGTTAACAAACACGCGTTAACGCCAAGAGACATTAAAATATTACAGCTATAGAAGGCTGTGGATGAGTCGTATTATTTTCTGAACTTATTCCAATGCGCTTTTGTTTTCATTTTCGTCTGCACACTGCTGAAAAATGGAGGGTGAACAAAATGATAAACAAAAGTCGAGAGACAAATTTCTCATCGATGAGAAAGAATTGTTAGTTGAATTCGTGATGGAGTGTAAGGATATCTTGGAAAATAATAGTACGGATGTAAAATAGAAAGATGTCACGTGGCAAACGAATTTAATTCAAATGCATGTGTCACTACTACAAGCACGAAAGAACTTCGTCAGTATTACGTAAGTTTAAAACGAGGTGCGAAGAAGAACAAATGACTTGAACGTTTCAAGACGGAAGGTGGACAATTTATTATCCACATAATTCAGTGAATTATAAAATCGCAAAGTTATTAATACTTGGAGCAAAGGCGAGATCATCATATTCCTTTCGATGCATGTTCTAATTCAGTATTACGTAAATTTAAAACGAGGAGCGAAGAAGGACAAGTAACTTGAACTTTTCAAGAAGGGAGGTGGACAGTGTATTATCCACATAATTCAGTGAATTATAAAATCCCAAAGTTATTAATATCTGAAACAAAGGCGAGATCGGCATATTCCTTTCGATTCTTGTTCTAACCTCTCTTGTACTTCCGGAGTAACCTTCATAGCAGCATGTTGAGGCAGTCTATACCGCGGTAGAAAATTTTCTTCTGATAGCCCCTTTAAAATCATTTCTCCTCATAGGCCGTACTCTATTATGAAAGCCATTTAGACGATTTTAAATATAGCAAATCGACATCAACAGCTGCGTTCACGTCCGATATCTTGACTATTTACAATTGCTAAGGACTTAACAACGGAAATTGGACTTGTTAGTTTAACAAGAGATTTAACACGGGTGTTAAGCTAACACTTGTTGGTGAAATGAAATTTTTGTTTTAACTAGTGCTAAACTCGTGTTAAGTCTTAACATCTGTTGGTCATTTCTCTGTAAGCATATCAGAGAGAGAGAGAGAGAGAGAGAGAGTGAGAGAGAGAGAGAGGGAGAGAAAGAGCGAACATCGCCTATCGTCAAGCTAATAGAATACAAAACACCCAAATCAGAAGAATGGCAGGAACATGTAATGCAGCAGTACGCGTGCAACTAAAGTATAAATAGAGAGACCGTGTAACAAGAATGGACTACAGAAGTTCGGCTCAGGGCACCAAGAAGCAAAGGTCTTCACTCTAGAGATGGTCATTGTATCTGGTGCAAGGAGCTGGAAGATGACTGCTCCAGCGAAGGACCGCCAGCTCTGGAAGGAAGTAACCCCACAGTTAACAATACAGTGCTAAGGATCAATAGTAAAGGACCGAACTTTGATGAAAAGACCAGAGTGAAAAGTCAAGTAAGGGTTAAAGTCTGTCGGACTGGCTCACCCTGGGAGTTTACATTGAGCTACACTTCCACAGATTAGGAGAGCATTTTCCTGAAAAAATATAGGATACCTCTTGTTTTTAAAATGATGATGATGATGATGACGATGAAGATGACGATGATGATGATCATCATCATCAGCCCACCTTGGTTGCGTGGTGGTAGTGAGCCTGCCTCACGCTCAAGAGGTCCCGACTTCGAAATCGGTCAGAGTGAATTACCTGGGTAAGGTTTTACCAGGGTTTTCCCTTGTCCTGAAAGACGAATGTCGGGTAACTCTAAGCTCTATGGACCCTGGGCTCATTTGAGCGTCATTTCACCCATTCCATTCATCGTCCGATATGACAACGTTGGAGGACGTAAAATTCCAAAAAAAGGTGATCATCATAATCATAATAATAGTAATAATGAGAAATTTTCGCCATATAAATCGTAGTTTTTGGTGGTAGCGGAGGTTTTGGAAAATTTTTGTCTCGCATCATTTAAAATTATGAACCAGCTTCTCAAAACATTCAAATGGTCCTTTCGTATAACGAAATTTTGATTACATTGAAATAAATTACATTGAATATAATTGTAACATAATTTTGCAACACCTTCACGTGTTTAACTCGTTTTCTTTTCATCCAAAAGCTCATGATAACATATATTATCAATCTCTAAAAAAGCTTACACTATTTTATTCAAAAGAAAATGTTTCCTTGGATTGAGATAAATATATGTAGTTCAAGAAGGTCTCTCATACTTACTATGAACCAACTATAAAGTGCACACGTTCATTTTCTTTAGTCTTGTTTCAGAAAGACCCTGTTCTCATACTCAGTGCATTAATTTCATAAACACTTGCCTAAAGCGTATCATCTGCATAAACACTGTTTTCACTTGCAGTGTTCCTCTTACTCTGTGAAGTGCTTTGTGTTTGCATAATGCTTAATTAATCTCCTGGTGGCAGACTGAGCAAGGTTGTAAATTAGTCCACGAAAATCCTTTAACACTTGTTATAAATATCTATTACAATTTAAAAAACAAACTGTGTATTAAATATTAAGAGGTATTCTTGGAAAATAGGGATACTGTACTAAAACTCTTTTCAGTTTGTTTTATAGGTGTTGCGCTATTCATTTATTTCTCGCGGTGCCTTGGAGTATAGAATTTTAAATACTCCATATCGAAACACTTGACTGTAGATTATACTTTCCTTTTGCTCTATATAAGAACATTTGTTAAGCAGTTGTTAATCTTTAGTTTTCCTTAACATTAGAGTAACCATAGAAAAATAAACATGACATAGTGATAACACTTTTTCTTGGCTACTACATTCAGCGATGTGCCAATCTAAATTAGAATTGATTTGAATTATCAAGAACTAGATGGAGTAGTAAGGGTCTGTAGGAATAGTTCCTCAAGGAGTGAATAGAAGTTATTTTAAAGTAACGTATGGGGCTTGTAAAACCCGGTGGTACAGAGTGGGTCCGGTGGAGTTTTGACTCTTTTATACATTTATAACTTTTAATTTTTTGTTTATTCAGTATTTTCCAATCTCCCAATAGTGCCACACCCATGGTATAAAGTTAAGACTTCCCTGCCAAACACCAAGGGCACCAAAGTAACGTATGGGATTGGGATTTCATTTCGGAGGGGATTCGGTACGTAGGCCACCATGCTGGGCCCATTGTCCCTATGGCCCAAGTGGGGCACCCCCGGGATGAAGGATAAGGCGAAGGAGACAGGGCCACCGACCCAAGGTGCCACGAAGTACAGAGGGCAGAGTCCTCACGGTTTACTTGGATCGAGTCTTCCCCCGACAGGCCAGGACAACGAACTCGCTCCCCTACAGCGGAACGGCAACGAGCCCAGCAACCGAGCCCCAAAGGGACAGTGTGACTCTATCTTTCCATACTATAGCCTATACACGGCTAGTGTGAAAGAATAACTAATTACCATTAATTGACCTAATAGTGGTTAAATATAAAGCTCGGTCCTTAAAGTACTTACATGTTGTAAGTCGCCATTATGGTAGTTGTCTCTTGTGTTTATGAGAACTCCTAAGTGGTTTACCGGGAAAAACACGAGTCAGTTTGAGAACTTAATGTCATTTCGCCACGTTGGCCATAGTAGCTCAAGGGTTGGAGTGGCTGGAAGGTAACCAGAAGATCCGTGGTTCAAATCCCGGCTATGGCATTGAAATTTTCAGTCTGACTCTAGCTTTCCATACTTTAGCCTACACACGGCCAGGCCCGCTTCGGTAGCGTGGTGGTAGAGTGTCTGCCTCACGTTCAAGAGTTCCCGAGTTCGAGTCTCGGTCAGGATGAGTTACCTGGATAAGTTTTGTCCGGAGTTTCTCTTATCCTGAAAGACGAATGTCGGGTAACTCTAAGCTCCATGGACCCCGGACACATTTTAGCATCATTTCACCCATTCCATTCATCGTCCGATATGACTTAACTTTGGATAACTTAAATTACCAAAAAAAGAACACGGCCAGTGTGAAAGAACAATTAATTACCTTCAATTTGTTCGAAAGAAGAACGGCAGCCGATATGACCATTGCAGTTAAAGACGGGGTATAAATGGAACAAAGAAAAATAAATACCATATTTGGTGTCGTGCTCCTGTGACTGAAAGTCTAACTAATCCAAATCTTCAACCTGCCAGAACAAGTTTGTGACCCACATTCTTAGGATGGCCTCTTGAGGGAGAAATGCCAAGTATCAGCAAATATATTCTAGTACTACATCTTCCAAGCCCGTAAGACATGTTACATTTTTAAAAAGCCTGAAAATCTGTTGTACGAGGGCTGTTCAATAAAGAATGATCATAATTTTTACGGCCATAATTTTTCGCAACAAAATTCAATCTTAGTATATTCTATTAGCTTAATGTGAAACAAACACGCCGTAGTAGTTTCATTGTTGGTACTCCTGACTCCTGCCTGTGAGAACCAGGAATGTTCAGACAAGTTCAGTATCGCCTACCACTGCAATGGAGGTAACACGCAGTTAAAGTTGATGTTAGAAGAAGATCCGGAGTATCTTTCAAACGCAATCACTGCTGATGAAACTTGGCTACATCATTTTGATCCTGAGAGCAAACAGCAAAGCTCAGTGTGGAAATCTCCTCCATCACCAACCCCTTAAGCAAAAGCGGTTGCTTCTGCTGGGAAAGTAATGGTATTTCTCATTCTTTGATATTCGTGGAATGGTTTATCAGCATGTTGTACCTGCAAAAACATCAGTAACTCGACAATACTACAGGGATGTCCTGAAAACATCGCAGGTCCATATTAGGTGCAAAAGACCACTTTTCTGTGAAGCAGGCTGGATGCTGCACCACGATAATGCACGGTCGCATACTGCCAATTTTGCTGCTGAACATCTTGCAAAAATCAACGTGAAGCGCATTCCTCACCCTCCCTATAGTCCGGATTTAGTCCCTCGTGACCTTTTTCTATTCCCTAACTTGAAGAAACGCCTTTGTGGGAGGCATTATCCATCATCAGAAGCAGTGATGAAGGCTGTGGAGTCGATTTTGAAGGATTTCTCAAAAAAATGGTTTTCAGCATGTCTTTGAAGACTGTCAGAAACGCTGGGAAAAGCACATCGCATTCAGGGGAGACTATTTTGCGAGGTACCATCAAAATTATGAGGATGAGGAAAGGTATTTTGTAAAAAAAGGAATGTGATCATTCTTTATTGAACAGCTCTCGTGTATATCTTGCAGCGAAGGTTTATAGTATGTAAATCTCTAAGATTAATACCGACATGGTAACTTCTCGTTGTACATTAACCTTTTAGGGTATCATAATTTAGCTAGTACAAGAATATACCAGTTCCAAAGATCTTGGTTGTGAGCCAGCATCACAAGAGCATAATGGAGCAACAACACGCATAAAGACACTCAAATACTAACGATCCTTGTAACTTCTCTCAGAGAGGCGTAGCCTGATTTTATCTTCATTGTTTTATGATGGAGACAGCAATTTCAGAACTGAAACCAACTTATGAATAAGCCTTTATCTGCTTCATTTCGTGGAAAACTCTGGAATCTCCGGCTCAGTCGCTTCACAAAGACTATTATCTCTTCACCAACAAAAGTTTCCCAGAGGTAATGAGCAATTCTTTCGTTAAGGACTGCGAAGAGCAAACTTCTAATCGTCATCTCTGTGGTATCTATACAGACTCTAAAGGTCAGAGGTTAAGCCATTGTGGTCACACAGAAGAGGGAAGGGAGCCTAATGCAAAATCGATAACACATCAACTTAGCTTTTTATGCCGTTTAAATTAATCATCGGAATTTCAAACCACAATTGATTATATTCTGAAATACATAAAATATTTATTAATAATATTTTCAGTAGGAAATGAGATTATGAATTTATCTCTATATACGCTTAATTATTCTGTGCAGTGCAGTTCAGATGTTTCCTTATTTAATTTTCTTAACCATTTACTTTACAGCATCTTTGCAGCCTAAAACATAATTTGTTTTTCCTTCTGGTTAAATAAGGCAGAAATGATATCAAATTTGAAAGAATTTATCAAGGTTTCAACTTCATAAATATTTCAGTTAATTGATGGAATTTAATCATTTCTCCACACTAGCCGTATGTAGGCTAAGTAATTTGATGGATAGAGTTAACATGAAAAATTCAATGCCATGGCCGGGATTTGAACCACGGATCTCCTGGCACGTTGGTAATGGTAGCTCAAAGGTTAAGAACGACTGGATGGAAACCAGGGGATCCGTGGTTCAAATCCCTGCCATGGCATGGAATTTTTCATGTTGTCTCTATCCATCAAATATCTTAGCCTATATACGTCTAGTGTGGAGAAATGATTAATTTCCATAAATTAACTAAAATAATAAGAGTTAAATGATGAAGCATGGGACTTAAGTACTTACAATAGTAAGTCCCCACAAACGGTGTATCTCGGATGCGAGAGCCCCTAGTCGTCTACCGGGGAAATATACGAGTTAACTGGAGAATTTAATGTCAGGAAGGCACGTTGTCCATGGTAGCTCAAAGGTTAAGAACGAATGCATGGGAAACAGGAGATCTGTGGTTCAAATCCCGGCCATGGCATTGAATTTTTCATATTGACACTATCCATCAAATATCTTAGGCTACATACGGCAAGTGTGGAGAAATGATTTTTTCTATCAATTAACTAAAATAATAAGAGTTAAATGATGAAGCCTGGGACTCAAGTACTTACAATAATAAGTCGCCACAAACGGTGTATCTCGGATGCGAGAGCCCCTAGTGGTCTACTGGGGAAATATACCAGTCAACTGGAGAATTTAATGTCATGACGGCACGTTGGCCATGGTAGCTCTAAGGTTAAGAGCGACTGGACGGAAACCAGGAGTTCCGTGGTTCACATCCCGGCCATGGCATTGAAATTTTCATGTTAACTCTATCCATTCATAAATATTTTCCCTTACAACTATACTAAAAATAGTATAACTAACTCGCATTGTAAAAAATGCTAATGGTGGGTCAGAAATGCATGTAGTGCCTTGGTCTCAAATTAAATATCTTACCATAAAAATAATGAAAAAACATTTTTTGTTTTAATGTTCAGCAAGAACTAACGATATTATAGGTTCTTTGTCCTAAAGTGACATTTTGCTTTTATTTTATTAGTTTTATTCCTTTAGAAGCTATATCAATTATATTTTTCGCCTGGGGGTCATATTATTTGTGAGAAAATTTTCTTTTAATACTTCAGATGCCCTTCAACATGAATAAATATATACAGATATGCTAGGTTTTATATAATAACCAGGGCTAGGAAGTTCGTACCGCTCGCCGTTCCCTATGTACTAGGGTGGGTAAAAAAGTAATGCCTCCTACTCTTTTTTCCTTAAATAAATTAGTTATGTGAAAACTTTGAATTTGGTGCAATTCCTCAAACCTTCTTCTCCAATCCCCTTCAGTAGTAACTTTCTAATTCAACAGGTGACAGCACTACATCCTCTTGCAAAATAGCTGACATTAACATTCGTATTAGACAGCGTTCTGTGAATGAATTTTTGACTGCGGAAGGTGAAACGCCAATTCGCATTCACGAAAGGCAAAAAAATGTGTATGGTGATGCAACGCTGTATGTCAGCACTGTCAGACAATGGGTTCGTCGCTGTAACCAAGCTGAAGGGCAAACACCATTGGCAGATGAAAAGCGAAGCGGCAGGCCGGTGACTGCAGTGACTCCATGCAACATTCAGCGAGTCGATGACATTCGTGTTGATCGCCGGGTAACAACAGGTGAATTGTGTCGTATTACCTCCCTCAGTAAAGGCAGTGTGATGACGATTATTCAACAACTGGGTTACTCAAAAGTTTGTTCATTTTTGGGTACCAAGAATGTTAACCGCCCAAAACAAAGAAACAAGGGAAATTATAGCCTCCGAACACTTGCAGCGCTTCAGTTTGGAGGGAGCGGAGTTTCTGGAAAAAATTGATACTGGAGACGAAACTTGAGTTCATTTTTTGAAGATGAATCAATGAGGCAGTCAATGGAATGGCATCACACAACGTCACCAAAGAAAAAAAAAATTAAAACTCAGCAGTCGGCACTGAACGTTATGGCGACAGTGTTTTGGGGTGCAAAGTGTGTGCTTATGATTGATTTTTTGCAGCAGGGATGCACAATAAGTTCTGTCCAAAACGTCAGAACTCTCAAAGAGCTGAAAGCACGTCTTCACCAAGTTCGCCCAACAAAAACTATGGCGGATGTTCTTCTTTTGCATGACAATGCAAGACCACACACCAGCCGTTACACCACTGCGGAAATTAAGAAATTGGGATGGCAAGTATTACCTCACCCCCATACAGCCCTGACCTGGCACTATCAGACTTCCATCTGCTCGGGCCACTAAAGGAAGCTCATCGTGGGATTCATTTTGAAGATGAGGAGGCTGTGAAAACGTCCGTGCTTCAATGGCTTAGGAAGCAAGACCGTGTGTTTTACCACACTGGAATACATGCCCTAGTTAAAAGGTGAAGTAAAACTGTGGAAAATGTCGGAGATTATATTGAATAGTGACAAACTAATCATCAATGTTGTATTTCTCAAGCTGTGTAAATTGGATTCTATTTTCTTGGAAATTAAAAGAGAGAAAAAATAGGAGTCATTACTTTTTGACCCATCCTCGTAGGTTGCGACCGATCCTCTCCTGGCATCCAAACGAGTCTTAGATAAGAAACGCACTGCGGAGAGGCACTGAAACTGGTTGCCCAGAGAAAAAATGACTTAAGGGTATGTATGACTGAAATTTTCAAATTCTGAACTAATAATGCTAGCTTTTTCAAATTTACACCATAGGTGTAGTATAATGTAAACATGTTACAACCTAAATTTAAACCATTTTTCTCCAGCAGTTTAGAAATTATTATAAATTTTGTATGTTTTTTGTTACGTCACTAAAAAAGTCCCTTGCGACAAAATATTTTGAATTTTGGTCTAATATTTTAACCCTATGTTCATAATACACATACTTTTTGAAATTGCTCTGGGTTTTTCTGTGTCTCCTTTAGTTTAGGTCACAAAATTTTTTTAATTTACAAATATTCTTTTTTGTCTAAAAAACTGTAAGTTTTGTGTTTGAAAATTAAAAATATATGCTTATATACATTTCACAATAAAACCTAGGGTAATTTCCATTCCTCATGATGTTCTGAACCTGTGTAGGAAATTTCATGAATGTAGTACAAAAACTGCATCGCAAGGAGCATTTTACAGGAAGAAAAATGCTGAAAATTTGAACATTGAGAAAACAGCGATTAAAGATTTGATTGCATAACTCACATTAAATTCCACCAGGCTGATAGGTTGGACCCTCAGATTTCTTTTTCTTCTCCTCTGTTGCTGCTTTTCCCACCTTTTTCTTCTTTAAATGTTGCTTTTCTTCTGCACAACTTCGCTTCTTGCTTTGCAGGATACGAGTCTGATCTCGCTGCACTGAAGTTTTTCTTGCTGAGTCTACTACACTTTCACCTCTGATATTTTGCTGCAGCTCTAATGACTTAAGACTACCCATGTTAAACTCACTGATGCTTTTAATAACAGCAAGATCCAATTTTTGTTTTGATATGAAAACTTCCTTTGGGCACTTATTCCATATGACATGATGCAAAGATTCATTGGCATTCTGTGTTTTTCCTGTTTTGCACCTCTCTAGTAATGTTGTAGAAGCCAGCCTCTGATATATTGGCAACATTTTAGGAACTATTTTGTCTGAAAGCCTTATTTTTCTTTTCTTGAATTGAAAATTTAAGAACGGAAAACAGACAAAGAATGTGGATGTAGGCAAAAGAGGGCATGACTCTGACAGAGTTTGAAGGCCACCGACATTTAAATAAGCGTTTAAAAATGGCGTCCGGAGGCAAATTATGCATTTTTCACATTCCGTAATGTCTAAATTATTTTATAGAATAAAATAAAAAAAGTAGTTATTTTCACGATTTTCATGAGATTTCAGTCATACATACCCTTAAGTAGGCATATTGTGGCAACGCCTAAGCAATTATAATGCGGATTGTAACATTTTCTTAACGAATACAAAATAATATTCAAATAATAAAATTAATCAAGGCGACCCGGGTTCGATCCCAGGCGAACGCAAAGTGAGATTTGTGGTGGACAACACATCGCTGGGGCGGGACCTCCGGTTTCCCCCGCCATCTCATTCCACCGGTGCTCCATCTTCATCTCATGTATCATCAGTGTCACCGCCTGCGGTGCCGTATGTAGTAAAAGCGGCCTTTCTGCTATTTAGAATGTGTTTCAATATCTTTTATTTCATCATTAGGACTGAATCTTATCAAAATATTAACTATTTCTTCTGTCTATTCTTAGGTTAACTCTGTTTGCAAAAAAAATAAGGCTCATGTTTTCTGCAAGACCTATGGAATTTATTGTTTATTGTTTCACTTTTTATCGATACTCACCATTTACACACATTACATGGAAATTGTACAGCCAGTACCTTTCTAGTTTTGTTTTGCATATTGCATGTTACTGCCCCACGAAGCAAGTTTCAGTCTAAGCTAAACTGGTGTCTTGTTAGTTATGAAGACTAAAGTAAGCCCGAAAACGTTCCTTAAGATGGTTGAACCAGTCCGTGTCCTATCCACCTAGGCTACCATTGTTGGTTTTTCTAATCGATAAATTTATATGCAAGTTATTTCTTGGGAGAATAACGTTTATTTCTGAAGTCATTTCAGCGATCAGCTCTTCAGCGGTAATTGCTGGAAAATGCAATATATTTCAACGTTCTGCAACTTACATCTACGAACTGGATGCATTCCGTTTCGAATCTCTAATGTCCGAGAGGGAAAGCAATTTAGAAACAAAAGACTGTACTGTGCAAAATGAGTAATCCTCCGGACGTGTCGAGAATTTGCCAGGTTTTATTGCTGCTAGCGTAAGGATGCGAAAACACGGAATCGATCTGTTGACATTAATCTTTCAGAAACGGAGTGCTTTGCTCCCACGGTGAGATCCAGTTGTTCGTTTACTCCGATTACAACACTTGTCTCTTTCATCCTAGTCTGTGTGCTGTTCCCACGCACCGGATATTCCTCTGATAAATGACGAGCGCATAAACAAGTGCCTGGAGTCAATTACAAAGGGATCTGATAAAGCGCAATGGATCTTCTTGAACACCAATTGTTTTTCTATCACTCCAAAAGTGTAAGGTTCCAGATTTTCCTGAGCGACTTCTTTATTATAAGTACAATAAGTATATAGCTATCTGTATACTTTCATCTTTCCTTATTTACTTTGTCTACTACTGCAAGATATTGTATTCTAGCTAAAAATTCATACCGTACAGGTTTTGAGGTGTCTTGAATTTAAAAAGAGCGTTTAAAACGTGCCCAAATATGTCTTTTTCACTTATAAAACATATTGCCCAAAATTGTATTTAATAGATGTAGAGATGGGGGAAAAACCAGTATCTCGTTCCGAAATTGGATCTTTGGTATATACAGTCCGGTACACGGAATGCCCCGATGCTGTTGGTGTGTTACTTTATATAATAATAGCAATAATAAACAATGGAAGGAAAACAGAAGTAGTGAACATGAATAAAGGAGTACGACAAGGATGCCCTATATCGCCTATACTCTTTAATATATATATATATATATATATATATATATATATATATATATATTGATAATATGGTACAAGAATGGCAGCAAAGTATAAAACAAAATGTACTGAATGGAAACATAATTTTAAATACAGTATTATTTGCTGATGACCAAGTGATAATATCCCACTCAGAAGGTGACATGCAAAGAGCAGTATATAGTTTAAACAACATAGCGGAAACATATAACCTTTCAATCTCAGAACACAAAATTAAGTAATGGCTTTTAGAGAAAAGAACAACATAAGAGCAAAAATAGTTATAAACAATAAAATAATAGAACAGGGTAATAGTTTTAACTATCTAGGCTACACAGTAGCAGTAGCAAATAACAACAAGGATATGGAGGTGAAATTAAATGTGTGGGACTATAAGAATCTGAACAGGAAAACACGAAAGGAAACACAGATGAAATTTTATAAGATAATGGCAGTCCCAACGTTAACATACGGTTCCGAAATATGGACACTGGCAAAGAACCAACGCAAACAGCTAGAATCGGCAGAGAAGCGTGGCAGGTTATAAAAGAATGAACCACGTAAGAAACGAAAAAATAAGAGAAGAGCTTGGGATTTTTAATTTAAACAGTAAAATAATAAAAAACAAAAAGGAATGGAAAAATCATATTTTAAGAATGGACGCGGAATGACATCCAAGAAGTGTTTTAGATTATATGCCGAAGGGAAAGAGAGAAGTGGGACGCCCAGCTCTACGCTAGAAGGATCAGTAGTCCCTTGACGACAACGGAATGGGTTACAGGGCCCAATCCTTGCAGATGATGTTGATGATGATGATGAATTTATATAATGTTGGCATAACCGTTTCACCAATTGTGTTGTACACCAGTCGTGGCTGTTGCAATCTGTCATTAGTTTATATCGAAATCCAATAACACCAGCAATGACTGATGAACATGTTACGTAGCTGAGGTGCGTAGTGCAGGAGGAGGGGTAAGGAGGAATTGAACCTTTGTGGAACGATTGTCAACACCACCTCCTTGTTGTGTGCATCACTCATTCGTTTGATGTCAACTCGGGAACCGAGGAGGACAAGAGGTGGGTTACATGAAACGTATAATGTGTTCACTTGGTACTAAATTTCTACAACAATAAATTCAACACATTTTATAATAATGCCCCATTTTACAGGTAGCCCAGGGCATTTTGTATAGACTTGACGAAAACATGCTTTTGTATGCACGGTATATTTTGCATAGATAGGGATTGTTACAATTTAAATTATTTGCTAATGAAATGAGATGATTCGAAATAACCTTTTTCTATTCCCCAACTTGATATGCCTTCTGGGAGGCAATATCCATCATCAGAAGCAGTGGTGAAGGCTGCGGAGGCGATTTTGAAGGATCTCTCAAAAATGTTTTCCAGCATGTCTTTGAAGACCGACAGAAACGCTGGGGAAGTGCATCGCTTTCAGTGGAGACTGTCTGAGCAGGACTATCAAAATTGAGGATGAGTAAAGGTACGCTGTCAAAAAGGATTGTGGTTATTCTTTATTTAGAAGCCCTCGTATTTATTAGATATTGATTAGGTTGGCGCTCGTCACACATCACTTAGGGGAAATGCAATACGACAACACCGCTGGGCTCCGATTGGTTTCTCACCTAGTAAAGCCCAAGGACAAATATCATCCCAATTTGAAACAGATAATAGGCAGGATTAATTTAAAATTAATATCCAGTATTCCTTATAAGTATTTGCTGTAGTATCGTCGAAAGCTTACATATTTGCTTTATTGTTGAATATAAGTTATAAGCGTTATTAACTGTTTTATTAAACATTATAAATAGCAAAAGAAAGTAAGCCTAGAAAAAGCTAGGACACTGTTACAAATAGGTTTTACCAGCTTTTTTTGACAACATATCTCTACTGGCCTTCATAATTTTGATAGTTCTTCTCAAAACGGTCTCTCCTGAATGCGATGCACTTGTGCCAACGTTTCTGCCAGTCATCAAAGACATGCTGCGAACCATTTTTGAGAGATCCTTCAAAATTGCCTCCGCAGCCTTCACCACTGCTTCTGATGATGGATAATGCCTCCCACGACGACGTTTCTTCAAGTTAGGAAATAGAAAGGGCTCCCATGGGGATGGATGGATGGATGGATGGATGGATGGATGGATGGATGGATGGATGGATGGATGGATGGATGGATGGATGGATGGATGGATGGATGGATGGATGGATGGATGGATGGATGGATGGATGGATGGATGGATGGCTGGATGGCTGGCTGGCTGGATGGATGGCTGGCTGGATGGCTGGATGGCTGGATGGGTGGATGGCTGGATGGCTGGCTGGCTGGATGGCTGGATGGCTGGCTGGCTGGATGGATGGCTGGATGGGTGGCTGGCTGGATGGCTGGATGGCTGGATGGCTGGATGGCTGGATGGGTGGATGGCTGGCTGGCTGGATGGCTGGATGGCTGGCTGGCTGGATGGATGGCTGGATGGATGGCTGGCTGGATGGCTGGATGGCTGGATGGCTGGATGGCTGGATGGGTGGATGGCTGGATGGCTGGCTGGCTGGATGGCTGGATGGCTGGCTGGCTGGATGGATGGCTGGATGGCTGGATGGCTGGATGGCTGGATGGCTGGCTGGCTGGATGGCTGGATGGCTGGCTGGCTGGCTGGATGGATGGATGGATGGATGGATGGATGGATGGATGGATGGATGGATGGATGGATGGATGGATGGATGGCTGGATGGCTGGATAGCTGGATGGCTGGATGGCTGGATGGCTGGATGGCTGGATGGCTGGATGGGTGGATGGCTGGATGGCTGGCTGGCTGGATGGCTGGATGGCTGGCTGGCTGGATGGATGGCTGGATGGCTGGATGGCTGGATGGCTGGATGGCTGGCTGGCTGGATGGCTGGATGGCTGGATGGCTGGATGGCTGGCTGGCTGGATGGATGGCTGGCTGGATGGCTGGATGGCTGGATGGCTGGATGGCTGGCTGGCTGGATGGCTGGATGGCTGGATGGCTGGCTGGCTGGATGGCTGGCTGGCTGGCTGGATGGATGGCTGGATGGCTGGCTGGCTGGCTGGATGGATGGATGGATGGCTGGATGGCTGGCTGGCTGGATGGCTGGCTAGCTGGATGGCTGGATGGCTGGATGGCTGGATGGCTGGATGGATGGATGGATGGATGGCTGGATGGCTGGATGGCTGGCTGGCTGGATGGATGGATGGCTGGCTGGCTGGCTGGATGGCTGGATGGATGGATGGATGGATGGATGGATGGATGGATGGATGGATGGATGGATGGATGGATGGATGGATGGATGGATGGATGGATGGATGGATGGATGGATGGATGGATGGATGGATGGATGGATGGATGGATGGATGGATGGATGGATGGATGGATGGATGGCTGGATGGCTGGATGGCTGGATGGCTGGATGGCTGGCTGGCTGGATGGTTGGCTGGCTGGATGGATGGATGGATGGATGGATGGATGGATGGATGGTTGGATGGATGGCTGGATGGATGGATGGATGGCTGGATGGATGGATGGGTGGCTGGATGGCTAAATCCGGACTATAGGGCGGGTGAGGGATGCACTTCACGTTGATTTTTGCAAGATATTCAGCAACAACATTGGCAATATGCGGCGGTGCATTATCGTGGTGCAGTGTCCAGCCTGCTTCGCGGAAATGTGGTCTTTTGCGCCTGATATGGACTTGCAATGTTTTCAGGACATCCCTGTAGTATTGTCCAGTTACTGATGTGTGTGCAGGTGCACTACGCTGATAAACCACTCCATGATTATCAAAGAATGAGATGAACATAATTTTCCCAGCAGAAGCAACAACTTTTGCTTTTTGGGGGGTTGGTTATGAAGGAGATTTCCACACTGAGCTTTGCTGTTTGCTTTCAGGATCAAAATGATGTAGCCAAGTTTCATCAGCAGTGATTACATTTGAAAGAAACTGAGGATCTTCCTCTAACATCAACTTTAACTGCATGTTACCTCCATTATAGCGGTAGGCGATACTGAACATGTCTGAACTTGCCTGGTTCTCACAGGCGGGAACCAGGAGTAACAACAATGAAACTACTACGGCGTGTTTGTTTCACATTAAGCTAACAGAATATAATAAGATTGAGTTTTACTGCGAAAAACTATGACTGTAAGAAATTAGTGAATACCCCTCGTATTTTGTGTACATATAAATTATTTCCTTTCTGTTCATTCTGGTAATTTAATCCCCGCACTTATCTCACTTTTGCTCTATATAGTAGGTACTTCATGGATGTCCACATTGGTAAGAAAAATCTCACCTGAGCTTTACATTTTATCTAAATAGCTGGAGCGAATATTTATGTTTCATAGAGCAGAAAATGATATTTGCTTTGACGAGCAGGAGAGAGAAGCGTTCTGCGGGTTGGCAGGTATATAAATTCAAGCCCACAGCCAACGACTTGGCCGAGAGCAAACGTCACTTTATTTCAGTGTCAAGCCCGGACTAATGATAAATGTAGCTGTAGGAGGGAGTGATATTGCGTTGTTTTATTTTGCTGCCTGATCCTCCACCACGCTTAATAATTAAATTAAAACTGCTTCTTTTATCGTTCGGTGTGATACGCGAGGTCCTTTAAATAGCAGCTATTGACTCATCAACGTATTGCCACGATAGAGAAGTGCACCGAGAGGCATGGCTAAGAATCATACCACTTTAGATTTAATTAGTAAATTTAAAGTAGCTGTGACGCTGCTTTTCTTCGCACTTAATTCCTCTTTTCCTCATTTCATTTTCGAAAATTCGGTATCCAAATTTGATCTGATATCGTATGTATGTTCTGAAACACTGCAAATAAAAATTGCATTTTTATAAAATAGGTACGATGTTCAATAAAGAATGATTACAGCTTTTTGTTTTCATTTTTTGACAACGTACCTTTACTCATCCTCATAATTTTCATGGCCCTTCTCAAAACAACCTCCCCTGAATACGATGCACCTGTCTTAGCGTTTCTGCCAGTCTTCACAGACATGCCGGCAACCAATTTTTGAGAGATCCTTCAAAATCGCCACCGCAGCCTTCACCACTGATTCTGATGATGGACAATGCCTCCCACAAAGGCGTTTCTTCAAGTTAGGGAATAGAAAAATGTCACATGGGGCTAAATCCTGACTATAGGGAGGGTGAGGGATGCACTTCACGTTGATTTTTGCAAGATATTCCGCAACAACATCAGCAATATGCGGCCGCGCATTATCGTGGTGCAGCATCCAGCCTGCTTCACGTAAATGTGGTCTCTTGCACTTGATATGGACTTGCAATATTTTCAGAACATCCCTGTAGTATTGTCCAGTTACTGATGTGTGTGCAGGTAAACATGCTGATAAACCATTCCATGAGTATCAAAGAATGAGATGACCATAACTTTCCCAGCAGAAGCAAACACTTTTGCTTTTTGGGGGTTGGTGATGAAGAAGATTTACACACTGAGCTTTGTTGTTTGCTATCAGGATAAAAACGATGTAGACAAGTTTCATCAGCAGTGATTTCGTTTGAAAGAAACTCCGAATCTTCCTCTAACATCAACTTTAACTGCATGTTACCTCAATTGCAGCGGTAGGTGATACTGGACATGTCTAAACTTAAAGTCTGTTTGGTTAACGCATGTGCACGTCGGTTTCTGCCTTTGAAGAACCCTTATAATCGTTTTACAACCCCCGATCCTTCTCCCAGATCTTTCCGCAAGGTTGTCACCTTTCTCGATACGTCATGGGTGTCGTACGAGGTTTCGTCTAAATAAATTATCTTATGCGAAACTTCCTTAGTTTTCACACACACACACACACACACACACACACACACACACACACACACACACACACACACACACACACACACACACACACACACATACACACACATGTATACATCACCAAGCTACAATTCTACTGTATTCCATAATAACACTTATCTTATTCAAAGTGCGGTATTTGAAACCCAGCTCCTTTAGGAGGCCACACAAAGTGCAGTGCCCATAAGGAAAATCACAAATTTCTTGCAAATGTGCAACCAATTCGTCTACAGTGGGAGCTCTCCCTTTTGCATAAAATCTTTAAATTTGTCGACGAATTAAATCGCATGTGAAATTATCTACTTTAGAGAAACGTTTTCTTTTGTTTTCACACTTAATCGGCGTATTTGGTATTCCTTTCGTCACAATATTTCTTACTGTATATCTGTGAATACCCAGAATTTATCATCAGGTTCATTGCACGACCCCTTACCAAGATTATTTTTCAGCACATATTTATATGTGTTCAAAACAAGCGCTTGAATTTGCTTAGAAACAGTTCCCGTTATAACTTTGTTTTTTGAGGCTTTTCCAGTAATATAACTCGGCCCAGTTATTCACACTGTCTTCACTTTGATTATTTTCACGTGACGGAAAGTTATCTACAACTTCATTTGCATTCACCACTGCATTTCCCTCCCACGGTCTCCACATCGTGACACACAACGAATTTCTGCACGTAATGAAACAGATCAACTGGAAGTTGGAAGTTTGGCAACTGAGACTCCACGTGGAGTAGACATGCAACTGTTACTTAGAGAAAATCAGGGTTGCTATTGGTCCTCAATGACAGTGTTCCATTTCTGAAGTGTGGAGATAGATTTATGACGGTCATTAGTGGGCGGTAGGCTCAGGTTCCTTTGTCTCTGAACTGCACATGCGTTAAATAAACAGACTTTTACATGGTTCTCACAGGCGGGAACCAGGGGTACCAACAATGAACTACTACTGCGTGTTTGTTTCACATTAAGTTAACAGAATATAATAAGATTGAATTTTAGTACGAGAAATAATGACCGTAAAATAGGTCTAAATAAATTGCAGCGCACCATCCTTCCTGTGTTGTATAACCTTCAACCTATCACATTGTGTTGTAGCTAAAGTGTATGGCATTATTGAATATATATCATGCATATATATACATATATATGTATATATGTATTTAAACCTATATTTGCTAATTTTATTTAAAAGTGATGAGAAATTAGGGGTTTTAAGAGTGGAACACTGTGGCACACTTTTAGGACAGCAACCACTGAAAAATCAATACAGTCGTAGCTCAGACGCTACAGTCATAGCGAGTAATCCATCATCTTGAACGTCTGCAAAATCTCTAATCGACGGTAAACTGAAAAGAAAAGGGAATATAGCAACCTAGAGCGAAGAACAACACCAAAAGGGAACAAAGAGAATTAAAGCAGTGGAAATGAGAGGATACAAAATGGTATGAGAACATCAGAACTGGAAATAGAGGGAGATGCAAATATTAAACTCGGCAAAAAGGATCTATAAAGGTTCAGAGCTGATTAACGGGCAGTCCACTGAAATGGAAAGGTTCCCAGAACACGAGATTTCGGGAAGATTTCATTTTGGTTGTAATTTCAAAGCAAAATGGGTACATAGGGTAAGCTTTTCTAACATAAAGGGAAAATAATGACAACTGAATTAGAAAACACTAACTTTTGATAAGGGTACACAAATATAAAAGCTAATGTGACATATTTGAACGAATAAGGAGAGGCAACAAGATTTCAAATCAGTCCTTCTGAGCACCAATGAAAGCAAGATTACAAGGTTTGATCCCTCTAACCCCTCGCTACAACTTCTATCACTTTCGGTCACCACTTAAGAGAAGGTTTCCTATCGCGGATAGTATGGACATATGAGGGGTGACCGAAAAAAAAACCGGATTGTTGTCACAAAAACTTTACTGATCAACCTTTTTACAAAATTACTTCAGTCACCTTCAAAATACTCCCCATTACATGCGATTCACTTGTCGAATCTCTTTTCCCACTGTTGGAAGCATGTTTGGAACTCTTCAAGTTTGATATTGCCCACTGCCCTTTGCGAAGCTGTTTTTACCGCCTCCACATCATCATAACGCTCCCCATTAAGCGTTTTTTTTTTTTTCATTCTTGGAAATAGGAAAATGTTGATGGGGCTAGGTCCGGCGAATACGAAGCGTGGAGAACGACAGACCATCTCTGAGATTCCATATAGTGGGTCACTCGTAAGGCCGTGTTTGCTGGAGCGTTGTCGTGATGCAGAAACCAGTCACCTGATCGCCAAAGTTCCGGGCGTTTCCTCCTCACATCCTCTCGCATACGTCTTAAAACATCTAAATAAAAGTGCTGGTTAAGATTCTGGCCAGAAGGTGCGAATTGCCGATGCACAATTCCACGAACATCAAGAAAGGCAATGATCATCGTCCTCACATTTGACCTCATTTGCCTTGCCTTTTTGGTCTGGAAGAACTGGGAGTCCTCCACTGGCTTGACGCTTGCTTGGTTTCTGTGTCATACCCGCAACACCAACTCTCATACCCTGTAATGACTTTGTTCAGGAAGTCTGGATTACGTGCAATCTCTGTTTCCAAGTCCTGACACGCATTCATGCGGATGGTTTTGCGCTCCTGTGTGAGAAGGCGCGGAAAAAATTTAGCAGCAACACGTCTCACGTGTAAATCCTCCCTCAAAATCCGCTGGCACGAGCTCCAACTGATTCTTGTCGCTGCTGAAATTTGGTCTATCGCTTGGTGACGATCCTCCTTGATCTTTTGGCTGACATTTTCAATGTTCTCCTCATTTCGCGATGTTGAAGGGCGTCCAGAACGAGCTTGGTCTTCAACACACATCTCACCACGTTTAAAGCGCCCAAACCACTCGAAAACCTGCGTGCGGCTCATAGCGTCCTCCTGGAAAGCTTCCTGAAACATTTGGCGTGTCTCCGTTGCAGTTTTTTGAAGCAGGAAACAAAATTTCACACACACTCTTTTTTCATTTAAAGTTGCCATAAGCAGAGGTAACCCGCCAACAACTTGAGAAATACAATACCACACTTGCACGTTTAGCTCTACACTGACGCCGTCTCCGCAGCTGTTTCATGAAGGTCTCTAGTGACACCACCTAGCGTGAGAACCCTGCACTACGTCTACGAGTGGCAGCGCCTTTGGAGTCTGGTTTCTTTTGGGTCCTTCCTCGTATGTTGGTACCTACTGTAAATGCTATATTCCGATTTTTACCTTTATTACTAACTACAAATCCCACATGTCACAAGTAAAATTTTGTCCAATCATTCACTTATTTTCGTAAACAGAGATTATTGGTGAAATGGTTAATTTTTCTGTGCATTTTACTATTAATCGTGATATGTGGTAATTCATTAAAATTTGTTTTAGCCACGGAAATTATTTAAGTGCACGGTGCGTTCCGTGAGCGACCGTAGAGGGTGAGGGCCGGCGCGCTCTCCGCCAGAATTACGCCTAAAGGACCGGCATGTTACGTGTACGGAAATATAACCATTGTACTAACTTACATTGGGCTTACTTTAAATCACAATAGACGTTGAAAATGGTGACCTTTAACGCGAATACATCCCTTAAATCTCAGAAAACAGTTATGGTTCACTCGCAGTTCATCTTGCCTGATTTCCTGCTTTTGTCTCGTGATGTCGTCCTTCAATTCTTGTAACGTCTGTGGTTTGGATTATTCTTTAACCTTCCCAATAAATATAAATTTATAGAACATTAATAAAACTGGTGCTGATGTATGGTTGTGAAACATGGGCCACTACAAAGGACGATATGGAAAGACTGAACACTTTTGCAAGGAACATAGAAGAATTTGTGGCCCAATTAAGAAGAAAGGGGAATATTGAATCAGATATATCGATGAATTATATAAAATACACTCCTGGAAATGGAAATAAGAACACATTGACGCCGGCGTACAGACTCACCATACTTGCTCCGGACACTGCGAGAGGGCTGTACAAGCAATGATCACACGCACGGCACAGCGGACACACCAGGAACCGCGTTGTTGGCCGTCGAATGGCACTAGCTGCGCAGCGTTTGGGCACCGCCACCGTCAGTGTCAGCCAATTTGCCGTGGCATACGGAGTTCCATCGCAGTCTTTAACACTGGTAGCATGCCGCGAAAGCGTGGACGTGAACCGTATGTGCAGTTGACAGACTTTGAGCGAGGGTGTATAGTGGGCATGCGGGAGGCCGGGTAGACGTACCGCCGAACTGCTTAACACGTGGGGCGCGAGGTCTCCACAGTACATCGATGTTGTCGCCAGTAGTTGCACGTGCCCGTCAACCTGGGACCGGACCGCAGCGACGCACGGATGCACGCCAAGACCGTCGGATCCTACGCAGTGCCGTAGGGGACCGCATCGCCACTTGACAGCAAATTAGGGACATTGTTGCTCCTGGGGTATCGGCAAGGACCATTCGTAACCCTCTCCATGAAGCTGGGCTACGGTCCCGCGCACCGTTAGGCCGTCTTCCGCTCACACCCCAACATCGTGCAGCCCGCCACCAGTGGTGTCGCGACAGGCGTGAATGGAGGGACGAATGGAGACGAGTCGTCTTCAGCGATGAGAGTCGCTTCTGCCTTGGTGCCAATGATGGTCGTATGCGTGTTTGGCGCCGTGCAGGTGAGTGCCACGATCAGGGCTGCATACGACCGAGGCACACAGGGCCAACACCCAGCATCTTGGTGCGGGGAGCTATCTCCTACATTGGCCGTACACCTCTGGTGATCGTCGAGGGGACACTGAATAGTGCACGGTACATCCAAACTGCCATCGAACCCATCGCTCTACCATTCCTATACCGGCAAGGGAACTTGCAGTTCCAACAGGACAATGCAAGTCCGCATGTATCCCGTGGCACCCAACGTGCTCTAGAAGGTGTAAGTCAACTACCCTGGCCAGCAAGATCTCCGGATCTGTCCCCCATTGAGCATGTTTGGGACTGGATGAAACGTCGTCTCACGCGCTCTGCACGTCCAGCACGAACGCTGGTCCAACTGAGGTGCCAGCTGGAAATGGCATGGCAAGCCGTTCCACGGGACTACATCCAGAATCTCTACGATCGTCTGCATGGGAGAATAGCAGCCTGCATTTCTGCGAAAGGTGGATCCACACGGTACTAGTGCCGACATTGTGCATGCTCTGTTGCCTGTGTCTATGTGCCTATGGTTCTGTCAGTGTGATCATGTGATGTATCTGACCCCAGGAATGTGTCAATAAAGTTTCCCCTTCCTGGGACAATGAATTCACGGTGTTCTTATTTCAATTTCCAGGAGTGTATATAAAGACCCCAATATTGTGAAATCAATTAAAATAGCAAGGTTAAGATGGCAGGGCATGTTCTAAGACTTGATGGAGAGGACATAATTAGAAGAGTATTGGAGTGTAAACTGTATGGTGCAAGGAGAGTAGGGAGACCAAACTTGAGATGGATGGATGGAGTATTGGAGGATGTGAAAAGTCTAGAAATAAAAAATTGGTGGATGGTAGCCAGAAGAAGGGATGTCTGGAGAAGGATCCTGAGGGAAGCCGAGCTGCACTCTGGGCTGTAGTGCTAGAAATTATGAAGATAGGTCAGGGAAATGAGATGGCCACAATCGTCAATTAATTATTCTGTCACCATACACGGCCACGCCGTGGCTCGGTGGTTAGACTGCTTGGCTCTCACCAAGGTCCGGGTTCGATCCCAGGCGACCGCAAAGTGAGATTTGTAGTGGGCAACACGGCGCTGGGGCAAGGTTTTCTCCGGGAGCTCCGGTTTCCCCCGCCATCTCATTCCACCGGTGCTCCATCTTCATCTTATGTATCATCAGTGTCACCGCCTGCGGTGCCGTATGTAGTAAAAGCGGGCGTTAAACACTACACATTTCATTGTCACCATAAACACTTCGCAGTTTATGTATAGAATTCGCACTAGTGTTCGCTGTAGTTGAGTCGTGCTGAAACCACTCACACTATCGTTTATCTTTATGTTAGTTGCAGAAAATGTTTAAAATGAAATCTACGTAAACATGTGTGAATCAACTGTTTCGAAAACTATGGGACCGGTAATTCTATATGCACTTACTGCACACCAAACCTCAACATTTGCAACGTGGTGAACACGCTCCACAATTTAGCCTACACACGGCCAGTGTGAAAGAATAATTCATTTCCATTAATTGACCTAATAGTGGCTAGCTATAAAGCCCGGGCCTTAAAGTACTTACAATATAGTATGTCGCCATTATGGTAGTTGTCTCATGTGTTTATGAGAACTCCTAAGTGGTTTACCGGGAAAATACGAGTCAGTTGGAGAATTTAATGTCATGTCGGCACGTTTGCCATAGTAGCACAATGGTAGTGCGGCTGGACGGAAACCAGAAGATCCGTGGTTCAAATCCCGGCTATGGCATTGAATTTTTCAGTCTGACTCTACGTTTCCACAATTTAGCCTACACAGAAGACCAGCAGAAGAGTCGAGTCGTCCAGGTTTACCTGGACGGAGTGTTTGCTGCCCAGCAACTAGCCGCTTATTGCGTCTTTATCTGGGCAGTATAATAGAGTCGTCTTATGTCTCAGGCGGTTGTGTTCGGCAGTGGTATGTCTAGCCTTATGCGCGCTGTTGCCCCGTGGGGGTTGTGCGCCCAGTTCTAGCTGCGCTCTTCCGCCTGCCTGGGAGACATCTGAGCACAGTCCGCTTAACAGGCTAGAGGGAAAGGAACAAATGCTCCATAATAACCCCATTTCTGGGCTTGGGGGTTTGAAGTCAGGGGAATGTGGCCCTGTTCAGTTCTGGTTACCCAAAGCATCTTTGGGCGACCCGCAGCTCTGTCGGCGGCGAGGAACTCTGTGTTCGTAACGGCCAAGGGTGTTCACCAGGATATTGGGATGGGAGTCTAGCTTATCGTAGATAGTGCGGGATCTCTCCCGCACCACGTCCACGATGTACGGGACTCCGGAGTAGGCGTGAAGGATGTGGGACGGGAATCTACGCCCGGTATCGTAGATCACGCGCAGTGCCCTGTTCTGGACGCGCCGTAGTCTGCGAATAGTGGTCGGAGTCGCGGATCCCCATACTTCGCAGCTGCGTACAGAATCAGGGGCCGTATAATCGCCCAATACAGGCGTAGCTTGAGGTGCGTTGGCATGGTGGATTTAAGTACGGGGTACAACTGCCTTAGTGCTGCATGCCCTTGTCCGGCTTTAACCCGGAGGTGAGGTGCGTAGGTGAGACCGCGATCGAGGTGGACGTCAAGGTATTTGGCAGTGGGAACCCAGGGGATATGCTTCTGCCTCAACCTCAGCGACCAATCCGTTCGCCCAGCTCGGACCTTAGCCAGGAGAAGAGTGGAGCTCTTCTCGGGGCTAATGGCCATCGACCACTTCTCACTCCAATGGCCAATGGCTCGGAGCTGGCGCTGCAGCGGAGGATGACAATTTCTTAGGTTTTTATTACGTGCCATTATGAGGACGTCGTCGGCATATTGGCACGTAACAGTCTGTGGTTCTAAGGGGAAATCAGACATATAGGCCGCAAAGAGTAACGGGGACAGTACACTGCCTTCCGGGACTCCCACGGCTATGGGTCTGATAGATGACAACCGTCCTTTCACTCTCACCCTGAACGTGCGGTCTCTGAGGAAACCTCTAATCAGGACGAGATAGGGAGGAGGTACGTTGGCCTACCTGAGTTTGTACAGTAGGCCTTGGTGCCATGTTGTGGCAAAGGCTTTCTCTACGTCTAGCAGCACCGCGACTGTCTTGAGGTTTTCCTGGAATCCTAAGGCCGTCCTCTCGGCCAGACGCAGTAGCTGCAGGGTCGTGGAGTGTCCATGACGAAACCGAAACTGGTGATCCGGTAGGAGCTGCCTTTCCTCGAAAAGAGGGGTCAGGCGGGATAGGAGCAACCGCTCAAATAGTTTTGAGACGGTTGGGAGAAGACTTATGGATCGGTAGCTAGACGGAAAGACCGGATCCTTGTCGGGCTTCAGGATGCGCTCGCCTCTTTCCAGCCACTGACATTATAGTATTAGAGTGTTATTCTCTGGCGGCAGGCGAGCCACTCGTTGCCCAGCCCGACGCCGCTGCAAAGCGGTCCTGTCG
Organism: Mantis religiosa; assembly: GCA_030765055.1. Lineage (NCBI taxonomy): Eukaryota > Metazoa > Arthropoda > Insecta > Mantodea > Mantidae > Mantis > Mantis religiosa. The sequence goes on along the minus strand of CM060959.1, from coordinate 28,086,646 downwards.
CTCAGGGAACGCACGGTACATTAATTCTCTACCTGTCATGTGTGAATTTTAGTAAACTGAAAAGCTAACAAGTAATTTACTACATTTCTTCTTCTTCTTCTTCTTCTTCTTCTTCTTCTTCTTCTTCTTCTTCTTCTTCTTCTTCTTCTTCTTCTACCTCACGGCTTTGGATTGTTTAACCCGTTCCAACTCCAAATTGGTCTGCCCATCTTTACTTCGGTCTTCGCTGGTTTCTTCTTCCTATAGGTTTATAGTTTAAGGCTATTTTTGGTGTTCTTTTATTATTCATCCTCTGAACATGTTCTTTCCATTGATTTCTATTTCTTTCAATAGTATGGTTTATTTCTTCTACTTTTAATTTTGTCCTGATATACTGACTACGTTTTTTTTTTTTTTTTTATCAAATTTGGTATATCCAGCTATTGCTCTTATGAATTTCATTTCTGATGACTGTATTCTCGTACTATTTCTTTTTGTTAGTGTCCATGCTTCTGATCCATAGATCAGAGTTGGTATTGCCATTTTTTTGTATAGTTTTATTATAGAGACCTTTCTTTCTTTATTTCTTTATTTTTAATGTTCTTTTTATTGTGCCTGTTATATAGTTAAATTTACTTTCTTTATTAAATCAGCTTCCCCTTGGTACGAGACATTACATCCTAAATACTTTAAGTGTGATTTCTGCTCAATTATTATGTTATCTAACACTATTTTTAATCTTACTGGATTAATTCCTTTAAATGCCATTGTTTTGGATTTATTTGCTGATATTTTCATTCCATATTCTGTAGCAATTTTATCTAGACTACACAGCATTTTCTGTAGGTCATCTTCATTTGTGGCCATTATTATTTGATCATCTGCATGCAACATAGTTTTTAGTTAAGCTCCTGATATATTAATGCCTCCATTGACTTTTTTCGACCAAATCCTTACTATTTCGTCAACATACAAATTAAAAAGTGCGGTTGATAAACGACAACCTTGTCCTACGCCACCATTAATTATTACTACATTTTGATTAATCATTTCTTGAGAAAGAGAAAGACAAATGTCACATACGACGCTTTGAGGTAAGGACCTTTATGTTACGGCTAGGAAATCATTTTCTAAATTAATCCTAATTGGCTTAAAACTTCATAAAACTTTGTCAAAGAACGCTGCAATCTGGGGCAGAATAAATCGCCCCATAATAAATTTACATAACAGCATTCTTTTTCAATGATGGTTTTTGAGGTTTCAAATTTGTATGTCTTTAAATTTTATAAATCTTCTGAGATAGCACAACAGTATTAGATAGCATGATTTCAGAAGGCAATCAAATTGAGGCGGTCCTTGCCCGTTAAGCACCTCGTTGAGCCCTCCCGGCACTCAACACCTCATAAGATAGGATATGTGATAGGTGAGGACTACGGATGGGAGTTTTCCAACAGGTCGGGGTCTTTCTCAGGGTAGATCTGCATGAATACTCGCTTTTGAGTTCCAGGGAGTGGGTGCGTGCTGACAGTGTGTGGATATTATCACATATAAGACACCACGACCTTTGAATGTCAAGTTTATTGTTACAATTAGTCCTCTCCACTCGCCACTGTTGACGATGTTATTCGCACATTAGGCGCGAGATTTGAGATTTTCCCTTTGCTGCGCGCATGACAACGACTGATATGTATCTGTGTGCGCGTTGTTCCTGAACGTCGTTAGTGAATTACTTCGCACAACATAGTATTTGCGGAGGATTATTAAAAAAAAACGGAGTGTGGTGAAATCTTAATGACCTTGTAATGTGTGCAGTTTCACTCATTCGCTAACACAGGGTGTTCGATAACCACCTAATGTGAGTTACTCTGTCCATCCACGGACGCGGACTCTGATGAAATGTCTGTACTTGTTGCCTCCTTCACACGCCGAAACAGAGTATTTTTCCTAGCAAACATCGAACGTCGCCATTGCACAAATTTCCCCTTCCTTTCGCCAAATTTTGGACACTTTAGAGGTCATGTGACCGGTTGCTTGTCCCTTATAGGTTGTGTTTCATCCCTACTCTTGAATTTAATAGCAATTTCTAGTGTATGAGGCATGTATTCCATGCGAATTTCTCTATCCCACAGTCAAGCTAATTAATGCATAAGCATGTTTGAAAATATGTATCTTAGATTCCAGAGTCTATTCTCTCGTCACGTATTATATGCAGGCCAAGACATAGGCTGGCGCCGAAGGTCTATCCTTGTACAATGCCACCTTTGTCGGCTAGGAACACAAAGAACCTGCCTGTGAGGGAAAATGTTCATTTTGCCCTGTCCCTTAACATGTTGGGTTCATGCTTTTAATAATATATATCGGGATTGCCTGTTTAGTATCTGCACTTGTATATTTAATCATTATCCTCTATATTTATTATAACTTTAATTCATATTGTGGTATCTATCCGCCCTTAATTATGCATGTAATAAGACTTTCGGGGTTATTATAATGACGTTATGCCTAACAGGGACGGTATCAAAATTTAACGTTCGTTTGCATCCGTTCGAGACATTCGCTTACCGCTACTGTGGTGGAGCACCAACCTGCTGCCAGACTATTTGAACAGTTCTCAAGCTACAATGTTTTAGCTCAAATAAGTAATATTTCCAAGCATGAATCTCATTTAGAGACCTATCGGAAAATCTGTCTCAGATGGGTGACTTTTATGACACCCGGTATAAGTCGACTGATCTCTAAACTTCCTGACTAATAAAACACAAGGCATTATGGTGCATTAAGAAAATGCTTGAAAAGCAGTACCATCCTATACTGCTTAAGATTCAGCTATCAGCTCTCAAATTCCAATAACCGTCAGCCAGCAGCACATCTGGTGCTGTCCTCTGGTAGACAGTTATGAGGTGAAAGGTCAGACATACGCCACCGTTGAGGTCATAAAGCTATTTTACGGTGCGCAATATATTAATACCGTGAAACTGGGTTTATGGAAGGAGATCGAGTTACACATTCATGGTGCGTGGTCCACGGAGTATTTACTTGTTTTATCTTCCACAACACGAACAAAGACTTGTGAGCTGTAAAACACTCGTTACACTAATTACTCTGATGGACAACAAACTAAATTGCCTCACGTCACTGCGTAAAACAAATATCATTCAGTGATTTACTCAGAGAATATACGCCTTCCCCCGTTGATTTACGTTCTACAACTACATGATTAGATAAAGGAGAGGTGCGTGAAGTAAAATTGAAATATATTGGAAATGTTTCCATCTGCTGACAGTTTGTTTTGCTTTCTATACCAGAGAACTAATGGCAGATTTAATGTTATATACACGTTTAGTTCAGTTTTAAACAGAGACACGACAGTATGGCAATCACATATACTGTAATGCCTGTGATAATAGGGTGTGTCAAAAAGTAATGCCTCCTATATTTTTTTCTCTTTTAATTACCAAGAAAATTTAAACCAATTTACACAGCTTGAAAACTACAACATTGACGATTAATTTTTCACTATTCCATATAATCTCCGTCATTTTCCACAGTTTTGGTCCACCTTTATACGAGGGTATGTATTCTAGTGTGGTAAAACACATGGTCTTGCTCCCTAAGCCACTGACGCACGGACGACTTCGCAGCCTCCTCATCTTCAACATGAATCCCACGATGAGCTTCCTTTAGTGGCCCGAACAGATGGAAATCTGATAGCGCCAGATCAGGCCTGTATGGGGGTTGAGGTAAGACTTGCCATCCCAATTTCTCCATTTCTGCAGTGGTGTAACGGCTGCTGTGTGATCTTGCATCGTCATACAAAAGAACATCCGCCATAGTTTTTGTTGGGCGAACTCGGCGAAGACGTGCTTTCAGCTTTTTGGGAGTTCTGACGTATTGGACGGAATTTATAGTGCATATCTGCTCCAAAAATCAATCATAAGCACACCCTCTGCATCCCAGAACACTGTCGCCATAACTTTTCCCTGCCGACCACTGAGTTTGGAATCCTTTTTTCTTCGGTCACCTTGTGTGATGCCATTCCATTGACTGCCTCTTTAATTCACGTTCAAAAAAAATGAACCCACGTTTCTCTCTAGTAACATTTTGTTCTAGAAACTCTTGCGCTGCAAGTGTTCGGAGGCTATTGTTTTCATTGCTTCTTTGTTTTGGGCGGTTAACATTCTTGGTACACAACGTGAACAAACTTTTTAGTAACACGGTTGTTGAATAATCTTCAGTACACTGCCTTTACTGAGGGAGGTAATGCGACACAATTCACCTGTTGTTACCCCGCGATCACCACGAATGATGTCATCGACTCGCTGATTGTTGCATGGAGTCACTGCAGTCAAGGGCCTGCCGCTTCACTTTTCATCTGCCAATGGTGTTAGCCCTTCAGCTTCGTTACAGCAACGGACCCATCGTCTAGCAGTGCAGACATCCACCGTTGCATCGCCACACTCATTTTTTTAGCCTTTCGTGAAAGTGAATTGATGTTTCACCGCCCGCAGTCAAAAATTCAATCGCAGAACGCTGTATAATAGGAATGTTGATGTCAGCAATTTTGCAAGAGGATGCAGTGCTGCCACCTTTTGACCAAGGAAGTTACTACTGCAGGGTATTGGAGAAGAAAGTTTGGGGAAGTGCGCCAAATTGAAAGTTTTCACATAACTTACTTATTTAAGTAGGAGGCAGTACTTTTTGACCCACACTCGTAATAGCGCTCAGATCTACCAAATCAATTATAAACTCTGTAAGATATTTAAGTTAATTGATGGATAATAATCATTTGTTTACACTAGCCGTATATAGGCTAAGGTTTTGAATAGATAGTCTACCTGAAAAAGTCAATGCTTCGGCTGGGATTTGAACCGCGGATCTCCTGGTTTCCATCCAGTCGCTCATATCCATTGAGCCACCATGGCTAACGTGCGTTCATGACATTAATTTTACCAGTTGACTTATATATACTGTCTCGAGCGCATTGTTGATTCGAGGCGGCGCGGACAAAGAGTTCAAAGAGACGAGCAGTGCAGTGCGGAGATGAAAGCTCGCTGAAGGGTTGAGGGGAGGGAGACGGACTTCTAGAGAGTTTGTCTTTCTTCTAGCATAGTCTTGATTGTTTGAGACCATTCCGGATAGTTGGTAATCTATAAAAAGGGAGCCCCCGCCTGCCACAGGAGTCAGTCGGTAATTGATCTCGCGTGCGTGAACAGCTGTGTGAGCTGTATTGTGGTCGTTGACCTTGCAAGTTGTATTGTGTATGTGAGGTAATTCAGCGACTGTAAAGGTTGAAAATGTGTATTTCTATGGAAATAAAGATCAATTTTTAGTGTTTGTGGCCTGGACTTTTAATTTCACGAAACCACATAGTCACAATTAGAGCTATTTGTAACTTGTCCAGAAGATTGCAGTGATGGTTTGACCCTTGGCAAGATAATCTGTAAGGATGACTCCACGACAGTACGAGAACACTGAAAGAATGAACTTCCCAGCTGACCTTTGCACTTTTGTCTTTCTGGGAGGGGGGAATCGGCATGTTTCCATTCCACGCTCATGGTTATTGTCTCTGGATAATACTGATAGATCCGGTATTCATCCATGGTTACCAGACGATAAAAAAATCATCTTCATCCTGTTCAAAAGCATCAACATCCGTGGTTGCTTTTTGAAAGGAGTTAGCAAACCTGAAACCCACCGTGGAGACAGCTTAGACATGTGCAGTTCGTCTTGAATAATTTTCGTCACACTAACACCATAACTAAGATGTTTACATGTCTGTTTCATGATTATTTGAATGGTTGCTCGTCTGTCTTCCAGTGTTTACACTCCACTTTCTTCGCTGTGACAGCATCGTCTGTCATTGACGGTCTATCAGCTCCTTGTCGTCGATGCTGCAGGTACGGGCACCTAGCCACCACTTGCACTGCAACCCCACGGTGCCATTACTGTGGTGCCGCGACACTCACAGGGGAGTGCCAGCAGCACGATATCCGCCGCCGCCGGTACTGCGCCACCTGCAATGGTTACGGCCATTTTACAGGACAGGCGCAGTGCCCCGCCCGTCCACGCCAGCACACCGGCCTTGCTACACCTCCCACGGCTCACCCTAGCGGTCCTGCAGATTGGAGCCAAGCGCTGGACTGCCTCAAGGATGAAGTTCAAAAGGTCAACCGCCGGCTTCATTCCATCGAGGAGCAACTGGCAAGCGGACCCGCCTCAGCCATCCAAGGGACTCCTAGAGCCGACGTACAGGACCTCCACTCTGAGGTCCTGAACATCAGTCTTCGCCTGGGGAACTTGGAGGACTCACTCGCCGCCATCAACGCCAGACATGACGTCGCCCACGCCGCGCTGACTGAAGTCAAAGGCCAACTCTCGGCTACCGAGAAGCTCATGACTGACAGCCTGGCATCTCTCCAAGCCGTTCACACCATCACAAAGCAACTTACAAAACTCCAAGAACTCAGCAACCAGCTAGCCTCAACTGCATCATCCCAGCAGACAATGCTTCAACGCATCGAAACTACAACATCGACCACCAACGCCGACCAGAAGTTCACAGCCAATATACCACAAGCACTCAACCAGAAGAGCATGGAACTCATGATTGCAATAGCCAACGTAGGCCACGGCTGCGACCCGGGCCTACTTAACCAATACTTCACGTAAGTTACCGACCGCATTGAGCTGCTCCAGAGCAACTTACTTCGAAATACCTTGACACTTCCAAATCAGCAGAACTACAACCAAACAACTACACAGCGATCAAAACGCCGATAGGCCTAAATACTACAAAATACCCACCCAAGCACCACTGGTGCACAGTCACATTTACCCTTATGTTAAAATAAACGCTTAACCTCCTTTTTCACTACTATTACTCCTTTTATTCCTCACCTTGAGCCTCTGGGCTATGGTCAGGGCCTAGTGTCATGGCCATAGCCAGATAAAACCACGTTTCCTGCGCCCTTCCTTACGCGCAGATAGCATTCACCGAAACTAACGGAGGTGCTTATGCGGAACTCCTCTATCTCTTTTACTTCCATTCTTACCTTTTTAGGACCCTTCAATAAATATTGTTAAATAAAAAAAAATAAAAAAAATAAAAAAGGTCTATTAGCTCTTGGCTCACCTGTCAGTGACATGTGAACAGTTTGAAAACTCCTTTTCCATCTCAGAATAGTGTCATACGATGGACAATCATTTCCATAAACAGCCGTCTTCTCATCATGAATTTCCAGGGCAGTTTTGCCCTTCAAATTCAGGAACTTGATCACGCTACGAGCCTCAATTTTCTCTATCTTACACCTCAGTCACTTCTGACACTCACTGTAAAACAACAAAAGGACTTAAAACACTGAAACTACTGTCGCGGCAACGGGCATAAAAGTTTCGGCACAAATACACTCCTGGAAATGGAAATAAGAACACATTGACGCCGGTGTGCCAGACCCACCATACTTGCTCCGGACACTGCGAGAGGGCTGTACAAGCAATGATCACATGTACGGCACAGCGGACACACCAGGAACCGCGGTGTTGGCCGTCGAATGGCGCTAGCTGCGCAGCGTTTGTGCACCGTCCCCGTCAGTGTCAGCCAGTTTGCTGCGGCATACGGAGCTCCATCGCAGTCTTTAACACTGGTAGCATGCCGCGACAGCGTGGACGTGAACCGTATGTGCAGTTGACGGACTTTGAGCGAGGGCGTATAGTGGGCATGCGGGAGGCCGGGTGGACGTGCCGCCGAATTGCTCAACACGTGGGGCGTGAGGTCTCCACTGTACATCGATGTTGTCGCCAGTGGTCAGCGGAAGGTGTACGTGCCCGTCGACCTGGGATCGGTCCGCAGCGACGCACGGGTGCACGCCAAGACCGTCGGATCCTACGCAGTACCGTAGGGGACCACACCGCCACTTCCCAGCAAATTAGGGACACTGTTGCTCCTGGGGTATCGGCGAGGACCATTCGTAACCGTCTCCATGAAGCTGGGCTACGGTCCCGCGCACGTTAGGCCATGTTCCGCTCACGCCCCAACAATGTGCAGCCCGCCTCCAGTGGTGTCGCGACAGGCGTGAATGGAGGGACGAATGGAGACGCGTCGTCTTCAGCGATGAGAGTCGCTTCTGCTTTGGTGCCAATGATGGTCGTATGCGTGTTTGGCGCCGTGTAGGTGAGTGCCACAATCAGGACTGCATACGACCGAGGCACACAGGGCCAAAACCCGGCATCATGTGTGGGGAGCGATCTCCTACACTGGCCGTACACCTCTGGTGATCGTCGAGGGGAAAATGAATAGTGCACGGTACATCCAAACCGTCATCGAACCCATCGTTCTACCATTCCTAGACGGGCAAGGGAGCTTGCTGTTCCAACAGGACAGTGCACGTCCGCATGTATCCCGTGCCACCCAACGTGCTCTAGAAGGTGTAAGTCAACTATCCTGGTCCGCAAGATCTCCGGATCTGTCCCCCATTGAGCATGTTTGGGACTGGATGAAACGTCGTCTCACGCGGTCTGCACGTCCAGTACGAACGCTGGTCCAACTGAGGCGCCAGCTGGAAATGGCATGGCAAGCCGTTCCACAGGACTACATCTAGCATCCCTACGATCGTCTCCATGGGAGAATAGCAACCTGCATTGCTGCGAAAGGTGGATATACACGGTACTAGTGCCGGCATTGTGCATGCTCTGTTGCCTGTGTCTATGTGCCTATGGTTCTGTCACTGTGATCATGTGATGTATCTGACCCCGGGAATGTGTTAATAAAGTTTCCCCTTCCTGGGACAATGAATTCGCGGTGTTCTTATTTCAATTTCCAGGAGTGTAGAAAACATACGGCGGATAACGTTTCACGGAAATAAACAGCTTGAATGGCGAATGTCGGGTAACTCTAAGCTCTATGGATCCTGGACTCATTTGAGCATCATTTCATACATTCCATTCATCGTCCGATATGACTTAAAGTTGGATGACGTAAATTAAAAAAAAAAAAAAGAATAAAAAAAGGAGGGATCACTGATGACACTGAAACATTTTCATCACTCTAGCATAAAAACTACCGGGTGATAGTTAAATCTTTACAACACCCCCTCGTATATACCTCGGTGCCTTCACAATGCTACCCTCATATTGCCTACTCTTTTATAGGCTTTTTCTTTTAATTTACGGACGGTGAATGAATTGGGTGAAATGATATTCAAATGAGTCCAGGGTCCATGGAACTTAGAGTTACCCGACATTCGTCTTCAAGGATAAGGGAAAACCACGGAAAATGCCTTATCCAGGTAACTCACCCCGACCGAGATTCGAACTCGGGACCTCTTGAACGTGAGGCAGACATGCTACCACCACGCTACAAAGGCGGGCTCTTTTGTAGGCTTATGTGGAAGGAAAATAAAATCATTTAGGGGGCTATTTATTTTTCTCTTAGCATATTTTTGAAATATTGCAAAATCAATTAATGTAAATGAAAAATTGTATAGTAGGATATCTACATTATATTCCATATTTCTTGTGCAGGAAGAATTTTTCTGCTCCTTGTAGAGTTTTCTGCTTTTTCTCCTCGATAGTTATGCAGAGGTTAGCTACCTTTCGATATGACCTTCACTATTTCTGGATTTCAAAACAACGAACCTTTATTACTGCAGGATGCCTGAACTGTGGAGGTGGTAAGTCGGCATGGAGAGGAGTGCACCTGGTTAGGTTTTTAAGATAAAGGATACTTGAAAGAAACTCTGTTGCTTGAAGCTTGCTCCCCGCACATAAACAGCAACCCTAGTCGGTGACACTTGAGATCTCTTGAGCATGCTACTTGGGTTACCAGCCAAGTGTGAAAAGGGGACTTTGTCAAACATACACGTGGTATCTCCCTCATTAGGAATCTGCTACAGCACGGGGGATTTGTAAGCGTAGCTACAAGCTATTAGCGGTAAACAACACGTCGCTCTGAACTAAGTGCATCTAACGCGTTAAAATGCAGGATTATCTCCAGAGAATGCATCTGCGTGCAGCAAAACCCATTAAAATGCACCCGTGCTCACTGTCCATTTAAAACGCATCACAAAAATGGGCTGTCTGAGGATTAAATTCAATGTAAATGGGGTTTCAGCTTTCCTATAAACTTATACATGTATATGTTCTAATCCATTAATAAATGATTCAACTTAGGAATCCAACACGGTGCAAAATACTCCACAAAAACAAAACACTAGAACAAGTTCAATATTTTAGTTACTTAGGATGTGATATTTCCTATAACTGTGACACATTTAAAACAAAAGATCTATAAATTTCAAAACATATGTGACAATATAAAACAAGCATTGAAAAACAAAACAAAAGAGATACCATATTAAACTTTTATAAAACTATGGCAACGCCTGTTATATCTTATGAAGCCGAGACCTGGAACTTGAACTGAACTGATAAAAGAATAATTGAAACGGCTGAAATGAAATTTTTGAGGTACGTAGATGGATGTAGTCTTAAAGATCATATTAAAAGTGAAACAATAAGAGAACAACTAAAAATATTTACTTTAAATGACAAAATCAGGGAGTACAAACTGAATGGCAAGATCATCTCTCTCGAATGCCAGAAGACTCACCAAACAGGCCTTGCAGTATAAACCAGTTGGTATTAGAGATATTGCAAGACCACGGAGACTCTGGGAAGATCCCTTCTGAGCCGAAACATGCTTATCTTGCCTAACTTGAAGGTTGGTGATCATGATAACTTAAAAAGCTTCGCTATGTTTACTTTCACTAATTTGTACTTACAGCAGTAGAGGAGGTAAAATAATCAAAATAGAATTGGTCCAAAGTACACCGTTTAAGAATTCCTGTACCCCCAAAAAAGTATATTTTTTAAAAAAAATACTTGGTAACGGTATCAGTTATCTTTATACTTCATGTTAAGAGTAGTCAAAGAGATCAGTACGAGGGCTGTTCAATAAAATACCATCATAATTTGTTAGTGTCATAATTTTTCGCTCTAAAATTCAGTATTATTGTATTCTGTTAGCTTAATGTGAAACAAACACGCCGTAGTAGTTTCATTGTTGGTACTCCTGGTCGCCTCCTGCGAGAACCAGGCAAGTTCAGACGTGTTCCGTAACGCCTACCACTGCAATAGAGGTAACACGCGAGGAACAATATGCGGCTTTGAAATTATGCTTTCGTCTCAACAAATCTTCAGGTCCATGGAGTGTCTGTTCTTCCCTACAGTACAGCTCGAAGGAGGCTTAAAGGCTTTAAAATGGGGAGACAATTAATTTCAAAGCAAGTTGGACCCGGTGCTCCAGTTACTGCTCTTACGGAAGTAAACATCAACACTGCTGTTGCCATTGTAAGAGGGCGATAGACGAAATATATTAAGATCACTTTCTGAAATACTGAACATTTCATTGGGTGCCACCCACACGTTTGCGAGAGAAACGTTACACATGAGACGTGTTTTTGCGCGATGGTTTCCAAGACTGTTGATTCCCGAACAAAAGGACATTCTCACGCAGGTCTTCATGCAATTAAAGGTGATGTTGAGGAAGACCTGGAGTTTCTTTCAAACGCAATCACTGCTGATGAAACTTGGTTATATGATTTTGATCCTGAGAGCAAAAAGCAAAGCTCAGTGTGGAAATTTCCTTCATCACCAATTCCCAAAAAGTAAAAGTGGTTGCTTCTGCTGGGAAATTTATGGTCATCTCATTCTTTGATATTCATGGAATGGTTTATCAGCATGTTGCACCTTCACACACAACAGTAATTGCACAATACTACAGGGATGTCCTAGAAACATTGCAAGTCCATATCAGGTGCAAAAGGCCACATTTCCGTGAAGCAGGCTGGATGCTGTACCACGATAATGCGCGGCCGCATATTACCAAAGTTGTTGCTGAACATCTTGCAAAAATCAACGTAAAGTACATCCCTCGCCCTCCCTATAGTCCAGATTTAGCCCCATGTGACAATTTTCTATTCCCTAACTTGAAGAAACGCCTTCTTGGGAGGCATTATCCATCGTCAGGAGCAGTGTTGAAGGCTGCGGAGGCGATTTTGAAGGTTCAGATGTTTTGAATCAAGATTGTGTGGAGCTAAAATTCTTTATTCAGTTTCAGTATATACTATATTAGCAGTTTTTAACATGGATAAGGGATAAAATAATTTCAAATTTTATGCACAGGTTTTCTTAAAATCAGAATAATATTCTCGTTTTGCAGTCACGACTATATCTCATATACCATGTATGATTGGATCAAAGGATTTCCATGTCCCAATGAAAAAATATAAGAATTTTTCCACGTACCAATTTTGATACTAATTTATTTCCATATCTTTAAATATGGCAATAGAAGTAGTATGTATAAAACGTTCTGAAAATGCCTCCACTCATACACAGCTTCACAATATAAGGCTCTCACGCCTAAATAGACAAACTGGAACTACAACATAAATTAATTTCCTACGAGAAGTAGAGATGAAGCTGTAGTTTTTTGTTTTATTTACTTAGGAGAAAGCAATGTGGTTGCATATCTCTTCCCGCTATGGCAACTCGTTAGCTAGTTCCTCGAAGCACAATTGTGGCTTCTATACTGAGAAAACAGCAAATACAAAGAGAAGTTATACAGTGGTTTCCCGTGGCCTGCCTATTCATTTACTTATATCTCCTAACCACTCCTGCTTTATACATCATTTCTGCGATTTTATGTTTAACTACGAATGTACTACTGTGTTTTTCATCTATTATGTCATCTTTCCTGCTATTTTACGTACTAAATAATACTTAATGCCTAGACATGAGAAATTTATCACTTTTCAGCATTAAAAGAGTTGTTCTGTGGACTATTTTCAGCCCACCACAACAAAGCAAACGGACAATGAAGGCGGAGTACATTGAGCTGTCTATTGTTGAGTTAGTGGATCTGTTTAGTACGAAATGACCGAGCGGGATGTCTCAGGCGGTTTCGTCTGTGGCCCGAATTCGGGAGGCACGGGTTCGATACCCGTGGCAGATCTACTTGACCCATGGGTTTTCCCGGTTCGCTAGGCAATTGCTGGGTAGGTTAATTACATCCCCCGAATTTCTTGTGTCTCCATTTCATCTCCATTATCATTTCAAATCATCTCTCATCTGGTGGTCTCTTTCAGGGTAGAAGTGTCGGCGGGTGTCTCGGCGGTGCATGGCTGGATGATATGCTCTGAGGGAAACTACTTCCTACTCCGGTAGGTCAGTTGCAGGTCTCATCTCCTCTACTGGGACCATTTCGAGACCACCAGCCAGGAACCTACGGAGCTGGGACTGCCTGCCTGGTACCATTAGGTCTCAGCTGCTGCGCTCGTTGCCGTTCCGATGTGGGGGAGCGTGTCTATTGTCCTGGCCTGTCGGGGGAAGTCTCCATCCAAGTAAACTGTAGGGACCCTGGCCTCTGTACTGTCGTAACTCCTTGGGTCGTCCACCCTCTGTGTCCTTCACCTCGTCCTTCCTCCAAGGGTCTCCCCAATTGGAGACATAGGAACAATGGCCCCACCATGATGGCCTACGTACCGAATCCCCTCCGTTATGAAATACTACTAAAAAATGAGTGTATGAGAGTGCATATGACTCACCGATACTGCCAGATGTAATGCTCATTTGAGTAACTGCAGTGATAGGTATTATGTATGGGTGAGTTATGTGACAACGCTGTTCGCCTGCGGTGCCACATGTAGTAAAGGCAGGCGTTGAGCACTACATGTCATTTGACAACACTGGGAATCTAGAGTCCACATCATCCACGTAGGGGAGGGGATCTATTCCCTTCAGCTGCCGTGGTGCGGGAGCTGCGGACCCTTAGCACTCGTGGTACCTCTGACGTTACTACAGGAACCTCGGGCCGAACATCTGAGCCCCTCCTTCGGGAGTAGTTCGGATCGGATGGTCTCGAGGAGGCAGTGGTTCCCGATACCGGTGGGAATCGGGTACGTCTAAGGACGGGGTTGAGATAAGTCATTAATTCTCCCAGGTACTAGCCTGCAAAGCTAGTAGAAGGTGTGCTAGATCGCCAGGCGGCCCATTTGAGGTCATATCGGTAGCCTTCACCTTTCGTGTTGGCGCGCGTAAGTGGCGTTTCCACTTCCATCCCGTCTTGTGTTCTTGGACAGATGGGGGGGCCTTGTTAGTAACCCAGGTCTTGTCTAATGGAAAACCCCACGGGGGACGCCGAGCGCCCTTTGGGACAGCTCGGATAACTCTCTGGTTGAAGGAGGCCCGGGTCCAGTTCCTACGGGTTCAATACTAATGGGAGTAGAACCTCTGGGCTCAACTGTCCTTCACGTCGACCTTCCTCCAGGGGTCTCCCCAATTGGAGACATAGGAGCAATGAGCCCACCATGATGGCCTACGTACCGATTCCCCTCCGTTATGAAATACTACTTCGAAATGAGTGTATGAGAGTGCATATGAGTCACCTATACTGCCAGATGTAATGCTCATTTGAGTAACTGCAGTGATAGGTATTATGCATGGGTAAGTTATGTGACAACGCTGGTCGCCTGCGATGCCACATGTAGTAAAAGCAGGCATTGAACACTACAATGTCATTTGACAACACTGGGAATCTATAGTTCACATCATCCCCTAGGGGAGAGGATCCATCCCCTTCAGCTGCTGTGGTGTGGTCGCTGCGGACCCTTAGCACTCGTGGTACCTCTGACGTTACTAGAGGAACCTTGCGTCGGACATTTGAGCCCCTCCCTAAATGGGAGTTTTTCGGATTGGGTTGGACTCTAGTGGGCAGTGGTTCCCGATACCCGTGGGAGATCGGGTACGTCTCCGGTTGGGGTTGAGGGAAGCCATATAGTCCCGCGTACTAGCCTGCATAGCTAGTAGAAGGTGTGCTAGATCACCAGGCGGCCCCACCGAGGTCATATCGGTAGCCTTCCCATTTTGGTGTTGGCGCACGTAAGTGGCGTATCCACTTCCATCCCGTCTTGAGTCAACAGGACCAGATGGATGGGCTTGTTAGTCTCTAGGTCTTGCTTAATGGAAAGCCCCACGGGGCGCCGGGCGCTCTTTAGGGATACCTCGGTAACCCCTTGCTCTTCAGAGGTGGGGGAGACAGTCTTCACGCTGTGTGGATTGCTCTGGTAGATACCTTGGAGTTTATATATTTATATAATCCTCGTCATATCCGGAAGACGAGCGAAGGTGATTACGTTAGATTCCTATGCTTTGCCTTCTTATGGTGGGCAGACATGGTGCCTATGAAAAGAGACCGAAAACATAGGTACAATTGAAGTATAAATGTATTATTACGTTGTATACTTCACCGTTTTTGGACACAAAATAGTAATAATTTATTTTAATTTAGATATATATTTAATAAATAATGGTTTACCTCGGATTGAGTTGAGTGCGACTACTTTAGAATATATAACAGTTTGAAAAAAAAAAAACTTGAACTTCCTTTCTCCAGCTTCACTTCAGTCGGCGAACACAAACATGTATCTGTAGAGTTGGTCTCACTTCCTCTAGGTTATTGAAATAAAAATACTTGTATTTCTTTAAAGATAGTTACTGCGGACCCCTAGCTCTCGTGGTACCTCTTACGTTACCAGAGGAACCTCGGGCTTAACATTCGAGCCCCACTCTGAATAGGAGTTGTTCGAATTGGGTTAGATTCGAGGGGTCAGTGGTTCCCGATACCCGTGGGAGATCGGGTACGTATCCGGACGGGGTTGAGGGAAGTCATTTAATATTCCCGCTTGCATAGCTAGTAGAAGGTGTGCTAGATTACCCGGCGGCCCCACCGAGGTCAATCGGCAGCCTTCCCCTTTGGAGTTGGTGCGCGAAAGTGGCGTATCCACCTCTATCCCGTCTTGAGACCACAGGACCAGATGGAGGGGGGGGGGGTTGTTAGTCTCTAGGTCTCGCTCTATGGAAAGCCCCACGGTGGCGCCGGGCGCCCTTTCGGGTCAGCTCAGTAACTCCCTGGTCGTCAAAGAGGGGGGGGGGGTTCAGTCTTCACTCTGTGAGGTTCTGCCCTGGTAGATACCCTCGAGTGTGTGTGTAATTTACGTCCTCCACCGTCATATCGGACGGTGAATGAATTGGATGAAAAGATGCTCAAATGAGTCCAGGGTCCCTGGAGCTTAGAGTTACCCAACATTCGCGTTTCAGGATAAGGGAAACCCGGGAAAAAACCTTATCCAGGTAATTCACCCTGACCGAGATTCGAACTCGGGACCTCTTGACTATGAGGCAGACACGCTACCATCTACGCTACCGAGGCGGGCTAGGTACTATCGAGTTTATATGTAGTCACATTGAACATTTATAAGGTTCTTGGTAAAACTGAGTTGCTTTTTCGTAATACATATTACAAAGAGTTAAAACCCCGATATTCATTTATATAAACCCTGTACTTTCATATCTCGCGCAAATATTTTAGCATTTTTTTTAATGTTAAGC
Organism: Mantis religiosa; assembly: GCA_030765055.1. NCBI lineage: Eukaryota > Metazoa > Arthropoda > Insecta > Mantodea > Mantidae > Mantis > Mantis religiosa. Next base: position 28,070,221 of record CM060959.1, on the reverse strand, counting down.
ATATTAAAATGTACAAGCAACGTTTGGTTTGAGGCCAAACATAAATAATGGCTTCACAGCTCATACACAAAAGGAATTTTATCAGGAGTATAAACGTTATTGTTTACAAGATTTTGCTCGTGGAGGAACAATCCTGGCGTTGAGCACCTCGCCAGTGAAATGCTTTGTGAGAAGTTAGTGAATTAGTCAACTGTAAAGGTATGCGGTTGTTGTACAACAATGTGAGTCCGGATACTCTCCAAATGCACACAAAAGACTAAGAGAGAGAAATTCTAGTGCTCTTTGTATAACAATTAGGATCCTGTACCAACAGAATAGGTGCCATATGCGTGCCTCGGTAGCGTGGTGGTAGCATTTCTGCCTGAGGTCCCGAGTTGGAATGTCAGTCAAGGTCAGTTACCTGGATAAGGTTTCTCCGGGGTTTTCCCTTATCCATTATGACGAATGTCGGATAGCTCTAAGCTCCATGAACCCTGGACATATTTGAGAATCATTTCACCCATTCCATTCACCGTCCGATATGACTTTGACGTTGGAGGACGTAAATTACAAATAAATAAATAAATCAATAAATGAGTGAGGGAGGGAGGGAGAGAGGGAGGGAGGGAGAGAGGGAGGGAGGGAGAGAGGGAGGGAGAGAGGGAGGGAGAGAGGGAGGGAGAGAGGAAGGGAGAGAGGGAGGGAAGAAGAGAGGGGGGGAGCGAGCGAGTTAGTGAATGAGTAAGTGATTGGGTAAGTGAATAAGTGAATGAGTAAGTGAATAAATAAGTGAATAAATAAATATTTAAAAAATGGGTGCCACATTTTCGTTTTCTATGCAAAAGCACTTGTACACTAGCACGTAAGGTCTAATCCAGATACAGGTTGGCTTCCTTTTGGAAGCTGCTGTACGTTATTTCATACAATTTATATTTTTACTTTCTCTACCACGTACTGTGCCCATTGCACCTTTTCTTTATGAGGCGTATGCCTCAGTTGTTTTGTGTTTCCCTTTTTCTCCGTGTGAGCGCGTGAAGGTTGCTTTGGTTCCTCTCTCGAACAGCTCTCCGAGCTGAGGAGACAGTGCAGTCAGGGCTTTCCTTTCAGAGCGCGCACGGTGATTTACAACTGTCTTAGCTCATGGGTGCAGTTCAAAATCATGTAATAGCAGGTGCTAGAGTGAAGTTATATTGTGCACAAAGTTTAACTTTCGAGGAAGTGTAATTGTACAAGTAAGCTGTCAGTGTAAATAAGAGATTTATTAAAGCTTTTAAATTACCAAAGCAACTTGTATAATTGTACCTTAGCCTCCGGGTACAGTTAATTGGAGTGGAAGCGTGCTTGATCCATAACCCAGAGGTCCGTGGATCGAAACCACGCAGTGCTACCGCACTTGTGTATTTTATGTAATTCCGCTACTGCAAAGGGCTATACAAATTGTGTTTCTAGGGAAAATACTTAACTGATATTTTCTGGGTATTTAAATTGAGGGATTTCAAATCTATGTGCAAACTTTTTAACCATTGTGATTAATATTTTGCTTGAATTTGTTTTCTTTATTTGAAGAAAAAATACTGTCAGCGATCGCATTGTCGTATTGGAGCCGCCGCAAAGTCAGGGACGTGCGCGTGGGCAGGGAAGAAAGAGACAGATAGTAGCACGCAGCCTAGCAGCCGAAAATGCGAGTCGCCCAGGTTTACCTGGGCGGGGTGTTTGTCGCCCAGCACCTAGCCGCTTAGTGCGGCTTTATCTGGGCAGTATAAAAGAATTTTCTTGTGTCGCAGGCGGTTGTCTCAGGCAGTGGTATATCTAGCCATATGTGGGCGCAAGTGCCCCCAGATGGTGTGCGCGCCCAGTGCTGGCTGCGCTCTTCCGCCAGCCTGAGAGGCATCTACGCACAACGCGCTTGACAGTTTAGATTGAAAGGAGCTAATGTTGAGGTATGGCTTTTACCAACTCCATTTCTGGGCTTGGGAATGTGAAATGTGTAGTGTTTAACGCCCGCTTTTACTACATACGGCAGCGCAGGCGATGACACTGATGATACATGAGATGAAGATGGAGCACCGGTGGAATGATATGGCGGGGGAAACCGGAGGTCCCGGAGAAATCCCGCTCCAGTGCCATGTTGTCCACAAATCTCACTTTGCCGTCACCTGGGATCGAACCCGGGACGCCTTGGTGAGAGCCAAGCGGTCTAACCTCTACGGCATGGTGTGGCCCTCTGGGCTTGGGGGTAGAATGTCAGGCAAAATGCTCCTGCTTAGTTTAGTTGCCCAAAGCAGCGGTAACTTGGTCTGCGGCGAGGAAACCTACGGTGGTAACGGCCAAATGTATTCACCATTTTATTGTAGAAGGTACGGGATCTCTTCCGCACTACGTCTACAATGGGACTCCGGAGTAGGTGTAGAGGATATGAGCGGGAATCTACGTCCAATAGTTTAGATAATTGGCAGTGCCCTGTTCTGGACGCACTGCGGTCTGCGAATAGTGGTGGGAGCAGCTGATCCCCAGACTTCGCAGCCGTACAGAATCAGGAGCGGTATAATCGCCCGATACAGGCGTAGTTTGAGGTGCGTTGGCATGGTGGATTTAAGTACAGGGTACAACTGCCTTAGTGCTGCATGCCCTTGTCCGGCTTTGACCAGGACGTGAGGGGCGTAGGTGAGGCCGCAATCGAGGAGGACGCCGAGATATTTGCCAGAGGGAACCCAGGAGATTTGCCTCTGTCTCAACCTCAGCGATCAATCCGGTCACCTAGCTCGGACCTTAGCCAGGAGAGCGGCCGTGCCAAGGCAGCCCGGGTTCGATCCCAGGAGCAGCGGAGCTCTTCCCTGGACTAATGCCCAACCTCCACCTCTCACTGCAACTACCGATGGCTCGGAGCTGGCACTGCAGCGGAGGATAGAGCTGGACGCTTGCCGAGAGAGAGAGAAGACTTGTTGTTGAGTCCAGAGGTTCTACTCCCATTAGTCTTGAACCCGTAGGAACAAGACCCGGGCCTCTTTCAACCAGGGAGTTATCCGAGCTGTCCCAAAGGGCACTCGCCGTCCTCCGTTGAGCTTTCTACAGGACAAGACCTGGGTAACAAACAAGCCCTGCCATCTGGTCCTAGGGACACAAGACGGGATGGAAATGGATACGCCACTTATGCGCGCCAACACCAAAGGTGAAAGCTACCGATATGACCTCGATAGGGCCGCTTGGAGATCTAGCACACTTTCTACTAGCTTTGCAGGCTAGTACCCGGGGAATTAATGGCTTCCCTCAACCCCGTCCTCAGACGTACCCGATTCCCACGGGTATCGGGAACCACTGCCCCCTCGAGACCATCCCAATCCGAACAACTCCCGAAGGAGGGGCTCAGATGTTCGGTCCGAGGTTCCTCTAGTAACGTCAGAGGTACCACGAGTGCTAAGGGTCCGCATCACCCGCACCACGGCAGCTGAACGGGATGGATCACCCCCTACGGGAACAGAGAGAAGACTGGAATTTTCCACCTTTCTGACGCCGTCGCAATTGTTACCGAATGGTCTACTGCATTCTAGAACAATGGCTAGGGGCTAAAAATGGCGGCAAAATGTGAGGAGGATCAGTTGAGCTGTAGCTGTGTTGTAATTGTGTGACTTGTTGAACAGTGGACATTTTAACTGTGCCGCAGTGTTTTCTTTCATTTGTTTACGTGTGGCGGAGCCTCGAGTCGACCTTGTAGACTACTGTTTGTCAATGTCCCTTATTTTTGCTGCTGCAAGGGTTGTACAAAGCTTCTGTTTACTGCATTAACGAGCGTTTTAAATTTCTACAAACAAGAGTTTTGACGGTACAATACATAAAACAGAAAAAAATTGTTTTAAAATAGACTGCGTCATTTCACATGTTCAAATACCTAATCCAGTTCTATTTACAAATCTTCACATGTTTTTGTCATCAACTTTCTTCTGGTTATTACCAATTGTTTTGCCTTTATCACGCTTTTTTTAGTCAGGAATAACATCTGTAGATGACGGCATATTCATTACTGTTTACTACAACGCCATGAATCCTTAATAAAGCGTTCATAAATAAAGTATTGATAGTGGGGATATGTCATTTTGACACTGAGAACGCGTACTTTTTCATTACGGACAAATATTGAAGGTGGAACATGAAAGCTTTGGCATATTCTAATCTGTTTGATACTTCATCACATTTAAGGTAAATGGCAGCTGTGCATGGTCATAGTTCGATCTCAAAATTCGATGTCGGCTGGGATATACCGTTATTATTCTGAGCACCTCAGTTGTTCACTAGGGAGGCGTAAAATTTATCTTTTAATCAAACAGTTTCTAAACAGATCAACTAAATTTTGAAATTAACAGTTTTGCTAAAGTAATTCATTTTAGATTCATATATCTGAAACAGTTACATTATCATTATCCCAGCGAAGAACCTGCCCGAAGCTGACATTGTGAAGGATTTCATCTCGGATTAACGGGAAATGTAGGAATTTTATAAATAAGTCATTTTTGAACGTGTTTTAAATTCATTTTATTTCCTTTCCATACCGTAACTTCATTTAAATCTATAAATACCTGACAGTGAAATGAGCTATGCTCACTTTTCAATCACGCACCAGCTGTTCTTTTGTTTGTGCCAGCTTTTGTTATAAGCGTATTTCTGGCCGTAAAGCAGAGGTTGTGTTACGTCAAAGAGCGGTTAAAATCATACCAAATAACTTTTGTTTTACCGTCACTCTATTTATAGCTTTCAGTCCAAGAGGGTTGACAGCTACAATTTAATTAAAATCGTTAGAGTTGCTTTCAGAGCGCAAATAAAATCATGTATATCCACATAACATTATCAAACGATTTCCAAGTACATTTTCCATTTGAAAAGAAGAAACTAAAATAAATTTTTAATACAGTGCAGAAGGACGAGGGCTGCTCAATAAAGAATCATCACAATTTTTTTTCTTGGCAACGTGCCTTTCTTCATCCTCATAATTTTGATTGTCCTTCTCAAAATAGTCTCCCCTGAATGCGATGCATTTGTCCCAGTGTTTCTGCCAGTCTTCAAAGATATGCTGGAAACCATTTTTGACAGATCCTTCAAAATCGCCTTCGCAGCCGTCACCACTGCTTCTGATGATGGATAATGCCTCCTACGGAGGCGGTTCTTCAGTTAGGGAATAAATAAAGTCACATGGGATTAAATCCGTATTATAGGGAGGGTGAGGGAAGCACTTCACGTTGATTTTTACAAGATATTCAGCAACAACATTGGCAATATGCGGCCGCGCATTATCGTGGTGCAGCATCCAGCCTGCTTCACGGAAATGTGGTCTTTTGTACCTGATATGGACTTGCAATGTTTTCAGGACATCACTGTAGTATTGCCCAGTTACTGATGTAAGTACAGGTAGAAGATGCTGATAAAACATTCCATGAATATGAAAGAATAAGATGGCCATAACTTTCCCAGCAGAAGCAACTAATTTTTATTATTTGGAGGTTGGTGATGAAGGAGATTTCCACACTGAGATTTGCTGTTTGCTCTCAGGATCAAAATGATGTAGCCAAGTTTCATCAGCAGCGATTACGTTTGAAGGAAACTCCGACTCTTCCTCTAACTTCAACTTAAACTGCATACAGACCTGTATGCGAATGTCCTTTTGGACGGGAATCAACAGTCTCGGACCCATCACGCACAAGCACGTCTCATGTGTAATGTTTCTGTCACCAACGTGTGGGTGGCACCTAATGAAATGTTCAGTATTTCAGAAAGTGTTCTTAAGGTAATTCGTCGATCCTCTCTCACAATGGCAGCAGCAGTGTTGATGTTCTCTTCCGTTAGTGCAGTAACTGCAGCGCCGTGTGCTTCTTCCTTTAAAATTGATTGTCTCCCCTCTTTAAACATTTTAAACCATTTCGAGCTGTGCTGTAGGGAAGAACAGACTCTCCATAGGCCTCCTGTAACATTGTATAGCCTCAACTGAGGATTTGTTGGGACGAAAGCAGAATTTCAAAGCCGCATGTTGTTCCTCGCGTGTTACCTCCATTGCAGTGGTAGGTGATACTGAACATAACTGAACCTGACTGGTTCTCACAGGCGGGAACCAGAAGTACCAACAATGAAACTATAACGGTATGTTTGTTTCGCATTAATCTAACAGAACGTAATAAAGTTGTATTTTAGTGCGAAAAATTATGATTATTCTTTATTAAACAGCCTTCATACAACTAAATAAATAACGTTGCCATATATTTTCTTAGGGTAAAGTCACTGTATCAAATCAAAAAAAAAAATTATTGAAGTGGGCAGCTTGAATTTTATAGTATGGACTATGCAACATTGCTTGCTGTAAATACTATGCTTTAGCTAAGCAACCGGACCGAAATGGGTGCGGGCCGGCGCTTTCGTCGCCACAATTACGCCTAAAGGACCGACAGGTAACGTGTGCGGAATTCTAACTACTGTACAAATTTACATTAGGCTTACCTGAAATCATTACAGAAAATAAAAATGGTGGCCTTCAACGCAATTACATTCCCCATTTCTCTTCTGGTTCACTTGACGTTCATCTTGCCTAATTGCCTGTATTTCTCTCGTGATGTTGTCCTTCAATTGTTGCATCGTGTGTGGATTGAATGCGTACGCTTTATTTTTTAATTGGCAGCGCCGTGGCTCAGTGGTTAGACCGCTTGGCTCTCAGCAAGACGGCCCGGGTTCGATCCCAGGCGACCGCAAAGTGAGATTTGTATTGGACATCATGGTGCTGGGGAGGGTTTTCTCCGGGATCTCCGGTTTCCCCCGCCATCTCATTCCACCGGTGCTCCATCTTCATCTCATGTATCATCAGTGTCATCGCCTGTGGTGCCGTATGTAGTAAAAGCGGGCGTTAAACACTACACACATTTTATTCTTTAACGTTCCCTATAGATAAAAATCTATATAACCATAAGCTAAGAAACTCCACAAGTACTAAATAAGTAGTTTCAGTTGTTAAATTCCAGTAAATAATAACCCGATTTGGGGAGTTGTTACCCCTGTCAGATAAAAAAACACAATCAGAGAGACATTTTGGAAATTAAGTGATGCAAAAGTTAAGAAAGGCATTTTTGTAGGACCACAAAGTATCCTGCATTTGACCAAATTTTTGAGGGGAAGGAAAGGGGAGCTTGGGATGCCTTCAAGAGTGTTGTTCATGGATTTTTAGGCAACAAAAGACTTGACATCTACAAGCATTTGGTGACAGTGCTCCTGCAAAAATACCATAACCTTGGATGCAACATGTCCCTTAAGATCCATTTTCTCCACTCTCACCTAGACCTTTTCCCTCCTAGTTGTGGAGCTGTTAGTGATGAACATGGTGTGAGGTTCCATTAGGATATTTCTGTTATGGAACAAAGATATCAGCGCCGTTCGAATGAAGTAATGCTTGCGGATTAGTGTTGGTTTTTGTATAGGGATTCTGCGGAACTCCATCACAAGAGGTAAGCTAAAAGACGACGAAGTCAATAGGCTACCACATGATTATCTTCAGACACGACTATTTGCAAAGTATTTTTACAGCAATATAGAACTCTTAGCATGTAATTACCAGTTTAAAAAATCAAATGCACTTTCATTGTTGTTAGCATGTATGTAATTAAAATGTATCCTTTTCTCTCAATCCGTTAATATGTAATACTTCCATCTTGTATATATCATAGAAACTAGAGCTATTTAAAATTTTTCATTGTCATATTTGTTTTTCTCAACCCAAAATTAGCAGGAATTGCCTCATGAAGTACTCGAAACATTCAGAAATTATTATTTATTTGTTGCCCCGTTTTGTTATATTTATATGTTTTAAAATAATTATATTAAAATCTTTACGGCGCAGCGTTGGCTAAAAGAGCCTTGCGTTCTCTATAACTAGGGTTGATAATTTAATGCTCTTCTTTGACCAAATTCGTCCTCACAGTTGCAATCGACCAGCTTAAAGGAACTGATTGTTTCCTGCTGACAGTTCAAAAGTTTCTGCAATTCATCAGCTTCTGGCATTGGGCTTTGTAACGGTATGAGAGACCTATCCACATTATTCCTTTTGTAAGAGAATCAACTGATTTATCTTCTTACTCTCGGAGCTTGGAGTCTGATACTCTCTATATTACTCGTAGAAAGTTTCTGCTCCCTTTAGCAGCATTCGGTCTTTAACCTTTACCGGATTTATTTTCCACGGTTATCTTGTTTTCTTTGCAGCTACACAACTCCTACTGTAAAATATTCTTGCTTATACTTTCTCCACTATCTACACAGTAGATAGAGAGATTTTCACTGCCACAAAAATTCAGTATATTGACTTCACTGTCTACAGAGTAATTAGTCTGCTGTGCTCAGTGTATAAGCTATATGTTAAAACAGTTGCAAGAAGAATAAGTACAATAGCGGAAGAACGGCTTCATATGGCCCAAAACGGATTTAGAAAAGGAAGGTCATGCAGGAATAGTATATTTATAATTCAACAACGAATTAAAAAACACAAGTACTTTAATGTTGCAACATTTATGCTTTTTGTTGACTATGTTACAGCCTTCGATTCTGTTTTAAGGGATAAACTTTGAACAGCGATGGAAAATTTTGAAATACCAGCTCATTTAATAGAGACTGTACAAGGTATGTATAAAAACACTACTATAGCAATATTAAAGAATGGAAGGAAAACAGAAGCAGTGGATATAAATAAAGGAGTACGACAAGGATGCCCTCTATCGCATATACTCTTTAATATCTATATTGATAATACGGTACAAGAATGGCAGCAAAGTATAAAACAAAATGTACTGAATGGAAACATAATTTTAAATACATTATTATTTACTGATGATCAAGTGATAATATCCCACTCAGAAGATGACATGCAAAGAGCAGTATATAGTTTAAACAACATAGCGGAAACATATAACCTTTCAATCTCAGAACACAAAACTAAAGTAATGGCTTTTAGAGGAAAGAACAACATAAGAGCAAAAATAGTTATAAACAATAAAATAATAGAACAGGTTAATAGTTTTAACTATCTAGGCTACACAGTAGCAGATAACAACAAGCATATGGAGGTGAAATTAAACAGATTCAATCAAATGTGTGGGACTATAATAAGAACACTGAACAGGAAAACACGAAAGGAAACACAGATGAAATTTTATAAGATAATGGCAGTCCCAACGTTAACATACGGTTCCGAAATCTGGACACTGGCAAAGAACCAACGCAAACAGCTAGAATCAGCAGAGAAGCGTGGCAGGTTATGAAAGAATAGACCACGTAAGAAACGAAAAAATAAGAGATTTTTAATTAAAACAGAAAAATAATAAAGAACAAAAATAAATCGAAAAATCATATTTTAAGAATGGGCGCGGAACGAATTCCAAGAAGAGTTTTAGATTATATGCCGAAGGGAAAGAGAGATGTGGGACGCCCAGCTCTACGCTGGAAGGATCAGTAGGCTCTTGAAGAGAACGGAACGGGTCACAGGGTCCAATCCTTGATGATGATGATGATGATGATGACGATGACGACGACGACTTCATTGTTAATGCACATTTTGAGAATTCCTGAATGCCATTGAAGATGTGTGTGTTGTGTGTGTGTGTTGTGTGTGTGTGTGTGTGTGTGTGTGTTGTGTGTGTGTTGTGTGTGTGTGTGTGTGTGTGTGTGTGTGTGTGTGTGTGTGTGTGTGTGTGTGTGTGTGTGTGTGTGTGTGTGTGTGTGTGTGTGTTCGTGAACAGTATAATGCAAAACGAAAGGTCGAAGAGCTTTATTGCCTTCAAAAGGTGCAACTAAAAGACACCTCAACCCACACTATATTTTCTATAGGTAATTTTGTAAATCTTACAGGTATTTTAATTATGTGTAATATGCAGCACATATTAAATGAACAACAATGAAAATGGAAAATTGCATAGAATGGAAGCTGCACATGACGTAATCTTCATTCTGATCGAGTTTTGCATAATACTACATAAATGCTTAACATTAAAAGGTATGTGAAAAAGTAGATTCCTGCAAAACGAGATTTTTGACAGAAGTTATTCCCCAGATATCCTTTGTTGTATAAATTTTCAGTTAGTTCTTGTGTTTGCATGAAGAGTTGAATTTTAAACGCAGTATATAGTTTCCACTACTTCATGTTTTGCATTCGGTGTCTCCTTTGTAAAAATAAAATGAGTCAATTTTGTGACAAATAAAGCAAGAGATTTCAGAAAAGTACAGAGCAGGATGACTCAAGCGTTTTGGTCTGTTGCACGGGTCAATTCATGTACCTGACCTACCTGACTTATAAGATTTGATGAGTGATCAGCCCAACATCGGAACTGAATCTACGAGAAAGATGTGATAGGTGAGATGATGATGATGATGATGATGATGATGATGATGATGATGATGATGATGATGATGATGATGATGATGATGATGATGATGATGATGATGATGATGATGATGATGATGATGATGATGATGATGATGATGATGATGATGTAGCAATCGTTGGAATATTGGGCGGGAGAAACCGGACGACACGGAGAAAGTCCGCACCAGCGCCTGGAATCGAACCTGGCACTTCTAAAGATTTAATTAAATTCTAAGGATTAAGACAATATTCTTTATCTACGAGGGCTGTTCAGTAAAGAATGATCATAATTTTTTTACGGTGATAATTTTTCACAATAAAATTCAATCTTATATTCTGTTAGATTAATGTGAAACAAGCACGCCGTAGTAGTTTCATTGTTGGTACTCCTGGTTCCCGCCTGTGAGAACCAGGCAAGTTCAGACATGTTCAGTATCGTCTACCGCTGCAATGGAGGTAACATGCGGGAAACAATATGCGTAACACGCTGCGTTAGTCCCAACAAATCTACAGTTGAGGCCTATACAATGTTACAGGAGGCCTATGGAGAGTCTGTTCCTCCCTACTGCACAGCTCGAAGTTGGTTTAAAATGTTTAAAGAGGGGAGACATTCAAGTTCAAAGGAAGGTGGATCCGTTACTCCAGTTAGTGCTCTTACGGAAGAAAACACCAACACTGCTGGCAAGGTGAGAGAGGATTGTCGAATTACCTTAAGGTCAGTTTCTGAAATACTGAAAATTTCATTGGGTGACACCCACACTTTGGTTACAGAAACATTACATATGAGACGCGATGGGTTCCAAGACTGTTGATTCCCGAACAAAAGGACATTCGCATGCAGGTCTGCACCCAGTTAAAGTTGATGTTAGAGAAAGATGCGGAATTTCTTTTAAACGTAATCACTGCTGATGAAACTTGGCTAAATCATTTGGATCCTGAGAGCAAACAGCAAAGCTGAGTGTGTAAATCTCCTTCATCACCAACCCTCCAAAAATGTAAAAGCGGTTCCTTTGCGGTGTATGGGGAGTGGGCTAAGACTTGCCATCCCAATTTCTCAATTTCTGCAGTGGTGTAACGGCTGGTGTGTAAGCTTGCATATCCATGCAAATGAAGAACATCCGCCATAGTTTTTGTTAGGTGAACTCTGACGTATAGGACAGAATTTATTGTGCATCCCTGCTCCAAAAATCAATCATAAGCACACCCTCTGCATCCCAAAACACTGTTGACATAATTTTGCTTGCCGACCGCTGAGTTTTGAATTCGTTTTCCTTCGATGACGTTGTGTGATTACATTCCATTAACTGCCTCCTTGCTTCAGGTTCAAAAAAATGAACCTACGTTTCGTCTCCAGTAACAATTTTTCCCAGAAACTCCTCTCCCTCCAAATTGAAGCGCTGTAAGTGTTCGGAGGATATTGTTTTCTTGTCTCTTTGTTATGGGCTGTTAACATTCTTGGTACCCAACGTGAACAAACTTTTGAATAACCCAGTTGTTGAATAATCGTCATCACTTTGCCTTTACTGAGGGAGGTAATGCGACACTGTTCACCTGTTGTTACACGGCGATCACCACGATCGACTCGCTGAATGTTGCATGGAGTCACTGCAGTCATTGGCCTGCCGCTTCGTTTTTCACCTACCAATGGTGTTTGTCCTTCAGTTTCGTTACAGCGACGAACCCATCGTCTAACAGTGCTGACAACCACCGTTGCATCACCATATACATGTTTTAGCCTTTCGTGAATGCGAATTGGCGTTTCATCTTCCGCAGTCAAAAATTCAATCACAGAACGCTGTCTAATACGAATGTCGATGTCAGCCATTTTGCAAGAGGATGCAGTGCTGCCACCTGTTGACTTAGGAAGTTACTACTGCAGGGGATTGGAGAAGAAGGTTTGAGGAATTGCGCCAAATTCAAAGTTTTCACATAGCTTACTTATTTAAGGGGGGGATAGAAGGCATTACTTTTTGACGCACCGTCGTAGATTGCTGTATTAGAGGAGTCAGTAGAAGTGTTCTGAGCGTAATTTAAGACGTGCGGCAGCGTTTCGAATGAAAGTCTTCAATCTGTCCTACGCTTAGCTTCAGTTATTTGCAGCCGGACATTGAAACACTGGTATTCAAAAAGAAACTAGCAAGGATAGCAGGTCGTGCAGATTAAGGATGTATTATTATGAGTACGACACTTGTATCAATGTACACTATAATCAGTTTCAATGTACTTTTCAGATAAACTGTTGTTTATCTTTGAGGGTACAGTATACATATTATAGTGCGATCCATATAAACCTAAACAACTTCAATAGCCCATAACTTTTGAACCAATAATAGGAGACTCGTGCAAATTTTGGGAGAATATAATACACAATTGGGAGATTACATTACACTATTTACATCTCAGAGAAAACGTTGGAAGTGTCCTGCTGGAACTTTTAGACCCGTTTTCGACAAGTCTTGTTCCATGGCCTCCTTGGTTTGGCAGAATATTCTGAAAAGTCCACGCATTTTTTTTTTTTCAAAAATATGCCCGCCTCAAGCATTGATTGTGTAATTTTAAGCACTATTGCTATATTATACCAAGTATATGGAACACCACAACAACATATCATGCATGTTCCTATATTGCCTCCCTTCATGACCAAAGGAAAAGCGGTAGGGTAAGCCTGTTGCACTAATGTCTATGTGTACTAGGAACTACTGCAGGTAAGGAGAGGAGGGAATATTCAGTTCACACCTTTGGAGCACTGTTCAACAGGTGGAAGCACAATTTTCGTGTACCTTATGCGATCTTGAAGAGATAGGTGGGTTGCATTCCCTCACAATGGTGTCCTCACTAGCAGTTTCCGTGAACCAGGGAACTGTGACATGTTTAATAATGGTACTAGTGGTTTAGATTATTATTATTATTATTATTATTATTATTATTATTATTATTATTATTATTATTATTATTATTATTATTATTATTATTATTATTATTATTATTATTATTATTATTATTATTATTATTATTATTATTATTATTATTATTATTATTATTATTATTATTATTATTATTATTATTATTATTATTATTATTATTATTATTATTATTATTATTATTATTATTATTATTATTATTATTATTATTATTATTATTATTATTATTATTATTATTATTATTATTACTATTATTATTATTACTATTATTATAAATGAAATGTGTAGTGTTTAACGCTTTCACTACATACGGCACCGCAGGTGATGACACTGATGATACATGAGATGTAGATGGAGCACCGGTGGAATAAGATGGCGGGGGAAACCGGAGATCCCGGAGAAAACCCGCCCCAGTGTCGTGTTGTCCACCACAGTTCTCACTTTGCGGTCACCTGGGATCGAACCCGGGCCGCCTTGGTGAGAGCCAAGTGGTCTAACCACTGAGCCACGGCGCGGCCGCAGTGATGATGATGACAGTTATCATTATTTTTATCATTATTATTATCATTATTCATTGTTGTGCTGATAATTAGAATTTGTAGCAGTGAATGTAAAATATTTGTAACCATGTTTGATGTAATATTTATTAACTAATGCAGAAAATAGGTTTATAGCGAAACATGGCCCTAATTAATGCTTTTTGTATTTCAATAAAATGCTGTAATCTCGTGTTTAGCATATGAAACATTAAGTATTATCATAGTATTTATAAAGTAGATATATATTTATATATAATATGGGCATATTGAAGTGGTAATGTTCCCCGTATAGCAGGATAGAAGAATAAGGCTGACTAATATAAAAAATGCATATGAGATGAATTATTAAGACGTAAATTAGATCTAACAGATAGGGGAATATAACATAGAATAGAATAGCTAAAAACGGTAAGGCATGTACAAGGCATATAGTTGAAAGAAATGGTAACAAATTGAGAACTGATCAGAAGCGATCGCTCGGAATCTAATAAAATGATAATAGGAACCTGAGCTTAAATACTTAAGTAGAGTCTCGTTAATTATAACCGCCTAGGGACCTACTGCGGTAGTTATGGGATTGGTGATCCCTGGGTCCCCAGCCAAATCTCTCGATTCGGTGTTTCTGAGTACTTAGCTCATGCGCAACGCCCCAACAAGGTCCACATCCGTGTTTCACCCTAATCTAAGTAAAGCAGATCCAGAGCGGAGCCAGAGTGGAGAAAGGTTGGAGCCTGAAAGGAGCCATAGCAAAGCCAAAGTCAAAGCAAAGCCAGAGCGGAGCCAGAGCAAAGCCAGAGCCAAGGAAAATCCAGAGCGGAGCCAAAGTCAAAGCCAAAGCAAGGCCAAAGTCAAAGCAAAGGGAAAGCCAGAGTGGAGTCAGAGCAAAGCCAAAGCCAAGGCAAATCCAGAGCGGAGCCAAAGTCAAAGTCAAAGCAAAGGCAAAGGGGAAAGCAAAGGGAAAGCCAGAGTGGAGTCAGAGCAAAGCCAAAGCCAAGGCAAATCCAGAGCGGAGCCAAAGTCAAAGTCAAAGCAAGGCCAAAGTCAAAGCAAAGGGAAAGCCGGAGCGGAGTCAGAGCAAAGCCAAAGCCAAGGCAAATTCAGAGCGGAGCCAAATTCAAAGCCAGAGCAGGGCCAAAGTCAAAGCAAAGTCAATCCCAGAGCAGTCAGAGCAAAGCCAAAGCCAAGGCAAATCCAGAGCGGAGCCAAATTCAAAGCCAGAGCAGGGCCAAAGTCAAAGCAAAGTCAATCCCAGAGCAGTCAGAGCAAAGCCAAAGCCAAGGCAAATCCAGAGCGGGGCCAACGTCAAAGCCAAAGCGGAGAGGAGAGGCACGGAAGCGGGGCCTGAGGTTAGCCATAGCCAAACCAGAGCGAGGTTTAAGTGAGTTTAGAGTGAGGTTCGAGTGAAGCCGGAGCGGAGCCAGAGCGGCAACGGAGCGGTGTCCGGAGCCTAGCCAGAGAGAAGCCAGAGTCAAGCTAGAATTAAGTTACAGAATGTAGAGTTAGAGTTAATTTGAGTGAAGTTAAAGTGAGGTTAGAGTGAAGCTGGAGCGGAGCCAGAGCGGAGCTAGAGCCAAGTTAGAGTGAATTTAGAGTGAAGCTAGAGTGAGGTTAGAGTGAAGCCGGAGCGGAGAAGGAGCGGAGCCAGAGTGGGACCGGAGCGGTGTCCGGAGCCTAGCCAGAGAGAAGCCAGAGCCAAGTCAGAATTAAGTTACAGAATGTAGAGCTAGAGTGAAGTAGGAGTGAGATTAGAGTGAAGACAGAGCAAAGCCAAAGCGAAGCCAAAGCGTGGCTGGAGCGGGGGCCGGAACCATGCCAGAACCAAGTTAAAATGAATTGAGAGTGAGGTTAGAATTAGTTTAGAGTGACGCTGGAGGGAAGCCGGGCAGAGCCAGAGCAAAGCCAAAGCGGAGGCAGAGCAGAGCCAGAGTCAGAGCAAAGCCAAAGCAAAGTTAAAGTAAAGATAAAGTAAATTCAAATGAAAGTTATAATATAATATAATATAATATAATAATAACCCCTGGCGCGACAGCCTATAGAGGGCCAAGGTCTACCAACCCGAATGCCGGCCTCACGCCCACTTACGCACGGCAGAGGTGGACGATCGTCCAACCGCTTCGGGGAGGAGATTTGGTCAGCATCTCGACATCGCCCAGGAGTAATGTTGGTTTTGGTGACCAGGGCTGCTTACGTAGCGTAAGCTCCTCAATTATAGTACACGAAGCTCAGTGGGCACCGGTCCTATACCCGAGACCTAAAATCCCCACTACATGTGTGGGATCGAACTCGGGCCGCTTTCCGTGGCCAGGGACCAAGGCATGCTGCGTTAGCCCGCTACGCCACGGCGCAGGACAAATGAAAGTTATAGTACAATAAAATACAGTTTTTGATAGGGTACTCATCACCATAGAGTTGAGCGCCCTCATACATAAATCATCATCATCATCATCATCATCATCATCATCATCATCATCATCATCATCATCATCATCATCATCATCATCATCATCATCATCATCATCATCATCATTAAGTGTAACCGGCTACAATAATTTGTTTATATGAGGGGAAGAGAAAAGTTTATGAGGGGAAGAAGGCGTCTCATAGAAATTTGTCTAGGCTGGGAGCGAACTGGAAGTCGCACGAAAGATGATTACTTAAAGTTCACCGTTGTGCCGGAAAGACAGTTTGAACGCACACTGATATTATAACGCCGTGAAAAGTAGAGTGGAGCCTCGAGTAGTAATTTGTTCATATATCGCCATATTTGTTACGTATGTAATATGTACCCATAATCGTATCAAGTATGATGGGGGCAAACAGGAGTGTTATCGTCGGGTAAAGCAATAGATGTCTCGTAACTTTTTATAAAGTAGGGTGACCCGGTTTATACCCTTGTAGGAAGTGTACTTATTAGTTGAAACTGTGAAACCAGCGTACGAAGGAGAAAACGGACCTCAGTGCCACTGAGATGCGCACCTCACTTTCCTGACACTGTTTCGACCAGTATTCTTGTCTTACCTTCTAAGCTTTAAAGAAATAAGACAACACGCACCAATACAATGTGTAGTTAAGAGAGACTTAAATTATCTTTAAATAAATTATATTTTCTTATTAATTCCTGTTATGTCATGCAAAATATTTTCCTATTCACAACCACTTGCCGAAGAAAAACGGATTATTGATGATTAAGTACGAGGGCTGTACAATAAAGAATGAGAGAGAATCAGGCAAGTTCAGATATGTTCAGTATCGCCAACCACTGCAATGGAGGTAATATGCAGTTACAGTTGATGTTAGAGGAAGATCAGGAGTTTCCATCAAACGTAATCACTGCTGATGAAACTTGGCTACATCATTTTGATCCTGAGAGAAAACAGCAAAGCTCAGTGTGGAAATCTCCTTCATCACCAACCCCCCAAAAAAGCAAAAGTGGTTGTTTCTGCTGGGAAAGTTATAGTCATCCCATTCGTTGATATTCATAGAATGGTTTATCAGCATGTTGTACCTGTACACACATCAGTAACTGGACAATACTACAGGGATGTCCTGAAAATATTGCAAGTCCATAACAGGCACAAAAACCAAAATTCCGTGAAGCAGGCTGGATGCTGCACCACGGTAATGCGCGGCCGCATATTGCCAATGTTGTAGCTAAATATCTTGCAAAAATCAAAGTGAAGTGAATCCCTCACCCTCCCTATAGTCCAGATTTAGCCCCATGTGACTGTTTTTATTCCCTAACTTGAAGAAACGCCTTCGTGGGCGGCGTTATCCATCATCAGAAGCAGTGGTGAAGGCTGCGGAGGCGATTTTGAAGGATCTCTCAAAAATTGGTTTCGAGCATGTCTTTGAAGACTGGCAGAAAAGCTTAGACAGGTGCATCGCATTCTGGGCAGACTCGGGCGCTACGGACCCCTAGCACTCGTGGTACCTCTGACGTTACTAGAGGAACCTCGGGCCGAACATAACGAGCCCCTCCCGCATGGGAGCTGTTCGGATTGGGTTGGTCTCGAGGGGGCAGATGGTTCCCGTCACCCACGGGCAATTGGGTACCTCTGGCCAGGCCGCCAAGAGCCGCCCGGAGGGGGTAGAGGGTTGCCTCATAAGTCCCGGGGACTAGCCTGCAGAGCTAGTAGCTGGTGAGCTAGACACTGGCGGCCCTACCAAGGTTCTTTGGTAGCTGGTTCATTAAGGACCGGCGCGTAAGTGGCGTATCCACATCCGTCCCGTTTGCCGTGTGCAGACGGGGGGCAGCTTATACAATAGGTGCTGTCCTGATGGAAATAACAGATGAGGCCCGGGTTCCCGTTCCTACGGGGCTGGGGCTTATGGGAAGTAGACCTCGGTGAGTATTCTGGGCAGACTATTTTGAGAAGAACCATCAAAATGGTGAGGCTGAGTACAAGTTCGTTGTCAAAAAAGAAATTGTGATCATTCTTTATTGAATAGCCCTCGTAAAGAGTGGTAATATATTGAATGTTTCAAAAGGACACCGAACATGTAGAAGTAGTTCCCCAGCTTCTATGTGACAAATATAGGTAGTTTTTACCGACAACAAAGCCGCATAAAAATGCTCCTCAATGATTGTGGATTATACAGTGACAGGAATAACGATGCGTGCCTCACACTGTTGGAGTTCGCAAGTATAGGTCACAGGCCGTGCCGCGAGCTGCAGCTGTTTGTAAATATACCGGCATACTCCGGAGTACCTTACTACTATTAAGAAGTTCTTTAGCTTATGAAACCTCAATTAAGAAGCTATTGCTTAATTATTGCTTATGAGTGTTTAACATGTTCCAAAATTCCGTTATAGCAGTCCATGATGACTAATAAACTGCTGGACATATACAACTTATACCTTTTAGATGGACATTAATATTAGTGAGGTTGAGGATGGAAGCATTTAATGATAAAAGAACAGAAAACAACATAAAAGAATTGTAGATAAATTAACCAAAACTAAATGACTCATACAATGAGACGAGCATTTTATTTCACGATTTTGATAATACCAAATAAAGCATTTGTAACTGAATAGGAAGCTGTTGATATTTACAGTAAGTGGTTGAAAGTATTGTACAATTAAGATCATAACAAACTGATCCGAAGTTAAACAAATAAATATTATCATTGATGTAACTATTTTTACAATTTATATTTTTAATTAAACTAAATTAATCGTGCGTTCGTTGAACTCCCTTCAGCTCTTCCATTGATCAAAACCATATCCGTCATTTCGATGTTCGTATAGTGCTCCATATTGCTTGGATTTGCTATCTAAGTACGCGCAAAAGCCTCTCTGTTAGGACGGAATGTGTAGTTTTACACTGAAGAGCAACCTTCAACTGTCCGAGTCATTAGTCAACTTTTCACAAATAACTGCCTTTTGCTCTATTACATGAAAGGTAGGCTAGAGTCACTTATAAAGGGCAGGAGGTAATTTTTTTGTTCTCGTGGCCGGTGCGTCCCAGTAACAACCACCAGTGGTTCCTGTCCTGCCTAATAGCAGAATTATGTACTACTTAATGCAGCATAAATTTATACCTAACAGAACTTCGAAGCTGCGACACCAAAATTAAGACTAGTTAAGTTATAAACTACGCAAAGGCAATAATCGCTCGGTTTCGTTTTAAAACAATCTGAATAAAGCGAGAGATTTAGAGGCTGTGGTGTGCAGGGTAGTGCACCTGCCTTACATTCAAGAGGCTCCGAGTTCGAAACTCGGTCAGGGTGAATAATATAGATCAACTCTTTCCCGAGCTTTCCCTTATGGATTTTTGCTCACTCTAAACTATATGGACCCTGGATTTATTTTGGCATCATTTTACCCATTTCATACATCGTCCGCTAAGACCTATATTGGACTTATAAACAGGGGAAAAACAAAGGTATTTCCGAGATAGTATTGCACTCCTGAGGTAGTCTTGATTTTGAGAACGTCTTTTTCTTACCTGGGGAAAAAGTTGGGCGTCCTGGGAATTTAATATCTTGCTCTTAGTAGTTGGTTAGACCAAGTAGCAGAAACCCACTACGATGTTCAAATTTTAGTAGAGAGGTATTACAGTCCATTAGAGATTGGGATACCTGATTCTTTCTAAAAATAGACCAAAAAATCCACCATGACTGGATATTCATTTCGTGAACAGGCAGACATGCTTTTTATGTATGGTTGGGGAAATGAAAATGGACGCGAGGCTAAAACTGCTCTATCACCAGATCGAAGACAACCGAGTCATCCAACCTTTGTTGCTGTTTATCGTCACCCTGCTGAGACAGGAACCGTTGCACCATGGACTATTGATCGAAGAAGACTAAGAGGTGCCATACTGGATGTGTCATGGAAGCCTGCGATAGCTTCGCCACCATCCCGGAGTTTTTGAAAGGGTACGATATTCCATGATTCGACGAGTATAAGCACGCATAGAAGCAAGAGTATGGCATTTCGAGCATTTATTATGGGTTTTGTATAAGTGTACCACTGTGTTGAACACCACCTAACGAGAAAACAAAGAATTATGGGACATATGCTCATATAAAGTTGTTTCCTTCTTTTGGTATGAGGAACCCCTACCCGAAGTTTGGAAAAGTATGTCTGAAACATCGCGCGCGCGCGCGAGCGCGTGTGTGTATCTATACGAGGTATGTCCAGAAAGTAAGCTCTGTTTGGTAATAAAATATTAAATTGTGTACACGTTCAGAAATATTATATATTGCACAAAATTCTACATAACTGCCGAAACTTTGCAGGAAATTGTCATAGCGAGGCACAAGTTTTCGTAGACCTTCTTCATAGAAGTTTGCGCCTATGTCTTCAAACGGTTGGGAACATTTTCTTTCAGCTCTTCATCGTTGTTGAAGTGTTGACCACCAAGGTAGGATTTGAGATGCAAAAACAGATGAAATTCGCTGGGAGCGAGGTCAGGGCTGTACGGGGGGTGGTCAAAAACCTCCCAGCCAAATCCCTGTAGGATATTTTTCGTCGCATTTACAGTGTGTGGTCGTGCGTTGTCATGAAGAAACACAACACCTTTTGACATCGCAAATTTGCCAATAAGTTTCAATTGGTTTCACTTTTCTAGCTTTCAGATCTGATTTCACTAGCACAACAAAGTGTACGTGGCCGACAGCGATCTCATAATGGCACACGTTTCTTCTCCTTGATACAGAGCGTCTACCGCGCATGTGCGGATCTGTGATCGCAGCGCTGCAGCGCTTACTTCCTGGACGCCGCTTATATACAGGGTGTTACAAAAAGGTACGACCAAACTTTCAGGAAACATTCCTCACACACAAAGAAAATATGTTATGCGGACATGTGTCCGGAAACGCTTAATTAGAGCTCATTTTATTACTTCTCTTCAAATCACATTAATCATGGAATGGAAACACACGACAATAGAACGTACCAGCGTGACTTCAAACACCTTATTACAGGAAATGTTCAAAATGTCCTCCGTTAGCGAGGTTACATGCATCCATCTTCCGTCCCATGGAATCCCTGATGCGCTGATGCAGCCCTGGAGAATGGCGTATTGTACCACAGCCGTCCGCAATACGAGCACGAAGAGTCTCTACATTTGGTACCTGGGTTGTGTAGACAAGAGCTTTCAAATGGCCCCATAAATGAAAGTCAAGAGGGTTGAGGTCAGGAGAGCGTGGAGGCCATGGAATTGGTCCGCCTCTACCAATCTATTGGTCACCGAATCTGTTGTTAAGAAGCGTACGAACACTTCAACTGAAATGTGCAGGAGCTCCATCGTGCATGAACCACAATGGGTATTTTGACATTTGTCCGCACGAATGATTTCAATTTACATTTTAAGAGAAGTACTAAAATAGCTCTAACATGGAAATTTAGCGTTTCCGGTCACATGTCCACAGTTCTTTATATGTCTGAATTAAGCGGCGCTTATAGAGCAGGGACAAAGTCGTGCTTGAGAAAAGTATGTCTTGGTCATGTAAATAAAATTGAATTTCAAAGGCATCACATAGCAAGTAGCTGTGTTCTTAAAAGATTTTCTGTATTCCTAAACTCCCAGAAGATTGGCATGACGTCGACAGCGGAGTAAGCTTTTATTTTTCCAATGGCAGAGAAAGTCATATCACCGCAACACATAATGTTTGTCAATATTGTCACCCAATTATCGGAAGACACGACCAACTGGCAGCTGTGTGGGGGACAGGAGGCATTCAGCCCACGCCTACCCATTTATCTTGTAGCGCTAACTGAGGGGATGGTTAGAAAAGTATCACGAGCCACTGTACCGTCCCTTTCCCCTCCCCCTGACGTCTGAAACAATCGGGATCATTGTTCCGAGCCACGAAGCTTCGAGATGCAGCGATCTGCCTACATAAGCGAGTGTGAGTGTTGCGTAATTCTGAGTGTTACGTAACTGTGTGTGATACGTATACCAACTGTAATTCGGTGGAAATAAAGAACATTTAATTTCTGCAACTAGACTTTTAATTTCACGAACCCACAAAGTCACAAATGTTTCTAACCTTTATCCTTTTATAAACAACAATATTTGTTTGACTTTTTTCCATTAATGTCTGCCAGAGTTATTCTGTCCTTCTACCTACCCATATGCACAAGAATGCTGCACAAGGTTGTTTCCTGTGCATTGATACCGAAATTAAGGTTTGCCAGAAGCAAAGAATCATGATAGATGTCAAAGGAATGTTGGTTCTTTGTTACGACAAGGGCAAGGCCAGTTGAGTTGGGGGAAAGTGTATAACAAAGCAATATAAGAAGCAGTGTCCTTAGAAGATTTCTAAAGTGGATCGCTTGACGAGTATGAATAGGGAAGTCTTTGGATCATTTACAATGGCGACAAAACAGCCACAAAGGGTTTTTGGTTGAAAAGGAGCTTCTTGAGAGTGAAAGTTATATATACACACAAGCGCAGCTGTGGTCTGAGGGCACTCTTCGGCGTGAAGCCTATGTGGCTAGTTCGCAGCTAGGAAGCCATTATAAAAAGTCTTCGGCGTGAAGCCGATCAGAGGAGTCTTCGGCGTGCAGCCGATGAGACAAGAGTCGGAGGCGTGAAACCTATTAGGGCGGTCAACCTGTTGTGTGTTTGATATTTGTCGGTTCGTATATATATGAGGAACGAATAAAGTTATCGAGTAATAAACAATTTGCATTTAGTAACTCTAAACAGAGATTGGTAACCCTTGGTCGGCAATTTTCATTTCGATGTGTGAAAAGAAGAAGCAGTAAATAAATAAGTTGGAAACGGGTATTCCAGTGTTGTTAAAATCTCCTTCTCACACCCATCCACGCATACCCTGAGAGAAACCTCATTGCTCGCCGACTTATTTTCTCGCCATTAAATTATTGCTTAAAATTGGCGTCCACAACGTGGAATTGTGTGCACCCATTAACATTTTAGTTACAAATTGGCGCCGCAACGTAGAACTCTTTGTTCGCCACCTACAATTTGCTTCAGCATCGCAGAGATACAAGTTGACAGCTGCCAAGTGATATTTTACATTCGCGCATGCGCGCATGCAGCCACACGCCCACGTAACCTCCATACAGATATTCACCCACACACATCCCATTCACAAACACTGAGAATGAAAGGATGGAATTTTTAAAAAGGCCCATTTTTTATTCAGGGGCTATTAAAAGCGTGTTTCTCTTCCAACCTCTATGTTCATCAAACAGAATTCCTCCGTTGCTTGGGAGTTGGAGCCGTAGAGGAGCTTAAATAAAATCGGATGAATAAACTGACGCTTTTACATTTCGTTTAATGTTTCCCAGATAAAATATAGCTGGATACCTTTGTCACTAGGATGTTTGTACCAGAGAGAAATGTCCTCGTCGTCACCAGGTGTGCAATCTCCGCTCGCTGAATATGGTAGGAGTTAGCGGAAATGAAAACCCACATGCAATGTTGGTGTCAAGATGTGTCTTGTGCCATTTGTGATGCTCGGCTTTGCGGAAGACGTTATATAACTCTACATTCCTATCAGCACATGTTGACACTATGGTTACCAACGTTATGTATATAGCAACAGCTCTCGTGACACTTGTGGTTACCGAAGATGAACATAACTGTTTATGAAGTTTTAACTCAATACTGCGATTACTGACCCTCCGTGTCGGGGTAGACTACTAGAGCTCATTGTCGTAATGGCTCTAAATGTCACTATTTTAATGCGTTCAGAGAATGCGGAGTAGGTTTGTGTCGAAGAAGTTGCCTAGTTCAAGGCGTAATGAAATCGTGACACGTTAGTCATTTATTTAAGCTTTCCAGTTTCTTCTGTAATGACGGGAAACGTATTTCACCCAAAAAAATTTAATGAAATTTCACAGGACGTACATGTTTTGAGAAAAATTAAATAAAAAGAATATTTTTAGGAAAATTTATAGAACCTAAGGAGAGTGCAATTCCAAAACGAAAATTCCATTACATAAGGAAGTTGATATTTACTTTCAAATGCCTACCAAGAACCATTTGCATTATATTTAATCCCAAACTGTATTTCATTTTTTTGTAACTAGGTCTTTAGTCTACAATTTAAATAACATAAGGGATAAAACTACATGCTTACCGAATTCCAATGAAATACTTTTAGCCTTTAATCTATTCATAGGTATAACTATTTTAATACTTACAAATTACCTCTTTATAGTATTTTTCTCTTCCAAATGTTTTACATTAAGGTGGTCTTTCCAACATATAGAAAGCTTTCTTTTAAAAAAAGGATGATAAAGTATTTTCAAAGCAAACCGTATTTCTTCAATAATTTGTTGTTATTAATATATTGTGACTGCATGAATTACTTTTTTAAATCTTGGCTTTTCTGAAATTATTGTTGTGTCCGTAATACGAGGGCTGTTAAATAAATAATGATCGGTATTTTTTTCTTGACAACGTACCTTTATTCATCCTCATAATTTTGATGTACCTTCTCAAAATAGTCTCCCCTGAATGCCATGCACTTCTCCCAGCGTTTCTGCCAGTCTTCCAAGACAAACTGGAAACCATTTTTGAGAGATCCTTCAAAATCGCCTCCGCAGCCTTCACCACTGCTTCTGATGTTGATTATTGCCTCCCACGAAGGCGTTTGTTCAAGTTATAGAATAGAAAAAAATCACATGGTGTTAAATACGGACTATAGGGAGGGTGAGGGATGCACTTCACGTTGATTTTTGAAGATATTCAGCAACAACATTAACAATATGCGGTCGGGCAGCATCTAGCCTGCTTCATGGAAATGTGGTCATTTGCGCCTGATATGGACTTGCAATGTTTTCAGGACATCCCTGTAGTATTGTCCAGTTACTGATGTGTGCGCAGGTACAACATGCTGTTTAATTATAATTTTATATTCTCCAACGTTAAATCATATCGGACGGTGAATGATATGGGTGTAAATGATGCTCCAATGTGTCCAGGGTCCATGCAGCTTAGAAGGACCCGACTTTCAACTGTAAGGCTAAGGGAAAACTCCGGAAAAACCTTATCCAGGTCACTCACCGTGACCGAGATTCAAACTCGCGACCTCTTTAACGTGAGGCAGACATGCTAGCACAACATGCTGATAAACAAGACCATGAATATCAAACAATGAGATCACCATAACTTTCCCAGCAGAAGCAATCATTTTTGCCTTTTGGGGGTTGGTTATGAACGAGAATTTCACACTGAGCTTTGCTGTTTGCTCTCACGATCAAAATGATGTAGCCAAGTTCCATCAGCAGTGATTACGTTTGAAAAAAACTCCGGATTTCCCTCCAACATCAACTTCAACTGCATGCGAATGTCCTTTTGTTTGGGAATCAACAGTCTTGGAATCCATCGCACACAAACACGTCTCATGTGTAGTATTTCTGTCACCAACGTGTGGGTGGCTTCCAATGTAATTTTCAGTATTTCAGAAAGGGATCTAAAGATAATTTGTCGATATCCTTTGACAATGGCAGCAGCAGTGTTGATGTTTGCTTCCGTAAGAGAACTAGCTGGAGCACCGGTCCACCTTCCTTTGAAATTGATTGTCTCCACTCTTTAGACATTTTAAACCACTTTCGAGCTGTGTTGTAGGAAAGAACAGACTCTCCATAGGCCTCCTGTAATATTGCATAGGCCTCAACGGAAGATTTGTTGAGACGAAAAGAGAATTTCAAAGCCGCATGTTGTTCCTCGCGTGTTACCTCCATTGCAGCGATAGGCGATACTGAAAATGTCTGAATTTGCCTGGATCTCATAGGCGGTAACCAAAAGTATCAACAATGAAACTACTACGGAGTGTTTGTTTTACATTAAGCTAACATGATTGAATTTTAGTGCGAAAAATTATGACCGTAAAGTAATTATGATCATTCTTTATTGAACAGCCCTCGTAGTTTATAGTTTCTAAAAAATTTTCTATTAACTATGTATTCTGAATTTGTGTTTGTAAACCAAATTATGTACACAGGAACCAATATACATTGGATAGAACAAGCTTTTAGTACAAATATGAAGGGAATTGCTAAGATAAATACCCAAGCATACAGTTTATAATAGAGAACCTAATTAATTAAAAAGGAGCATGTGGGGGATTAATACGTTACGTGATTATAAAGATAAAGAAGAAATGAAAGAAAAAGTCATACTAATGGAAGATCAGTCCCAAAAATTAGCAATGAACTTCCAACCATACATAACATGCTTTGTGGGAAGGTCGCCAAAATAAAGGAAAAGCGTTTACTAGTAAATGAAGACAGTTGAAAGAAGCAGGGCATTGTCTTAAATTAGTAATGATGATGTGGTGCTGGCGTAATTTTTAATGTGAATCAACCCAAAATAAGGCTCAATTTTCTTTCCAATGTTTAAATACAACATTGGCACTTGTAGTAAATGACAGTTGTTAAAGAATCAAAGGATCATTTCGACTAATTTATTTGTGATGACATTTGTTCCTTTTCGCGTTATAAACTTCCATCAGTCTCGGCTCCAGAGCATCTCTTTTGTTACACTGTTCCCAGCTACCACAGTGTTTCGTAACATTTTCATTACAATTACTTTTTTTTCCTTTCTTTTTTGTAGTTGCAGTGGAAATCTTCAGCCTCAGCGAGCACCTCACGTCATTAGAGCATGACGGTTTGCCTAATTGGCAGGGGACGCTACAGCCGGTCTTCCGGGGCGTGGAGTAGATGCCCACGCGCGTGCGCAATGCATGTATGCCGACAGCAAAGAGAAAACTAATCAACACGCTTCAAACTGCGACGTGTCAAAGCGTGAATCTGAAATAGGAGCACCAAATCGCCCCTTGATAACAATCACTGTGCAAGCAAAACCTAGTTTATTTACGAGACCGCAAAATCACCATGAATATTCATACCTTATTAAAATGGATGTCATTATTGTATTCTATTTTGTTCCTTATTCACGCTACCGAACAGAGATTCAAATTGCCTACATAATACGTTCCAAGCAAGGAAAATTTATTTTGTTTGCAGGAAACGAGAATCGGATATGCATATTTAGTTTTCAGTAGGACCGAGCAATGACAAAAAATTTAGTTTAGGGTTACTAATCAAATATTCTGAATAGATAATTTAAATGCATTAACTGCAAAAAAATAGTTCATCTAATATTTCAACTCTTTTGGGACTAAGCGCTTGGCAGAAACATATTTAATGTAGATAGTCAAGATGAAAACTGCAAAGCCATGGCCGGAATTTGAACCACGGATCTTCTGGTTTGCGTCCAGTCACTCTTACCCATTGAGCTACCATGGCCAGCGTGCCCTCCTCATATTAAGGGCACTGGGAGGTCGATAGGTTACAAAAAATCCATTTTTTGCTTTTAATGTTAAAAAATTATATAATTGTTCAGCTTTAAAATGAGATTTATAACATAGGTTGCCAGCTGGTATTTAAGCCCTTTAATTCGTCAATTTAAACATGGCGGCGTAATGATACGCCCGCTTCCTGAGAATGTTGCTTAATCTTTGATCGTGATTTCCCAAAACCTTGATTTTTCATAATTTATGTGCATGTTTCTCAAAAAGTATAAAAGATAATGACACAAAATTTGTAGTGGTTATTTGTCAATGTTCTTTGAACACATTCGGCTAACATTCATATTCATGTGATTTATAAAATGGATGAAAACAAATATTCAGTCCTTGAAAATATTATCTTTCTTCAACTCAAAACTAATTAATTTTTAATGAGCATAGTTTAAACTATATGTGATTTTCATTTAGCCTATATTACAAAACTGCATCTTAGGTTATTTAGGATAAAATTTGGTGCATGTAGCTTTAAATTCCAGCAAGTAAAGTGAACCTGAAGTTTAGGGTGCAATATTTTTTCAGGACACACGCTGTGATTTATGCCCCTTTTTCATGAACCTATATGAGCGTAATTTATATATTATACAGCAGTTAAAGGCCCACATCCTTACACATTAATCATGCCGAACTTTAATTTCTGATACTGTTTAGTTCTCTATATATTTAAATTTTAATATTGGTAAAAATTATCCTTGTCTGGGTGAAAATAGCCTCCCAGTCCCCTTAAATTCTCCAATTGACTCCTATATATTTCCCGTTAATGGCTCTCATATCCGAGATAGACTGTTTGTGGTGCCTTATTATCGTAAGTACTTAAATCTTAGGCTTCAAAACTAAACTCTTATTATTTAAGTTAATTAATAGGAATTAATCATTTCTTCAAAAAAAAAAAATATATAGAGAGAGATAGTCAATAGGATAATGTCAGAAAGCCATGTTGGCCATGGTAGCCCAATGTGTAGAGTGACTGGACGGAAACCTGTAGATCCGTGGTTCAAATTCCGGTCTTGGAATTGAATTTTTCATGTTGAATATATCAAAAACCTTAGCCTATATATGGCTAGTGTGAAGAAATGATTATTTTCCATCAGTTAACTTAAATAATAAGAATTTAATGATGAAGCCTGGGATTCAAGTACTTACAAAACTAAGTTGCCACAAAAGGTGTATCTCGAATACAAAAGCCCCAACTGGTTTACCGGGGAATATATATATTGTGACTTTGTGGGTTCGTGGAATGAAAAGTCCAATTACACCACTCAACAATGT
This sequence comes from Mantis religiosa, assembly GCA_030765055.1. NCBI lineage: Eukaryota > Metazoa > Arthropoda > Insecta > Mantodea > Mantidae > Mantis > Mantis religiosa. Next base: position 28,041,341 of record CM060959.1, on the reverse strand, counting down.
TCTTTATTTCCACCGACTTACAGTTTAACACTTGCCAATTACACAAAATTACTTGCTGCACACAATTACAATTTACCAGTTCGTCCGTTACAACTTCACTTGTACTCGCGATTACATAAACTCCGGTACACCTTCACAGTTACGTACAGTCTTCCGTTGCACAATCTTCTCGTACATTAACACGTCACTGACTAACATTGCCTTCTTACACCAAGAACTGTCCTCACTCACACACACTAACCAACTGATTGACCCACAACTCTGTCCGTCTGTAGCCCTCTTTATAGGCATCTCGCCGTCTTCTAGACGTTTCCAGATGATGAAAGATCCCGTAATTTCTGGAACCAGGTGGAAGAGAAACAGACCGCACAATTATGTTTCTTTCCCCAGTCGTCCCTGTCACCACTATAAGACAAACGAGGGGAGGGCGTAGCTAACATTGACCTCCCTCGTCTCCCGCTCTCAGCTGCTTTCATAGGGTGTTCCAACGCCCGCGTTACAATATATATGAGTGAATTGGAGAATTCATTGTCAGAAGGGCATGTTGGCCATGGGGGGTCAATGGGCAAGAGTTTCTGAACGGAAGCCAAGAGATCCGTGGTTCAAATCCCGGCCATTGCTTGAATTTTTTATGTATGTATTTATTCACTGCAATTGGGTACTACCCGGTGGCAGAGTTAAGAATACAGATCAAATTACAAATACTACATTTACCACAATAACACAATAAACAATACAAACATGATATTATTTTACTTTAGTCACTTAAAACATATCTAATTACTTCTCTATTTACATATTATATACCATTATAACTTAAAAGTTAAACTATAAACTATTTAGATTTTTTCTAAATTTCTTCATCGGCAGGGGACAGCCCTGAAAGACTGCTACAGGCAATTCATTCCATTCTTCAATGGTTCTATTAACAAAAGAAAATTTTCCTACGTCGGTTCTGTACCTTCTACCCTTAATTTTATACCTATGATCGTTTCGTCCATAATAATCCGGATTATCTAACCTTACACTAACGTCCACCCATGCCTTTACACCAGCATTAGCTTTGAATAATGCTACCAACCTATGTTTTTTACGCCTAATTCTTAATTCCTCCCATTTAGTCTCATCTCCTTTTATAGGCCCAAAATACTTGCCTCTTTTTATGAATTTTATTGCCCTCTTCTGTATTTTTTCTAATGGATCGATTTGTTTAGCTCTATACGGGTCCCAGCATGCTACTCCATATTCCACAACCGGCCGCACTAAGGCCTTGTAGGCAATTTCCCTGGACCTAGCGCTCCCCTTTTTCAATATTCTCATTACGAAATGTAATGCCTTCCACGCATTCCTAGATGTGGAATTTACTTGTTCGTCCCATCCAGCATTACTTGCCAGGTACACTCCCAAGTATTTGCAGCTGTCCACCTGTGGAATTTGCACCCCTCCCATGTGATAGTTAACAATAATTTTGCCCTTAGTTCCTACTAAAAACAATGAACTTACTTTTCTTGGCATTAATTGACATTTTGTTAGCCGCAGTCCAATTACAGATGTCATTTAAATCACCCTGAAGAGCGGTTTCATGCACTGTATTCCGGTAGGGGCTGATTCCTTAAGGCTGCTACAGGTAAATTGCCGTAGTATTATGAATAAAATTGTTATTTGTAAAATCTGCCACTAGTGTAAATGAAGCATGGGTTAATTTCAGAACACTTATCCTGGAAACAATTAGAGATCACGTACCTTTTAAAGCTATTAAACATAAAGCGGATCCAGAATTTTATACAAAATGTATTAGGACACTTAAAAGAAAGACTAGGCACACTTATGTTGACTCTATCAGAACCCTTAGCTTATATACGGTATGTGTGAAGAAATGATTAATTTCCATTAATTAACTAAAACAGTTAATGTAATTTGTCTGCATTTGGTAGCTAGAAAAAGGACAATACTCTATTTAATTCCATTGTTACCTTGTCTTTCTGTGAAATTGCACTGTATGACCTGTTTTATGAGAGAACTGTATTCACAGAAATATTTTGTTGAAAAGGGAAGTTTATGTGAAGTATTGAAAATACATTGAGAATTTAGAGAAACATGCGTTGGAGTATAGACTAGTGAGGCCAATTTTGCTTTTCAGACACGAACCAAAAGTATACAATAGTAATTCTCTTATCTAAATGACAAGCCTCTATAAATTCGTGCGACTCGTTGAGAAGGGGTAAACGATTTTCGAACACAAAAATGGAGTTGTGAAACTTAATAACGCAGACGTTCATACATGATCGTCTCTACCCATCATGGTTTATTTTTATGTTTCTTCTAAAAACTTTCAACAGCACTGCTTATTTAAAAATAAGACCTGAAGCTTTCTTGGCGATGAATACGCTCATTTTCGTCTCGGGCAGCAAGCCAGGCGAAAAGACGATTAGATTTCGACGGATCGGGAGTGTGCATCTCTCCCATCATCAGGATATTTATAAAATGTTATAACCACAATTGAAATACTGCATATAACATAACTATAAACAAAGACAAAACACCATCAAAATTCCCATTACTGAACAAAAGACTGTTTTCAGTAAATTAAATGCCAGGTCAGGAGATGGCGTGGGTAACGAAAATTGTGTCAAAGAAACGTAACTACTTAACTTGATTATCAAGCTGTATTGATCGTTGTTTTTTAATTCGTGGGATTTCCATTTTAAGGCCGGTATCCAAGAGGAGGTGAACTGAAATCCAGCATCACTATTAAGCGTGCACCTTTCAGTGGAAATCGCCAAAGCCTCCTTAATTCTCCGCTCCCAGTAACTGTTGCAGTTTGCCAAGATGGTCGTCTCAAAACTATACTCTGCCAGCCCAGACTTCTGAGATTGCATTAAACGAATGCTGCGTTCATGTTCGATTATTCTGGTAGCGATGCTCCTTCCGGTTTATCCTATATACGGTGTCCCACGTTCACAGGAAATGCGGTGCTCTCCCGGAACTTGGAAGTCCAGTTTGTCTTTCACTGGTCTCAACAGATGTTTAATCTTCGGAGGTGGCTTGTGGATGGTATTGATGTTGTATTTGGCAAGAACTCTGCTGATTCTGCCGGATAGATTGCCGGTAAACGGAATGCAGACTGTAGCGGTGGGCTTATCTGACGCTTGCTGTGTTACAGGTTTCCCTTTCCTAGCTTTGGTGATCGAGGCTTCAACATCATATTCGGAGTAGCCGTTTAGACGGAAAGTGAGCCTTAGGTGCTGTAATTCTTGTTTTAAGTGGCTGTGATCAGAGATAGAGCTCTGTGAGCCAGTGTATTGAGAGCTCCCAGTCGTTGAGACTTATGATGGAAACTATGAGCGTTCAGTTAGAGATCGGTGTGTGTAGGCTTGCGATGTACAGCATGCCCCAGTAGACCTTTGCTGTTTTTTGAAATGAGAATGTCCAGGAATGGAAGAGTTCCATCCTTCTCCACTTCCATGGTAAACTGTATTTGAGGTCGAAGGCTGTTGAGATGCGCAAGAAATAAGCACTGCTCATTTGTCACCACTTTATATTAATCCATGTAGCATATATGTCATTTCTTTCAAATCTTCAAGGCATTTTTGCAGCGAGGCGGTGCGGCCGAGGCATTCAAAGAGACGGACTGTGCACTGCGGAGATGAAAGCTTGCCGAAACGGTGGGGGGAGACGAATTTCTTGAGACATTTATGCGCAGAGGAAGTATCCAAAGACTGAACACCCTGGCCTCCTTCTACCAGGGAGCAATGGATAACTCCGGGGCTCTTTCCATAGAGCAATACCTGGTTTCCTAGAAAGCCCTCCCATCGACAACAGTGTCAAGATGGGATGGAAGTGAATACGCCACTTACGCGCATCAACCCCACAGGGAAGACTACCGAAAACTTCGGTGGTGCCGCATGGTGATCTAGCACCTCTTCTACGAGCTCTGCAGTAGTAACCGGGACTCAGGAGGTAACCACTGGGTGGCCGTAGCCTGACCGGAGGTACTTGATTTCCCGTGGGTGTCGGGAACACACTGCCCCCTCGAGTCCAACCCAATCCGAACAGCTCCCCGATGGGAGGGGCTTGGCAGCTCGGCCCGAGGTTCCTCTAGTAACGTCAGAGGAACGTGGTACACGAGTGCTAAGAACCCGCAGCGCCCGCACCACAACAGCTGAAGGGGACGGATCCCCTCCCGGAGTTCGTCTTTCTTCTAACGCCGTCCTAATTGTTTGAGAACATTCCACGAATTTCCGGAATAGTTAGTAAGCTATAAAAGGAAGCCGTCGCCCGCCACTGGGAACAGTTGTTAATTGAATTTGGTGTGTGATGAAAGTGAGCTGTTAGTTGTGGTCATCGATCGATCTTGGTAGATTGTAGTTGTGTATGTGACGTATTCTTCTACTGGAAGGATTGACCAGAGTGTATTTCTAAGGAAACAAACAACATTTTGAATTTCTGCTAATTATACGTTTAATTCTACGACCCCAAATGGTCACAATGCTATTATATATTGGCCTCATTTTACTGTTCAGTAAATTTGGAGCTTTGTCGGGGACAGTGGGACGTGTGAATGCCTCAAAATATCAAATTTTTGTTTTATGTCTTATAAAAGTCTGCATGATTTTAGGAATCCAATGATTATATTGCATTATAGGTATTCTTAATATTTAAGCCCTTTAAATTGTGATTTAAATATGTCGTCACCATATCAACGCCCCCTTTTAATTACATACATAACCATTAAACTTAAAATTGTTATAACTTTGTGATTTGCGGCAGCAGAGATATGCGGTAAATTTTATGTTTGTTGTTGGTATCTCTGCTGCTGATATGGCTACATGTGTATTTGCGGAAGGCTCTCACAATATGGCGAATTGTTTACAGTTCAAATTATTGACATGAGTGTTATTTATTCAAGGTGATTTGAAGCTTTGCTATAAATATGGGTAGAGTAAAGCGTTTTGGTTGGAGAAAGGCAGTGTTTTGTCGTAAAACTACAAAAAATAGTGACATTAGAAGTGTATCTAACCTTCCTAGTTGCAGTAAATTTTCAGCTTCTAGACAAAAAATTGTCTCACATTCAAACAAATCATGACAACAGCTTTTGCGTAGATAACAGTGAAGCTCAGAAGAGTTTTGTGATTGTAGACCTATCATTATTATCCAAACTGGTGAAGAAAAGTACAGGATTATGGTGCAGGAATGTAACTTTTGGTGAGTTAGCTAAAAAACTTGTTTAAGTTACTTGCATTTTCCCACAAGTTGCAATTTTATTCACCTTAGGAATATAGAATATTCATGGTTTCGTCAAATTTGTACCCATAAGAATAATACATTTCTTATGAGTAATACAATTATGAATAATACAATAGTAAATAAATAATACAATAGTAGTTAAATAATACAATATTGATTAAAGTAATGCAGTAGTAATTAACAGAATAATAATACAAATAGTAATTAAGAATAAGGAAACTTAGGTCACATAATAGTTTAATGTATTACATTTTTAAGAACTAGGCTGTAAGAGACATAATTTTTACCAACAAAAATCAATATTTACTTTATTATTTAATTTTACTTCTTAGAAACTCATCTGTTGTCTGTGACATTACTTTTAGTAGGATATTTTTACAGCTTTTCTGAATATTACAAGTATCACCTCCGAAGTTGCACAGGTATTTATTCACAAACATTATTTTAGGAAGCATTGATATGTTGATCATGTTTTAAGTATTCTTCCACTGAATAATAGCAACCTTCTCTTAAAAATGATTTTACAGACAGTTTAAACCTTTTTTCCGATGTTATACTTTTAATGCCATCGGGTAGTTTGTTATATGATAATACTGCTTTATGTTCGAAGCTATGTGTGAATAAAGTTGTATTGTGGCTTATAATGCGTAGATCTGATTTACTTCTTGTTTTACATGTTTGGGTACACATTTCTCAGGAACCACTTATGTTAGAGGTCTGAAACTTTAAGTAATGTCACAAACCATTATGTTTAATAAAGCGGCCGTAAAGATATTTTCAGGTATATCATTTCCAATTTTTAAAAATGTAAAATCTGTGCATTTTAAGGGAAAGAATAATGGTATCAAATTCAACATTTTTTGTCTATATACTTCACTATATAAAATTTCTAACACGGTCATTTTATGCATCACTGAGTACTTTATGACTCGTAAAAAATTGGATTCTTTCTGAAAACAGTTATGGCGGTTATGGGTAACTAAATAATAACTTGTGTTTAGAAAATATCGTTTGTTGACGTCATCTTAGAAAGCATCTGAGAAAAGTTATGAATTTATATTTCATGTTTTGCTTTAGCAACATATTAAGAAATAGTTGCTTGTTAGATGACATGAATTTAAATTCCCTGTGACAAAGCAAAACTATGAATTTTGATTGCTATAAGTGTGTAGTTAAATGCAAGCATTGTGCTTTCCACACGTCCCTCTGTTCTTAAATATATTAATGTTCATATATGACGCTTTTTATGGGTTAAAATATCGAATCTACTAGTATTTGGCTATCTTCAACATAATTTTATAAACAATATTAATTTCTCTTTTTATTCAAAGAGCATGATTTCTTAATGTATTGTTACCCAATTGGCAAACTCTACGGTGGAGGGGGCGTGTGGCATCGGTACCGTTTGTAGAGGTGTGATAGAGTGGAGGGAGGGGAAACCACAGGGGTGGCTGAATCTTCGTTTCCCCCTCCTCCTGACACCTGAAAGAATGCGAAACATCGAGAATGTTTCCCCCCTCCATGAAAAAAGAATTCTCTAGAAACATTTAGCCACCGATCATTACAGGAGGGGCGACAGTCAGTTGAGTTCAGTCAGTCGTGGCGAGCAGTGTGAGGAGCGCCCAGTGTACGTGGACAGACGAACTGGTGAATCCTAATTGTCTGCATTACGTAATTCTATGTAATCGGCAAGTGTTCACATTGTAATTCGGTGGAAATAAAGAACATTTTTGAGTGGTGCAATTGGACTTTTTATTTCACGAACCCACAAAGTCACAGTATTTAATTATCTTGTGTATGCATTTTAATATTTTATGTACTCAATTTTCGTAAAACAATCTCTCAAGTACTTATTTTGAATGGCCTTGACACAATTGGGTAAACCACAAAGAGGCTTACTACACAGTGTATGAAGTTCTTGTCAAATACCGTTTTCGTTTATTTAACCATTACCTAGACGATACTTGTATTGAATTTTGTACTATTTATAGCTTTCTCTGATTGGAAGTGATTATTCATTATTTCTTTTGCATGTGAAAAGCGATTATTAAAGCCATTGTCTTGCGATCTGCTGTTTAAAGATCTTATCGCTTAGGCCTCTGTATTTTAATTTTATATTCGATAAGAGATCTGCCATGGAGTAAATAAAAGAATAAGTCTGTAAAACGCTTTACAAAAGTAGAGAAACTCGTGTGTGCAGTTCCAAATTTTTGTTTCCGAGTAGCGCAGCTCGGATGCCAATTACCTAGGAAGACCCAAGTGGCATCATGCAAATTCGAGCGTAACCAATTATAGGTTTCAATACCTGCGGTGGTCCAGTTTTGCATCACTGTTGATTTGATTTCCCCCCAGCAACAGTGACTGCGGAAACTCGATCGCAAGTTTGGTTCAACTTTGAACAAAGCGATTCTGATTAGAAATAGCTAGAAACAGCCGAAGGGAGAAATAGGATGAACTGTATACCCGTTACACTCTGATTTAGTGAAATGTTAGCTCATGCAAATACACACAGCACAAAATCTCATTTTACACTTCCAGCGATGCACTTACAAGGTTCTAAAACTAGTCACTGCTTAGTGACTGAATGTGATCAGCAGTATTTTTAGATCGAACCTTCTATTCTCAAACTGTTTTATATGGAATATAAACAAGAAAATAAATAGTTCCCTTCACTACATTAATTTCAGCAATACTTGTGCTTAAAGGAAATATAGATATTCTTCATTCCCCCTGGCTCTCTCATTAACTCACACACGCAGCAGTATATGTTCAGGTATTAACGAATCTAATAAAAATAATTTCTCTAAGATTTATTACACATTACGCGGTCTCATAACTGAAGTGCGTTATGTTCTTTATTTTGGCGTTTTGGTAAATTAAATTTACCGCGTTTCTTTTGTTTGGCAATGCTATTACCGGGATGTCATGGCTAGTGTTTCGTACAATCGGAGCATGTATTAGTTCTCAATTGTTAATAAACTATCACAAAATGGAGATAACAAAGCTTGAACTTAAGAGTCCTCCTAAAAGACTACTTGGAACTAAGATTATGATAAGGCTGTTCAATAAAGAATGACCTCAATTTTTTGACTACGTACCTTTACTCATCTTCATAATTTTGATGGTCCTTGTCAAAATAGTCTCCCCCCAATGCGATGCACTTGTCCCAGCGTTTCTGCCAGTCTTTAAAGACATGCTGGAAACCATTTTTGAGATATCTTTTAAAACCACCTCCGCAGCCTTCACCACTGCCTCTGATGATGAATAATGCGTCCCACGAAGGCGTTTCTTCATGTTAGCGAATAAAAGAAGGTCACATGGGGCTAAATCCGGACTATAGGGAGGGTGAGGGATGCACTTCACGTTGATTTTTGCAAGATATTCAGCAACATCATTGGCATATCGTGGTGCAGCATCCAGCCTGCTTCACGGAAATGTGGCGTTTTGCGCCCGATAGGGGCTTGCAAGTTTTCAGGACATCCCTGTAGTATTGTCCAGTTACTGATGTGTGCGCAGGTACAACATGCTTATAAACCATTCCATTAATATATCAAAGAATGAGATAACCATAACTTTTCCAGCAGAAGCAACCACTTTTGCATTTCTGGGGATTGGTGATGAAGGAGATTTCCACACTGAAATGAAATGAAATGTGTAGTGTTTAACGCCCGCTACATACAGCACCGCAGGCGATTACACTGATGATACATGAGAGGAAGATGGCGCACCCATGGGATGAGATGGCGGGGGAAACCGGAGATCCCGGAGAAAACCCGCCCAAGTGCCATGTTGTCCCCCACAAATCTCACTTTGCTGTCGCCTGGGATCGAACCCGGGCCACTTTGGTGAAAGCCAAGCGGTCTAACCACTGAGCCACGGCGCGGCCTTTCCACACTGAGCTTTGGTATTTGCTCTCAGGATCAAAATGGTTTAGCCAAGTTTCATCAGCAGTGATTACGTTAGAAAGAAACTCCAGTTCTTCCTCTATCATCAACTTTAACTGAATGTTACCTCCACTGCAGCGGTAGGTAATACTGTACAGGTCTGAACTTACCTGGCTCTCACAGGCGGGAACAAGGATTAGCAAAAATGAAACTACTACGGCGTGTTTGTTTCACATTAAGCTAACAAAATATAATAAGATTGAATTCTAGTGCGAAAAATTATGATCATTCTTTAATGAACAGCCCCCGTGCTTGCAAATTATGAACTACTTTTTTTCATACATGCTGTGGATTAAGACATAAAAATTATATACATCTGGAAGAGATAGTAAAGCAAACGCTGTAACGCCAAACTGATTTCCGCCGAGCAAATAAAAAGCGAATAACCAAAACATAGAGCTAGAACATTCTCTTTACCTCAACATGTCAGAAACACCAGACTAGCTGAATAAAACTCCTCTGGGGAAATCAAAAAAGTTAGGTCCTTTGGCAAACTCACAGCAAGAGATAGTCTCAAGGGACAGGAGAAGTTCAGTCTTCCAGAAAAAGTTCTATGCAAATCAGAAGCCATCCGTCGATAATCCCTAAGGCTCGTGGAATAAAGTTTATAGAATTATAAGCCACATGTACCTGCTTGTAGTCCAAAGTATGAATGAGGAAATAAGAGAAGACCTTCTGATTGTCATTTTCACCAAGGTATTAAATAAACAAAGAAGAAAATCATGAGGAAATAACATACTCTTAGGCATTTGGGGTTTTATCATACAATAAACATATTACCTTTATGTAAAATGTTTAAGATATCTCGTTATATCTTTAATTAAAAGGATAATTATAATTAAGTTTATAAAAATTAGAAGTGTGGAAAATTTAAATACACTGAGCAACAATGAAAGTGTTTGGGGTTTAAGAAATAGTGAATTTACATATATTTCCATCTGGTGAATTCAAAAATCACCATAAAAATGATCGATTAGCTCTTGTTTTGAAGATATAGTGACATTTCATTTTTAGAGTGAAGATTTTAAATTTGGGGGAATTTTTTGGGAGTTAGCACACCTGTAAAATAAAAAAAAAAAAAAACACAATCAGAAATAAATTTTGGAAATTAAGTGATGCACAAAATTCGTACCACAAGTAAAGCTTGTAAAGGTTCCTGCATTTGACCAAATTTTGGAGGGGAAAGAAAAGGAAGTTTGGGAAGCCTTCAAGGGTGTTCTTCGTGGATTTTTAGGCAACAAAAGAGACGACAACTACAAGCATTTGGTGACAGTACCGCTGCAAAAATACCGTAACCTTGGATGCAACATATCCCTTAAGATCCATTTTCTCCACTCCCACCTAGACTTTTTCCCTCCTAGCTGTGGAGCTGTTAGTGATGAACATGGGGAGAGATTATCTCAGGACATTTCTGTTATGGAACAAAGATACCAGGGCCGTTGGAATGAAGTAATGCTTGCGGATTACTGTTGGTCTTTGTATAGGGATTCTGCGGAACTCCATCACAAGAGGCAAGCTAAAAGACGACGAAGTCAATAGGCCGCCACATTATTCTCTTCAGACACGACTATCTGCGAAGTATTTTTCCAGAAACTTAGAACTCTTAGCTAGTAATTACCAGTTGAAAATCAAATGCACTTTCATTGTTGTTTGCATGTATGTAATTATAATGTATCCTTTTCTCTAAATCCGTTAATATGTAATACTCCCATCTTGTGTATATCATAGAAACTAGAGATATTAAATTCTTTTCATTGTCATATTTGTTTTTCTCAACCCAAAATTAGTAGGAATTACCTATTGAATTGCTCAAAACATTAACAAATTATTTTTGTTGCCCTGTGTAATGATCTTTATTCCTTAATATTTGAGCCCTTAATTATAAAAATAGCTGCACAGGAATATTCTCTGTTCAGGTCATGTCCGTGGTATGCATTAACTGATTCGTTGAATCAAAACGTCTGCAACTCTATAGTAAACTTTATTTGTATCACTTATTTATCATAAGTCTATGGGATTGATGGCAATAGTATGAATTTTTGTGCAGCATAGAAGGGGTTGATTAGTTCAACTTGATGTACAAAGGCTCTACTTCTACAACGGCAATCTTGCAACTTACAGTGCATCACATCAAACAATTCTTGTAATACTTCTCCTACAATAGCATTAATTTATCGATGAATGTAGTGTTTAATTTTTTCAAGAGGGCAGTTAAAATATACAGTAAGTACAAAGGGGCCCAATAGATCCAATGTATCTTACGTAGCTTCTGGGCGAAACGGATGAAGTTGAGGGCGAGAGCACTACCAAATCTGGAGGATGCTTCCAATTAACGTTGAGTCGCTAAAGCTTCCAGAATGAGGTATTCCTGACGCTGGCAATGCTGTAAGGGCTGATAAAGGAAGACTGAGACTGATTTCTTTCACAGATGTGAAGAAAATTATTTCACAGAAAATTCTCAATCGGCGATCCTCCAGAACAACGTTCTCCAGTCGCTGGATCATGTCAGTCCAGTCGTGACTGTCTTGGTTTGTTGTCACACGATGTTCTGCTCTCATTGAACTGCCCCGTAGGGGGAGGGATTCGTCCCTTTCAGCTGCCGAGGTGCGGGCGCTGCGGACTCCTAGCACTCGTGGCACCTCTGACGCTACTAGAGGAACCTCGGGCCGAACAACCGAGCCCCTCCCTCTGGGAGCTGTTCGGATTGGGTTGGACTCGAGGGGGCAGTGTGTTCCCGCCAGCCACGGGAAATTGAGTACCTCCGGCCAGGCCTTGCCCACCCGGAGGGGGTAGAGGGTTGCCTCATAAGTCCCGTGTGCTAGCCTGCAGAGCAAGTAGTTGGTGTGCTATATCACCGGCGGCCCTACCAAGGTCTTTTGGTAGCTAGTTCATTAAGGACCGCCGCCTAAGTGGCGTATCCAGTTCCGGCCCGTCAGCCGTGTGCAGCATGGGGGGGGCGCAGTTTATAAAATAGGTACTGTCCTACGGTAAACATACCCGAGAGGCCCGGGTGCTGGTCCTATGTGTCCAGGACTAATGGGAGTAGATACTCGCATTTAATTTAATTTTAATAATCTCATTGAACTGTCGCACATTAGGCACATCCATGGTACCATCACCACATGCCTTACTCAACTGGAAATGAATTTCAATACGTGTCACACCACAAAGATGAAGCAGACGTATGATTACACGCTGTTCTTGCAATGACAACGTCGTCATTTTAAGTATCAAAGACAGCCTTAACTCCCGTGGCTGCTAGTAGAGTTATATTCAGTGCACAGTGCTGCCATCTCTGTCAGTCATTTACAAAGGGCTCACGTGTATTTAGAAAAAAGAAATACAAGACGTTCCTATCTAGTCCCAGTTCTCAGAACAATTGGGTTATAACTGGAACGTACGTCGTATAATTCCTTTAACATGATTACTATATAGAGACAATTAACGTTTGATAGTAGGATTCTGTATGTTTTACAGTTAGCAGTTTACAAAATATTACTCGAGCACATAGTTCACGTCTGAGGTGTGAGATTAAAATATTTATTAGACATTTGGAAGGTCTTGCATTCGTATATTTGTCTATATCTCACTGTGATTTGATTAGATTTTCCATATGCCTATTCTTTTTCGTAAAGTAGTTACATTTAAATTTATATTGAGGAATTAATTCTTAAAAAATTGATACTTTTAAATACATTACTCCGGTTTATGGTTGTTCTTAATTAATTGGAGTCAACTGAAAGATTGAATGCCACGGGATTTGAACCACGGACCTCCTGGTTACATAGTTACGTATTGAAATATGCATGAAGTAGCCTCTCTTTCCGTCCACGTCTTGCACTGGGCAGTCGAACACGAGACGTCTCCAAACTTCCGAAATAGCAGCTGTTACCGAGCGTCGCAGTAGTACTAACAAACTCGATCTTGTCGCATAGAGTCGCACTCACTAACTTACTTAGGAGAGCGATTTTTTTTCATGGACGCTGGAATTTTCCACAGAGCATTGTAGGTCTTTCTGAAGGGGACGTAAAGGAAACATTTCGGAACGCTCCGGTTATTTTGCGTTAGCGCTTTTGGTGTTTATACAGGTCAGAACACTCCTGTGTCTTAGGAATGGATGTCGTAAAGTTTTATCACCCCATATTCTTTATGTTAGAGTGATGAAAATTGTTCAGTGTCATCACTGAACTGTCGGGACATAATGTTGGTAGTTTCAGTGATTTGGGTTCTTTTGTTTTTTTACAGTGAGTGCCAGAAGTGACTAAGTTTTTGGATGGAGAAAATTGAGGCTTGTAGTGTGATAAAGTTCCTGCATTTGAAGATGATGATGATGATGATGATGATGATGATGATGATGATGATGATGATGATGATGATGATGATGATGATGATGATGATGATGATGATGATGATGATGATGATGATGATGATGATGATGATGATGATGATGATGATGATGATGATGATGATGATGATGATGATGATGATGATGATGATGATGATTGTGTTTTAAGGGCGCTCAACTGCTGGGTCATCAGCGCCCATAAAAACCGGCGGAGCTAAAAGCCAGTAAAAAGGCTAAAACACTAAAAGACTAAAAGGCTTTCAATCAAATTAAAGCAAGATAAAACAACCGCACGACGTGGTAAAGACTAAAAAAAAATAAACTAAAACCAATAAAACCAGAAAACAGGTTAAAATTGTTAAAATACCCAGACTCTTAGGGCATAAATCCTAAAATGTACCCATAAGACAAACGTTAAAACTTTACCAACCGCCGTCTCGCTATCCGCGAGTATCTCTGCCAACCTGGCCGGCAGCTGGAGAGACCTCCGGAGACGTACGAATCTAAAACAGTCTAAAAATACATGACACACCGACAGCTCGGCACCGCGGAATGGGCAAACTGGAGCCGGTGTCCGGTTTAATAAAGAGTTATGGCTAAAATAACAGTGTCCAATGCGCAACCGAGCCAAAATAATCTCTCCCCGCCGCGATACGTGACAGGAGGTCACCCAGTGATTTGGAAGCTCCTTTACCATTCGGAGCTTGTTGTCACGGAAAGCAAACCACTCGTCGCGCCAGTACGAGAGCACCGTCCTACGCACAACAAGCCGAAAGTCTTCCACCGTCACACATGAGATGGTAACACTGGGATCTGTGGTTGCCACCTTAGCTGCCAAATCCGCCATTTCGTTCCCGCGCAGGCCCACGTGACCAGGAATCCAGGCACACCCTACGCTAACGCCAGAGGCGTGCAAAACGTGGAGGGCGTCCTGGATCCGCTGTACGAGAGGATGGTGGTTGTACAGCGCACGGAGGCTCTGGAGTGCGCTAAGGGAATCACTTAAAATGAGACAGTCACCCAACCCTTTGCGGCGAACGTATAAAATGGCTCGGTATATTGCATGGAGCTCTGCAGTGTAAATGGAAGTGTTGCCATGGAGACCGAATGTAAAGGGTCCTGCATTTGAAGGGCAAAACTGCCCGGGAAATCCATGATTTGATGACGAATGTTTATGGCAATGATTGTCCATCGTAGGACACTATTTTGATGTGGAAGAGGAATTTTCAGAGAGCCAAGAGCTGGTAAACCGTGTGGCGTTATTCCTCCACTCCCAGAAGATAGGCAGCACGCAGACTGTTTGGAAGATCCAAGTCGAGATTTGATTAAATAAGAGTCATGAGATCTGTTCTCAGGTGTAGATTTTTGGTGACAGAAATAAAATTTTATATGACTCCGATTTCGTAATATATTATTTAATTGTATAATCTGGATTACAATTCACTCGAACTTTCTTTCTTAATCATCCACTGTAGATTATCTCCAGAACATTGGTAAATACTTATTTTTAAGTTAATATTTGTGGCGATATAACAGGTCGTCTCGTTTCTCGATGATTAATCAGCCCCAAAGTTGGGTGCGATCTTTGTGACCGTTCCTCTTAATCATTGCAGGTCGAATTGTTTCTTGATGATTGAGTTTGATATATTATTTAATTTGATTGTATAATCTAAAGTCCACTCGTCACTATTACGAATACGGAATAACTCTTGTAACTTTCCGTTACAATTATATTCACCGCAACATTTTTTTTATCGTCATGAAACCAGATTGAGGAACATATATCTATGTCAAGATTATTGATTTTCCGTAACTATCGTTACTCCTCTATTAATTTTGTTTTTAGTATTGTCATTACATTGCCTACTAAGTCATATTAGAAAACAATATTCATATAAAAACTTCTAACTAAAACATATCGTTACAACCGCCAATGACAAACAATGGTGTCACAGTAAAGAAAATGGAGTGTTTGATACTGGAAGACAGACGACCAACCATCCAAATGATCATGAATGAGACACATCTTAGTTATGGTAGTGCGTGGAAAATTATTCATGACGAACTGCACATGTCTAACCCCTTTCCAAAAGCAAACACGGTGTGGCCTTTCAACACAGATGTTGATAATGTAGGAACCGGATGGAGATGATTATTTGATCGTCTGGTAACCATGGATGAATGCTGGATCTATCGTATGATCCAGAGACATAAGCCATGAGCATGGAAAGCAAACATTCCGTTTACCTCGCCCCTCCCAAAAAGGCAAGGGTGCAAAATTCAGCTGGTAATGTCATGTTTTCAGTTTTATTGGAATTTCGTGGAGTCATCCTTACAGATTATCTTGCCAAGGGTCAAACCATCACTGGCAGATACTACTGCAATCTTCTAGACAAGTTACGAGCAGCTCTGAGTAAGCAACGACGCGTTATACTCTCCAAAGTTGTTCGTCTTGAGTCTGACAATGCACCAATTCATTCATCTCAAGTTGTAGTGGACAAAACAAGGGAATGTGGCTTAGAGACCTTACAGCTTCCGCTTTATTCCCCCGATCTTGCACTAGGTGACTCTTTCTTATTCCCGGAAATGAATCCGTTGCGTGGTCGCCGATTTGACAACTAAATGATGTCATTAATAAGTGGACTTGCAGACTTCTACAATGAACGTATTCGGAAGGTTAAAAAATCGCTGGGGAAAAATGTAAATGTGGATGGAGACTACTTAGAGAAGAACTAAGAAGCACATATCAACACAAACTCTTTATCACATTTTTAAAGTGATAATTAAAACATTACGACAACCCGTCCTATATCTATCATTCAAATTTTCGGGCATCGCCCTCTTTGTAAGCTTAGGCCATAATTGCTTTGTGACAAGTACAGCATTATCTCTAATTTTATTAATATCTGGGACGACAGGAAGTTATTGTAAAAATAACGAAGACAGGTAATATATTAATGTCTCAGGCAAGAGAGAGAGAGGGTGAGAAACGGGGAGTGGGGGACACGGATAGCACAGAGCCACGCCTACGATAATGCGTAGCGCTAATGACGTGCCGAGTAGATGCGCGGTGTGGAGAGAAGTAACTAGAAGTCACTGGTTTCCCTTCTGCGCTCGCCTGGAAAGATCGTGATGATGATGACTTCGCCCGGTGTGCAGAAGCTTCCAGTAACAGCTGACGGACGTATAAATAGGAGTGTGTGTAAAATAGAGTAAGTTTTTGAGTTTTGAGTTACAGAACACTGGGGCAAATACATAGCAGATCTAGAACATAACCTACATGGCCGCCAAAATAAAGTTTATAAATTTATTAGATACCTAAATTAAATGGAAAAAGACAAAGCAAATATAAAAATTATTAAAGATAAAGAATTAGAGGAATATTATAAAAATCTCTGGAACAGAGGAGATAAACAAAATAAGGAAATAGATAAATTATACAGAGCAGAAGTAGACCGATTAGAAGTAGAAGAATTAATGGAAAGTATAGCTAAAAGTAGAACTAGGAAAGCTTGCGGAATAGATAATATTAATTTAGAATTAGTTAAATATGCTCCTAAAGAATTACATGACAGATTACTGTATCTATATAACAAGTGTTGGGAAACAAAAGAAATACCGCAAGAATGGAAGATAGCTAAAGTGATATCAATATTTAAGAAAGGGGAAAGATCAAGACCTGAAAATTGTAGAGGGATTAGTTTATTGTGTGCTGCCTACAAAATATATGCCGAAATAATAAGTACTCAGTTAAACAAAATAACAGATGCAATACTCCTAGAAGAACAAACTGGTTTTAGAAAAGGAAGACCACTGCAAAACGACGAAAACATAATTTAGAGACGCACTTACTATTTATTGACTATTATAAAGCTTTTGACAAAGTATCACGAATGATACTGTGGAAAATTTTAAAAAATAGAGGCATACCTTTACAACTAATTGAAGTTATAAAAAGTATGTACATTGACACAAAAATAAAAATAAATAAAAGAGAACAAGTAATAGTTAATGGTGCCGTAAGACAAGGTTGTCCTTTATCAACCGCCCTTTTTAAATTATATGTTGACGAAATAGTAAGGATTTGGTCAAATAAAGTCAATGGAGGCATTAATGTATCAGGAGCAAAATTGAAAACTATGTTGTATGCAGATGGTCAAATAATAATGGCCACAAATGAAGATGACCCGCAAAAAATGTTGTATAGTCTACATAAAATTGCTACAGAATATGGAATGAAAATATCAGCAAATAAATCCAAAACCATGGCATTTAAAGGAATTAATCCAGTAAGATAAAAAATAATGTTAAATAACATAAAAGTTGAGCAGAAATCTCACTTTAAATATTTAGGATGTAATCTCTAAGTACCAGGGGGAAGCTGATATAATAGAGAAAATGAATAAGTTTAACTATATGACAGGCACAATAAAAAGAACATTAAAAAATAAAGCAAGAAAGGACTCTATAATAAAACTATACAAAAGAATGGCAATACCAACTCTGATCTATGGATCAGAAACATGGACACTAACAAAAAGAAATAGTACGAGAATACAGTCATCAGAAATGAAATTCATAAGGACAATAGCTGGATATAACAAAATTGATAAAAAAACGTAGTCAGGATATCAGGACAGAATTAAAAGTAGAAGAAATAAACCATACTATTGAAAGAAATAGAAATCAATGGAAAGAACATGTTCAGAGGATGAATACCAAAACTAGCCTTAAACTATAAACCTATAGGAAGAAGAAACCAGGGAAGACCGAAGAAAAAAGGGGCAGACCAATTTGGAGCCGGAACGGGTTAAGCAATCCAAAGCCGTGAGGTAGAAGAAGAAGAAGAGTGGTTTCAGTGTTTTGAGGCAGGGTAGCGAGTTTGGAGTGCACCTGTGACAGACGAACTGGTGCATTGTAGTTGTGTGCGCTACGTAATCCTTTGTAATCGGCAAGTGTACCAAGTGTATTTCTACGGAAATAAAGAACATTTAGAACATCTGCAACTCTGACTTTTAATTCTACGAACCCGCAAAGTCACAATAATGAAATAAAGTTCATAATACAGCGTCAGTCCGTAAACCGTCAGTAGGTAAATTGGTTCACACTGTATTCTCAAAACCTAATACCTGAGCACTAAACTTAACCCTGCAGTGTTAACACTGCGATTGCTTTGTTTCCGTTTTGTTCTCTTGTATTTCATCCACTTCTTACACAGGTACTCACCGCTCTTATCAGTCCTGGCAGTTTCCGTCCAGAGCAATTATCACTAATTGCTTCCGCTATCCTTGTTAGCACCTAGCAAATGCGTCAACTGAAATAAGACATTCAACTTTCAAAGTGTCCTGTTCGACAAGATCTTAACTGAAACGAATTTGAACGAAGATGTTTTTATAGCTATAGAATTTGCAAATGTTAAGTCACTGTTCATTTTTACTTCTAGTCGCTCAAGAAGCATTAAAGTCATCAAACAGTAATCCGAGTTTTAAAAATGCCATTGCATGTGAATCAAAGTTTATCTCAGTTAAATAAGTTGAAGATAGAATAATGAGATTTTGTAAAAGATATGAGGAGAGAAAAACAAGTGACTGCAAACCGTAAAATCAATTTTAATTTCGATTGTTTCTTATTAATTAATGAAACCGTTGATTTCTGTTTGAATTTACGCCTAACATGGTACCTATGAAGAAAATAATTAGAACCTTTTAAACTAAAGGGAAACAGACATTATCAAACACGTAATGATATACAAAATTCCACAAAAGAGTCGGTTATGAATGAACTTTTCCTTATACTGCACAAGAAATAGATCTCCTGAAACGTCAGTAATATAAAATCTTTCAATTTTGTTTCTGTACTTCCTTCTTTCATAGCATTGAACTGCTTATTCAGACTGGCTACCCTAAGACATCTGCGAGGGCGTGTCAATGAATGTTTGTCAGTGACTGACCCAGTGAACCGGAACAAGGTTGCTAGGCTGGAAACGGTATCTTGACACCCCGCCACCAGGGTCAATTGACGCCGCTACGGGTGGTATTTCTCAATTGTCTGAGTTGGCGTCTCGTTGCTGCATTCCAGTAAAATACCTCCCTCTCTCGGAAAATGGAGATAAATTTTTTTGAAATTTTGATGTGAAGAGACACTTTATTAATGGGGTATTATTGATAGTTTCAGATTACAGAGCATTTGCTTATATTGAATACAACTGATACCTGCCCGCCTCTGTAGCATAGATGGCAGCATGCCTGCCTCACGTTCAAGATGTCCCGAGTTCGATTCTCGGTCAGGGTGAGTTATCTGGATAAGGTCTTCCCTTATCCTAAAAGACGAATGTTGGGTGACTCTAAGCTCCATGGACCCCGGGCTCATTTGAGCATCATTTCACCCATTCCATTTTTTTTTTTTTTTTTTACATACGAACATTTTTTATCAGATTTTTCTACAGAAGACCAAGTTCCTGTTCACCAATTTAAATTTACCAAATTGAGCAAATATTTTCTCTGGAATAGGAACAAATATAACAACAAAACATTCTTTTTTAATATTTCTTTAATTTTTTACGTTTATGTATATATTTCTTTTTTCTATTACTTTTTATTTTTTTATTTTATCTTTTTTTTAATTTTTTAAAGACGGGAATGGTCATCGTCTTAGGAAACGACAGTTGAAGGACGTAAATTACAACAACAAAAAGAAAAAAACTGATACGCATTACGAGGTACTTTCAAGTTCACACCTATTGTTTCAGGACTGGGACCAGATGGGAACTTCTGTATTTTTTTTAAATACATGTGGACTCTTTGTGGATGAGTTATAGAGATGGCAGCACTGTACAGTGCATATAACTCCAGTGGCCGCGACGAGAGCTATCACTGTTTTTGACACTTAAATTGGCGATGTTTTCATTGCAAGAACAGCGTGTAATCATTTGTTTTCTCCATTTTCGTGGTGTGACATCTATTGAAATTCATCGCCAGTTGAGTGAGACATGTGGTGATACAATGGATGTGTATAATGTACATTTCTGGGTGCGACAGTTCAATGAAGGCAGAACATCGTGTCACAACAAACCAAGACAGTTACGGTCTCGTACCAGCTGGTCTGACGACATGATCCAGCGAGTGAAGAACTTTGTTTTGGAGGATCACCGATTGAGCATCTTTAGATCTTCAGGCAGGACTTTGTGCACAGATTTAACATAAATGCCAATTTTGGAAGCGATGTCTGCAAATGTTTTGGTTTGTTGTCACACGATGTTCTGCCTTCACTGAACTTCTGCATCCAGGAACGTACATTAGACACATCATGGGTACCATCACCACATGCCTCACTCAACTGGCGATGAATTTCAATAGGTGTGACATCACGAAAATGGAGAAAACGAATGATTACACGCTGTTCTTGCAATGAAAACGTCGCCATTTTAAGTATCACAAACAGTCCTAACTCTCATCGCTACCACTAGCGTTCTATGCATTGTACAGTGCTTCCATCTCTGCCACCTATTCACAAAGAGTCTACGTGTATTTAAAACAAAACCAGAAGTTTTTAACTGGTCCCATTCCTGAAACATAAGTGTCAACTTCACCTCGTAATAAACGGTATTAGCTAATGGCACATTCTTGTTACATAGTTATCATTTCCTTCAGCCCTGATCCCGCATTTCCACACTCAAATTTCAGTTCCCTTTGTCTTTGTGCCCACAAGCATATTTAAAAACCGTACCCACTGCCTTTTTATACTTATTTTGGTCCTATAAAATATTCTTACTTAACGTTTTCTGTTTTACTCATGTCTACTTTATTGGTGATAAAGTTTGAAGAATTGACATGCTGAAAATTGCAGATGCCATGGACTCTTAAGCATATGTCATTCTTGTTCTTCTTCATCTATGGGTTATCTTTCCTATTCATTATACTTCAGTTATAAAATTGCTAGTACGAGTAGATTCTTTTCTTTTCTTGACGTTCCTTTACTCATCCTCATAATTTTGATAGGCCTTCTCAAAATAGTCTCCCCTGGATGCGATGCACTTGTATAAAAGTTTCTGCCAGTCTTCAAAGACATTCTGGAAACCATTTTTTGAGAGATCCTTCAAAATTGCCTCCACAGCCTTCACCACGTTTCCGATTATGCATAATGCCTCCCACGAAGGCGTTTCTTCAAGTTAGGTTATATAAAAAGTCACGTGAGGCTAAATCCGGACTATAGGGACGATGAGGTATGTACCTCACGTTGATTTTTGCAAGATATTCAGAAACAACAATGACAATATGCGGGCGCGCATTATCGTGGTGCAGCATCCAGTCTTCTTCACGAAAATGTGGTCTTTTGCGCCTGATATGGACTTGCAATATTTACAGGACATCCCTGTAGTATTGTCCAGTTACTGATGTGCGTGCATGCTGATAAACCATTCTATGAATATCAAAGAATGAGATGACCATAACTTTCACAACAGAAGCAAACACTGTGGCTTTTTTGGGGGTTGGTGATGAAGGAGATTTCCACACTGAGCTTTGTTGTTTGCTAATAGGATCAAAATGATGCAGCCAAATTTCATCAGCAGTGATTAAGTTTGAAAGAAACTCCGAATCTTCCTCTAACATCAATTTTCACTGCATGTTACCCCCATTGCAGCGGTAGCACGCAGTGAACATGTCTGGACTTGCCTGGTTCTCACAGGCATGAACCAGGAGTATTAACAATGGATTTACTACAGCGTGTTTGTGTCACATTAAGCTAACAATTGTGTGCGAAAACTTGTGATCGTAAAAAAATTATGATCATTCTTTGTCAAAGAGTCCTCGGATTTCATTACCTTTTTACAGAATGCGGAAGAGAGCCAAATCGATGTGTGTGCTTGTCACAGAGGATGTTTTTTATTATAGAATTATTCATTACATTTTATCCCATATGCATTGAAATTTCCGCTGGTAAAGGTTGATGCCTGTCGTTTACGTTACAAGATTAATGAGTTTCCGGCAGCAAAGAGGAATAGATGAGAAATTGAGTGATTCTATACTCAAATTTAAATGGTAACCAAATCGCTACTGTATTATTGTAGAGGAAATACGGCATACCACCCAAAAGGGGACTTATTTTTCCTACGTACACTGTTTAAACGCCCTGAATTCTTTAAAAAAATTAGATGTATGGCTAGCTGTAAATAGAAATCTCGTTCACAACGAGGAGCCGGTTATATATAAAATTGGAGTACTACTTCAATATCTTTCAAAAAAGCTACAAGCCTTTCATAAATATTTGAAAACCTCAAGGTATATTTTTTTTTTTTTTTTTTCCTCAGTACTGCCTCCTGACAATTTTTTAGTCCTTAACGATTTTTGAAACTGGTAAATTGTAAAAGATACAATAAATCTTACTGTACGAAAAAGTAGGTCTTTTAAACGGAAAAAAGTACGTGAAATAATTAGTTGTGTTTTAAATCTTCCCGAGAGTTTCTTTGCTGTTGGATTAAATTTTCAAGTGTTACTTGATTTATCAAAATCCAAGTTCGTTATTCGTTTTTATCATTGTCAAGAAAAGAGCAAGACCTTTCAAAACCATCACATAGTATTGCACTTGTTTTTAAAAAGCTGACTATCGCTTTAGCCTACAAGAAATGAATACTATATGCATAAGATTTCTTTGGCATTCGGGTCCCAAGTCCCCAATTTCCGTAAACACAGATGACACTGCGCTACACACTGCGACATGTAGTGGCTAATATGCTAAGCTTTCACACGTACGCCGTTTTATTTTGAGAAATTTTGAGGTTAATTATTAGCTAACCAGTTTACATCAAATGTAAAAGCCACGCGTATGTTGTCGATGGTGAGGCTCTCAATATGGGACACACTATTACTTGTCTACCTCTGTATTACTGTAATCTGAATGCATTTGAGTTGACGTGGGGAAAAATAAAGAATGTTTTCTAAGTACGCAATGTTAACGAGAGTCACAAATGTGCAGAAACTTGCTATATAAGCGTTGGATTGGGAAGGATACTGCGGGAGCTGGAAATTCAATATTGGAGAAACGACGGTGTAATAAAAAATGCATTTGATGAAATTATTAACACGTCAGAGGATACCAGCCATGAACGTGACGCAGTAGACTTGGAAATCTAAGAATCACAAAGCGAGTGAGTGTTTATAGCTGTCATAATACTTGTTTTCTACTTTTATGTGTTTAATAACAGTAAATATATAAGCATACAGCATATTGGATGGAGTTCAATTGATTGTTGACACACTCACTTTATATAAAGGACATTGCAAGTACAGTACTTTTCGCTGATGACACTAGTGTCCTGGTGACCAGTACAAATTTAAACGAGTGTATAATTAAAATGAATTATGTTTTGAACTGTATATCGTGCTGGTTTAAAGCGAACAAATTATCGGTGAATCTAGACAAAACAAAAGTGGTCAAATTTAAAACCTGTCGCACGTCACATACCCAAATAGAAATCGGGATTAATGATATGTTCTTAGAAGACATTTACAGCATAAAATTTCTGGGCCTTCAAGTGGACAGATGTTTAGATTCGAAAACTCACATAATTTATATCTTACCTAAACTCAGCTCTACCTCTTATGCTATCCGAGAGCTGGTTAATGTGAGTTCTATTGACATACTTAAATTAGTGTATTATGCATACTTTAACCCTGTTATGGAATACGAAATATTATTTTGGGGCAACTCACTAGAAAGTAAAACATTATTTCTTATGCAAAATAAGGTTATAAGAATCATTACTAACACCCACACCAGATGCTCCTGTAAAGATCTTTTTAGAAGATTGAAGATATTAAGGCTTCTTTGCATGTATATATTCTCGATCCTAAAATTCTTTGTATGCAATCGTGCCTTATTTGCAACAAATAATGTAACTCACAAAATAAACACTAGACAAAAGTATAATATCCATTATCCCAGTGCTAAACTTTCTTGCTTCCAGAAAGGTGTGTATTATGAAACCATCAAAATATTTGGCGCACTTCCTAATGTTCTTAAATAAAAAATTTATAACTTCGGTGCTTTTAAAAATGCTGTTAGAGAGTAACTTTGCTCAAAAACTTTTTATTCTGTACAAGATTACCTGAATGACAAATTATCCTGATAATGCTTCTGTAGCTCTGTAAGTAGTATCTGACTGTTCCAATGACAAATCATTACCAATAAATCTTTGATACATGTTGAAAGTTTATTTTAATATATATGTATTTAAGAAATAACAATGAATGCCATCCATTACAGAAAGGTTGAGACGTACTGCCATAAGCCAAGTGAAAGCTGATTTAGAAAGTGATTTTGTATCATATACAATTATCCCTGTTTTTTTTTTTTTTCATATTGTTGTTCAAATTGCCTGTATACTATATGTGTCTTATGTTAACTTTTCAAGTACATATGTATGCTATTAAACTTTATACCTCTGGACATGATCAATGTTCACAGCCTTTTCTGGCTACAAGTGAACCTACTGAACGCAAATTATTCTAATCTAATATCATACCTTCGGTTCATATCTCCGCTCATGTTACCGCAATTTGGCTGAATTGTGTTTTATAGGTTGACCACACTGCACAAAAAAGGGCATGCTCTTTCTTCTTTCCCTCTGCCCGCCCCACACCTTAAAACCAGCGCTCAAGAAATCGTGCGCATATATTAATGAATTTTACTTCGATTATCGATAAATGGACAGAAATAGAAGCTTCTGCAAAGGAACGAGGAGGATAACATATTAATGGATGATATCAGGATTATTTTGTTCAAGTCTTTTGTACTGTTGAACTCCAGTTCTGCACATCAGCATTACAAATAAATGGTAGTTTCCAAATAAAATACTTTCGCAGCTACTTCCGTTCAAATTAATATTATAAGTATTCCTGATATCAAAATGCCAGCCAGTAAAAGAATTTAGCCAGAGCTGATAAAACTAGTTCACGAAGACTCAATTTGCAGTTCAAACAGCCAGGGCGAGTTCTCGGTTCGTTAACTTCAAATCGTACTGAACGTAAATATTAGTAATTTTTTGTAATGGCACTGTTGCAAGTACAGCTTGAAAGTTTGCCAGGAGGTATCATTAGCATTAGGGGATTAACTAACAAATAAGACAGAGCAATAAAAGCTCAACTCAGGGTACCATTTCTCACGTTACGCCTTGCAGCAGCAATCGCAGCAACCCGCAACGTTCGTTGAAGTCGTTGGAAGTAAAGTCTTTGAGGGGATGAGTTGGGTCATCACTGCAAGTATTAGGCAGCTACCCATTTGCGGCAGTTAAAAAAAAAACTAGCCCAACGCTTGCTTGCATTTAATACAATCATTAAGTAGTATTTTGATAAACTATCTGGTTATTACGATAAGAGCATTTATGTAAGTAGTGCAACATATTTTAATTTTATAGAAGCTTTGCGTAAAATCCTCCTAATCCACAAAGAATTCTGTATTTTGTTTCCAAACATTTGTGTGGCATCAAACGTTTCGAATAGTATTACTAATTACACTGGGCAACAATGAAAATGTTTCGGGCTCAAAAACAGTGAATTTACACGTATATCCATCTGCTGAATTAAAAAATCACCATAAAAATAATAGATTAGCTCTTGTTTTGAAGATAAAGTGACATTTCAGTTTTTAGAGTGAGAATTTTAAATTAGTGGGACAATTTTCTGGGAGTTGGCACACCTGTCAAATATCAAAACAAATCATGGAGAATTTTGCAAATTAAGTGTTGCAAAAGTTAAGGAAGGCATTTCTGTTGAACCACAAATAAGAGAAGTTGTAAGAGATTCTGCATTTGCCCAATTTTTTCTAAGGGAAAGAAAAGGAAGAATCGGAACCGTTCAAGGGCCATGTTCTTGGATTTTAGGCAATAAAATAGATGACAACTACAAGCATTTAGTGACAGTGCTCCTGCAAGAATACCGTAACCTTGGAGGCAACATGTCCCTTAAGATCCATTTTCTCCACCTCCACCTAGACTTTTTCCCTCCTAGTTGTGGAGCTGTTAGTGATGAACATGGGGAGAGATTCCATGAGGACATTTCTGTTATAGAACAAAGATATCAGGGCCGTTGTAATGAAGTAATGCTGGCGGATTACTGTTGGTCTTAGTATAGGGATTCTGCGGAACTCCATCACAAGAGGCAAGCTAAAAGACAACGAAATCAATAGGCCACCACATGATTCTCTTCAGACACGACTATCTGCGAAGTATTTTTCCAGCAGCTTACAACTCTTAGCATGTAATTACCAGTTTAAACAATCAAATGCACTAACATTGTTGTTAGCATGTATGTAATTAAAATTATCCTTTTCTCTCAATCCGTTAATATGTAATACTTCCTCCTGGTGTATATGATAGAAACTAGAGCTAATACAAATTTTTCATTGTCATATTTGTTTTTCTCAACCCAAAATTTGTAGGAATTGCCTCATGAAGTGCTGAAACATACAAAAACCTTTTCTTGTTGCACAGTGTAATTATCCGCGGGCCTGAGACTCCACCTGGGATCTTTACATAGTGTTTGAGCTCGTTTTCATAGTTTTAACACAAATAAGAAAATTACATCCGCCATTATAATTACTGTATGAACTAAAAACATCAACACGCCGTCTCATGGATTTCCTTATGCACTGACTTAGGCCTGGAGAATTTACTAGTCTGGCAGTCTTCCACAATAGGAGCACAACGTGAGTTGCACAAATAACTGATTTCAAATGTCCCCCACAAATAAAAGTCTAGCGGGTTTGAGTCAGGTGAGCTTGGAGGCCACAGATTTGGTCCACCTCTTCTTATCCATATATAGTAGGAAATCTATTCAGAAATAGGTGGGGAGAAAGGCTGATATAAGGAGGAGGTCCATCGCACATGAATTGCGTATCGCTGCCTAACAAGCGGACTACTTACTACACTCTAGCACAATGACAATCCAGGGTGAGTTACCTGGGTAAGGTTTTTTCCGGGGTTTTCCCTTACCCTTCAATTAGTGGTAAACAGATTGAGTAAGCAGGGAGAACAGCTGAGAGTGTTGTTGTTGTAAAGACAGTTGTGTAGCAAGAGTGTTGTTGTAACGAGAGCTGAACTGCACGCTGTTGTCATCGACCTTGGAAGATTGTGTTGTATTTGTGAAGTAATGTTGTTACGTGTGAATTGAATTTGGAATGTCTGCACTCGGCCTTTTAATTCTACGAACCCACAAAATAACAAATGGTGACTTTGTGACTTTTGTGGGTTCTTAGAATTAAAAGGCCGAGTTGCAGAAATTAAAAATCTCCTTTATGTTCGTAGAAATACACTTTTCAATTCTCACGTAACATTACATCGCATAACAACAGAATCTTCCAAGGTGGATGACAACAGCGTCCAGTTCAGCTCTCGTGTTACACAACAGACTCTGCTTACTCACTCTGTTTACAGCTACTCACTTTTTGAGCCGTCACGTCCTTAAATACCTAATTCTAGATTGTTCCTTATTTCCGTAGAGATAACTCGGGTAACTCTAAGCTCCTTGGACCCTGGACTCATTTGAGCATCATTTCAGCCAATTCATTCACACCGTCCGATAGAACTTAACGTTGGAGGACGTAAATTACAAAAGAATTGACAATAGCATGATATCACCTCCAAGCATTAAAGCAAATGTAAAAGAAAATGTTTACGACTGTACAATTAAACTACTGCTGTAGGGTTATGACCACAGGACAGATACGTATTACACATCTCATCGTATAAACTGAGTAATAGAAAATGAGCTCCACCATAGAAATAAACAATTTCGGGCCTATGTTCATTTAACACTTTTTATCTTCTATATGCAAGAAATATTTTACCAATGCTTTGACAAACCCTTTTTTTTCATCTGAAGCTGAACTACCTAATACCTAATACCTTGACATTCAGTTTTCACCAAAATGTATACTAATCAATGTATGCGATTATTTAAAGGGAATAGATGTAAATTAAAATATATAATTCCACAGAATAGGTATAAAAATACGGTTTGGGTAGGACAAGCCGTTTAATTTTTTGTACCAGATATTTTGTAAACCTTTTTATTTTTGTCTCCATCTCTGGCATATAATTATTTTAATTAGTATATTACTATGGCTGGAAAAACAATTTTTTTAAAGAATTGTCCCTTGTGAGGCGGTAGCAGGTTGAAAAAATGTGTTCTGACAAAATGTAAAACAGACAGCATGTTTGTTTGGACAAGAAGTTCTCTTCTTAGAAGAGGTTACGGTAGGCTTCCTTTGGGCAAATGAGAATCGATCCGGAGACTGAGCCCAGGGCAGCGCGCGCGCGACAAGTCTTGTGTGCTTGGAATCGATCCACCCACCACAGCTGGGAACTCGAGTGCCACTGGGACTCTAGGTTTTACCTGACGTCACAACCCTTATCTTCTTGCTAAGAGGCTCGCAAATTGCTATCTTGTATGATTCTTCCTCAAGGTGACACTCAACAGCTGACCACTTCAAAGGCTCTTCATAAATTTTATTTTGGAAGCTCAAGTATTGGTTCATTATCTCCAGTATGGACCAATTCTAATCGCTGATTATGATGCCCTAATGATTAAAAGTTGTTACATGATGTAAGCTACAGAAAATGTCAATTGCGTACCTTAGATTCTATACAGCAGTAATCAAACTCGTCATAGGCAATACTACAAAACATTTGGGGTTACGGAAGTGACGAGTTGAAGAAACATGGCTGTTTAAATCCAAAATCTGAATTTATATTTAGTTTCATGCAGACTTTATAATGCAATAACAACTAAACTTATTGCTAATTAATGTCTCTTCCAGAAAAGCTTATGAAAACTTATGAAATGCTGGCATCAAATTGAAACATGCATTACTATAGCCAGGATTTCAGATCTGGTCGCTACCATAGCGACATAACAGTACAAAACTACCTAAATTATCCAAGTGACACAACAACGCTCTCAAATTCATTTTAATACAAAGTACTCTAATGGGGACTTCCTCCATAATCGTCAACGTTCCGGCTTCTAAGTCCAGAGGTCCAATTGAAGCGGGACAATTGTTCTTCAATTATAATATTTTGACTGTCGTATAGATCTGAAGTTCGGATGAAGAAATGAATATGCTTCAAGGTAAACCGCAACACGAAAGAAACTGTTGAAGGAGCTATTTCTTCAAGTCCTAGCCTCGACATGCAGGTCTCAAATATATTCGGTCAAAGTTTTCAGTTCAAGCAAAAAGTTTATTCTCCTAAAAACCACTGTAAATGTTCAAGGAAAAGTAAATGCAGGTAAATACATGATATTTGCAACAATAACAAAAACAGTAGTTCTTCTAAAGTGAATAGATGTTGACGCAAATTATGAGTCTCAGTATAGGAAAAGTTACGTAACCAATTCTTACCTTCTTCAAATTTACAAATGAAAATGTAATGTGTAGTGTTTAACGCCCGCGTTTACTACATACGGCACCGCAGGCGGTGACACTGATGATACATGAAATGAAGATGGAGCACCGGTGAAATGGGATGGCGGGGGAAACCGGAGGTCCCGGAGAAAACCCGCCCCAGCGCCATGTTGTCCACCACAAATCTCACTTTGCGGTCGCTGGGATCGAACCCGGGCCGTTTTGGTGAGAGCCAAGTGGTCTATCCACTGAGACACTGCGCGGCCCAAATTTACAAAGCTTCAAATGTTCAAGTTAATGGATGAAAATTAAACATTTCTTCACACCAGCCGTATACAAGCTAAGGTATTGGATTGAAAGAGTCGACATGAAAATGCAATGCGACGACCGGGATTTGAACCACGGATGTCCTGGTTTCCCTCCAGTCACTGTTACCCATTGAGCTACCATGGCCAATTTGCCCTCATCATATTAAATTCTCCAATTTGATTCATATATTTGCCCGGTAATCCACTAGGGGCTTTAGCAACCAAGATACCCCGTTTGTGGCGAGTTACTATTGTAAGTACTTGAGTCCCAAGCTTCATCATTTAACTCTTATTATTTTAGTTAATTGATGGAAATTAATCATTTCTTCACACTAGCCGTATACTGGACAAGGTATTGGAGTGACAGATTCGACATGAAAATCATGATATTCATGTCAGTTAACTTAAATAATTAGAGTTAAATTATGAAGCCTGGGACTCAAGTACTTACAATAGTAAGTCGCTACAAGTGGGGAGGGCCCCTAGTGGTTTACAGGGAAAATATGAGTCAATTGGAGAATTTAATGTCATGACGGCAAATTGGCCATGTTAGCTCAATGGGTAAGTGTGACTGGGTGGTGACCAGTAGAACCGTGTTTCAAATCCCGGCCGTAGCACTGAATTTTTCATGTCGACTTCAACTGTTCACTACTGTGGCATTCTTTTTTTCTTAAAGAGACGACTGTTCTACAAATATGCTCTCTCACATTCACGTGTAATTGAAGTTTATACCACATTGATTCAGATATAATGTTCGTACTTAGTTTTAGATTTACTTACATTGTAATTTCTCATTCAGGTTTTGAATTTAATTTCACTAGCAGTGTGCGCATAACACAATTTCACCAACAGATGTTAAAATCGACGTTAACAAATGTTTCGTAATAATTATAACAGCGCTAACAAAGCTGTTAAATTTCTTGCATTTCACCAACCTTTTTTCTGAAAATGTTAAAAAACACGTGTTAACGCCAAGAAACGTGTAAATATTACAGCTGTAGAAGGCTATACTTGAGTCGTATTCACTGGGGAACAAAAAGAAAATATTTTTATATACCCGAAACAAAATAGGCAAATTCATATGTAAACTGATCTGCTGATTCCAAAAATGCCCCTCAAAATGCTGTATCACGTAACATTTTTAGGTATTCATAATTTTTTATGAAAACTTACGGAAATGTGATGTGATAACTCATATTTGATTAATTGAAAATAATTGGTATTTTATTGCCAAATAACATTGAAAATAATAATTATTGTTAATTATTATTAATATAATAAAGACAAGATAATGATGGAAACCAATACCTGAATTATCTCAGAAGTGTTTCACTGTTGAGTTTTTGTATTGATATGTACTCTCCCGTTTGAGGAACCAAAAATAGTCTCCGAACATGGCTGTATCCCAGCGACCCTGGTAACGTCTATCCATCTCAGAAATGTCCTGGTGAAAATGCTCACTTTGCTCATCACTTACAGCTTCTAGGTTTGTAGGGAAACTATCAAGGTGAGAGTGCAAAAAGTGGATTTTAAGTGACATACGGCAACCCATTTCTTTGTAGCTCCTTAATAGTTCTGAGACTAAAGTTTCATAATTTTCTTCTTTGTTATTGCGCAGGAAGCCTTCCACAACTGATTTAAATGATTTCCATGCTGCCAGTTCAACACGTTTAAGCTTTGATTAAAAAACACTGTCTTTAAGAAGTAGTCTTATTTGAGGACGACAAATATATTTTCCTTCAATTTAGATTCACTTATTTTGGGAAAGATACTTCTTAAATACTCAAATGCACTTCCACTTTTGTCCAAACCTTTAACAAAATTCTTAATTAACCCGAGCTTTATGTGAAGTGGGGGGAGAAGAACTTTGTTTGGGTCTACTGGAGGCACATACTTAACACTGCTTGCTCCAGGGGTATAGTCTTCCCTTTTCCCCCCATTCTTTCACTATAAAATGCTTGTCAGTTGCCCTACTGTCCCATAAGCACAAAAAACAGCAATATTTTGTGAAACCTCCCTGCAGTCCCGTTAGCAATGCAACTACCTTGTGGTCACTATAAATTTCCCAGCCATGGTTTTGATAATTAATAGCATCTAAAATTATGGACATGGAGTCGTATGTCTCCTTCATTCCTATGGCATGAAATAAAGGTATTGAATGTAGTAAATTGCTATTATGAAGCAACACTGCCTTTAAGCTGTATTTAGAAGAGTCAATGGCTATTATTTTAAATTAAGTCAATATGAGTTTGTATCATACCTCATTTCTGTAAATTTATATTAAAGAATAAGAATATCTCAAAAACGTTACGTGATACAGCATTTTCAGAGGCATTTTTGGAATCAGCGAGTCATTTTGCATAAGAATTAGCCTATTTTGTTTCGGGTACAAAAACGTGTTCACTAGTGTTATTTTCTGAACGTACTGCGATACGCTTTAGTTTTCATTTTTGTCTGCACACAGCTAAAAAATGGCGGATAAATAAAGTCGTAAACAAAAGTCGTGAAACAAATTTCTCATCGATGGAGATAGAATTGTTAATTGCATTGCTGACCTAGTATAAGGATATCGTGGAAAATAGGACATATGCGGTGAATGTAAAAGAGAAAGATGTTACTTGGGGAAAACGGGAAACGAATTTAATTCAAATGCATGTGTCATTACTAGAAACACGAAACATTTTCTTTAGTATTACGTAAATTTGAAACAAGGTGCGAAGAAGGACAAGTGACGAATGACTTGAAGGTTACAAGACGGGAGGTGGACAGTGTATTATCCACATAATTCAGTGAATTATAAAATCGCAAATTTGAAGCAAAGGTGAGATCGGCATATTTCTTCTATGCATGTTCTAACTCAGTATTACGTAAATTTAAAATGAGTTGTGAAAGACAAGTGACAAGTGACTTGCACGTTTCAAGACGGGAGGTGGACAGTGTATTATCTACATAATTTAGTGAATTATAAAATCGCAAAGTTATTAATACTTGAATCAAAGGCGAGATCGGTCTATTCTTTTCGATGCATGTTCTAACTTAGTATTACGTAAATTTAAAACGAGGAGCGAAGAAAGACAAGTGACAAGTGACTTGAACGTTTCAAGACGGGAGGTGGACAGTGTATTATCCACATAATTTAGTGAATTATAAAATCGCAAAATTATTTATACTTGAAGCAAAGGCGAGATCGGCATATTCCTTACGTTACATGTTCTAATTCATTATTACGTAAATTTAAAACGAGGAGCGAAGAAGAACAAGTGACGAGTGACTTGAACGTTTCAAGGCGGGAGGTGGACAGTATATTATCTACATAATTCAGTTAATTATAAAATCGCAAAATTATTAATACTTGAAGCAAAGGCGAGATCGGCATATTCCTTACGATACATGTTCTAACTCATTATTACGTAAATTTAAAACGAGGAGCGAAGAAGGACAAGTGACCATTGACTTGAACGTTTCAAGACGGGAGATGGACAGTGTATTATCCACATAATTCAGTGAATTATAAAATCGTAACGCTATTAATACTTGAAGCGAAGGCGATATCGGCATATTCCTTTCGATGTATGTTCTAATTCAGTATTACGTAAATTTAAAACGAGGAGCGAAGAAGGACAAGTGACCAGTGACATGAACGTTACAAGACGGGTGGTGGTTAGTGTATTATCCACATAATTCAGTGAATTATAGAATAGCAAGTTATTAATACTTGAAGCAAAGGCGACATCGTCATATTCCTTTCGATGTATGTTCTAACCTCTGTTGTACTTACGCAGTAACCTTCATAGCAACATGTTTCGACAGTCTATACCTCCGTAAAACAGTTTTCTTCTGATAGCCCCTCAAAAACATTTCTCCTCATAGGCCTTACTCTATTACGAATGCCATTTAGACGGTCTTAAATATCAACAACAGCAGCGTTCACGGCCGCCACCTTGACTATTTACAATTGTTAAGGACTTGATATGAGAAATTTGTCTTGTTAGTTTAACAAGAGATTTAACACGAGTGCAATTTTTGTTATAACTGATGTTAAACCCGTGTTAAGTCTTAACATCTGTTGGTGAAATTGGGCATGAGAGATCCTTAGAATAAATTAATATGATTCATAAGTAGACACGTAAAACTCCGGCTTCAGCTAATTCAGAACAGATGCCCTTAAGTGTCGACCTTTTTGACCTGGCAGATAAACTAATTCCGACTTTTGTAATTTATGCTCGGGAAGCGCAGCATATGAGTTATGTCCCTTTGTAGGGAAAGCATTTAACATTTAATTTAATGGATATGTGCCTCTAGGGTCCACTCCACTGTGTGCACACGGGCGTTTTAAACTCTTTTTTAAATTTAATTACTAATACCTGTTAGAGAGAATCCCTGATGAGATAATAAAAGCTGTGTTCAGAACCGTCAGCGTGACTCGTTAATCAGTAACGGAGTGGAGCGCAGGTGAATGTTTTTAATCGTGTTTCCATTTGATGACATGGCCATAGAATGAAAATGAGAGGCTTATGCAACAACTTGGTAATGCCATAACCAGCTTTTATGGAGCCATTACCTGTTTTTTTTATCCTACGACACCCATCAGATAGAGAAAGCAATGTTAAATTAACTGGATCATTACTTCTCTAATTACTTCAGAAAAATCCCCAAGGATAACAGCAAGCTCTGCCCTTTTATCAACATATTTAGGTTTATGCATTCTGATTTTAGATATGTTAATAATAAACGAACATGAATGGAGCATTCGTTTAATGAAACCTGAGAATAATGGACTGACAGAGCATTGTTTTGATAACGACCATAGAGCCAGTTTAGGGACCGAACATCTTGGCAAAATGCAACAGGTACTGGGAGCGGAGAGTTAAGGAGGCTTTGGGCATTTCCTCTGAAAGGAGCACGCTTAGTCGTGATGCTGGATTTCAGTTCAGCTCCTCTTGGAATCCAACCTTAAAAGAGGAAATCCGTCAGCTTAAGAAGCACAGATCATCAAGTTAGATAGCTACGTTTCTTTGACCCAATTAATTTTCTATACTCACACCATCTCCTTTACTGGAAAGTCATTTGTTCAGTGATGCCAGTATTGGTAGTGCATAATCTTTGTTGATATTTGTATTATATCTAGTTATACATTAAGTAGCTATAACATTTCTTAAAACACCTTGATGATGGGAGAGATTTAAGCTCCCTAAACGTCGATTTCTAATCGTCTTTACGACTGGCTTGTTTCCCGAGGGGATCTTGAACATATTAGTCACCAGAAAAGCTTCACGTCTTATTTTATAAGCCTTCACATGTATGGGTGGTACAACAATTATTAACTGTCTTAGTAGTGGTGAACTATGCAGCCCGGGAAATTAAAATCTTCAATAACGATTGTATGCTCCTAGGTTATCATCATCATCATCATCATCATCATCATCATCATCATCATCATCATCTTCAAGGATTGCGCCCTGTGACCCGTTTCGTTCTCTTCAAGAGCCTACTGATCCTTCCAGCGTAGAGCTGGGCGTCCCATATCTCTCTTTCCCTTCGACATATAATCTAAAACTCTTCTTGGAAGTCGTTCCGTGTCTATTCTTAAAATATTTTTCCATTCATTTTTGTTCATTATTATTCTACTGTTTAAACTAAAAATCCCAAGCTCTTCTCTTATTTTTTCGTTTCTTACGTGGTCTATTCTTTTATAACCTGCCACGCTTCTCTGCCGATTCTAGTTGTTTGCGTTGGTTCTTTGCCAGTGTCCATATTTCGGAACCGTATGTTAACGTTAGGACTGCCATTATCTTATAAAATGTCATCTGTGTTTCCTTTCGTGCTTTCCTGTTCAGCGTTCTTATTATAGTCCCACACATTTGATTGAATCTGTTTAATTTCACCTCCATATCCTTGTTGTTATTTGCTACTGTTACTGTGTAGCCTAGATAGTTAAAACTATTAACCTGATCTATTATTTTATTGTTTATAACTATTTTTGCTGTTATGTTGTTCTTTCCTCTAAAAGATATTACTTTAGTTTTGTGTTGTGAGATGGTTATATGTTTCCGCTATGTTGTTTAAACTATATACTGCTCTTTGCTCTTGTCATCTTCTGAGTGGGATATTATCACTTGATCATCAGCAAATAATACTGTATTTAAAATTGTTTCCATTCAGTACATTTTGTTTTATACTTTGCTGCCATTCTTGTGCAATATTATCAATATAGATATTAAAGAGTATAGGCGATAGAGGGCATCATTGTCGCACTCCTTTATTTATGTCCACTGCTTCTGTTTCCCTTCCATTCTTTATTATTGCTATTGTAGTTTCTTATACATACCTTGTACAGTCGCTATTAACTGTGCTGGTATTCCTCTATTTTCCATCGCTATTCAAAGATTATCCCTTAAAACCGAATCGAAGGCTTTAACACAGTCAACAAAAAGCATAAATGTGTCATCATTAAATTCTTTGTGTTTTCCAATTATTTGTTAAATTATAAATATACTATCCGTGCATGATCTTCCTTTTCTAAACCCATTTTGGGCCTCATGAAGCCATGCTTCCATTATTTTACTTATTCTTGCAACCATTTTAGCATATATTTTATACGCTTAAGCATAAATTTCATTGAAGGAGCTCAATTGTCCACCGAAAAAGTGTGATTAATTTGAGAATGTAATATTTAATATTCAACCGACATTTTAATGTTTAAAGCAACGACACAAAAGGCCAATGTTTTGTCGTTGAAATCTCGTCTATGGCAGTTAAATATCCAATTGTGTCTTCCCAACCTTAATTTATACATGACGTGTGGAAAAATTAATTATGCAACATATACTATACAGAAACTTGATAAATTGAAAACTACGAGAGCAGTTAAATAAAGAACGATCACAATTCCTTTTTGACAACGTACCTTTACTCATCCTCGTAGTTTTGATGGTCCTTATCAAAATAGTCTCCCTGAATGCGATGCACTTGTCCCAGCGTTTCTGCCAGTCTTCAAAGACATGCTAGAAACAATTTTTTTCAGAGATCTTTCAATTTCGCCTCCGCAGCCTTCACCACTGCTTCTGATGATGGATAATGCCTCCCACGAAGGCGTTTCTTCAAGTTAGGGATTAGAAATCAGTCACATGGGACTAAATCCGGACTATATGGAGGGTGAGGGGTGCACTTTACCTTGATTTTTGCAGGATATTCTTATTGGCAATATGCGGCCGCGCATTATCGTGATGCAGCATCCAGTCTGCTTCACGAAAATGTGGTCTTTTGCACCTGATATGGACTTGCATTGTGTTCAGGACATCTCTGTAGTATTTTCCAGTTACTGATGTGTGTGCAGGTACAACATTCTGATAAACCATTACATGAGTATCAAAGAATGAGATGACTATAACTTTCCCAGCAGATGCAACCACTTTTGCTTTTCTGGGGGTTGGTGATGAAGGAGATTTCCACACTGAGCTTTGCTGTTTGCTCTCAGGATCAAAATGACGTAGCCAAGTTTCATCAGCAGTGATTACGTTTGAAAGAAACTCCGGGTCTTCCTCTAACATCAACTTTAACTGCATGTTACCTCCACTGTAGTGGTAGGCGATACTGAACAAGTCTGAACTTGCCTGGTTTTCACAGGCGAGATCCAGGAGTACCAACAGTGAAACTACTACAGGATGTTTGCTTCACATTAAGCTAACAGAATATAATAAGTTTGTATTAAAAATTATGACTGTAAAAAAATTATGATCATTCTTTTTTAAATATCGCTCGTATATTAGTTGTGAACTAGTACGTAACATTTTGCCTGCTGATTGAGGACAATTTTGTTCAACATTTTTAGCGAATTTTCCAGTTATTGAAGTTTTATTATAAGTGGCTATTCAACATTACATTCACAGCTTCTGTGGAAGGAATGGAAATTGCTGCAGTTATCGGCGTCGTATCATTGATATGTCTAATTGTTTGATTGTTGCTAGATCAGGTGGAGACATAATGGAAAGTGATGGGAATGTCAGACACTTGACGTGATTGAGTTGCTTCCCATAAGCTGCTGGATGTGACACGTCAATAATTGGTTCTCCCAAAGCAAGCAAGTGCATACCAACGCCTACCCGGTTTTAGACATCTTAGATTGGATTCCTTACTTAATTTTCCCATTCAAATTATACACTGACATAGTTTTGCTCTCTGCCATCATAGTATTAATAAAAATATAAAGTTTGTATGTATGAAACGTAGGCTACTTCAATGTATATCGCAAAAAAGTAGATTTGAATTGATTACACTGGGGAACAAAAAAAATATTTTATACACCCGAAACAAACTAGGCAAATTCTTGTGTAAACTCATCTGCTGAATCCAAAAATGCCCCTCAAAATGCTGTATCACGTAACGTTTTTTAGGTATTCATAATTTTTAATGAAAGCTTACAGAAATGTGACGTGATAACTCATATTTGATTAATTGAAAATAATAGGTATTTTATTGCCAAATAACATTCAAAATAATAATAATTATTATTACTTATTATTAAAATAAATGAACACAAGATAATGATGAAAACCAATGCCTGAATTATCTCAGAAGTGCTTCACTGTTGATTTTTTTGTGTTGACTCTCCCGTTTGAGGAACCAACAATAGTCTCCGAACATGGCTGAATCCCAGCGATGCCCTGGTAACGTCTTTCCATCTCAGAAATCTCCTGGTGAACACGCTCACCTTGCTCATCACTTACTACAGCTCCTAGGTTTGTAGGGAAACTATCAAGGCGAGAGTGCAAAAAGTGGATTTTAAGTGACATACGGCAACCCATTTCTTTGTAGCTCCTTAATAGTTCTGAGACTAACGTTTTATAATTTTCTTCTTTGTTATTGCCCAGGAAGCCTTCCACCACTGATTTAAATGATTTCCATGCTGCCACTTCAACACGTTTAAGCTTTGATTCAAAATCACTGTCTTTAAAAAGTAATCTTATTTGAGGACCGACAAATGTACCTTCCTTCAATTTAGATTCACTTATTTTGGGAAAGATACTTCTTAAATACTCAAATGCACTTCCACTTTTGTCCAAACCTTTAACAGAATTCTTCATTAACCCGAGCTTTATGTGAATTGGGGGGAGAAGAACATTGTTTGGGTCTACTAGAGGCATATACTTAACACTGCTTGCTCCTGGGGTAGGTCTTCCCATTTCCCCCATTCTTTCACTATAAAATTCTTGTAAGTTGCCGTACTGTCCCATAAACACAAAAAACAGCAATATTTTATGAAACCTCCCTGCAGTCCCGTTAGCAATGCAGGTCACTACAAATTTCCCAGCCATGGTTTTGATAACTAATAGCATCTAAAATGATGGACATGGAATCGTATGTCTCCTTCATTCCTATGGCATGAAATAAAGGTATTGAAGATAGTAAATTGTCATTATGAAGCAACACTACCTTTAAGCTGTATTTAGAATACTCAATGGCTATTATTTTAAATTAAGTCAATGTGAGTTGTTATCATACCTCATTTCTGTTATTTTATATAAAAGAATAAGAATATCTCAAAAACGTTACGTAATACAGCATTTTCAGAGGCATTTTTGGAATCAGCGGGTCATTTTGCATAAGAATTAGCCTATTTTGTTTCCGGTACAAAAAATGTGTTCCCTAGTGTTATTAATATCTGCTCGTCATTGTCATAAAATAAATAAAAAATTAAACAAATAAATCCTGATATTAATGACTCTACATGGATATTCTTCTGTTCACTTTCCGCCTATACCCGAGTTTTATTCTGTTTTTTTTTTTTTTTTTTTTTTTTTTTTTTGTTTGTTACCCCACTGGGAACCTTGATATGCAGGAAACAGTTCAAACCTGTACCACGGCCTCCTTTATAAACTACATGACCTAGGCCTTCCGCTCTACTTACTTAGCTTGATTACTAGCTATCTTCAGGAACACCAATTTTCTATGCGTTTTGGTTCAACGCATTCCTCACCCCGTACTATTTTAGCCAGCGTGCCCTAGGGTAGCATCCTTGCGCCTCTTCTTTACAGTCTATATACTGCTGACATGCCTGAACTTCCTGCAACAGGTACCACACTGTTTGCTGACGATACAGTCAGCTTTACCTCGCACTTCTCTATTGAAGCTGCCGTTGCCACCCTATAATCTTCCCTTGACATTTTCCTGCACTGGTTATCTCGCTGGCGTATCGCACTTAATCCAAGAAAATGTCTTATTAAGCTTTTCACCTTGCGCAGACCTGCTGCTCCGGCAAATATACGACTCTATAACACTGAAGTCCCCTGGTTACACAGTCGGTCTCCACGGCGGCACCTTCATCTACCATGCCGAGCTTTTGAGCCATCTTACATGTTCGCTGCAGACGGTTGCATGATTACTTTGTCCTCAGTGATTCCCTCAGTGCCCTTCAGAGCCGTCGTGAACTGTACACCTCCCATCCTCTTGTACAGCGTATCCAGGACACCCTCCACGTTCTACACGCCTCTGGCATTAGCGTGGTGTGTACATGGGTTCCTGGACAGGAGGGCTTGCAGGGGAATGCGTATTCGGCAGCTAGGGCGGCAACCACAGAGCCCAGGGCTAGGATCTCTTTGTTAATCTCGGAAGACTAATTTCGTTGTACTGTCGTGCTGGCGGGACGATTGGTCTGCTCTGCGTAGAAACGGGCTTAGAACGGACAAGGCGCTTCCGATTCCTTGGGCGACTTCCTCCCGTGCCTCTCGCCGGGAGGAAGTCATTCTTGCTTGGTTACGCATTGGTCACTGCTTCTTTTAGCCATCGTTATCTTTTATGAAGGAGCTCTGCGCCAGTTTGCCCGCTATGCGGTGTTGCTCTCCTAGTCCGCCACGTTCTTTTAGTGTGTCCCAACCTGGAGCTTCTTCGCTGGTACCTTGAGCTGCCGGCCAGCTGCAAAGAAGTACTAGCGGACAACCAGCAAGCGGTGGCCAAGGCTTTCAGGTTTTTATCCAATGTTAATTTTATCATATAGCCAGATATCTATTTTAACCTTTTAACTTTTTATCACTTTTATGCCTTGACTCAGGTAGTTATTCGTACATTTTAGTATTGATTTTATCGTTAATGACAGTTTTATCCAAGTTTGAGACTGTTTTAGAAGGCTTTGTGTTTAGGGACTCTGATGACCGCGCTATTGAGAACCCTGAATCACAATCAAATCAAATCAAATCGCCTGGTTACCTTCTGATTGTGCAGTCAAATATCTTGGCGTCCATCTTGATCGTCGACTGTCATGGCGTATATATATATATATATATCAAAAGCAAACTAAATCAAACCTATGCTCGTCTTCACAAGTTGTATCCCATCCTCAACCGCAAATCCGCTTTACGAGTCGAATGTACGCTGCTACTATGCAAGAGTATTCTACGACCGCTTCTTCTATGTGCCAGTCCTGTATAGGGATGTACTTCACCAAGTGTTTCAAAACACATTATTACAATTGTCTGTGAACGACACGTAGTACATCTGGAATGCACAGTGCATAGAGAATTGGACATAGCATTAATGAGTACATCTCTACAACGACAAGCAGATTCTTTGCTCACCTTCCTTACGTATCAGTTGCCTTATTCTTCCAACTGGGACGTCGCCTTGATGCTGCACCAACACTGAAGGCACGCTTGCCACAGGACATTTTATTCCTATAATGTTTATTTATTTTATAATGAATTTATTTAACTTATATTCACACTTATCAGACCAGTTTACTTGAGGACTAATATGAGTATCCTCTATACCTGTAAACTTTAATTGTATTATGTATATTATATATAGCTCCACAATTTGTATAGCACCAACTGTGTTGAGCAATTGAAATAAAAATTGAACAAAAAGGCCTCTACCAAACGAAGTAAATTTATGCTTACGTCCCCAGAAGTGTGCCGTGCTTTGCCTTCCTGCATTCCAAAGCTCGTGTTCCATCCAACCCTTGGGGGATGTGGATTTTAAGTCTCAGGTGTAGGAACGGTGCCTTTCCGGAATCGTATGGAAGTTAAGGAGCTACGATCGGAGGAAGCTATGGTCCAGAAGGCCAACTTTCTGACTTGGTGTGCGTGATGGTGACCACATTATTTCCCTGTATCTGTTGGCCCAAGTTCGATCCTCGGTTAGGGCAAGCTACCTGGATAATGCTTTTCCGGGGTTTTCCCTTAACCTGATAGACGAATTTTGGGTAACTCTAAGCTCCATGGACCCCGGACTAATTTGAGCATCATTTCACCCAATTCATTCATCTTCCGATATGACAACCTTGGAAGACGTAAAACTACAAAAAAGAATGTATCTGTTTGGATGATCCCCAAACTTTGCTTGTCGTATGTCGGTGTGAGGCCGGCAGTCGGGTTGGCCACGTTTGTGGGCTGTTAAGCCATGGGTTACTTACTCCCAGAAGAAACGTTTGGGGTTAAGACCCGCCATAGGCTCTAGTTCGCAGGAAGGAAGCCTGAGGCATGAGGAGAGGTCGCTAACGACTTCAAGCTTGATGATTCGACAACGCTGCAGCGATGTTTACCCGAAAGTCAAAAGCTCCAGCCCCTAGCAGCCCGGGAGCGAAGAAAAACTCCGGGGTTCCTTCCTTGGGACAATACGTTTAGTCTAAAAAGCCCCCCTCCCCATCGACAATAACGTCAAGACGGGTGGAAATGGATACGCCAATTACGGTCGTCAACCCCGCAGGGCAGACTACCGAATAACCTCGGCGGGGCCACCTGGTGATCTAGCACACTTTCTACTAGCTCTGCAGGCTAGTACACGGGCCTTTTTAGGCAACCCTGTGCCCCATCCGGACGGTCAAAGCCTGGCCGGAGGTATCCGGTCTCCCGCGGGTAACGGGAACACACTGCCCCCGAGTCTAACCCAATCCGAACAACTTCCATTCAGGAAGGGGCTCGAAAGTTCGGCCCGAGGTTCCTTTGGTAACGTCAGAGGTACAACGAGTGCTAAGGGTCCGCAGCGCTTGCAACACAACAGCTGAAGGGGACTGATCCCCTCCCCTACGGGGCCCCACATAGTGGCTTCCCTCTGTGGAACCGGAATGAACTCTGCATGTTTGAGGAGGCTCAGAGAAGACTTCCGTCTAAATGGGCCAACAAAAAGTAATCAGCGAGCAATTATTTGCACCATCTCACACTACATAGTCTCTAAGCCTACCTGAAATATAAAACAAGAAACAAAATGGCAGTAAATAAGTTTTTCCAGAACCTCAGTATTGGTACTTCCATACATGTACATTGTAGGCTAAACAACTCAAATTCTGTTCTTCCCTACTAGCCAACAGCATCCAATGAGGCCATAGTTTGAAGTGCTGAATTTCAGTGTATTTTATGCTTCCATTCTTCCTTTTCTTATAATTTACGAGGGCTGTTCAATAAAGAATGAACATAATTTTTTTGCGGTCATAATTTGAAGCACTAAAATTCAACCTTATTATATTCAGTTAGCTTAATGTGAAACAAACACGCCGTAGTAGTTTCATTGTTTGTACTCCTCCTTCCTGCCTGTGAGAACCACGCAAGTTCAGACATGTTCAGTAGCACCTACCGCTGCAATGGAGGTAACATGCAGTTAAAGTTGATGTTAGAGGAAGATCCGGAGTTTCTTTCAAACGTAATCAATGCTGATGAAACTTGGCTACATCACTTTGATCCATAGAGCAAACAGCAGAGCTCAGTGTGGAAATCTCCTTCATCTCCAACCCTAAAAAAGCAAAAGTGGTTGCTTCTGCTGGGAAAGTTATGGTCATCTCATTCTTTGATATTCATGGAACGGTTTATC
The DNA here is from genome assembly GCA_030765055.1 of Mantis religiosa. NCBI lineage: Eukaryota > Metazoa > Arthropoda > Insecta > Mantodea > Mantidae > Mantis > Mantis religiosa. Next base: position 27,997,302 of record CM060959.1, on the reverse strand, counting down.
AGTATTTTGTACCTGCACAAATATCGGTAACTGGACAATATTACACGTATGTCCTGAAAAAAATTGCAAGTTCATATCAGGCGCAAAAGACCACATGTCCGTGAAGCAGGCTGGATGCTGCACCACAATAATGCGCGGCTGCATATTGCTAAAGTTGTTGCTGTATATCTAGCAAAAATCAACGTGAGGTGCATCCCTCACCCTCCCTATAGTCTGGATTTAGCCCCATGTGACTTTTTCCTATTCCCTAACTTGAAGAAATGACCTCGTGGGAGGCATTATCCATCATCAGGAGCAGTGGTGAAGGCTCCGGAGGCGATTTTGAAGGATCTCTCAAAAATGGTTTCCAGCATGTCTTTGAAGACTGGCAGAAACACTGGGACAAGTACTTCGCATTCAGGGGAGGCTACTTTGAGAAGGACCATCAAAATTATGAGGATGAGTACAGATATGTGGTCAAAAAATAACTGTGATCATTCTTTGCTGAACAGCCCTCGTACTAGAGTATCCATCAACGAGTCCTGCTAGTAATTCAGACAGATCTTCCAACCATTACCACTGTCTTTTTTTCACTAAAGCCTCTCGAAGTTCTGATTAATGGTTATGAATACTTTTTCGTGCAGTGCTCTATGCCCCACTGAAGGTTTATCCAGACATCCGCTATAAAATACTTACCTACTCTCTTTTTTTTTAAGTTTATTTGGTTTTTGTGTGGATTGTGCTTCAAAGAAGGTTGTCAATATCCCTCGGGGAATTCTTATCTTTCTTCCACTTAATTCTACTGTTGGCTCTATTCGCAGCGTAACACATTTGTTTTCCGCCGTTTCTTAATCCTCTCGCACTTCATTATTCATATTAGCAGATTATGCTAATTAGAAACTGTTTCCCATGAATAATTCACTCTAATATCTACCCGGAAGATAAGCATAAGAGGAGAATAACGTTAAGGCTGTAATTCTAACTCACAGTACAAATAAACGTACTTGTGTTTGGATTATACGAGGTCTGTTCAATAAAGAATGATCTTTTTTTTTTGACAACGTACCTTTACTCATCCTTATATTTTTTATGGTCCTTCTCAAAATAGCCTCCCCTGAATGCGATGTACTTTTCCCAGCGATTCTACCAGTCTTCAAAAGACATGCTGGAAACCATTTTTGAGAGATCCTTCAAATCACATCCGCAGCCTTCACCACTGCTTCTGATGATGAATAATGCCTCCACGAAGACGTTTCTTCAAGTTAGGGAATATAAAAGGTCACATGGGGCTAAATCTACAATAAATAGAACATTTAGAAATAAAATACGTAAAGAAACAAAATCAAAGTTGTACAAAATTATCGCTGTACCTATACTGACATACGGAAGTGAGACTTGGACGTTAACTAAAAAGCAACAGAGTAGAATACAAGGCTTCAGAAATGAAATTCTTGAGAAGTGTTGAAAGGATGCACGAAGAGGGACTTAATAGAAATGAAAATATAAGAAGAAAGAGCTGGACAGTTTTATTATGAATGATAGGTTAAAAGATCTCAAACAAAAATGGAAGGAACAGTTGAAAGAATACCAGATAATAGACTACAAAACAAATATTACACTATCATCCTAATGGTAGGAGATCGGTGGGCAATCCCAGGAAACGATGGCTGGAGGACTTCGAAGGCGGAACAGGCACTTGATTGACTATGCCATGAATGAAGAAGAAGAAGAAGAAGAAGAAGAAGAAGAAGAAGAAGAAGAAGATGAAGAAGAAGAAGAAGAAGAAGAAGAAGAGAAGAAGAAGAAGAAGAAGAAGAAGAAGAAGAAGAAGAAGAAGAAGACGAAGAAGAAGAAGAGAAGAAGAAGAAGAGAGAAGAAGAAGAAGAAGAAGAAGAAGAAGAAGAAGAAGAAGAAGAAGAAGAAGAAGAAGAAGAAGAAGAAGAAGAAGAAGAAGAAGAAGAAGAAGAAGAAGAAGAAGAAGAAGAAGAAGAAGGAAGAAGAAGAAGAAGAAGAAGAAGAAGAAGAAGAAGAAGAAGAAGAAGAAGAAGAAGAAGAAGAAAGAAGAAGAAGAAGAAGAAGAAGAAGAAGAAGAAAGAAGAAGAAGAAGAGAGAAGAAGAAAGAAGAAGAAGAAGAAGAAGAAGAAGAAGAAGAAGAAGAAGAAGAAGAAGAAGAAGAAGAAGAAGAAGAAGAAGAGAAGAAGAAGAAGAAGAGAAGAAGAAGAAGAAGAAGAAGAAGAAGAAGAAGAAGAAGAAGAAGAAGAAGAAGAAGAAGAAGAAGAAGAAGAAGAAGAAGAAGAAGAAGAAGAAGAAGAAGAAGAAGAAGAAGAAGAAGGAAGAAGAAGAAGAAGAAGAAGAAGAAGAAGAAGAAGAAGAAGAAGAAGAAGAAGAGAAGAAGAAGAAGAAGAAGAAGAAGAAGAAGAAGAAGAAGAAGAAGAAGAAGAAGAAGAAGAAGAAGAAGAAGAAGAAGAAGAAGAAGAGAAGAAGAAGAAGAGAAGAAGAAAGAAGAAGAAGAAGAAGAAGAAGAAGAAGAAGAAGAAGAAGAAGAAGAAGAAGAAGAAGAAGAAAGAAGAAGAAGAAGAAGAAGAAGAAGAAGAAGAAGAAGAGAAGAAGAAGAAGAGAAGAAGAAGAAGAAAGAAGAAGAAGAAGAAGAAGAAGAAGAAGAAGAAGAAGAAGAAGAGAAGAAGAAGAAGAAGAAGAAGAAGAAGAAGAAGAAGAAGAAGAAGAAGAAGAAGAAGAAGAAGAAGAAGAAGAAGAAGAAGAAGAAGAAGAAGAAGAAGAAGAAGAAGAAGAAGAAGAAGAAGAAGAAGAAGAAGAAGAAGAAGAAGAAAGAAGAAGAAGACGAAGAAGAAGAAGAAGAAGAAGAAGAAGAAGAAGAAGAAGAAGAAGAAGAAGAAGAAGAAGAAGAAGAAGAAGAAGAAGAAGAAGAAGAAGGAAGAAAGAAGAAGAAGAAGAAGAGAAGAAGAAGAAGAAGAAGAGAAGAAGAAGAAGAAGAAGAAGAAGAAGAAGAAGAAGAAGAAGAAGAAGAAGAAGAAGAAGAAGAAGAAGAAGAAGAAGAAGAAGAAGAAGAAGAAGAAGAAGAAGAAGAAGAAGAAGAAGAAGAAGAAGAAGAAGAAGAAGAAGAAGAAGAAGAAGGGGCTAAGTCTGGACTATAGGGAGGGTGTGGGATGCACTTCACGTTGATTTTTTGCAAGAAATTCAGCAACAACATTGGCAATAAGCGGCCACTCATTGTCCTGGTGCAGTATCCAGCCTGCTTAATGGAAATGTGCTCTTTTGCGCCTGATATGGACTTGCAATATTTTCAGGACATACTGTTACTGATGTGTGTGCAGGTACAACATGCTGATAAACCATTCCATGAATATCAAATGATCAGATCTTTTCCTGCAGGAGCAACCACTTTTGCTTTTCTTGGGGCGTTGGAGGTGAAGGATATTTCCACACTGAGCTTTGCTGTTTGCTCTCAGGATCAAAATGATGCAGCAAAGTTTTATAAGCTTTGAGTACGTTTGAAAGAAACTCCGTATTTTCCTCTAACATCAACTTTAACTGTATGTTACCTACATTGCAGCGGTAGGCGATACTGATCATGTCTGAACTTGCCTGGTTCTCTCAGGCGGCAACCAGGAGTACCAACAATGCAACTAGTACGGCGTGTTTGTTTCACATTAAGCAAACAGAATATAATAAGGTTGAATTTTAGTGCGTAAAATTGTGACCGTAAAAAATTATGATCTTTCTTTATTGAATAGCCTTCGTATAAGGAGATCTTATATCAGGAATTAATAATCTTCATATATGTAGCTGTAGTGATTTATCAGAGCAATAGTATGTGCACTTAAATATATGCGTCATCAATTTAAAATATGTGTTTGTTCACGTTAGTTTCTCTACTCTTCTGCAAACTGAGTACAGTAGTTGTTTTTCTGTATTTGTTAACGCACATTAATGGATGTTTTTGGAATTCTAGGCTCTTTTCAACAACCCGAGGGAAAATAACAATTAATGACTTCTATTTTAAGTAAATAACGTGTTCTTCTTCCTCACACAATTTAGGTTTTCAGACCTGTTCCGTAGCTAACAAAACTTGTCGCTCCATTTTGTCGTTTTTCGCTTGTCGCTTCAGAAAATTTAAGTAAATTTTATTTACCAGGCAAATGTGATTTTTAATGAAAATCATTGGCTTCAGATTTCATAAAATCAAAACAAAACTTTACGAGAAATTTTTACACATGAAAGGGTAGAGCCAGACTGAAAAATTCAATGCCATAGCCAGGATTTGAACCACAGATCTTCTGGTTTCCGTCCAGCTGCTCTAAGCCATTGAGCTACTATGTCCAACATGCCAACATGACATTAAATTCTCCAACTGACTCGTGAATTTTCCGGTAAACCACTAGGAGTTCTCATAAACATATGAGACAACTACCTTAATGGCGACTTACTATGCTGTAATTACTTTATAGTACGTCCTACACACGGCTAGAGTAAAGAAACAATTAATTTCCATTAATTTTACCTAATAGTGGTCCGAAATAGGAAGCCCGGCCGGAATAGTAAGTCGCCATTAAAGTAGTTGTCTCATATGTTTCTGACAACTCCTAGTGGTTTACCGGAAAAAACACGACCCCGCTGGAGACTTTAATGTCATGTTGGCACGTTGGCCATACTAGCTCAATGGCTTAGAGCGGCTGAACGGAAACCAGAAGATCCGTGGTTCAAATCCTGGCTATGGCATTGAATTTTTCAGTCTGGGTCTACTCTTTCATAGTGCATCTTACACACGGCTAGTGTGAAAGAACAATTAATTTCCAAATTTTACACAGTTTTTGTGTGAAAAACCGGGAAGAAGGTGAATACATGCAGACATGTATTCTTTTTATTAAATTGACTTTTGTGGAGGCAGTCTCAAAATGTGCATTCGAATCTTCGAATGCAATTCCATACTTTCTCCATTTAGTGTAGTTAAATAGCAACCCAAATAAAAGTGGATTAGTGTGTAAAACGTAGTGGAGCTTTATATTTTCTTTTTCTAGTAGAAAAAAACGAGTGAGAAACACTACCGTAAAACAATAGATGCTTTGAAAGAAAGGGGAAGTGGACATTCATAGTTTCCTTAGGGAAGATAAAAGGATGCAATACTCTTTATATGTGAAATGAGTTTTTATTACCATGCTGTTTTGTAAAAATATGTTCACTGCAGCGTATCCTTTTATCTAACTGCCTCGGATGCTTTGCTTATTTTTCTATTGTTTTTTTGTTCAAGGAAGCTTCTTCATACAGGCAGTCATTTCCTCTCTTTTCTTAAAGAAAGAGCATCCATTTTCCTAAACTTGGGAAGATAATGCTATCATCTTTAAAGAGGAACACAGTGTAATGCATTCAAAATAAACAATTTTTAAAAAGTATCCACTAAGGAGAACAGTTTGTAATAAAAGAGTAACGTTAATGGTCCACAACTGTTTCTCCTTTGAAGCGGCTTCTGTTTTTCACGAAACGGCTCAATGTATGTTTAGATATACGAAGGCTGCTCAATAAAGAGTGATGAGATTTTTTTTACAACGTACCTTTACTCATCCTCATAATTTTGATGATCCTTCTCAAAATAGTCTCCCGTGAATGCGATGAACTTGTCCCAGCGTTTCTGTCAGTCTTCAAAGACATGCTGGAAACCATTTTTTGAGAGATCCTTCAAAATCGCCTCCGGAGCCTTCACCACTGCTTCTGGTGATGGATAATGCCACCCACGAAGGCGTTTCTTGAAGTTAGGGAATAGAAAAAAGTCACATGGGGCTATATCCGGACTATAGACAGGATGAGGGATGCATTTCACTTTGGGTTTTGCAGGATATTCTGCAACAACATTGGCAATGTGCGGCCACGCATTATCGTGGTGCAGCATCCAGCCTGCTGCATGGAAATGTGGTCTTTTGCGCCTGATATGGACTTGCTATGTTTTCAGAACATCCGTGAAGTATTTTCCAGTTTCTAATGTGTATGCAGGTATAACATTCTGATGAACCATTCTATGAATATCAAAGAATGAGATGACCATAACGTTCCCAGCAGAAGCAGCCACTTTTGCTTTTTTGGGAGTTGGTGATGAAGGAGATTTTCACACTGAGCTTTCCTGTTTGCTCTGAGGATCAAAATGATGTAGCCAAGTTCCATCAGCAGTGATTATGTTTGAAACAAACTCCGGATCTTCCTCTAACATCAACTTTAACTGCATGTTGCCTCCATTGCAGCGGTAGGCGATCAAAGAAAATGGGACCAACGATTCACAGATTCTGGCGGAGTACACTTTCAACATTTTCTCTGAGATGTAAATAGTGTGTTGTATTCTCCCAAATTTGCACGTGTGTTCTGTTATTGGTTGAAAAGTTAGGCCTATTGAAGTGGTTCAGGTTTAATTGGACCGCACTGTATAAATGAAGAGACTGTAGTGTGAGACAACTGCATAACTAAGTTAATTGATGGACATGAATCATTTCTTTTCACTAGCCATATATAGGCTAAGGTTTTATATGGATAGAGTCAATATGAAATATTCAAAGCCGTGGCCGAGATTTGAACCACGGATCTCCTGGTTTCCGTCCAGTCACTCTAACCCATTGAGCTACCATGGCCAACGTGCCGTCCTGAATTTTTCCTGTTGAGTCAATCCATATAAAGCTGCATATCTGCTAGGCCACGCCCTGAACAGTTGATATTACGGTGTCATACAGTCCACCTGCTACATGTGTGAAGCATTTATTACTATTGTATTTTATTTTTACTACATAAGATGCAACTATGAAGAAGACCTGTCAGATTGTTGTAGTCGGGATTTGAACCAGGAATCTCACCTTTCGGTACGCACTGCTTATAGAAGTAAAATTTGAACAAAGTTGAACCATTCCCTGCCGTAATGGAAAAGGCAAGTTCCACTGAACCGCAAGGTTTGTTCTCTTGGGAAATGTCTAGGGCCTTCTCCCTTTAAACTTGGTGTGACGCTTACATTCGCTTCCTGCTGATAAATAAAACACGAAGCCGAGCGGTTGGACAGCCCAGGCCAGTGGTTGAGAACTATCAACTAAAGTAGCAAGGGTAGTCTCATCTCCATTGTTGCTGTGGTCTGGAACTGAACAATCAGGATGTGCTGAGAGCTCCATCCGGTGGTGGCAGGATTCAATTTCCCTGTGGGCAGGTGGTACTTCCGTGTTGGAGAACCTAACTTTCTCTCTAATTCCGGCTAACCTCTACAGCAAACACTTTCACTTTATAAATTTAATATTAGTTCTGTTCACGAATCATTTGGTTAATGCTAAATCTGCCTGCAGGATTACCAAAATTTCAGCTGGATTACAAAGAGTAATTCATTCAATCGATATCGTCCAATGTCAGTCAATGAAATATAAGGATGCGTTAAACTTCAATTAAACATAGTATCAATTATCAATCACTTTTCACGGTCCTTTTAAGTGATTTGCAGTTTTCGTGATTTCTTTTACAGTCGTAACTAATTAACTTGTATAATAAAAGGTATAATGAAAAATTCTCACGTGACATAATACATTCTTCAACTAAACTTTTAAGAAAATTATTCTTCTATTTACCTACCTCATGTTAATCCAGCTTAAGGTTCGTAGGAATGGTTATATGACACATGTCCATGTAGTTACATTGATGATGCAATACCTTTAAATAATAATTGAATTTTGGCATTCCCAGGTGAGTAAATCTAAATTATTTAAAAAATCGAGCCAGTAATAGAAAATATCTCGGAAATAGCTGATTCAAAAACTACATGTATCATAAGATAATCGACTAACTTGGGCTAATCATATTGAAAATATATGTGGAAAATTAGTAAATCATTATATCTCTTAAAATAGTTTAGCAAGTACAACAATACAAATATCCTAAAATTAATATACTATGAATGTATCTATTCATATCTAATCTATGGAATAGAAATATGGAGTTCAGCAGCCAAACCACACATGGATAAACTGCCTATTTACAAAAAAAGTGGGTTAGGGTCATGTAAAATCTAAAAGCAAGAGAATCTTTCAGGGATACCTTTATAAATAAAAAAAATAATCACCATCTACTCTCTGTATTCTTATACAGCTATAATGTTTATTGTAGACAAGTTTAATCCAGTTAAAACAATCAGGTACATGAACATGACACCAGAACCAATATGAATTACTATAGAGTTAGTGTAATTAAAACTGTCTCTCAAAAGGATGTACATATACTAGGAATTAAGCTTTATAATAAACTGTCATCTGATACTAAATCAATAGCTAGCATCTCAAAACAGCAGTTTAAATGGAAGTTAAAGACTTTCCTCATAAATAAATGTTTATATAACTTAAATGAATTATGACATTGCAGGTTTAATTATACTTTAAAGTGATAAATTCATTAAGCTGATTAAGGGATCATGTGTAGAATTAGTTTCTAATGCTGTAATTGACTCTGTAAATTAGATTCTAATGTAGAGTTAACTATGTACAAGTAGTATTAATGATGAAAAATTGACTATGTCAGAAATTGTAACCAACAATCTATTGATAATATTTATTTGCTTTTTCTAATTTAGACTTTTGTTGGATCCTGTATCTGTTACAGTTTTTAGTCTTATGTAACTTTTTATATTTATCTTTGTATCTTGAACTGACGTGTCCTATAACATATGTATTATGTTCCAAAGGATGAAGTAAATACAGATAAAAAGTACAAATACAAATAAATTGTGTAATTTAACTAATTTTATACTTTTGTATTCTAAATTTTGTCTATCCCTTACTCTTTTACTAGTAGTGACAGTCATATAGAATCATGATGACTGGAAGCCATTCCGAGAAAATTCAATATATAAATTTTATTTACCACAAAAATATTGTAAAAGTATGTTGTTTTACTTAAAGATTGGTGCCTATTTCAGGAAAAAAAGTTAAATATACTTTATACACTTTTCTTGTAAAGATGTTTCGGTTTTCTTGAAGGGCTTAGTGTCACATCCCTGGAAGACGCTTAACTGAAGTCACTCACACACACACACACACACACACACACACACACACACACACACACACACACACACACAAACACACACACATACACACACACAAACCATAGCACCACTATGGGTAGAAGCTACACAGAGTCAAGAACTCCTTAAAACTGCAAAGATTCCAAAGATTAATCAATATCAAGATAACGAAAGCCTACCGCACAATCTCATACGATGCCACCTGTGTCATAGCAGGAGTACGGCCCAAACAATGACCATAAAAGGAAAAGCTGACCTATACGAGACACTGAAAACTAAAGAAGACTATTACTCACCATTGGAACTTAATAAATGGAACCATCCAGCTCAAACAGTTAAAATCAAAATGACAGAAGGTGCAGAAACCACTACTTACTTCAACGTCTACACGGATGGCAGCAAGATAGCAAACAAAGATAGCAAACCTTGAATGATGGTGATGACGGTTTTCTCTAAAAGTTTTAGAATAAATAGGAACTCCATGGTGATAAATTGTGAATAACTAGGTCACATAAAGCGATATCATAAATCAACAACTCTTCGCAAAGTTGGATGCTCACCTTAGGGTTGTGTCTGAAACCACACGTTCTGATGTGTTCTACGCTAGAAGTTACGTTAAAATTCTGCTTTGCTGTACACTACAGTCTAGGATTTTTCGTAGTGACATTTATTCACTGTGTTCTCTATAATCTTGATAGGGCCGTTGCAACTGGTAATGCATGGAACACTTCATGCGTCACGTGCATATTTGGAGCAAGTGTTTGAGTGAAAGTGAGCGTAAAGTGCAAAATCACTCATGCATACTGAAATGCGTTCTCGGGAACATGCACATATTGTGTGGCTGAATTCCAAAGCACTTGCTCACGTCATCATTGTTTTCGACAGAGAAAATGATTTTCCTAATGGGGCTACAGATATAAAAACAAAAGCCAGAGTTACTGATCTATTTTGTTTTAAGTTATGTGTTTCTGTTTTATTGTGTGTTAAACGAGTATATTTTACTACTGCAATATATGAATAAGTAATAAGCAAACTGGATCAGAACTTAGCATTACATATTAATAAAGCAATATTCTCATGACTAATGCCCGATTTCACCAACAAATGTTAAGACTTAACACGAGTTTAGCAATAGTTAAAACAAAAATTGCATTTCACCAACAAGTGTTAGCGTAACACAAGTGTTAAATCTCATGTTAAACTAACACGCCGAATTTCTAATGTTAAGTCCTTAACAATTGTAAATAGTCAAGATGGCGAGCATGAACTCAGCTGTTGATGTCGAATTGCTATATTTAAGACCGTCTAAATGGCATTCATAATAGAGTACGGCCTATGAGGAGAAATGATTTTGAGGAACTATCCGAAGAAAACTGTTTTACGGAGGTATAGCCTGTCGAAACATGTTGCTATGAAGGTTACTGCGGAAGTACAAGAGAGGTTAGTACATGCATCGAAAGCAATATGGCGATCTCGCCTTTGCTTCAAGTATTAGTAACCTTGCGATTTTATAATTCACTGAATTATGTGGATAATATATTGTCCACCTGCCGTCTTGAAACGTTCAAGTCACTTGTCCTTCTTCGTTCCTCGTTTTAAATTTACGTAATACTGAGTTAGAACATGCATCGAAAGGAATATGATTATCTCGCCTTAGCTTCAAGTATTAGTAACCTTGCGATTTTATAACTCACTGAATTATGTGGATAATACACTGCCCTCCTCCCGTCTTGAAACGTTTATGGCACTTACCCTTTGCACCTCGTTTTAAATTTACGTAATAATGAGTTAGATTATACATCGAAAGGAATATGCCGATCTCGCCTTTGCTTCAAGTATTAATAACCTTGCGATTTTATAATTCACTGTATTATATGGATAATACATTGTTCACTTCCCGTCTTGAAACGTTTAAGGCACTTGTTCTTCGCACCTCGTTTTAAATTTACGTAATACTGACAAGTTGTTTGGTGCTTGTAGTAGTGACACATGCATTTGAATTAAATTCGTTTCCAATATTTTCCCCGCGATATCTTTCTCTTTTACATTCACTGCATCCGTCCTCTGATTTTCCACGATATCCTTACACTTCATCACCATTTCAATTAACAATTCTTTCTCCGTCAATGAGAAATTTGTCTCACGGCTTTATTTATGATTTTGTTCATCCGCCATTTGTGCAGACGAAAATGAAAACAAACGCGCATCGGAGGGCGTTCAGAAAATCATCCATATCCTCCTATAGCTGTGATATAAACAAGTTTCTTGGCGTTAACACACGTTTGCAAACATTTTAAGAAAACAGGTTGGTGAAATGCAAGAAATTTAACATTAGTTTTAGCGCTGTGACAATTGTTACGTTACATTTGTTAACGTCGATTTTAACATCTGTTGGTGAAATCGGGCATAAGAAGTGTCTTTGTGTAAAAGAGGTTTGAAACAGTCGGAAAAGTGCATTGTTAAAGCCGAGATTGCAACCACGGATTTGTGATTCAGTGTACTACTGCACTTAACCATGGAAGAGAAAAAGAGGCCAAGATCTTGCTGTGCCTCCTTAATTTCGGAGTCGGGTGCCTATTTTATAAACCAAACTGTGTTCCACTGTTTATTATAGTTTCTACATTTGTTTACATTTCCATTTTTAGTTGGTACCTAGGAGTATTTACAAATACTGTTTACAATGTATTAACTTAGTAATATATATTAAGTTACTGTTACAATAAGTGGTCTAATTCTAACTTAACCTAACAGCTTATCTACTAGTGTCTTCTCCGGTGATTGCCTTGGTCGGGAGTATTTGTTCAAGAGTGCCTTACGTCGATGTACTGTTCTCTCGCCTTTACTGAGAAGGTATTGGCCCAAATCCAGAGTCGTCTATTCCCTATGATGTCATATATGGTGTGATCCATATATGTGCCATCACTGTTGTTCTTTGACGTATTATAAGTGGGCATTCCTATACTGCGTGCTCAGGTGTCTCTACGGTTCCGCATCGGCATTTGTCTGAGTCCTTAAAATGTGTGGAGGTAGCCGGGGTATGGGCCATGTAATGGATTAGTCCCCTGGATGGTACTAAGTATTTCATTTTAAGGCGTTCCTCGATGTTGGGTAGAATGTCGTATGTACGCCTGCCAGTTGTGCTCACGTCCCATTCTTGTTGCCATTCAGCGACAAGTACTTCCTTAATTTCAAACTCGTCTCGGGGCACGCCGCTTGCTAATTGTTATGTTTCCGGAGCCATTAGCATGCAGCTCTTAGGTGAATCTACAGATCTAGTAGTACCCATAATCCACGTTTCTGGTATTTTATCCAGTCTCCTTTGGTTGCTGATTTCGGAGAAACGGTACACATCGTTATCAAATCTGCGAAGTAATTCTCTTTAGCGTTCATGCTAAACTGCATTTTGAAAGCTCCTTTGTCCCGACACATTCCTGGCTGGAAATTTTCTATAGTTCTCAGACATTGAACTTCTACTAGCACAAAGAAGATAACGGTCCTCCCTTCCTGTCTCTCCGACGTGTACAAATTTTTACAAGAATATTTTCTCTTTCTTGCTTGGATGCTAGTACATGTGTTATATTAAATTACATTCTTCCCTTCTTATTACTTAAGTCAACCTCCATTTTAATCATGCTCTATCCATTCTAATTTCATTTGATTATTACAAGATTTTATATTAGTTTAGCAAAGCAATTTTATTGATTTATCTTCTTTTTAAATTATCTGATTTCGATTAATTCGCCGCCTCCTAATCGCTGCGCTGGTGGAGGACACTTCCAAAATTTCCTCTGAGATGTAAATAGTGTAATATAATCTCCAATTGTGTATGATATTCTCCCAAAGTTGCACGTGTGTCCTATCACTATTTCAAAAGTTATGGCCTATTGAAATGGTTCAATTTTATATGGATCACACTAATAGTATCCCTCAACAACAGTACATAAAAAACAAAAGCAGTATTGTATGGCTTTGAAAAAGAAAATAAAATCGAAGATTTCTTTTTCCCATTATGCTGAACATACACGCGCCCTCACACTAACATATATTTTTCACAACAATAAACATAAATAACTGCAAAGCTCAGCTAAATCTTGGACAAATAACGCAGGAATGTATAAGATGAATCCCAGGAGCAATGATACAGATCTCAAGTAATCTGTTTACTCAAAATCCTCGTCTCTTTTTTGTGGGGAAAACATGGTTCTATCGATGTTTTCAAACTCTAAGCGGTAGGAGCACGTAAAACGACATGCCCTCTTTGTCTTTGGGTAAGCAAGGACTTCTGTACTTCAGCAGTTGTGTTTCCGAACAAAACACTACCGTTTCATAGTAATGCTTTTAGCATAAAAGTTTAATTATTTGCTCATATAAAACGGATATGCAAATCTAGTGTTATAAAAAATGCATAACTAACTCGATATAGAACTCATGAGAATAATAGTAATGTTCCAATAATGCTATTTTAAGTAGTTCATAGAAAAAGTGAGACTACTTTGTATAACATTTTTTTCTGAGCAATGAAGAAGTAAAATCTTCTACAAAATTTTAAATAATAAGAGGTGCATTTATAATTACGTGCTATTCAAAGGCCACATTACGGTCCTTAACAAATAGTAGCTAGTAATGATTAGAGCCCGGAATTGTAAGCACAATGAAATGGTGAAATAAGCAAGCAAATAAGCACAAAAAATGAAACAAATAAGCACCAAAAATAAACAATAAAAGTAACCTATTACAGGACAAGAATAATTGTCCGCCTCTGCCAGCTGAAGTTCCCCGGCGACTCCGGGCCGTCTCTCGCAGTAGATTGAGGCTTTGATGCCCGATTTCACCAACGGATGTTAAAATCGACGTTAACAAATGTAACGTAACAATTGTCACAGCGCTAAAACTAATGTTAAATTTCTTGCATTTCACCAAGCTGTTTTCTTAAAATGTTAACAAACCTGTGTTAACGCCAAGAAACTTGTAAACCTCACAGATATAGAAGGCTATGGATGTTTTTCTGAACTTACTCCGATGCGCTTTTGCTTTCATTTTCATCTGCACAAATGGCGGATGAACAAAATCATAAATAAAGCCGTGAGACAAATTTCTCGTCGACGGAGAAAGAATTGTTAATTGAAATGTTGACGAAGTGTAAGGTTATCGTGGAAAATAATAGTACGGATGCAGTGAATGTAAAAGAGAAAGGTGTCACGGGGAAAATATTGGAAACGAATTTAATTCAAATGCATGTGTCACTACTACAGGCAACAAATTACTTGTCAGTATTACATAAATTTAAAACGAGGTGCGAAGAAAAAGTGACTTAAACGTTTCAAGACGGGAGGAGAACAATGTATTTATTATCCACATAATTCAGTGAATTATAAAATCGCAAAGTTATTAATACTTGAAGCAAAGGCGAGATCGGCATATTCCTTTCGATGTGTATTCTAAATCATTATTACGTAAATTTAAAACGAGGTGCGAAGAACAAGTGCCTTAAACGTTTCAAGACGGGAGGTGAACAATGTATTATCCACACAATTCAGTGAATTATAAAATCGCAAAGTTATTAATACTTGAAGCAAAGGCGAGATCGGCATATTCCTTTCGATGTGTATTCTAAATCATTATTACGTAAATTTAAAACGAGGTGCGAAGAACAAGTGCCTTAAACGTTTCAAGACGGGAGGTGAACAATGTATTATCCACACAATTCAGTGAATTATAAAATCGCAAAGTTATTAATACTTGAAACAAAGGCGAGATCGGCATATTCCTTTCGATGTATATTCTAACTCATTATTACGTAAATTTAAAACGAGGTGCGAAGAACAAGTGCCTTAAACGTTTCAAGACGGGAGGTGAACAATGTATTATCCACACAATTCAGTGAATTATAAAATCGCAAAGTTATTAATACTTGAAGCAAAGACGAGATCGGCATATTTCTTTCGATGTATATTCTAACTCAGTATTACGCAAATTTAAAACGAGGAGCGAAGAAGGACAAGTGACTTGAACGTTTCAAGACGGGAGGTGGACAGTGTATTATCCACATAATTCAGTGAATTATAAAATCGCAAGGTTATTAATACTTGAAGCAAAGACGAGATCGGCATATTCCTTTCGATACATGTTCTAACTCAGTATTACGTAAATTTAAAACGAGGAGCGATGAAGGGCAAGTGACTTGAACGTTTCAAGATGGCAGGTGGACAGTGTATTATCCACAAAATTCAGTGAATTATAAAATCGCAAGGTTATTAATACTTGAAGCAAAGGCGATATCTTCATATTCCTTTCGATGCATGTTCTAACTTCTCTTGTATTTCCGCAGTAACCTTCATAGCAACAAGTTTCGACAGTGTATACCTCCGTAAAACAATTTTCTCCGGATAGTTCCTAAAAATCGTTTCTCCTCATAGGCCGTACTCTATTTTGAATGCCATTTAGACGGCCTTAAATATAGCAAATCGACATCAACAGCTGAGTTCATGCTCACCATCTTGACTATTTACAATTGTTAAGGACTTAACATTATAAATTCGGCTTGTTAGTTTAACAGAGATTTAACACGAGTGTTACCCTAACAGTTGTTGGTGAAATGCAATTTTTGTTTTAGCTATTGCTAAACTCGTTTTAAGTCTTAACATTTGTTGGTGAAATCAGGCATGAGTGGGTTCGATTATAATTTAACTACTCTGCATTATGGTTATCCACCTTTTGCTTAAATTACCGCCACCTTTAATTTAGAACTGACAACGTTTAGTGATTGGGGACTGCATACTCAGGGCTATTCATCTAGCACCGTCTTTTATTCCAGGTTTTGTGTGTATAGAATCTATTTCACACAATTCTATTTAAATAATATTGAGTATTCGGATCTCAGCTTATAATTTATGTAACTGAAGTAACTTAGGGTTAAATAAAATACATAAAAATAACTTTTTGTTAAAATGAACAAAAATGTACGTTCGAGATTTTATTTAGCGTTATAATTCTCCACTACTATACCAGTGATTATTTTTAAAGTTCCCTATATGTCATGAACAGATTTCTTTATGCTATGGAACGTTCGAATAAGACGCTAGGCCAAAGCATAGAATGCCGGTGTAGTAAAAACAAATTATGATCCTTACTTCTTCTTCTTCTTCTTCTTCTTCTTCTTCATCTTCTTCTTCTTCTTCTTCTTCTTCTTCTTCCTTCATGGGTTAGGCTTAAGCCTGTTCTGGTCTCACAGTTCCTGAAGCCATCTCTTTAGGGGGCGTTCTATTGATCTTCGTCCTCTTGGTTTATAATTGAAGGCAATTATAAATTATAATTGAAATTGATCCTTACTTACAAATGAAATTCATGTAAATCAGTGGTTGTGTATCATTGGGGAAGTCAACATTTTCACCATTCATTACTTTAGTCCGATATATAATTAAAATATTTAAAAATTAATGAAAAACTCAATGGCCCATGTATTGGCTCAAAAACACTACATATTGTGACTTTGTAGGTTCGTGAAATTATAAGTCCAATTGCATAAACTCAAAATGTTCTTTATTTCCACCGAATTACAGTTGAAACACTTGCCGATCACATAGAATTACTTAGCGCACACAATTGCAATTCACCAGTTCGTCTGTCACAGGTCCACTGCACGCTCACAGTTACGTACACTTCTCTGATGCACGTTCACAGTCTTCCGGTCCGTTAACTCACTCGGCGCTCATCACGGCTGCTCGCCAAGAACTGAACTCACTCGCCAACTGCAACCCATTTTTATAGGAATATCGCTGTTACTGGAACTCTCACGTTTCAGTGAATCACCCCGAAGGTTCTAGACGGCAGGGGGAGGGGAAAGAGACGGCACAGTGATGTTTTTCCAGCCACCGCTCGTTACTGCTACAAGATAAATGGGTAGGCGTGGGCGAATGATTCCCGTCTGGCCCTAATGCTGGCCGGTTCTATCGGGAGTTTCGAAGTTCGGGTGACAATGTTTACATATTATTAAAAATATTAAAGCTTTTATAAAATTTTAATGAAATCTGACACACAAAAACTGTAACACACGCTCGTTTTACACTTCTATGTTTTTATCTATGGAATGTAAGTTAACATCTCGTAGAACTGCATTCTGTTGGCAATTTAATTCTGATTAGAATATAAATGATCTGGTACACTAAGGATTTAAACATAAGGTCACCTCTCCCTTTGTGTGTAGGTATATCAAAATTAATAATTTATATACTATCCTTTGTGCCACGAACGTTCCTAAAAGCAGGATACACGAGGGTGGTCTGAAAAGCTTCCGAGCTCAACGTGTAGATGAGAGTTCTCGTAAATAAAAGCTAGTGAACTTCGTTGTTCATCTGTTGTCAGTTACCAAAGTTTCAGCCATTTTGGACGCTCAGTTGTTATGTCACAGTCATTTGAGTGAGTTGATTTGTTTCTATGCAAATGGAAACGTCAAGTATCGAGCTGTAATTAAATATTACTTTTTGAAAGGAAATACGCATACGGAACTCAAAGATGAGTTGGATTCTGTGTATAGGGACTGTGAAACATCATTTACCACAGCGAGATTTTGGGCAGCTGAATTTAAACTTGGGCGTAAAAGTTTGCGACGTCCAAAAGCTGTAACTACCGACGAAAACGTTGTCAAAATTGACCAAATTGTCTTAGACGACCGCCGAACTAAAGTGTGACAACAGAGGCTATGAACATGTCAAAATAACATGTTTGTCGCATATTAAATCAATATTTCGACATGAGAAAGCTGCCGGCGCATTGGGTGCCATGATTGCTCACGTTAGACCATAAACGTGTTCGAATGAACATTTCCAACACTCTGCTAGCGCAGTTTAGGGGCAATAAATATGAGTTTTGGCGCCGATTAATTACTGTAAGTGAAGCTTGGATACACCATTTGACGCCTGAAACAAAAATATAGTTCCAAACAGCGGACTGCGAAGGGGAAACCGGTTGCAAATAAGCAAAAGCTGTTTTTTTTCGGCTGGTAAAGTGATGGCGACAGTTTTTTTTGTGATAGTCATGGAGTTATTTTAATCCATTATCTTCAAAAAGGAAAAATCATTACAGGAGCACACTACGCATGATTATTGACAAGCCGAAGGCACAACTTGCGGAAAAACTGCCACATTTGCAGAAAAAGGAAATCTTGTCTCACGCCTCAACGGTTACAGTTGCGAAAATCCGCGAATTACGGTTTGAACTGCTTGAACATCCACATTACTCACCAGATCCAGCCCCAAGCGACTTATTTTTGTTCCTTCAACTGAAAATTGTGCTCCGAGGACAGATTTTCGTAAAATGAATAGAAAATCACCTTCGTGAACAATGATTTTGCAGAGAAAATCGCCCAGTACTATTTGGACTGGTTACAGAGATGGGAGCATCTTTAGGAGAAGTGTGTAGAGTTCCAAGGAGACTATGTTGAAAAACGCCGAGTACTATTTGGACGGCTTACAGAGATAGGAACGTCGCTGGGAGAAGTGTGTAGAGTTACAAGGCGATTATGTTGAAAAACGCCGAGTACTACTTCGATGGGTTACAGAGCTGAGAGCATCGCTGGGAGAAGTATGTAGAATTACAAGGAGACTATGTTGAAAGACGCCGAGTACTATTTCGATGGGTTACAGAGATGAGAGCATCGCTGGGAGAAGTGTGTAGAGTTACAATGAGACTATGTTGAAAAACGCCGAGTACTATTCGGACGGGTTACAGAGATGGGAGCATCGCTGGGAGAAGTGTGTAGAGTTACAATGAGACTATGTTGAAAAACGTCGAGTACTATTCGGACGGGTTACAGAGATGTGAGCATCGCTGGGAGAAGTGTGTACAGCTACAAGGAGATTATATTGACAAATACAAATATAAAAATGCCTTCTATCTTCATTAGGCTGACAAGTTTTCAGACGACATATGTATAGTTCATAATCAAAATTTATTTTTCAGGTCAAATATTATATTCATCATAACTACGTCAACACAATAATAAGTTTTATTTTTTATTTCTGTGTGGGGATATGCAATCTTATCGTTTGAGCTTCTACAGACTAAACTTTACATAGACTTTCTATAATCAGGTACACACGATCAAGTTGATGTGATCAAACAATTTCGCTTTCCTCAGGTAGAATTAGTTTCCTACCCTGTTCCTCTCTCTTTCTGTGCTCTCATTTTAAGTCGCTCTCTCTTAGTAAGGATTATATGATTCGTGTTTCGTTCGTAATAAGATTGGAAACTTCCTACCATGACTTGGTTTCAGCAAGAACTTTTCCGTTCCCTTACAAACAAATATTTCACTTTCTCTTCTCCGGAAGCTATTTCATCTCAACATTAATGGAATATATACGAAATGCATTCAAGTTTTAACACCTATTTTTTCAGGACTGTGACGAGATAGGAACTTCCGTTCTTTTTAAAAATACACTTGGACTCTTTGTGAATGAGTGATACAGATGGCAGCACTGTAGAGTGCAGAGAACACTTGTGGCAGCGCCAAGAGTTACGACTGTTTTTATACTTAAATTGGCGACGTTTTCATTGCAAGAACAGCGTTTAATCATTCGTTTTCGTGGTGTGAAATTCATCGTCAGTTGAGTGAGGCATGTAGTGATGGTACCAAGGATGTATCTAATGTGCGCTCCTGGGTGTGACAGCTCAATGAAGGCAGAGCATTGTGTGACAACAAACCAAGATTGTCACGGCCTCGCACCAGCCAGTCTGACGATATGATGCAGCGAGTGTAGAAGGTTATTTTGGAGGATCGCCGATTCAGCATTTTCAGAACTTCATTCAGGATTGTGCCCACAGATCCCACGAAAATGCCAATTTTGGATGTGATATCTACAACTGTCTTGGTTTGTTGTCGCATGATGTCCCACTTGGGGACATAGGAACAATGATCCCAGCATGGTGAAATACGTACCGATTTCCCTCCGTAAAGAAATCTTAATGTTAATCCTAAAAGCCAGTTTGGGTTATGGTATTCACCACACACACACAGGGAGACCTTCCTGTCTATGCCCTTTTTTTTTTTTTTTTTTTTTTAATTCACAGACTCTCAAAGCATATATTGCAGGTGCAATTTGGGAGTGCAATTTTTGGTTGGAATACAGTGCTTACTCTACTGTAAATACACAGTAGTGAAAGTCAAAGATGATATAGTTGATTATTATGATGTTATGATGGCTTTTTGTTTACTTTGTGATATATGATTGCATTGCGCAAAAAGCTTTTGTTTGTCCTGCGCCGTGGCGTAGCGGGCTAAGTCAGCATGCATATGTCCCTGCCCGCGGAAAGTTGCTCGGGTTTGACCCTACCCATGGGGTGCGGATTTTAAGTCCCGGTTATAGGGCCGCTGCCCACTCAGCACCGTGAGGAAAGGGAGGAGCTTGCGCTAGGTAAGCGGCCTGGTCACAAAAGCCAACGTTCCGGCTGGGGGATGCCGAGATGCTGACCACATCTCCTCCCCGTATCGGTTGGATGATCGCCCAACTGTGCTTTCCGTAAATGGGCGTGAGGCCGGCAGTTGGGATGGTAGACCTTGGCCCTCTAAGGGCTGTTGTGCCAGGGTCCAGGTTAAAAGCTTTTATCTGTAGAAATTTCTATCCAAAAGTAAATAGAGACTGATGTTTCTTTCACTGAAAATTCGTAAATTTCGGAGGATGTATCGTTGTGCATAGTTCCTTAAGTTTTATATACCGTGTTACTGGTCAATGTACAGAAGTATTGCATTTTAGATGTTACTGCGTTTTAAAAACACTAATACTAAATATGTAAAGATAGAGTGAGGCTTAAAAATACAGTGCCATAGCCGGGATCTTAACCACGGATCTTCTGGTTGCCGTCCAGCCGCTCTAACCATTGAGCTACTATGGCCAACGTGCCAACATGACATTAAATTCTCCAGCTGACTAGTATTTTTCCTGGTAAACCACTTAGGAGTTCTCATAAACACATGAGACAACTACATTAATGGCGACTTACAACATGTAAGTACTTTAAGGCCCGGGCGTTATAGTTAACCACTATTAGGTGAATTAATGGAAATTAATTGTTCTTTCACACTGGCCGTGTGTAGGCTAACGTGTAGAAAGATAGAGTCAGACTGATAGAGTCCGTTGGAAAATTTAGTGTCATGTCGGCACGTTGGCCATAGTAGCTCAAGGGTTAGAGCAGCTGGACGGCAACCAGAAGATCCTTGGTTCAGATTTCGGCTATGGCATTGAACTTTTCAGTCTGACCCTATCTTTCCATGCTTTAGCCTACACATGGCCAGTGTGAAATAACAATTAATTTCCACTAATACTAAAGCCTGACACACTTTCTGCAGCAAAAACTCAAAACTTTGTTTCTTTCAGTAGAATCTGTGATAAAATAATGATGATACAGATTCAACAAAACCAACTGACAGAAACCAACCTCAATTTGTCATATGATGAAGAATTTTAAGATAGCAAGAAATGTATGTTTCTTTCAGCAGGTTTACAATAATCATGAAGAACCATCCAATTTGGCATTATTAGCTTTTAAGATACTTAATTTCTACTAATTGTTTTTCAGTTAAGAATAGCAGCATTTAAATTGATATCCCTAATTGGCTCATTAGTAATGTTTACGTGTGCTTGAAGCCTTTCTCGTTGTGAAATTAATATATAGTTTTAATTGCAGTTTGTTTAAATTTTCTTGTATTGGCAATGTCAACTGGAAAGTGTCTTAATCTTTGAAATTATTCAATTTGTTGCAATTCTAGCAAACAGCTTTTCTAAAGGCCCACAAAAGTTCAGTGGACTATTCTTCCGCATCCTCACTACAGCCCCGATCTAGTACCGTCGGATTTCCAAATGTTTGGCCCAATGAAGGTCGTAATCCGTGGGATGTACTACGCGGATGATGACGTTAGTAATGCAGTACGATGTTGGCTCCGACATTGACCAGTAATATGGTACCGTGCAGTCATACAGGCCCTCACTTCAAGGTGGCGTAAAGCCGTAGCATTGAACGGAGATTACGTTGAAAAATAATGTTATGTGGCTAAAATGTTGGGGAATAACAAGGTGTATTTGAATGCTGAATAAAACAACCCCTGTTTCAGGAAAAAACTGTGCTTCATTACTTAATGAACTTCCCTCGTAAAAGATGGAATGTAAGGTGTTGTATTGATATATTATTTTATAGTTAATTGTTTATTTGCATGTAAGAATGCGTTAGGCAAATGAAAATGGACATAAATTTTTCCCAAATGCAAAGCTCACACGTGTAGCAATTTCACTCCTTGCCAGCTTTGGCTATACAGAGCCTTATGTTTCACGAGTAACTAGTAGAGGGCGGTAGTGCTTCAGCTGAAAGTAGGCCAGCCACCGGTAAGAAATAAGGCACTGTACTTTTAATCTAGGTGTAGCTGCCATACTCTGTAGGTTTTAATTACCTTCATGAAACATGTAAAAGCCCACACACAAAACAATTGCATAATATAAAACAAAGTCGTGCGAATGCAAAACATCACCTTTTGTCTATTATTGTACAGACGCTTTTACAATTCAGTATTCCTCAGTTTCATATAAATTGAGATAAACATTAACTTAATACTATTTTTTTTCTTTTGTAAATGCAAGGTAATATAAGAATAAATTAGGTTTGAAAGTTAAATCTTTAAGACCTATTACCATGTCTTGGTTTTAAATCTGCATTCTTTTTGCAAGACCAGGATGTAAAAGAAGAGTATAGATTTTCTGTTTGACAGAAGTATGATTATTTCAAAATTCAAACCAATAACAAATATCTCAGAAATAGTTAACTCCACAGAACAAAATAAATTGGCAAAACATGTGCATTAACAAGATCTACAATCTATGTACTAACATACTATCTATCTCTTACAGTTTATCAGTTACTTAAAAGTTATTCTGAAATGTAGGCCCCAGAAGCTTTATACTCAATCCTCTGGTTGTTTACAAAATGCACAAAGATTGAAAGAAACGTCCAAACGAAATGTTGATGGGAAGTTCCCAATAGATGTGTCGCATTCTCTTGTAGGTCCATCTAACGTTGGGTCGTCGCAGCGACTTCTGCCGTACTCGTCGTTGCTTTGGCTGAGGAGATGTTAGTCTCAGTGTCCGCCTCGATGAGTATCTGAACCGTCTGCTAATGATTATGTAGTTGGGGCTGTGGCAGGAGGAGATTAGGTTTTCTTCAGGGGTCTTCTTGTATTAAACTCGTAATTCTTTCGGTGCCGGCGTTCCTAGCTATTGGAATGTCTGCAAGTTCTCACTAATACAGACTGTAACAGAAAGGTACGTCAAAATTTTGAGAAAACGTGTATAGCAGATAGAGAATAAACAATGTTATAGGAACATTGAGATTGTACATTTCCCTTTTAGGGCATATTTTTCTACAGGTTAACCCCATGCAACAAAACTCAATGATAGAACCCTGGGAAAACAAGAAATCACAGCACATATTCAAAATGGCTTCCATTAGTTCCAATGTAACGTTCAACCTGCAGTCGCATGGACTCCTTATTTCACTGAGTTAAGCCTGAATTTCGTATTATCTGGCAGTCCTCCACAATACGAGCACAATGACTATCTACATCTAGAACTGCAGTTGCTTAAACCAGAGATTTCAAAGTCCGCACAAATGAAAATTTAGTGAGTTTAAATCAGCCGATGTGGAGGCCTAACTTCTATCAGAAAACTTACTACTTAGAAATCGACGACGGATTGAAAGGCTCAAATGAGGAGGGGCTCCATCGTGCACGAATTGAATACCGCTGTCTAACAAGAGGACTACGTACCATACTGCAGCACAATAACAACAAAGAGTCGCAGGTTTTGTTTCACAAAAACAACAATGGTGAAAACTTGACGATGGACTGAAAGGCTGAAATGAGGAGAAGCTCCATCGTGCACGAACTGAATACCGGTGTCTAGCAAGAGGACAACGTACCACACTTCAGCACAATAACAACAAAAAGCCGCAAGTGTTTTTTTCACATAAACAACGGTGAAATACAACGACGGACTGAAAGGCTGAAATGAGGAGTAGCTCCATCGCGCAGGAACTGAATACCGGTGTCTAACAAGAGGACTACGTACCACACTGCAGCACAATAACAACAAATAGTCGCAGGTGTTTGTTTCACAAAAAACAACGGTGAAAAATCGACGACGAACTGCAAAGCTGAAATGAGGAAGAGCTACATCATGCACGAACTGAATACCGGTTTCTAACAAGAGGACTACGTACCATACTGCAGCTCAATAACAACAAAAAGTCGCAGGTGTTTGTTTCACAAAAACAACGGTGAAAAATCGACGACGAACTGCAAAGCTGAAATGAGGAAGAGCTACATCATGCACGAACTGAATACCGGTGTCTAACAAGAGGACTACGTACCATACTGCAGCACAATAACAACAAAAAGTCGCAGGTGTTAGTTTCACAAAAACAACAACGGTGCAAAATCAACGACGGACTGAAAGGCTGAAATGAGGAGGAGCTCCATCGTGCCCGAACTGAATACCGGTGTCTAACAAGAGGACAACGTACCATACTGCAGCACAATAACAACAAATAGTCGCAAGTGTTTGTTTCACAAAAACAACAACGGGGAAAAATCAACGACGGACTGAAAGGCTGGAATGAGGAGTAGCTCCATCGTGCATGAACTGAATACCGGTGTCTAACAAGAGGACTACTTATCATACTGCAGCACAATAACAACAAAAACTCGCAGGTGTTTGTTTCACAAAAACAACAACGGTGGAAAAATCGACGACGGACTGAAAGGCTGAAATGAGCAGGGGCTTCATCGTGCACGAATTGAATACCGGTGCCTAACAAGAGGACTACGTACCATACTGCAGCACAATAACAACAAAATATCCCAGGTGTTTTAAAAAACAACGGTGAAGTGCAGCAGCTCCACCCAATGCAACCAGATGTAGAATTGAATGTTTACCATTGTTCTGTTGTGAGGTTATGACTACAGGAGAGGTAAGAATTACCCATCTATCTGTATAAGCAGAGTTGCATTGAAATAAACAATCAGAACTTTGCTTATATAACATTTGTATCCTCTGTATGCAAGTTGTGTTTTCCCAAATTTTTGACATGCAATTTTGTTACACGCTGCATGATTCACTCGTGGAACACTTCCTCGAAGCTTTAAAATATTTAAGTTAATAGGTGAATATCAAAAGACAGTCAGATGCACCTCGCACCTGACGTGGTACAAATATAGCGCCAGTTTGTTCTGGTGCTGGCAAAAAATTTGCCAGGCCACCTAAATTTCACTTGTGGGAAGCCTCCTAATTTGTCGAACTCAAGCCAAAATTTCTTGCTTCCCATTTGTGGCTTTGCTTTATTGGTTCCCTCTTTGAACCTGTAAATTCCAACGGCATGCAAACAATTTGTTGGAGAATGTACTGTCTCGGAGAGACGTTAACACACATACACACACACTCTCTCTTTCTCTCTCTATCACGCTAAACAAAGGGAAGGGCAGTAGCCTTTACTACCTACGCTAAGGATAGCAAAGTAGTTCAGTTACTCGTAAACTCAAAACTTAGACTTTCCCGCGTAACTACGTCTTTATTGATGGGTAATAAGTGGTGAGACCTACAGTCAGAACAGAAAGTATTCGTATACCACTAAAACTTTAAGGATAAGTAATACAAGGGGCGTCCAGAAAGTAAGTTCTGTTTCAATTTATCTCCGCTGCAGCGCTGCGATCGCAGTTCCGCACATTCGTGGTAGACGCTCTGTATCAGGAAGAAGAAATGTGCGCCATTGTGAGATCGCTGTCAGCCACGTACGCTTAGTTGTGCTTGTTTACAATGTAGGTGTTGACAGAAAATTCCGCAGCCTGTGAAATCAGATCTGTGATTCGTTTTCTTAATTCTAGGGCAGTGAAACCAATTGAAATTTATCGGCAAATTTCATCTGGGATGACTCTGCAGAATTCTTGCCAAATACAACACAAACACCACTTCCGAAGATTAAACATCTGTTGAGAGCAGTGAAAGTTCCGGGAGTGTACCGCATTCCCTGTGAATGTGTGACATCCTATATAGGACAAACCGGAATGGACCATCGCTACCAGAATAAATGAACATGAACGGAGCATTCCTTTAATGCAGAGCACTGTTTTGATAACGTACATAAAGCCAACTTTCGGGAGACGACCACCTTGGCAAAATGAAACAGTTACTGGGATCGGAGAATTAAGGAGGATTTGGCCATTTCCTCCGAGAGGAGCACGCTTAATTGAGATGCTGGATTTCAGTTTAGCTCCTCTTGGAAACCGGCCTTAAAATTGAAATCCGTCGACTTAAGAATCACGGATCAATACAGCTTAGTAATCAAGTTAAGTAGTTACGTTTCTTTGACCTAATTAAGTTTCTATGCTCACGCCATCTCCTAACCTGACATTTCATTTATTGAGAACAGTCTTTTGTTCAGTAATACGAATATTAGTAGTGTTTTGTCTTTGTTTATATTTGTGTTATATCTAGTGTGTCATTTGTGCTTATAACTGTTTTATAAATATTCTGATGATGGGAGAGATGCACACTACCGAAACGTCGCTTTCTAATTGTCTTTTCACCGGGCTTGCTTTCAGAGAAGAATTTGAGCAAATTATATACTGTATATATTTATTTTGAATCGTAATTAAATATTAATGACTCTGAATTAATAACACAAGGGACGTCCAGAGCAAGTTCTGTTTCAATTTATCTGCGCTGCAGCGCTGCGATCGCAGTTCCGCACGTGCGTGGTAGACGCTCTGTATGAAGGAGAAGAAACGTGCGCCATTGTGAGATCGCTGTCAGCCACGCACGCTTTGTTGTGCTTGTTTACAATGTCGGTGTTGATTGAAAATCCCGCCGGTTGTGACATCAGATCTGTGATTCGTTTTCTGAATGCTAAGGCAGTGAAATCAATTGAAATTTATCGACAAATTTGCGACGTCAAAATGTGTTGTGTTTCTTAACGACAACGCACGACCACATAGTGCAAATGCGACGAAAAACATCCTACAGGGATTTGGCTGGGACGTGTTTTACCACCCCCCGTTCAGTCCTGACCTCGCTCCTAGCGACTTTCAGCTGTTTTTGCATCTCAAATCTTTCCTTGGCGATCAACACTTCAACAATGACGAACAGCTGAAAGAAAATGTTTCCAACTGGTTGAAGACACAGGCGGCAAACTTCTATGAAGAAGGTATACAAAAACCTGTGCCTCGCTATGACAAATGCCTGCGAAATTTCGGCAGTTATGTGGAAAAGTAGTTTAAGAGTTGTAGAATTTTGTGCAGAAAATAATGTTTTTGTATCTGTACACAATTTAATTTTATTACCAAACAGACGTTACTTTCTCTACGTACCTCGTGTATAATAGTTCCTTTTTGTACTAGAGTTAGAAGGCAAAAATGCGCTACAAATGAAACAGGAGTGAAGGCACACCAGTAGAAAAAGTAAAATGGCAAACGAATTACGTTAAGTATCGTAGATATACATCAGAGCGAAGGGAGTTTAAGGGAGTAATATCTCCACAACAGTACCTTAGCTTATTGGTTCACCTTGTAGTGAAGATGGGATCGATGTCAGGGGAAGGCCCCAGAAGGAAACTGTATGTTTTGCTACAGCTTGCCTCATCTCTCTCTGCTCTTGGTAAGTGAGATGGCCTGTCAATTGCAATGGTCTCTTTAGGGAACACAGGTGCTTCACCTGGTTGCTTGTTTTGTCTTTATCATCGACTCTGCCTTTACTGAAGTCATACTCCAGTTCCTCTTATGTACATAGAAGACAGGGCGAGGTGGGCAATTTGAGTCCTGTCCCTTGTCATCTCTTTATTTTTCCTGCTTTGTTCTCTCTATTTATTCTTCATTTCTGACAAAGAGGTGGCGGTAGAAATTTCCGTAATTGTGTTTGCATTACTTAGGTATCATAAAAGGAGCTGTGAAAAAATTACTGTATATTTGAGATAATTACTACTACTTCAAACTATTCCTTTGCTAACACACTGTCTAAATTTCACCGTTACTTCTACATATACACACCTCCCATAACCCTAGGATGCAATCTACTGATGCTGTCATTTCTATTAGAGCTATTCTACAAAACTCCCTAAAATTGTATCATCAACTTCAACTATAAAAGTGTAGACCATCTCTGATCATTTTTGGCTCTTTCTTCTGAGTTTTAAATACTTCCTGCCATATATAAAGTTGTGACAAAAAGTAATGCCTCCTATTTTTTCTCTCTTTTAATTGCCACGAAAATTGAATCCAATTTACATAGCTTGCATACTACAACATTTACGATTAATTTTTCACTATTCAATATAATCTCCGTCCTTTTCCACAGTTTTGGTCCACCTTTTAACTAGGGCATGTATTCCAGTGTGGTAAAACACACGGTGTTGCTTCCTAAGCCATTGACGCACGGACGTTTTCGCAGCCTCCTTATCTTCAAAATGAATCCCATGATGAGCTTTCTTTAGTGGCCCAAACAGATGGAAGTCTGATGGCACCAGGTCAGGTCTGTATGGGGGTGAGGTAAGGCTTGCCAACCCAATTTCTCTATTTCTACAGTGGTATAACGGCTGGTGTGTGATCTTGCATTGTCATGCAAAAGAAGAACATTCGCCACAGTTTTTGTTGGGCAAACTCGGCGAAGACGTGCTTTGCACTTTTTGAAAGTTCTGACGTATTAGGCATAATTTATTGTGCATCCCTTCTCCAAACCATCAATCATAAGCACACCCTCTGCATCTCAAGACACTGTCGCCATAACTTTCGCAGCCAACCGTTGAGTTTTGATTTCATTTTCCTTCGGTGACGTTGTGTGATGCCATTCCATTGACTGCCTCCTTGCTTCAGGTTCAAAAAATGAACCCACGTTTCCTCTCCAGTAACAATATTTTCTAGAAACTCCTCTCCCTCCAAATTGCAGCGCTGCATGTGTTCGGAGGCTATTGTTTTCCTTGTTTCTTTGTTTTGGGCGGTTAACATTCCTGGTACCCAACGTGAATAAACTTTTGAGTAACCCAGTTGTTGAATAATCGTCATCACACTGCCTTTGCTGAGAGAGGTAATGCGACAAAATTCACCTGTTGTTACCCGGCGATCACCACGAGTCTTGTCATCGACTCGTTACCCGGCGATCACCACGAGTGTTGTCATCGACTCGCTGAATGTTGGATGGAGTCACTGCAGTCACCAGCCTGCCGCTTCGCTTATCATCTGCCAATGGTGTTTGCCCTTCAGCTTCGTTACAGCAACGAACCCATCGTCTTCCAGTGCTGACATCCACCGTAGCATCACCATACTGTCCTCCTTAGGAGAGATAGTCTCCGACGCCTGAGACGCATGGGGGTTGGCGAAGGTTCCCACACCCTCCCTGGATAGGTTTATGACACCCCATGTCAGTGCACTTACAGACCATTCTAAAACATTCCGACGTCTTCTACTTTTGTGAATGAATCTTCTCGGTTTAAGAGTACAGAGTGAATAGGGCGCATGTTTTTTAAGGGTCTGCTCCTTGTGTAGCAGGCGTCTTCTGCTACACACGTTCACTGTCCTTGTCCCACTGTGTAAGGCAGCACATACCTTTCAGGAACCTTCTTTGTGTTGCTGGACTGTACACATTTTTTAGCCTTTCGTGAATGCGAATTGGCGTTTCACCTTCTGCAGTAAAAAAATCAGTCACAGAACGCTGTCTAATGCGAATGTCGATGTCAGCTATTTTGCAAGAGGATGCAGTGCTGCTACCTGTTGACTTAGGAAGTTACTACTGCAGGGGATTGGGGAAGAAAGTTTGAGGTATTGCGCCAAATTCAAAATTTTCACATAACTTACATATTTAAGGGGGAAAAAGAGGAGGCATTACTTTTTGACCCATCTTCGTATAGATATAAATTTTAATTTTTATTAAATAATTATATAATTATAGTAATCATATTTAATTTATTAATAATACTTTTACTATTATTTATGAATAATAAATTTAACTATAAATAAAATTGTTTATAATTATCGATTTATAATTATAAAAATAAATTAATAACAAATTAAATTGTAAAAGTTAAGTCAATATATAATATTTATAATTAAATAAATAAAAATTTTAATTAATAATGTTGATATAATACATATTGACATTGGCTTTAACTTTTGCGAGCGTTATAACAATGTAATTTAAATCTGATCGTGCCTCAATTTTTTTTTACCTCCTCCTAGTTATCTTGACAAGTTTTCTCATTGTTTGTTGCAGTGACTACGAGAGTGGCAACATTCTGGACAATCTATTGTCCCGCATGGAGCAATATGCCAACAATTTGGAAGCCCTTGTAGAAGAGCGAACCTCGGATTACCTGGAAGAAAAACGCAAGTGTGAAGAACTTCTCTACCAACTGCTTCCCAAGTAAGTTATATTTAATCACGTTCTACATATTTTCTTATTATTTTAAAGAACTGTTTGCTATATATTGTGACCTGGTATAGCTGTAAAGTTGTCATTTCACTTCAGAAAAATTTAACAAAACTGTTAAAGTGAAGCGATAACTGACACTTTACTGTGTTGAGTTCACACTTCTATTTCACTTATGTGAACTAGTTAACCTTTCTTTAAATATTACATTAATATTTCTAAAACAAATAATTAATAATACCTTAATAACAATTATAATTTGACCTTCTATAGTTGCATTTGGAAGTTATTGTAAAAGGTTAAATGCTTACTCACAAACATGAATCATCCCTTATTACACCACAGGAAATCGCGTTAAGAATACATTGCTATGACTGATTCTGCACCACGAGAGCATCACCTTACATACACTCCTGGAAATTGAAATAAGAACACTGTGAATATATTGTCCCAGGAAGGGGAAACTTTATTGACACATTCCTGGAGTCAGATGCATCACATGATCACACTGACAGAACCATAGGCACATAGACACAGGCAACAGAGCATGCACAATGTCGGCACTAGTACCGTGTATATCCACCTTTCGCAGAATGCAGGCTGCTATTCTCCGATGGAGACGATCGTAGGGATGCTGGATGTAGTCCTGTGGAACGGCTTGCCATGCCATTTCCAGCTGGCGCCTCAGTTGGACCAGCGTTCGTGCTGGACGTGCAGACCGCGTGAGATGACGTTTCATCCAGTCCCAACCATGCTCAATGGGGAACAGATCCGGAGATCTTGCTGGGCAGGGCAGTTGACTTAAACCTTCTAGAGCACGTTGGATGGCACGGGATACATGCGGACGTGCACTGTCCTGTTGGAACAGCAAGTTCCCTTGCCGGTCTAGGAATGGTAGAACGATGGGTTCGATGACGGTTTGGATGTACCGTGCACTATTCAGTGTCCCCTCGACGATCACCAGAGGTGTACGGCCAGTGTAGGAGATCGTTCACCACACCATGATGCCGGGTGTTGGCGCTGTGTGCCTCGATCGTATGCAGTCCTGATTATTGCGCTCACCTGCGGCGCTCAACTGCACGGCTGGGTTTCAAATACTGCACTTTGAATAAGATAAGGGTTATTATGGAATCCAGTAGACTTGTAGCTTGGCGATATATGTACATGTATATATATATATATATATATGTCAAAACTAAGGAAGTTTTGCAGTAAGGGACATAAGATAATTTATTTAGACGAAACCTCGTACGGTACCCATGACGTATCGAGAAAGGTGGCAACCTTGCAGAACGGTCTGGGTGAAGGAGGGTCGGGGGTTGTAAAACAATTATAAGGATTCGTCAAAGGCAGAAGCCGACGTGCACACGAGTTAACTAAACAGACTTTAGAAGATGTGCTAGATCACCAGGCGGCCCCACCGAGGTCATATCGGTAGCCTTCCCACTTTAGTGTTGGCCCGCCTAAGTGGCGTATCCACTTCCATCCTGTCTTGAGGTCACAGGACCAGATGGGGTGGGGGGGCTTGTCGGTCTCTAGGTCTTGTCCTATGGGAAGACCTACGGAGGCGTTCTTTTGGGACAGCTCAGCAACTCCCTGGTCGAAGGAGGCCCGGGTCCTTGGTCCTACGGGTCCAGGACTAATCGAAGTAGATCCTCTGGCATGAATTGAATTGAATTGTCTCCTTGTTACTTAATTAGCCCCATTCTTCCCCCTCATCTTCCTTTCTTATATTCTTCACATTTCTCACCAATTTTTCCTTTACTTTCTGTAAGAACTCGCCAATAGTTCTTACCTTCTTTTCCTCCCTGACCGTTAACATTTTTATAGCTACTATCCTCTTCTCTACTTTCTCCCATTTTTCCTCCTAGACCTTTTTCTCCACATTGCAACCTCTTCGCATTATGTTACATAGTGTTCTAATCTTTTTTCTACCACATAATTCACAAATTCGCTTTTCCCTACCTCTTATCCCTCTTAGAAATATTGTTCCAGTTATCATCCAAGCTAGCCCTTCTCTCTCTTGTCTATTGCAGTAATTTACATATGCTTCTCGTCCCCAATTTACTTTTATTTACTTGTAAAATTGTAAAGATTTCATATTTTCTATACTTCCCCATATTTCCTGTCTTTCATTATCTTCTATTCTGTGGGGCCCAAATGACCTTGTTGTCGACGGGCCCTTAAGGGTATGTATGACTGAAATGTTCAAATTCTGAACTAATAATGCTAGCTTTTTCAAATTTACACCATAGGTGTAGTATAATGTAAACATGTTACAACCTAAATTTAAACCATTTTTCTCCAGCAGTTTAGAAATTATGATAAATTTTGTATGTTTTTTGTTACGTCACTAAAAAAGTCCCTTGCGACAAAATATTTTGAATTTTGGTCTAATATTTTCACCCTATGTTCATAATACATATACTTTTTGAAATTGCTCTGGGTTTTTCTGTGTCTCCTTTAGTTTAGGTCACAAAAATTTTTTAATTTACAAATATTCTTTTTTTGTCTAAGAAACAGTAAGTTTTGTGTTTGAAAATTAAAAATATATGCTTATATACATTTCACAATAAAACCTAGGGCAATTTCCATTCCTCATGATATTCTGAACCTGTGTGGGAAATTTCATGAATGTAGTACAAAAACTGCATCGCAAGGAGCATTTTACAGGAAGAAAAATGCTGAAAATATGAACATTGAGAAAACAACGATTAAAGATTTGATTGCATAACTCACATTAAAATCCACCAGGCTGATAGGTTGGACCCTCATATTTCTTTTTCCTCTCCTCTGTTGCTGCTTTTTCCACCTTTTTCTTCTTAAGATGTTGTTTTTCTTCTGCACAACTTCGCTTCTTGCTATGCAGGATACGAGTATGATCTCGCTGCACTGAAGTTTTCCTTGCTGAGTCTACTACACTTTCACCTCTGATATTTTGCTGCAGCTCCAATGACTTAAGACTACCCATGTTAAACTCACTGATGCTTTTAATAACAGCAAGATCCAATTTTTGTTTTGATATGAAAACCTCCTTTGGGCACTTATTCCATATGACATGATGCAAAGATTCATTGGCATTCTGTGTTTTTCCTGTTTTGCACCTCTCGAGTAATGTTGTAGAAGCCAGCCTCTGATATATTGGCAACATTTTAGGAACCATTTTGTCTGAAAACCTTATTTGTCTTTTCTTGAATTGAAAATTTAAGAACGGAAAACAGACAAAGAATGTGGATGTAGGCAAAAGAGAACGTGACTCTGACAGAGTTTAAAGGCCACCGACATTTAAATAAGCATTTAAAAATGGCGTTCGGAGGCAAATTATGCATTTTTCACATTCGGGAATGTCTAAATTATTTTATAGAATTAAAATAAAAAAGTCGTTATTTTCACGATTTTCATGAAATTTCAGTTATACATACCCTTAAACACCACACACTCACTCACTCACTCTTCTATTCTGCATTTTACCAATTTATCCACATCGCTTGTGTTCATTCCATGCAATCTCCATATGTCTCCCATTCCTAATTTTTCCATAATTCCTCCTATCTCTGCGCACCAACTATTTGACTGCATTCTCCCGGCTGTTAAGGCGACGTCTTCGGTGCCTAACAAACACAAATTAATGAACATTAAACATTTGTAATCTATGATTGTGCATTGACAAAAACAAATGTTCTGCATATCACCTCCAGCCCCAAGTTTAGATTAGTTAAATTTAACAGCCCCATATAATTGTATGTATGATACCAACCCGAAAGTACAAAGATACCTCTTCCCTTTTTACTTAAAACGAAGAATAAATACATTTATCCAGCACTCTGGCGTCCATATTGCAATTAGGTAGTAGCTCAGGATGCTATATGTCACTATGTAAGGTATAGAGTAACTATCTTCGAAAGTAAATATTAAAATATAAGTATTAAAATTATATAAACATACACATGGCAATATTCAGTCCAATGATGTTATAGGCTGGTCCTGTAGCTCCTTCAGTATAACACTGACCATTAAAATAAATTACAAACTGAGTTTATATTGGAAAGGCGTTTGACGGATAAAGTAAGTAAAATTAATATTAATTTGAGCAAAGCATATCAGATGTAACACTGAGCAGTTGAATGCATTTAAGTTCTGTTTATTTTTAAGGAAATCAATGCACTATTTGTGTATAATATTTTCAATATTAAGACTATTTAAAATACAACACTTTCATAAAGAACAGGGAAAAATTGCATTTGCATCGGTATGTTTCTTAAGACATTCATTTGTTTTTCTTTGCGTATGTGCATCTTATTTTTCATCCCTCCCGAGCTTCCTTTTTCTGTATTGAAACATTTGAGCATTTGTAAGCATATATTTTCCTATTCCTGCTTTTGAGCTATTTAGGCAAATCTAGGTATAGTTAAAACTATGCTTGGAAAAGATTTTCGTACTTGTTTTAATATAGTTACGAAAGGACTTTCACACTAAGTAGCCTTTTAACATATCAGCCCATTCACTAATGGTTTTAAGTGAAGACCAGAGAGACAAAATTGTCAATAATCTGATCTAAGTTAATAACGAGTAATGATGCGAAACGAAGGTCATCCTGAAATTTCCTGCACATATTAACCTCAATTTATCAAAATGTCTTAACGATTTTCATCAATGCTACACATCTTTGAGATAATCAAATCCAACGAAAACATACATTTATCCTTCAGAAATAACTTTTGAAGTGAGTTTATCCCAACTATTAATTAATTAATGTTATTACAAGAAAAGGTAGATTTTGTTAGGAATGTAAAACTTCTGCAGCAATAACCATTACCAAAGTAACAACCTCCTTATTTTAAGTGTGTGGAACCGAACCGTATACATTCGGTTTCCACACTAGCACTTCCATTTTTATTGCACAGCTTTATGCAATCTACCGGGCCATTTTACACGTACGTCGACGAAAGTTGGGGGACTGTTTAATCCTGAGTGATTCTCTCAGTGCACTTTAAAGCCTACGGCAGCTGTACAACTACAACCCTATTGTGCAGCGTATCCAGAATGACCTCCACGTTTTATACGCTTCCGGCGTTAACGTGGTGTATGCATGGATCCCTGGTCACGTAGGCTTGCGAGAGAATGAAATGGCGGATTCAGGAGCAGAGACGGCTACCACGAAGCCCAGTGTTAGAGTACCATGTGTGACATCGGAAGATTTTAGAACTTTAGCGGAGAGCTGTGCAAACCCGCTGGCAGGAAGGGTAGCTCGCTCTCCGCAGCAATAAACTTAGATCTGTGAAAGAACTTCCGATTTCCTGGGTTATAGTAGACCCGTCCATTGAATCCCAGGTGACGTCAAATCTTTCCCTTCTGACCACGCCTATTCACATGTAAGCAATTATAAGGGTTTTCCACGCTTAAACATATTGGTGGTCCTTCTTAATACGTTCGCCAAGTTAGAGCACTGTTGCAGTATTTTTCTTGAGTCCTCAGAAATTATATCATACTGTGCAAACGTGCTTCCTATGTATGTTAATTAAGTTCATATTTATAGAAGTTACATAATGTTTTACTAAGTATAGTTTTATAAATCTATTAGTGTTTAATAGTTATTGGTGTTTAGCACTTGCGTAACTTAAAGACTTGGAGACCGTGGGTAGCGAACCTAACATGGATATGCTAACATGGATTTCCATTCATACTTGTAATATATATCTAACAGTATTTCTAAACTTTCTCGAGCTCTAAAGCGTTTATTACATATTTAATTATTATGCGGAATGTACGTGATTATTAATTTGAATTGTGTTGTGTTTAGCAGAAGCCCCCCCCCCCAAAAAAAACACTGCTTAACTTTATTCAAACTTGTAAAATTAGAAGACATCCTTGTAAAAAGCTTCGAAAATTTAAAAAGAGTAATAGAGCTTCTTTAATTCCTTAGGTCGTTTTTTTTTTTTTTTTTTTTTTTTTGAAGAATTTATTGCTTTGTTAAATTAACAGAAATTCACCACCTGTAGCTGCCATAGAATAAAGGAAAATGTTTTAGGATAAATCGGCTCACGATTGCAATAAACAAAGCTCTAACGTGCAATCTTTGCTTATAAATTATTATTAACTACCAGAATATCCAAAGTGCTTCTTTAATCCGAAAGTAAATATCCCTCGTAAATTCATGCACACTGATGCAATTTAACCCTTTTAAAATTGTATTGATGTTTTACTAAAGTTTCCTTGGATATTATGCTAATAATGCGCATTTAGATCTCGTTGGTATTATAAGTACTAATACCATAACAGCATAGGTAATATATCTCTTTTCAGTTATGTGATAAAGACTTGCAACATTTTGTATTATTATAGGAAACATTAATCATTTAAAATTTATTTGAAAAGATCAATGACGATTTCTTACCGTGAATTCCGCTTTATTTATTTATTTATTTATTTATTTATTTATTTATTTATTTATTTATTTATTTATTTATTTATTTATTTATTTATTTATTTATTTATTTATTTATTTATTTATTTATTTATTTATTTATTTATTTATTTATTTATTTATTTATTTATTTATTTATTTATTTATTTATTTATTTATTTATTTATTTATTTATTTATTTATTTATTTATTTATTTATTTATTTATTTATTTATTTATTTATTTATTTATTTATTTATTTATTTATTTATTTATTTATTTATTTATTTATTTATTTATTTATTTATTTATTTATTTATTTATTTATTTATTTATTTATTTATTTATTTATTTATTTATTTATTTATTTATTTATTTATTTATTTATTTATTTATTTATTTATTTATTTATTTATTTATTTATTTATTTATTTATTTATTTATTTATTTATTTATTTATTTATTTATTTATTTATTTATTTATTTATTTATTTATTTATTTATTTATTTATTTATTTATTTATTTATTTATTTATTTATTTATTTATTTATTTATTTATTTATTTATTTATTTATTTATTTATTTATTTATTTATTTATTTATTTATTTATTTATTTATTTATTTATTTATTTATTTATTTATTTATTTATTTATTTATTTATTTATTTATTTATTTATTTATTTATTTATTTATTTATTTATTTATTTATTTATTTATTTATTTATTTATTTATTTATTTATTTATTTATTTATTTATTTATTTATTTATTTATTTATTTATTTATTTATTTATTTATTTATTTATTTATTTATTTATTTATTTATTTATTTATTTATTTATTTATTTATTTATTTATTTATTTATTTATTTATTTATTATTTGTTTGTTTGTTTGTTTGTTTGTTTGTTTGTTTGTTTGTTTGTTTGTTTGTTTGTTTGTTTGTTTGTTTGGTTATTTATTTATTTATTTATTTATTTATTTATTTATTTATTTATTTATTTATTTATTTATTTATTTATTTATTTATTTATTTATTTATTTATTTATTTATTTATTTATTTATTTATTTATTTATTTATTTATTTATTTATTTATTTATTTATTTATTTATTTATTTATTTATTTATTTATTTATTTATTTATTTATTTATTTATTTATTTATTTATTTATTTATTTATTTATTTATTTATTTATTTATTTATTTATTTATTTATTTATTTATTTATTTATTTATTTATTTATTTATTTATTTATTTATTTATTTATTTATTTATTTATTTATTTATTTATTTATTTATTTATTTATTTATTTATTTATTTATTTATTTATTTATTTATTTATTTATTTATTATTTATTTATTTATTTATATTTTGCCTCTAAACGTGATTTTAAACAACGGTAACCCTGTGTATTCTCAGCTGTAAACACGTGCCTAACATTCTTCACCTCTGACCCTGGTTGGTGTTTCCTAAGATGTTTACGACATTGCGGTTAGGTGGAAGAACAGTTTTTCCCTACAAAGGGAGCCGGTTGGGGATGGTTTAAGCGCGGCCACGTCGTTCATCTGGTCATGAGAAGTTGAGCTTGGCTCGGTTACGTAATGGGCACTGCTTTTTTGCTCATACTTTTCGGGCGCCTGCTCCACTGTGTCCTAGGCCGCGCGGTGGCTCAGTGGTTAGACCGCTTGGCTCTCCCCAAGGCGGCCCGGATTCGATCCCAGGCGACCGCAAAGTGAGATTTGTGGTGGACAACACGGCGCTGGGGAGGGTTTTCTCCGGGACCTCCGGTTTCCCCCGCCTTCTCATTCCACCGGTGCTCCATCTTCATCTCATGCATCATCAGTGTCACCGCCTGCGGTGCCGTATGTAGTAAAAGCGGGCGTTAAACAGTACACATTTCATTTCATTTCCACTGTGTCCGTTTGCAGCGAAGCGTTGTCTGTACGACACGTGCTGCTAGAGTGTTTTCACCTAGCAGACCTTAGGACATCTCTGCAGCTGCCGGCCAGCTCTGCAGAAATGCTAGCGGATGACAACAATGTAGTGGAGAATGTTTTCAGGTTCTTTTCAAGCTTAGATTTTAGAATTTAGCGAAGAGAATTTTTTTGCAGTTTAGATTTATAATTCTTTGTATTTTGTTATGTGCATGTATTTTTGTACGTTTATTTACACTTTTATACAGTTTTAGAAATATTTATATCTGGCTTTTGCCACGAATGATTCTTTAAAAGGCGCTGATGACTCTGCAGGTGAGCGTCCTTATACACATCATCAGCTCCTCGGTTTAGATTTCTTCGCGTTCTAAATTGAATATCAAACCTTCTTTACTCAAAAGCTCTGATACTGCCTCTTATTGTGCCACCCAATAAAGTATAGTGCTACTTAGATTTCTACTTTTAAATTATCAGAAATAAAATAAACATATTAATAAGCAGATGGCACAAAAGTACCACTTTATCTGCATTCTTTGTTACTGTCTTCAACTGCATTTGTTAGTTCATATGTTTTTGTTTTTTTTCATTCCCCAGCAAACCTTCATATATTTGTCAACTTTCTATGTTTCCATGTATAGTCAATGGCACATGCACTAAGTGTTAGTATAATTAGTTTCGATATTTTGACATTGATAAAGAAAGCTACAATGTGATCCATATAGACCTGAACCATTTCAATAGGCCATAACTTTTCAATCAATAGTAGGACACACGTGCAACTTTCAGAGGATATAATACACAATTGGGAGATTACATTACACTATTTACATCTCAGAGAAAATGTTGGAAGTGTCCTCCACCAGCATCTGTACATGTTTGTACTCGTCTCATCATATTCTCTGAAGTTTTACGCAGAGTCTCCTCGCCAATGTTACTTATTTCGGTTCAAATGGATTCCTTCAGAACATCAATTGTCTGCGGCTTATTCTGGTACATTATTTTTTTTAGATACGAACACAAGAAAAAATCCAGTGAGGTTAGGTTAGTGGATCTGGGGGGCCACAGACCTTTTGAGATCATTGTATTAACAAAGAAGCTGATTAAAACTTCGATGGTGCCATTAGATATATAGCTTTCTTTTGTAATTTACGTCCTCCAACATTAAGTCATATCATAAGATGAATGGAATTGGTGAAATGATTCTCAAATGAGCCCAGGATCCATAGAGCCGACATTCTCTTACAGGATTAGAGAAAACCCAGGAAAGCCTTACCCAGGTAACTCAGCCTAACCGAGAATTGAACTCGGAACCTCTTTAGCGTGAGGCAGACACGCTACTAACAAGGCGGGCGATATGGCACGTTGCACCACCTTGCTGGAAATAAGCTTCTCTCAATTCAGTATGATCTCCGTAAAATTTCAGAGAATATGGTGAGACGAGTGCAAACACGTACAGATGCTGGTGAAGGACACTTCCAACATTTTCTATAAGATGTAGTTATTGTAGAGTAATTACGTAGAAAATGAAGCAATAAGTACTATACAAATATAAATACTTGTAACAAAAAAAAAACGTCACTTATCTTAAGAAAAATGATGTTGAATTTTCTTATTAGTTGAATTAGTTAAAGTTGAAATCGATTTCAGGAACCCTAGTGCACGTGGTTAGTCAAAGAAAACCAAAGGAGAAAACAAATTTGTCATTAAGGAAGTTACTATGTTGTTATTTGTTTCAGTATTACCAACATTTGAAAACGAAACAAACTTAAGAACAGTATCAACTGCTGGTATTTCAAAATTCATTACGGGATGTATATTTTTTAAAATAAATATATTTTCCTGAACCATTAAATCTATCTGGACATTTAATTGCTTTAATAATTTAACTTCAGGATTTATATTATGGTTAAATGACCAAAAACGATGTGCTACGTCCGATTTATCAGTTTGTTTATACTTAATGTTACGAAAATGTTCTTATCTTCTGGTTTCCAAATTACGTTTCGTCCTACCAATGTAAACCCGATCAAAATCTAAACAATGAAATTGATAAGTATCAGATTTTTTATTATTAGGAATTCTAATTCAACTATTAAAAAAATCAACATCATTTTTCTTAAGATAAGTGAAGATTTTGTTACAAGTACGTTACACAAAGTTACACGTGTTCCCTATTATTGCTTCAAAGTTTAAGGCCTATTGAAATGGTTCAGATAAATGGATCACACTATACTTTATATATTATCCTTTTTAGGTCTTCTCAATTAATCACAAGTTCGAAAGATCCATCTGTCTACAGTGTCTCTGTTTCGAGCGTCATTATCTGCCTGAAGTCCATTGAGAGAAACAGAAATAGGATGAAAAACCAGGCCTGTAGAAAATACCTACATTCGGAAGTAACATATCCAATCTGGACACAATGGAGGCCAGTGTTGTTTTGCACCACTCGTTCCCATGCACGTCTTTCATATAAAGGTAATATGCTAACAATTTTAACAGCTGAAAGCTTCAGCTTGAACAAGTTTGGTGTGTATAGAAAATTATAGAATCAACTTCACGTAACACATATAACAAAGAATTAAAATTGTTGAAAATAGTTTGTAGAGTGCAATCGTGTTTGTGCCCCTGACCTTGAATATTGATACTTCGAAGCACGCTATTCCAAAGTAGTTCCGACCTTCCCCTAATAACAACAGTAATTTGAGACACTATAAACCCTAATTTTATTGTGAAATATGCCGTACCTAATCTCTGTTTCATATAACTTTGCCTCGTTGACATGTATCACTCCGCGTGCAACTACCTTCCCCCTCACCCTAATTATCTAATGCTTTCACGCCTTACGCCATAGGCGGTGCCTTCCCGTCACATTTAAACCTGTAGTAAACGTCATAATAATTGCAAGGAAGATAGATAAAATCATACAAATAAGAATATGAAGGCATGCAAAAATACAATTTTATAATGAAACTGAACAATTTGAAGCTGAATAAATGAGCAATGAAACTGAAACAAGTTTATAATGAAAGGCCTTCGGCCTTTTCCACTGAAAATTTTTGAAACCAGCACACATATCTTGCAAAATTGCTTGTCTTTCAGTCTTAAAAGTCGTGTCACGCCATACTTGTCGTGTGTCCTTCTTTCACCCGAGTTTCGTCAAAGTAGTATATTTTGCGATTTGCATTTCAGTCCTTAATTGACGTCTTCGCTACACAGCAATATCTCCCCTGGAGTGGTAAGTTTTCCTCTTGTCTCAATTTCACGTCGCGATGTTCTTACACATCTAACACTCACATCTGTAAGTTTACAACACAGCTGTTCGACTTCTCTCACTAACAAAGACGGATTCTTCTCTGTGCATGCACCACAATTCTTTTTTCGCAGCTTTGTAAAGGTTTTCCTTTGCGATACTTCAGCGAAAAACTGACGGTAGACTCTGCCATTATACATATAATAAGTACACGGGCAATGAACGATCAATAAATAGTTTAGCTCTCGCAGTCGGCACAATACACCTTCGAATGACGATATATAACTAATCCAGTTGTAAACAAGGTCAGTGATAAGTCATATAAGCAAATATGTCATCACTACCGCTAAATTACGTGGTATCCTGCCATGTGCCTGAGAGCAAAGGAACCTCCTCTTTACTTCGTTTAAGAATTAACATGCATTTCAGATAAATCAACTCTGTTGCGTAATATATTTAATTCAAACGGTTATGAAAATGTAAATTTGACATTTCTCTTCCAACATATAAAGATATATCACCATATTAAATAACAAATTAATTTTTACCGCACAACAGTCTATATCACAACGGCAGCCAGTGAGAGGTGATTAGGTCACGGGGCAAGCTTATGTGAAACAAGGTTTAAACAGTTTTGCTCGCAGTGTTTTCCCCTAGTATCGACTATTGCACCTGTCCCAAAACGTTTACTTCCCCGTTTTGGTTTCTGTAGCGCTGGAAATAGATGAGAGGCTCCATGCTTGTGAGGGTAAATGAGGAAAAGGGAAGATGAGCCACTCGTCGCTTGGGGACGTGAGGTGCGAGGGGAGGTGCTTGCGGTTCTTTGTTTAATTCCACACAGACGGTGCATTATGAAGTCTGGCACTCCTAAATTACTCGTCGGCAAGAACAAGTGAGAGTCGCGGTTTCGTGCTGCCGCATCTTTTCATGCAAAGGTAGAGAGAAAGTGTGGCGCTGCTGTCAAACGATTTGGTCACACTTTCTTGATTGGAAGGAAGAATGGCATGTTCCCAGAAAAGTAATAATTGTGTGCTCTACTTTTACTTAGATTTACTTTAATATAAACATTAAAGTCCTGATACGAAATTCTGTTTTCCAAACGACGACTTGAGATCTCCTTCGAAATATACTGCAGTATGGCAAAAAAGAAGTTCATTGAATATCAGGATTTACCTTAAACTTTTTTTGTTTAAATATTTATTCAAACCTCATTAGCACTTCATGAATTTATATAGGTACTTCATTAAAAAAGAGCTAACAGTACGCTTTAAAATCATTGCAAAGCTAAAACCCACCTTGTCTATCACAATTTATGGCTGAAAATTCTAATTTTTTGTTCATATTTCACTAAAAGTAATGCAAAAAGCACTTGCATGGTGCGTTATAACCTGATTTCATACCAATGCTTTATCACTTTAAAATTTAGAGTGAAACCTTATTATCGACCTCTGTGTAACAGTGACTAATACATTATACTAATCCTGAGGCAGTCCTTGCCCGTTAGGAACCCGCTTGAGTCCTCCAAGTACAAAACACATCATAATGTAGGGAAGGTGACGGGTGAGGGTTACGGATGGGGGACATTTACTGGACAAGTCGGGGTTTCTCTTGGAGTTCGCTCTGCATGGATTCTCTTCTTTGTTCCAGGTTATAGGATACGTCCTCACTGGATGTGGTGTGATTAGCGAAGAAAACACCTCGACTGTTCCATGATCGATTTATTCTCGATTGTAATCAGGTACCTCACTCGCCACCTGGAAAGTCGCTGCTCGCGGACTCGCGTGATGTGTTTGGCGACAACGAAAGAGCCCCTTAC
The DNA here is from genome assembly GCA_030765055.1 of Mantis religiosa. NCBI lineage: Eukaryota > Metazoa > Arthropoda > Insecta > Mantodea > Mantidae > Mantis > Mantis religiosa. The sequence goes on along the minus strand of CM060959.1, from coordinate 27,953,425 downwards.
ACGTGTTGAGCATTTGGTGTATTCCTGCGGCACTTACAACGAGGGCTGCCCAATAAAGAATGATCATAATTTTTTACGGTCATAATTTTACGCACAAAATTTGACCTTGTTACGTTCTGTGAGCTTAATGCGAAAAAAACACGCCGTACTAGATTCATTGTTGGTACTCCTGGATTCCGCCTGTGAGAACCAGGCAAGTTCAGACATGTTCATTATCGCCTACCGCTGCAATGGAGATAACACGCAGTTAAAGTTGATGTTAGAGGAAGTTCCGGAGTCTCTTTCAAACGTAATCACTGCTCATGAAATTTGACTACATCATTTTGATCCTGAGAGCAAACAGCAAAGCTCAGTGTGGAAATCTCCTTCATCACCGACCCCCAAAAAACCAAAAGTGGTTGCTTCTGCTGGGAAAGTTATGGTCACCTCATTCATGGAATGGTTTATCAGCATGTTGTACCCGCACACACATCAGTAACTGGACAATTCTACAGGGATGTCCTGAAAATATTTTAAGTCCATATCAGGCGCAAAAGACCACGTTTCCCTGAAGCAGGCTGGATGCTACACCAAGATAATGCACGACCGCATATTGCCAATGCTGTTGCCGAATATCTTGCAAAAAACAGCGTGAAGTGCATCCCTCACCCTTCCTATACTCCGGATTTAGCCCCATGTGACCCTGATCTATTCCCTAACTTGAAGAAACGCCTTCGTGGGAGGCATTATCCACCATCAGAAGCAGTGGTGAAGGCTGCGGAGGCGATTTTGAAGGATACCTCAAAAATGGTTGCCAGCATGTCTTTGAAGCCTGGCAGAAAGTTTGTGACAAGTACATTGCCATCAGGAGAGACTATTTTGAGAAGGACCATCAAAATTATGAGGATGAGTAAAGGTATGTAGGCAAAAACTTTTTGTGATCATTCTTTATTGAACAGCCCCCGTAAAACTTAGAGAAAATGTTGGAAGTGTGCTCCACCAGCTTCTATACCTGTTTGTACTCGTCTCACCATATTCTCTGAAGTTTTACGGAGAGTATCCTCGCCAAGGTTACTTATTTCGGTTCGAATGTATTTCTTGAGAATATCAATTGTCCGTGACATATTCATGTACACTCCATTTTTTAGATACTCCCACAAGAAAAGTTCCAATGAGGATAGGTAAGGGGATCTTGGGACCCACTGAGCTTTTGACCTTATTCAATTATCAAAGAAGCCGGTTACAAGTTCCATTCTGTCATTAGATGTGTGGAACGCAGCTCCATCTTGCTGGAAATAAGTTTAAAGTCCCCGATATGACCATAACAATTGAAAGAGGCTAGAGAAGTTAACTATAATTTTAGCAATTGTACATATTTCGATAAAGTAACCTTTTCTCAACATAACTAAGAAAATGTTGCTAACATATTGTGACTTTGTGGGTTCGTGAAATTAAAAGTCCAATTGCACAAGCTCAAAATGTTCTTTACTTCCACCGAATTACAGTTGGAACACTTACCGTGTACACAGAATTACGTAGCGCACACAATTACTAGTCGCCAGTTCGTCTGTCACAGGTCCACTCTACGCTCGCAATTACGTACAACTCCTCTGATACACGTACACACTCTTCCGTTCACTCACCCGGCGCTCCTCACGACTGCTCGCCAAGAACTGACTGACTCTTTTTTTTAAACAAGAAAGAGAAAAGGACAGGAGGAGAGAAAGAAAAAGCCAACAAGAGGAGTTCCGGAAAATAAAGGAGAGAAGATCAGGTAAATAGGGGAGTCCCACTGACAGCACCTCCGTTAGTGGCCGTTGATGCTCCTGCGCTCAAAAAGAGGCGCAGTTCTGGTTGGCTTACTAGGCTATGGACCATGACACAAGGCCCTGACCATAGCCTGCGAAGTAAAGTGGGTGTGAAAAGGTTGAAGGAAGGATATGAGAGAGTTAGGTATTACTTTATTATGTTGCAATCACTGCGCACTATGTGGTGCTTGGGGAGTGGCATTGACGCCTAGCGGCGTCGGGGTCTGTGGTGCGTATCAGTCGTGTCCAGTTGCATGCTTATAAATCTGGTGTGGAGGAGATCAATCTTGTTGTGAAGTTGTGCAAAGTCTTGGAGAAATGTCTCGGTATCGAAAGAAGAGTTTGAGACCGCAAAGTGTAGTTCTCCTTGTTTTCGGTGTATGAGGTACAGAGGTTGCTGGTGCTGTGTTGTGGTCTTGGAGATTTCAGTGACTTGCTCCTGCAGTGCTGTGAGTTGCTGTGTGATGGTAGAGATCCGGTCTTGTGATGCTGTATTGTGTTTGTTAAGGTGTTCTGATGTAGATTGAAGATGGTTGTCCAGTGCTGTCGAAATTGACGTGAAGTTGGAACAGGTGGTCGATAGTTTAAGAAGAGCTTCACTGGCGGCTTCTTGGTGAGTGTTGGGGCGGTGACTGCGTCCTCCAAGTTTCCCAGTCGGGTGGTGATGTTCAGGGCCTCTGAGTGGAGGTACTGTATCTCCTCCGTGTGGTATCTGGGTGAAGCTGCGGCTGCCAAGTTTTCTTCTAGGCGTCTGAGGCGAGTGTTGGTATGCCGAAGTTCTTGTCGGAGCTCTTGAAGAAGTAGAACTTCCGGTGATGTGGCGCGCTCGGCAGAGCTGGGTGCCGTCCGTCCAACACTCGTCTCGCCTAGGCGGGGGTACAGAGGGCACTGTGCTTGCCCAGGGAGGTGGCCGAAGCCACTGCAGGTTGCGCAGTACCGGCGGTGGCGGCGGAGGTCGTGTTGTCGGCAGTCTCTTACTGCAGGCCTTATATAGGGAAGATCGCCGTTTCTGGAAGGTTCGCGGCTCGCACAATTGTCCCGATGTTTCCAGACGTCTGGTGGGAGGGGAAAGAGATGGTACAGGGCTCGTGCTGCTCTTCTAATCATCCTCTCAGTGACACGAGATAAATGGGTAGGCGTGGCCTAAGTGCTTCCCTCTGCCCCTACTACCGGCCGGTTCTATCGGGAATTCCAGCGTTCGGATGACAATATTGAAATTATACTTTTATATGCAAGATAAACTAATTTAAGTTAAAAAAACACTTTGTGTAGAAATCTGCTAATGGACGTTATTTGTTATAGCTTTAATAGTGAAATTAAAATGTACTGAAGAGAGCTTTGGAAAATAATTCTTAAAATTTCATTAGTTAAAAATGTTGAGATTGTTATGCAGTTTAAAGTTAATGTTATTTCAAATTTTCCTATACCTTGTTATCAGTGAAAATATTGAACATCAATAGGATAATTTAAGTAATACTATTAGAAAATTCCTTTTATTAATTATTAATAAATTAATGCAAATTTCGTACAATGCACGGTCTTCATCAAATGTTTCTCTCTTGGTGATACCTTGATCAATATCCTTTCAGATGTACGATATGTAGGTATTCAGATAATGGAGGAATATTTTACACACAACACTAGGTCCTTCAGCTTGCTAAACAGGTCGTGTGGTACAACCTCCGCCATCAGGAGGGAATCTGTCGCTCTTCGTTAGCAAGTTTCGTGCTCCAACGGAGCGCATTTTGGGATGCGTGTTAAGGATTGTAATGCAAAATTGGATTTCCTCCACGCTTCACACTTCAGATGAAACGCCTCCCTTAAACTTTTCGCTTTGGTATGCTTAAAACAGTACGACTTTATGGGCATATAAGTTTTAAATTAAATTCTTTGCATGTCTGCCACTTTTTAACCTTTATTTCTTGTTTTATTTTCTTCCATTAAAGCTTTATTACTCTTCCAAAGTGCGCACAGTATACAAACCGTTACTCTACAGTACATGATAAAATTAGAAGGTACAGTCAGACCTAGGAATTGCTGAGTATTAAAGCTGGAGACTTAAAGTAGCTCATTTGCAAGTAAAAAATCTATCCTGACACTTCGCGTATTCTTTTAGCATTTACAGACAACACTCGATACATCCTGTCCACATGACGTCAGTATTCATTTGTTACTGTTCGCATTTTTGTGAGAGTATACAGGGTGTCCCACCTAACTCCGTGACCTCAAATATCTCGGAAATGAAAAAAAATAAAAAAAAATCCAACTGGCCAAAAGTGTATCTATGTCAGGGGTTCACAAAATGAGAAGGTATACACAATGTATAAAGGTAAACAAATAACACTTCCAACCAGGTGCGGTTCCTCCATAAGGTTGTAGGTTTGCGTTACACCCACTGATTCTGAATATACAACAGGTGCATTTTGCACATTAAAGTTGTACTTGTTTGCATTGTTTTATATACAAACATGTTTCAATTACGCTTATCGTCTGTAGCTGCCCATGACCGCAGAAGTCGAAATAAACAGTGATTAGCTGTAGGAGCCGCAGGTTTGTAGCGAAGAGTTAACCTAAGATTTCGCCCAAATGTAGGCTCTCTGAGGGGGTTGAGGGAAGGTGAAGAGATGGGAGGGGCTTCTTATACATTGCTTAAATGGAGGTTTATAAACCTAGCTCCTCCTATTCTAAGCAACGGCTATAGCGTGACCTTCAGGCTTAGCTTCTGTGTGTTCTGCTTTTCGAACACAGGGAGAATTTAATTAAATTCATGGAGGTTATTCAGAAGAGAGCTCTGTTAAACAACAACGCCACAATTGTTCAGGCTTTAGGGTTTATGGCCACTTTGAAAGATTATAATTTTGTATTCTGGCTGTCTTTCTTCTACAAGATCATGCCACATGTGGATATTTTGTACAATCAGCTGCAGAAACGAGACTGCAATGTAACATTTGACATCGCCCAGCTAAACGCATTTAAAAGGTAAGTGCAAAGGGTAAGAAATAGCGTGGATATCGAGAAACACGAAGAAACTGCAATTAAGAGGAGAAGAATAGAAGATCATGATGTGAAAAAAGAGAAGCTCTTGAAGTATGTGACATTCTTAGAGAAGCAAAGGACAGATTTAGCTTCACGGAACATCTGGTAGCCTCGACTTTGTTTCATCAAGAAAATTTCTAATACATTTCCAAAGGATTCCCTTAGAGAAACAATAAGGTTCTATCCTTTTATCATTGGAACAAAAATTCGTAGAGAACTGACTGTAATTTACAGTCGAGAGGAATTTCGTGTAATGTCCGGCGCTTTGTGCTTGATGGACTTCATTAAGGAGAACAATTTATGTACTACATTCAGCGAATATGTCAAACACCTCCGAGTACTGTTAACTATGCCAATGTGTACCGCTGAAGCAGACCGCTGTTTCTCAACTTTAAAAGGAGTAAAAACTTTCCTTAGGAACACAATGTCACAGGACCGATTGTCAGCATTAGCAATGGTTTCAATTGAGAGAGAGTTTGTTATGAAGATCAGCGACTTCAACGCAAAAGTTATCGATAGATTCGCCAGGTCTAAGGAGAGTAGAGCAGAGAATCTGTATAAATAGGTGAGTCATTACTACTCTGTATTTTATTTTTCATTTGTGCACCACCAATAATTTAACCCACCAGCCGCCACTGCTTCCAACATCAAGTTGTGTTTATTAAATGCAACATGTATGTTTATTCTGGCGAAATGAAAACTAGAGCCACAGTTACTGACAGCATACTTATTATCTGTTTCAAATGAGAAGAGTTTTCACCTGTAGGGAATCAGATGCGTTAGAGCTGTCACCGCGGCCACCTCGTTATTCCCACTCTTTTAATACTTCCCTCTCTCTCGCACCAATTGCGAGTGTTTCGTGGAGCTAGACGAAAGGGAAAGTGAATTGAATTTTTCGAAGTTTCATAATAATGCAATTGTTGAAATCGAAATTGCACATGGATGTTCGTATATTACGCAATTGTTTTAAATATTTAGTTTAAAGTCAATTATAGTTTATAAATTACTTTGTAACAGTAGTTTTGAGTTATATTTAGAAAAGGTATGAAAAGTTTATACATTTATAAAAAATGATTATGTAAATACATTTCGTAATTTAAACCAGCAAAAATATATGAAATTTTGTGATTGGCCGTAGTAATAATTGTATGACGTAATGTTGTGACGTGGAATCAAATCGGCCAATCACAAAATTAAGAGAGGAGTAACTATAGTTACGAAAAATCAATAATCTTAGTATAGAGATGTTTTGTAATGGTGAGTGTGATGAATAGTGGTGTGGATCAAGAACTTTTATGTAATATTTGGAAATTTTTAAATATAACAAAGTAAGAATTTATGGAAATGTTTGAAGTACCCTGCAAGTGAATGGGAAAGGAAGTTCAAGTAAAATGTAATCAAAATAATACAATTAAATAGTTTGTGCCGTTTGTTTTCCCTCCGGCACCTTTTTTTCTTGCCCTTCCGTTTCGAGGCGTTGCTGTCACGTTGCTTTGGTTTTCCGCCGTTGTTCTTTGGGGGCGCTGCGGTGCCCGAGGCTACTTGGGTGGCTCCCTCAAACCGGCAGGGAAGTGTGTGCCTGGCTCGCGTCACGTCTGTGTCTGGGTAAGTCCTCCATGTTCAGGTTTCCTTATACTCTCTTTGGATTTTCATGCGTTGCCTTTTGGTGAGCCGTGTTGTTTTATTGGGCTCTTTCTTCTCAGTTCGGGGCCAGAAGTTCATTGTTACTTTATGTGTCTGGGCTGATCAATACAAAATGTAGCTGGAAGTAAATACTGTATAAAGATAGGACAGAAGTTTATTGTTATCGTATGTTTATGTACTGGTGAGCGCAAAGTGCAGCAAGACAATAAATTCAAATTAAGGTTTGATAAAAGCTTTATGGTTTTAATTAATTTCATGACCCTGGTTGGCCCGCACAAATTTGTTGCAGAGCGTGGTTTCTATCCACAGACCTCTGGGTTATGGGCCCAGCACGCTTCCTCCTCTTCTTCTAGTGGACCTTCTTCCTCTTCTTCCTCCTCCTCTTCCTCTTCCTCTTCTTCCTCTTCAGCATGCTCATTTATGTGTTCATGCTCAGCTGGTGAAAAATTCTCCACTGGATCCTGAACATTGTCTGCAATATCTGGTTTGTCTATATCATCAATGTTTGCAGGAGGCTGGAACAAGCCTTTATCCATCATGAGGAATGGTTTCATTCGTGGCCAATCAGAGACAAGAAAATTTCCCCAATTTAATTATCCTTGTGCATCCAAAAATAACTTTGCTTCCTCTTCTGAAAGAGCACCATCTGTGTTTTGGTCAAATGACTGCTGAGTCTGCAGCTCTGAAATCTGCATCTTTCCATCTTGATTCGAGTCTTTGACTTCTCCGAAACTTTATTCCGAACCACCCCTAAAACCAAGATTCCCATGACTCTTATTTAATCAAACACAATCATCAAGAAACAACTCAAAATACAACAAATTAACCCTGTTATATCTGGCTTCTCGTCGTGGGTCTTCGAAAAGTCAATGTTCATAGGAATCCCGCACCAAATTGCGCCCGAACGTGTGGCTGATGAAGACGGACAGAAATTAACTACGAATAAAGAATTCCTGTCCCAACTTTTTTTCTAATCCGACGAAAATACCAGCGGTGCATCCGTATAGCTGTGAATGTTACTTAGTTTAAGAGATAATTCTTCATTGTCATTGTCTTCAACGTCTGAGTACTGCAAATTTATGATGATATGTTCCAAAATCTCGTTACGTGCTATTTCTTCCCAAAAGTTGTCTTCTTGTAGTCTATCTGATGTCTCACGCAGTTTTCCCACTCTTGTCGTGTTCCTTGTCAATTTCTTAGTGAAGAAGTCGTTCAGCGTCAGCCAGTTTAAAAGTATTATTTCTGTTTACAACATAATTTGAGCCCACATTAACTCTATCGGATTGTTCTAGCAGTAGTAAGGGGGAGAAGGTGGGTCGTGTCTCATTGATCCAGCTGATACACTTTTTCATGGAAGAGTAACTGAATAATGCTGCTTTGAGATCTAGAGTAAATAGAGATCACGAACCATTCATAAACAAAGATATTGTCATCCGAACGTCGGAACTCCCCATAGAACCGGCCGGCAGTAGGGCCAGGTGGGAAGCATTCAGAACATGCCTACCCATTTATCTCGTGTCACTAACTGAAGGGATGATTAGGAGAGCGGCGCGAGCCCTGTACCGTATCTTTCCCCTCCCACCAGACGTCTGGAAACCTCGGGCCTGCAGTTGGCGAGTCGGTCCAGTTTTTGGTGAGCAGCCGTGAGGAGCGCCGAGTGAGTGAACGGACCGTAACACCGTGTACGTGCATCGGAGGAGCTGTACGTAAGTGCGAATGCAGATTGGACCTAAGGCAGACGAACTGGTGAATTGTAATTGTGTGCGTTACGTAATTCTGTGTAATCGACAAGTGTTCCAACTGTAATTCGGTGGAAATAAAGAATATTTTGAGTTTGTGCAATTGGACTTTTAATTTCACGAACAACAGAGTCACAATATAATGTTCTGCCAGACCAGCAGGAAGTGCAGGTTCTGACTTCATCCATGAGCACCGGACATTTAGCTTTCATCGTTTATCGCAGTGTTCCATTTTTACCGCCGAGCTCCATAGTATCTACCAAGCGCTTTTATATGTTCGTCGGCAAGCAGTGCAGTCCTGGGTCATTGCCTCTTACTGCTTGAGTGCCCTACAAAGCATTAAATCGCTGTACAGTTACCACCCTCTGGTACAGCGTGTCTAGGATGTCCTCCACTCGATCGCTAATGCTGGCGTTAGTGTGTCGTTTGTGTGGGTCCCAGGACACGTCGGGCTGCCGGGCAATGAAGCTGCCGACGTTGCAGCTAAAGCTGCTATTTTAAATTCGCAGTGTTTTAGTTCCATTATTACTTGGACAGATCTTCGTCGAGCTCTCCGTAAGCTTATCCTAAAACGTTGGGACAAAGATTGGAATGGGGTTCTGGGCAACAAGCTGCGGGAACTAAAACCACACCCGGTACCCTGGTGTACTTCTTCGCGCGGTCGTCGCCGCGAAGAAGTCGTTTTTGCCCGTCTCCGCATTGGACACTGCCTTTTTAGCCACCGGTATTTTTTATCCTCTGACCCTGCACCAATTTGTGCTCACTGTTGGGAGACTTTGACTGTCCGACATATTTTAACAGAATGCCGGTTTTAAGCACCCACGCGTAACTCCCTCCGTTTCCCGAGTACGCTGAGTCAGGTGTTGGCGGACAACCTGAGTGCCGTGGAGCAAGTTTTAGCTTTTATACGCCTTAGCCGTATGGACAGCCGCATCTAGTAGTGTTTTTATGGTATAGGTTTTAGCCTTTTATTGACCCATTTTACACGATTTTCCGGCTAAAATGTGTTGATTTTAACTGTGTAGACTTTTTACCTTTGTAAGGGCGCTGATAACCACAGCAGTTGTGCGCCCTAAACTTAATTCATCACATCATCAGGAAGTGTATTGTTTTCTCTCATCGAATTTAACAGACACCTTGGCTTATTCAAAGTACTTATTTCTTTAACCACTTCATGTCAAATGTTTACGTTTCAGTTCTGAGTAATTTCAAATATACGTTCACGCATACACGACAACCAATAATGATATTCATTACAGTGCTTACGTCGCAATGAATTGTTACGATATAATGGTATCCACTTTATTTATTTGTATTAGGAAAACTATTTGAGCTAAAAATATGAGGTTTCTACTTTTATGTTAAATACATTGCTCTCTCCTTCCTCATGGATCAGTTTTTGCAAAATCTGAATTTTTGTCTTAGCGCGGATAGTACTTAATACAGATTGATTAGTTTGGTGCTGGTCACACACCACATAGGGGAAATGCAATACGACAACACCGCAGGACTCCAATTGGTTCTTCACCTAGTAGCGCTCAGGAACAAACACCTTTCCATTTTTTACACAGAATAGTTCCGCTTTTCTAAACACATTTACTACTGGCTTATAGCCCTCAACTTCATTGTTCATTACATCTGGCATGGAAAATGCAGCCACAAATCACCAGTAGCGTCTTGTCCGCTGAAACCGTGTCACTTCAACAGATTTCTGAAGTGCCCTTCGTTTGCATCAATACACTTTTGGAATCTGGCAACGAGAGTGTTGCAGGGATAGCAGTGCTTCTGCAGATATTGCCGCAGTAATACGATGTTTTCTGTCATCTTCTGTCGTTGACGGTTCTTGATACACTCTATATTTCACTGTGCTCCAGAGAAAGAAGTCTAAAGGCATCCGGGAACCGAGCTGGCCATCGCACAGGACCTCTCCGTCCTATCCATTCATTTGAAAACTTCGCATCCACAACGTCTCTGGAAACTTGTGCATAATAAATTTCGGGTAAAGCCTTTCTTTCCGTTGGTGTGTTATTCTATGTGTATATTATCTACATTATTTGTTACCTAATATTAAACCTGATACTGTGGCTGAGGTCGTCAAAGCGGAAAGTTTAAATTTTTTCTGAAGTTTAAATCTGCCATAAATGCCCTTGCTACCCAACGTTTTCTCAGTTTTCATTCCGGGGACGTTCGATTCCTGAATATTCCTTTCCAATTCTTCCTCTCTAATGGCTCTACAGCCCTGGGTGGGCTTTGACCTCCTGCACGATCCTCCTCCACACATCTCTGTCTTCCGCTTTACTTTTCCAGCCTCTGATTTCGATCGTTCTTAGGTCCTCCATTACACCATCTAACCTCCTTGTTCTCGGTCTTCCTTTTTTCTTCTATTATACAATCTTCCTTTCAATATTTTTTTTGACATTCTATCTTCAGTCATTCTCTCTATATGCCCTAGCCATCTTATCCTTTGTGCTTTTATAAATTTCACAATATCTTGCTTATTTATTAATTCTTCTATTTCATGATTATATCTTATTCTCCATTGGTCTTTATCTTTTACAGGTCCAAAGATTCGTCTTAATATTTTCCTTTCAAATCTTCGAAGTACTTCTTCATCTGCATTGTTTAGGGTCCAAGTTTCTGCAGCGTATGTTACTATTGGTCTTATCAGGGTTTTATAAATCTTGTATTTTGGCCCTCTACTAATAAACCTATTTTTAATAGTGATAAATTTGCATAATCTGCTGCATTTCCACTTTGGATTATTTCTTTTATGCACTCGTTTAAATTATTATCATTGTTTACAAGTGCTCCTCGATATCTAAATTTGGATACCCCTTGAAATGTTTTGTCTCTGACTACTAGATTTGAAATTATTCTTTTGCTTTTATCTGCTGTCATTTTTATGTATTTAGTTTTTTTTTTCTCGTTTACTTCTAATCTTATTTCTTTAGACCTTCTTTCTAATTCTTCATGAACTTCAACTAACGTTTTTTCTATTGCTCTGTGAAGGGCTAGGTTGAATAGAGTTGCAGACAGTCCATCACCTAGTCTTACTCCTGCATTATAATCAAAATCTGGACTCATTTTATGCATTACTTTCACTTTGGCTTTTATATTTTCCATTGTCATTTTATTAGCCTTACTATTTTTGGTTGCATTTTAAAACATTGCAGAGTTTTATAGAGGGCTCCTCTATCAATTGAATCAAATGCATGCTTGAAGTCAATAGACAGGAAGTGTAAGTCTATACCATGCTCGTAGAATTTTTCCATTATTTGTCTTATTACAAATATCTGGTCTATTGTGCTCTTGTCACTTTTAAATCCACATTGGTACTCACCTAATACACTTTCCATATGCTTTTTAGTTTTATCATTTAAAATACTTGAAAATATTTTATATACTACATTGAGTAATGTACTTCCCCTATAATTATGACATTGATATTTATTACCCTTTTTGTACATTTCCTTTCCAATTATCCTTTTACATAAAATTTCCCCTCACCTCTGTGGGGCCATATGCAATAAGAACGGACGTTAAGTGATGTTTAAAGAAAGCAATGTGTGTATTGTCGCTGATCGTATTGTTGCGACGAGTGTGGCCAGCGTGCACAAAGACACATAGTGCGGCCCGGAGATAAAAGCTTGCCGAAACAGATACAGACAGATAGTTGACTGGAAAGTTTGATTTCTTGTTTGTTACATAGCATTCGATTAATTTCTAGAAATATGAGGAGAGGTACATAAAGAAGCCGTGACTTGTCATTAGAGATAGTCCTAATGTGAACTTGATAATCGTGCGCCTGCAGCTTTTTTTGTAAGTGAACTCTTTTGTTTGTGTTCGACGACCTTGACGATCGTATTTGTGTATGTTACGTAATTCTGATACTGTAAGAGGTGTACAAAGTGTATTTATACGTCCTCAAATGTTAAGCCATATCGGACGATGACTGAAATGTGTGAAATGATGCTCAAGAGTCCGTGGTCCATGGAGCTTAGAGCTACCTGACATTCGGCTTTAAGGATAAGGAAAACCTTATTCAGGTAACTCAGTAACTCGCCGTGGCGGAGAGTCGAACTCGAGACCTCTTGAACGTGAGGCAGACACGCTACCATCTACGCAAAAGAGGCGGACCATGTGATGCGTGCGATATCATAAAAGAAATCTGTTAGAAATATACGACTATTGTTACTGCGTACCCTTAACAGATATAAGACATTAGCTTCGGGGAAAAGAAACCTATTTGAATTGAAAACTAAAGCAAAAACGGCGTTTTTAACAAAAGCCTCCGAATATCTTGCAAGAAAATACTGGTATGTTCTACAGAGGAATCTGTGTGAACTTATTTTACCACCGAGAAATAACGACTTCCATTGAAAAGCTCAGAAAGGAACACAAAGCACGACCCCAAACTAAAATAAAACAACTGAAGCTTATTTACATCGTAGCACTTTATGAGGTAGCCCTTCACAATGGCCCAATAAACACTTTGTTATGTTGCCGTTTACCTTTGGGAAATACTTCTTACTCTAACAGAAAAAATAGGGTTGTTGGAGTAGCTACACTTTATGTTGCTTTTTGTGCACAATGATACTTGGGAAGAAACTAAGTGAATGTAAACCTTATCCGCCAGTCTGGAGCAATGTCTGAGCTGCACAAAATTTCATCTCTACTGATTTATATTGCGAGAGCTGTTCAATTAGGAATTATCATACTTTTCTTACGGTCATTATGTTTCGCACTAAAATTCAATCTTATTATATTCTGCCGTAGAAGTTTCATTGTTGGTACTCCTGCCTCTCGCCTGTGAGAACCAGGCAAGTTCAGACATATTCAGTATCGCCTACCACTGCAATGGAAGTAACACGCGAGAAACAATATGCGGCTTCGAAATTCTGCTTTCGTCTAAACAAATATTCAGTGGAGGCCTATACAATGTTACAGGAGGGCTATGGAGAGTCTGTTCTTCCCTACAGCACAGCTCGAAGTGGTTTAAAATGTTTAAAGAGGGCAGACAATCCATTTCAAAGGAAGGTGGATCCGGTACTTCACTTACTGCTCCTACAGAAGAAATCATCAACACTGCTGCTGCCATTGTAAGAGAGGACCGACTAATTACCTTAAGATCACTTTCTGAAATACTGAACATTTCATTGGGCACCACCCACACGTTGATGCCAGAAACATCACACATGAGACGTGTTTGTGCCCGATGGGTTCCAAGACTGCTGATTCCCGAACAAAAGGACATTCGCATGTAGGACTGCATGCAGTTAAAGTTGATGTTAGAGGAAGATCCGGTGTTTCTTTCAAACGTAATCACTGCTAATGAAACTCGGCTACATCATTTTGATCCTGAGAGCAAACAGCAAAGCTCATTGTGAAAATCTCCTCCATCAGCAACCCCCAAAAAAGCAAAAGTGGTTGGTTCTGCTGGGAAAGTTATGGTCATCTCATTCTTTCATATTCATGGAATGGTTTATCAGCATGTTGTACCTGCACACACATCAGTAACTGGACAATAGTACGGGGATGTGCTGAAAACATTGCAAGTCCATATCAGGCGCAAAAGACCACATTTCCGTGCAGCAGGCTGGATGCGCGGCCACATATTGCCAATGTTGATGAATATATTGCAAACATCAACGTGAAGTGCATCCCTCAACCTCCCTATAGTCCGGATTTAGCCCTATTTAACATTTTTCTATTCCCTAAATTGAAGAAACGTCTTCGTGGGGGGGGGGGGAAATTATCCATCATCAAAAGCAGTGGTGAAGGCTGCGGAGGCGATTTTGAAGGATCTCTTAAAAATGTTTTCCAGCATGTTTCCAGCTGGGACGAGTGCATCGTATTCAGGGGAGATTATTTTGAGAAGGACCATCAAAATTATGAGGATGAGTAAAGGTACATTGTCAAAAAATTGTGATCATTTATTGAACAGCAATCGTGTCATTTGTTTTGATTAGATTGGAGACAGGTTTTGTCATCAGACTTAGGGGTGCTGACACTAAAATAATAAAGGAATTATTGTATCTCTAAGAGCGACGAATGTCATCAAATATCTATATGCGACATTTCTGCATAGCTTCAAAATATACTGCTAATCATTACTTATGATTTACATACCCATATATGCACATTATACATCAATTTACAAGACCAACATAAAATATATGGAAAAGATACAAAACAGTCGAAATAATGTAGAGTCAGACTGAAAAACAAATCAATGTCATATTCAGGATTTGAATGACGGACTTCCTGTTCTCCTTCCAGTCACTCTTACCAATTGAGCTACCATTTCTAACTTGCTGTCATGAAATTAAATTCTCCAATTGACTCATTTTCTCGGTAATCCACTCTCGTGTTCGAGATACACTGTTTGTAGCGACTTACTATTGAAAGTACTTGAGTCCCAGGCTTCATCAGTAAACTCGTACTATTTAAGTTAACCGATGGAAATAAATGGTTCCTTCATATTTTTATTTTTTTGTATTTTTATTTATTGTAGTTAACGTCCTCCAAAGTTAAGTCATATTGGATGATGAATGGACGGGTGACACGTGGCTCAAATGAACCTAGGGTCCATGGAGCAAAGAGTTGCCCGACATTCGTCAATTAGGATAAAGGACAATCTCGGGAAAAGCATTATCCAGGTAACTCGCCCTGACCGAGATTCAAACTCGGGATCTCTTGAACGTGAGGCAGGCATGCTACCATCTACGCCACCGAGGCGGGCATGGTAACTCAATGGGTAAGAGTGAATGGACGGAAACCAGAAGATCCGTGGTTGAAATCCCGGCCGTGGCATTGAATTTTTGAGTTTCAGACACTTTTTGCTTACCTGTAAAAAGCAGGTTCAAATCCGCTACTAGAATAACAACCATTCGGAGTCCTGCGGTGTTGTATTGCATTCCCGCTAAGTGGTTTGTGACGAGCCCAACCCAATCAATCTGTATGAAATACTATTGGCACTAAAACAAAAATTCATATTATGCATGATCCATATGAAAGGTAGAGAGTAATGTATATAACATAACCATGAAATCCCCATATTTTTAGCTGAAATAGTTTTTCTATCACAAATAAATAAACCACTATTACCTGTATTATAACAATAAATCGCGACGTAAGCACTGTATGAGTATAATTATTGAGTTGGCATGTATGCGTGTAAGTATATTTGTAATTATTCAGAACCGAAACGTAAATGTTTGACATGACGTGATAAAAGAATTACTTTGAATAAGCCAATTCGAGCGAGAGGAAACAATAAATTTCCTGCTGCCCTGGCAGAACGTGTCTGGTCACATTATACCTTTGTTTATGAATGGTTCATAATATCTCCTTACTCTAGAGAGTTCAAAGTGGTTGGTGTGTATGTATGTACATATATCTTTAATTACCCAGAACTGAAATTTAAACTACTCACATGACGTGATAAAAGAATTACTGTGAATAAATCAAGGTGTTGAATTCATTTCCTGTTAGCCTTTGGAATGCTGTATGCTTATGTTTATGAATGAATGCTGGATAAGAAGTGTTTATTTACTCTGGAGACTTCAGATTAATATCATTCAGTTGTTCTTTACACAACAGTAGAGTAAGAGTTAAATAGTGCAATGGCTCCTTGCTGTGAATTTAGTGGCGAGTCAAAATATCAGGTATTGCGAAGTCAGGCTCGAATTATTATTTTTAAGGTGTACATGATCTTGAAAAAAAACTTTTGGAAACAGAAACTAAAATTTATTATTGCAAAGAGTAATTCCGTTTAAAAACACGGAAAAAGTGTATCAGCTGGATCAACTTGCAATTGAAACGGGCAACAATGCAATACGCCTCCCACCTTATCACTGCCAGTATAATCCAATTGAGTTGGTGTGGGCTTAAATGAAATGTGGGATTGCAAAAATAAATAATACTGTGACTTTGTGGGTTCGTGAAATGAAAAGTCCAATTACACCACTCAAAAATGTTCTTTATTTCCACCGACTTACAGTTAAACACTTGCCATTGACACAGAATTACGTAATGCACACAATTACGATTCACCAGTTCGTCCGTTACAATTCCACTTTGCTCTCGCAATTACGTAAACTCCTCCGGCGCACGTACACAGTTTTCTCGTCCTTATACTAGCGCTGCACTCTTCCGCTGCTTGCCAAGAAGAACTGCCTGACTCCTCATTGCAGCCCTTTTTATAGGAATATCACTGCTTTTCTAGAAGTCTCTGGTTTTCCGCGAATCACCCGAAAGTTCCAGAGGACA
The DNA here is from genome assembly GCA_030765055.1 of Mantis religiosa. Lineage (NCBI taxonomy): Eukaryota > Metazoa > Arthropoda > Insecta > Mantodea > Mantidae > Mantis > Mantis religiosa. The sequence continues at coordinate 27,936,948 of CM060959.1, read as the reverse complement.
GGAGAAGGGGAGAGAAACGTCCAGGGACAAGTGATTTTTCATTAATCACCCCTCAGTTAGTGACTGAGATTAATGGGGGGGCGTGGCTCGGCTGCCTCGGGTCCCTTCCAGCTGTCGCCGGTCGTGCCTTCCGCTAATTGGGTGACAATACTTTTGAAATGACGGACGTTAAACGACTTGTTCACGAAAAAATTGACAAGGTAACACAACATCACTGGAAAAACTGCGTTGGGCATGCAGAATTTTAGAAACAAATAGCACGTGATGAGATTTTGGAAGCTATAATCATAAATATGCAAGACTCAGACGACGAAAGCAGTGTCAGTGACGAATTATCTCTTAACAGAAGTGACATTGATAGCAATATGGATGAGCAACTGGCAGTTCCATTGAATTAGAAAAACAGGTAATTCATAAACTATAATTATAGATACTTATAGTATTTTAAAATATTGTAACGCGGGCGTTGGAACACCCTATGAAAGCAGCTGAGAGCGGGAGACGAGGGAGGTCAATGTTAGCTACGCCCTCCCCTCGTTTGTCTTATAGTGGTGACAGGGACGACTGGGGAAAGAAACATAATTGTGCGGTCTGTTTCTCTTCCACCTGGTTCCAGAAATTACGGGATCTTTCATCATCTGGAAACGTCTAGAAGACGGCGAGATGCCTATAAAGAGGGCTACAGACGGACAGAGTTGTTGGTCAATCAGTTGGTTAGTGTGTGTGAGTGAGGACAGTTCTTGGTGTAAGAAGGCAATGTTAGTCAGTGTTTGACGTGTCAGTGACGTGTTAATGAACGAGAAGACTGTGTGTAATTGTGTACGTGCATCTGAACGGTAACGGACGAACTGGTGAATCGTAATTGGTGTATTACGTAACTTTGTGTAATTGGCAAGTGTTCAACTGTAAGTCGGTGGAAATAAAGAACATTGTTGAGTTTGTGTAATTGGACTTTTCATTTCACGAACCCACAAAGTCACACTGGTGTCAGGAAGCGGGAAAACATCACCGAACATTACAACCATGGACGCGGCATTGGAAAAGATTTTGGAGAAAATGATGGAAATGAAGACGGCCAACGACAACCTCACCGCCGAGTTGAAACAAATGAAGACGGCCAACGACAACCTCACCGCCGAGTTGAAACAAATGAAGACGGCAAATGAAAACCTCGCTGCAAAAATAGAAACGGCTAACAACAACTTGGCCACGACAATGACCTCAAAGATGGCCGAACTGACCACGGAAATGAAGGTGGCGAACGAGGCTCTCGCCGCCAAATTTCAAGAACAGTTGGCCGGCGTGAGGGATGACGTGACGGAGCTGGGCAAGCGGATGGGCCAAGTAGACGACCGCCTTAATGATTTAGAGGAAAAGGCCGACAACATCGTTAAAACCCCTCACCCGCCTGACGGAGGAAAACCGGCCTTATGTGTGGACGGAGGACGCCGGAGACGCTTTCCAGCACCCGAAGGGGACCCTGTGCAGTGCTCCAATTTTGGGTTTCCCACAACCGGGTGGCGCCTTCATTGTGGACACCGACGCTAGCGACCATTACATTGGAGGTTTCCTATCGCAGATCCAGGACGGCCATGAGCGCACAAGAGTGGAAGAGAAGGAGCGTGCCGCAGCAGTCCGAGTAGTTGTGGCAGTGCCTGCTGAAGGCTGGGATAGCGCAGGCCCGAGGAGGGAGCAGCTGGCGGACGCAGACTTGGGGCCACTCTTGAGGGAAGTGGACGCAGGGACGAGACCAACCTGGGAGGACATCGCACCGAGGAGCGCCACCTACAAGTCGCACTGGGCCCAATGGGACTCGTTGAAGACCAGAGTGGGCGTGCTGTTCCGGGTATGGGAGTCACCCGATGGGAAGGCGCAGAGAGGACAGTTGGTACTTCCCCGGAGTAAGGTCCCGGAAGTCTTGGAGGAAGTGCACGCCGGTACTTCAGGAGGACACCTGGGAGCGAACCGAATGATTCACAAACTACGGCAGCGCTACTTCTGGCTGAGACTCCGAGCAGATGCTGGTGGTACACCTGGACCGCCTCGCCCGCTACGATGGGGCTGTTCGGGGCGAACAGCTTTGAGGAGGGAGCAGTGTAACGCGGGCGTTGGAACACCCTATGAAAGCAGCTGAGAGCGGGAGACGAGGGAGGTCAATGTTAGCTACGCCCTCCCCTCGTTTGTCTTATAGTGGTGACAGGGACGACTGGGGAAAGAAACATAATTGTGCGGTCTGTTTCTCTTACACCTGGTTCCAGAAATTACGGGATCTTTCATCATCTGGAAACGTCTAGAAGACGGCGAGATGCCTATAAAGAGGGCTACAGACGGACAGAGTTGTTGGTCAATCAGTTGGTTAGTGTGTGTGAGTGAGGACAGTTCTTGGTGTAAGAAGGCAATGTTAGTCAGTGTTTGACGTGTCAGTGACGTGTTAATGAACGAGAAGACTGTGTGTAATTGTGTACGTGCATCTGAACGGTAACGGACGAACTGGTGAATCGTAATTGGTGTATTACGTAACTTTGTGTAATTGGCAAGTGTTCAACTGTAAGTCGGTGGAAATAAAGAACATTGTTGAGTTTGTGTAATTGGACTTTTCATTTCACGAACCCACAAAGTCACACTATACATAATTTTCGAAAATGCTTTTTCCAATTTTGATTTTGGCAACTGCACCATTGTAAACGTTTCGAAAATATAATTTCTGCGCCAAGGAGACTTGCATGTTGTATGATTGTGCGAGAGAGAGGGATATATAAAAGGAGTGGGGTAGCAAGCTGGCAACGCTGATTGTGATACGGCATCTGATTAGCTGGTCTACAGAACTCTTCCCATTTTAAACACATAATAGTGTGAAAGAACAGTTAATCTTACATAAAAATTATTATAAAAACATGTAATACCTTTCCAGATATGTTGGTAAACTTACAATATGGAAAATATCAAGTAAGGTTCTGCTTTCGTAGAACTGTATTTCCGGAAAGAAACAATTACGCGTAGTATGGAACAAATCTCATCTTTTAAATTGTGCTTCCGAGAAAAGTAAATGAAACATACGAACCACGGACTTAATTTCGCTGTGGTATTCTAAGTTTCCCAGACAACATAAAATATGTCTGTTCCACAGTGTCGTAAATGCTGCATTGCTGTCAGGTTTCTTGCACTAAGGGTATGACTTGAATTTCATTACATACTTCTCCGCTGGGACACATTTCGGAATAATAATATAATAATCATAATAGCTTTGTTTATTGCAGGTGTAGTACTCCGAGCTCAAACCATTATCGGAGAAATGAAATATTAATAATCTTGGACAAACAAACTTCTCACTTTCAAGACCCCCACCCCCCGACACGAATCTGGGCTTTACAACAACGCACAATGCAACTACGGAATATTTCTATATCTCTTTGTGTTTACCCGTGACACGGATTAGCGGATCTGTTGGGAATAATATGGAAATAAAAAGTTTCTCTCGTTCTCTCTAACGAGGTCGAATAAAAAGAGATTTATATAAACCCAGCGTTTTTATAAAGAAAAAACAACAAAAAGCGGTTAGCTCATAAAAAATTGCGACTACCCGTTTAAATACACAGTCGATGTACATGAAAAAGATCATTATCATTAATAGCAGCGAACTCTTTTCAAAGGGTAAATGAATAAAGGACAAGGACTGCTGGTCGATATTTCTGTTATCTGCAACCTTTTGAGACATATCTCCATGAAGTTACGAGGGCGTGTCCTCCAATTATTGGTTAGAATTTCATTGTGTGGAGAAAAGCGATAACAATGTTACAATTTATTCCAGCAACTATTGCCATATTAAAGACGCATAAATTAATAATTAATTAGAAAGCCACTGTTCCATCGTCTATGCCTGCTATTGATGTTCACACACAGTCCCGCCATACTTCCAGATTAGCTTACCCCTCCTCTACACGTTTCCTCAAGTTAACAAAGTAAACACTATTCTCTTGTAACAATATTAAGTATATTCTTAAATCATCACTAATTATTCAGTCAGATGTTACAAATGAATACAGCCAGACTGAAAAATTCAATGCCATAGCCAGTATTTGAATCACGGAACTCCCGCTCTCTGTGCAGTTGCTCTAAACAACTGAGCTACTATGGCCAACGTGCCGAAATGACATTAAATTCTCCAACTGACTCATATGTTTCCTGGTAGACCACTAGTGGTTCTCATATGTTATGGGACACGCACCTTTTTGTGGTGACTTACTGTGTTGTAAGTACTTAAGTCCTTATTTTGTAATTTACGCCCTCCAACGTTAAGTGATAGCGGAAGATGAATGGAATGGCTGAAATGATGCGCAAATTAGCCCGGGGTCCATAGAGCTTAAAGTTACCCGACATCCGTCTTTCAGGATAATTGAAATCCCCGGAAAAACCTTCTTCTTCTTCTTCACTTCATGGCATGGGCAATCAAGTGCCTGTTCCGCCTTCGAAGTCCTCCAGTCATCGTTTCCTGGATCTGCCCACTGGTCCCCTACCTTTAGGATGATACTGTAATATTTGTTTTGTAAGTCTATTATCTGGCATTCTTTCAACATGTTCCTTCCATTTTTTTTTGAGATCTTTTAAACTATCATTCATACTAAAAATTTCCAGCTCTTCTCTTATATATTCATTTCTTATTAAGTCTCTCTTCGTGCATCCTTTCACACATCTCAAGAATTTCATTTCTGAAGCCTGTATTTTACTCTGTTGCTTTTTAGTTAACGTCCAAGTCTCACTTCCGTATGTCAGTATAGGTACAGCCATAACTTTGTAGAACTTTAATTCTGTTTCTTTAAGTATTTTGTTTCTAAATGTTCTATTTATTTTTCCACACACTCTTTGATATTTGCATATTTTATTGTAGACATCATAATTCTTTTCATAACTAACATCAGTTCCCAAGTAGTTAAAATGACTTACCTGTTCAACGCAACGATTATTTATAACTATTTTTGTTCTAATTGGCTCTTTCCCAATGAATGCCATTACCTTTGATTTTATAAAAGAAATTTTCATATTATATTGCTTACAAAGTTCACTAAGTTTAATAATAGATTTTTGCAGGGCAGACTCACTATTTTGTATAATAACTAAGGCGTCAGCAAGCAAAATATTTAAAAGGTTTTATTTGAAATTTTAAAACTTACATTCACTAGCTGCTTCCATTTGCACACTAGGTCGTCAATATAAATACTAAAAAGTGTATTGTTCCGCATACTTATTTTTGTTTGGAAGTAGAAGCATTGTATCATTTTACTAATTGCTGTGGGTATCCTCGTTCTTCCAATATTTGCCATATTTTGCATCGGTTTACCCTATCGAAGGCTTTTTCAAAGTCAACAAATGCCATATGCGTTTGTTTATTATACTCCCTATGTTTTTCAATTAGTTGTTTAACAATAAAAAATGTTATCTACACAGGATCTGCCTCTTCTAAATCCAATTTGTTCTTCCAAGAGAAGACATTCAGCTATATTCTGCAACCTTTTGTTTATTATTTTAGCAAATGTTTTATAAGCCGTATCCAGGAAACATATTCCTCTGTAATTGCTACAGTCATTCCGTTTCCCTTTGTTAAAGATAGAGCTGGTTTGGGCCATAAGCCAATCTTCTGGGATACATTGTAGCAGTCGGAGCTTTAGCAATAACCCCCAATATTTAAATAACTCTGTGTTTAATCCATCTTGGCCCATTGCTTTCCTATTTTTAGTTTTTATGAGGGCTTCTTCTAGTTCTTCAATTAAAATTAAATCTCCTTCATATTTGACGTTGCCTTCTGCATTTTCGCTATTTATCTCCGCATTTTCATCATACCATAAAGCTTTGTAATTTTCTAACCATTTAGACTCGGGTATTATACTTCAATATGCCTTATCCAGGTAACTCATCCTGACAGAGATTCGAACTCGGGACCTCTTGAACGTGAGGCAGACATGCTACCACCACACTACCGAGGCCGGTCTCTTAAGTCCCAGGCTTTATAGCTAAACTACTATGTTATTCAGGGAAATTGATGGAAATAATCTGCGTTCTTCATCATGCATATTTGTGCAGCCATCTTTAAATGCTATCATCCATTTCCTTCCCATTCCATCACTCATAATGTTTTGTCCGTAAACTTCACAGACCTCACGATGAATATCGATCGGTTTACGCCTTTAGCACTAAGAAATCGTATAACAGCCCGTACTTCACAATCGGCGGGACTCACGATTGTCGGAGGCAACTTAAACACTCAGTAACCAACGTATACAATGAAAAATCAGACCGTAATGGCGTCAGTGCGTAGACAAGAGATGTAGGTAACCAGCACGCATGCGCGGAACGCCGACCGTAGCGCTGTGGTGGCGGGATCGCAAAACGGTACAGACTTAAAAAACATGCCTCTTACTTTATTTGTATTAGGAAAACTATAAGAGCTAAAAATATGGGGTTTTTACGGTTATGTTACACACATTACTCTCTCCTTCCTCTTGGATCAGTTTTTGCAACATTTGAATTTTTATCATAGCGCGAATAGTATTTATTATAGATTGATTAGGTTGGTGCATGTCATACATCACATAGGGGGAATGCAAAACGGCAACACTGCAGGACTGCGTTTGGTTGCTCAACTAGCAGCGCTCAAGGACAAACATCATCCCATTTGAAACAGGTAATAGTGCCCAGGGGCTATATGCCCGGATCACCATACGAAGGAATGAAGGAAAAAGTAGGAAAAATATCGTGGTAGATGACAAAATTCACAATGGGAAACAATGAAACTTCCAAGGTCAGAGTGCGCAGTCGACCGCAATCGAACCTTTTACAATAGGGCTATTTCACTCGGTTTGGTTTCATAGATTACTTTTCCCCGTGTATCCTTAAATGAAGTTCCTTTCGATGGTTTAAATAACAGTCCTTAGCTTTGTCTTATAAGATTGAAGATTACATGCTAGAATCGTAATCCTCATACAATCTCAGTTCCGCTCTGATGACAACATGCTGTTGCCAGCGTTTACAAGAAGAAGCTGAGTGTTAATCGATCCTTTTTATCAAGAGAACAAATTAGGTCGCTTGTTGAGACAGCCGTCAGATGTCTCTCTTTTGGAAACGTGCTTACCCACAGTTTAGACGGAAGCATGGTGTGTGTTCATTTGTACAGCTTTCCGCTCGCTTGAACACAAATCTCACCCGCATCTGTGTTCCTTTGGTGGGGAAATACAGCTAGAATTCGCCATCTGTAGTGAATTGCTCTTTACACTTAAGTTATCAACGTATACATGTGCGCGGCACTGAACCGTTTGTTGACGGGTTAAACGAAACAAAATTAATTTTAATCCTAGGACCAAACTTCTTTCACTTATTAAATGGTGTTTTATTACACCTTAAAGATTTAATTAAATTGCCTAGGTGTAATGTGGTAGGTGCACATTCAGGAGATACTCGGTTGGATTCCCTTGACTGCTGAGTAATACCATCACTTTTTCATGGTTTCGCACTGTCTCTAACCGAAAGCTGGATAGATTCCTCTTCTATCGTGACCTTGGGTCTATTTTATGTACCCATAATTCCCTTCATGATTACCCGTTTTGTAGTTGACGGACCAGGAGGTGGTGTTTGGTCTGTTGCAGCTGGGAGGTGGAGGTACGCTTTAAAGAGGTCTACATCTGACTTACTCACTTACATCTTGCTTCCGGAAGCTATTGAGTATCATCCTTTTCAGGGGTCCCCAACTGTAGATGAACTTGAGTGAAATGTGTTCAAACCGGAAACATTAGGAACCCCGTCCATACCTGCACGCATGTTACCATGATGGTGATGATGATGACGATGATGGTGATGATGATGACGATGGTGATGATGATGATATATAAGTGCGCTCAACTACGGTGGTCATCAGCGCCCTTTAAAAAACTAGTCATGGCAAAAGCCAGATATAAAAGTTTCTAAAAACTGTACAAGTATAACAAAACCTATTAAAAATACACGTACATAAAAAATCAATCAAAACCTACTAAAAATTTCGTTCACCTTTTTCACCTTTTTTCACCTTTCCACCGACACGGGTCTCCACGAACGGCCTACACGTGGGCGGGCCTGTTGACCGTCTCCCTCAACCACGAAGAGGAGCCCACACGAGGGAGACTGTTGGCTCGGGACCCCGGGTGCGCCAAACCCGTACCTACCGAAGTAGGCCCCTGGGGGGTCTGGATCTGATTTACCTTTGGGTCTCTCCGCTTATGCCTCTCCCTCAAACACCACATTATAAATACAAAGATCCAAATGGGCAACATGTGGTAATCTCACCGCTAACAAAATGACCTGGAAAACTTTTCCTTTTTAATACAAATTTCAAAGATTTTACTAGATTTAAAACAATCCAAGATCCATGGTATAGGAGACAAACACTGATAAATATGCGTACACGGTGTTCATTTTTATTTGTGATTTTACCGCGCAAAATTTGGCGTCTTCAATAGCATCGCTGGTGGAGCGAATTTATATAAAGTTCCCCTAGCGGCTTGCGTTCGTATTTGATGTGCTGAGAGCAGCTTTGAGGCCTCCCTCTACCGGCAGGTAAATATACTATATAAGAGGTGGGTCTACCCGCGTAATATAAAGGTGCGTATTTTTGCCTGGTGCGAGGATACTATAACTATTTCAAAAAATACTATATACTGCGATGAATGCACTGCAAAGCTAATTATGCAGCCATAAAAGTATACCAGGAAGAATATACGAAATGATAAGTCAATGAACATGTCCTGCCCGTCTCGGTAGCGTCGATGGTAGCGTGTCTGCCTCACGTTTAAGAGGTTCCGAGTTTGAATCTCTGTCAGGGCGAGTTACCTGGAAAGGGTTTTTCCGGGGTTTCCCTCCTCCTGAAAGAATAATGTCGGGTATCTCTAAGCCCCAAGGACCCCGGAAGCATTTGAGCATCATTTCCGGGGTTTCCCTCATCCTGAAGGACGAATGTCGGGTACCTCTAAGCCCGATGGACCCAGGACGCATTTGAGCATCATTTCACCAATTTCATTCAACGTCCGATATGACAACGTTGGAGGGCGTAAATTACCCAAAAAAATGAACATCTGTTTATCTGTTATAGTAGACATATATGATATTGTAAACCTGTCACACAAAATAAAAGTACTTCAATTTGACCTCAGTTCTTTCTAACACCCACAGTTTCCTCACAATGTAACCTCATTACAAACCAGAAAATTAGCAGAACATGTTCTATGAATGAAAAATAAATTAGTGTTACAATATGTACAAAGCTTTTATCCAAGTCTAAACAAGAAAATATCTAGAATAAGACCTGAAGTTTTCCTGGCGACGAAAACCCTCACTTTCTTCTCGGGCAGCCAGCCAGGTGAAAAGATAATTAGATATCAACGTTTCGGGAGTGTGCATCTCTCCCATCATCAGGATATTTATAAAATGTTATAACCACAAAATGAAACACTGGATATAACATAAATATAAAAAAGACAAAGCACTATCAACATTTGCATTACTAAACAAAAGACTGTTTTCAGTAAATTAAATAACAGGCCAGGAGATAGCGTGAGTATAGAAAATTTTGTCAAAGAAACGTAACTACTTAACTTAATTATCAAGCTGTATTGCTCTTTGCTTCTTAATTCGATGGATTTCCATTTTAAGGCCGGTTTCCAAGAGGAACTGAACTGATATCCAGCATCACGATTAAGCGTGCTCCTTTCAGAGGAAATCGCCAAAGCCTCCTTAATTCTCCGCTTCCAGTAACTGTTGCATTTTGCCAGGATGTTCGTCTCCCGAAAATTGGCTCTATGGTCGTTATCAAAACAATGCTCTGCCAGTCCAGACTTCTCAGGTTGCATTAAACAAATGCTCCGTTCATGTTCGATTATTCTGGTAGCGATGGTCCTTCCGGTTTGTGCTATATACCGTGTCCCATATTCACAGGGAATGCGGTACACTCCCGGAAGTTGGAAGTCCAGCTTGTATTTCACTGGTCTCAACAGATGTTTAATCTTCGGAGGTGGCTTGTGGATGGTCCTGATGTATTTGGCGAGAATTCTGCTGATTCTGCCGGATAGGTTGCCGGTAAACGGGATGCAGGCGGTAGCGGTAGGCTTATCTGACGCTTGCTGTATTACAGGTTTCCCTTTCCTAGCTTGGTTAATTTGTGGTTATAACATTTTATAAATATCCTGATAATGGGAGAGATGTACACCTGGCTGGCTGTCCGAGAAGAAAGTGAGAAGAAAATATCTCTAGTACATAGTCTTACATGTCCATTTTCTTGTATTTTCTTTCTCTCTTCCCCTTAAACACTGTCTGTATTGCGAGAAGGTATGCTTGAAGCCATTTTGTCATAACATTATTTATTGCTTCTAAATTGGTACCAGTCACCTTATAGCGTCCAGTGTCTCTCTTTTTGCGAGTAAATGATCCTGTATTTTGGAAATATTTGTGAAAGTATTGGTTTTAAAGGACATAAGGATAACTACATTAATTGACATCTTAATTAAGGGTGAGAGTGACAAAAAGTTATATCATACACCGATAAAACATAAGACGTTTATGTTGCAAACAAAAGTACGTCAATTTGACGGTACCTGGACGCTTGACAACATTACGCACCGAGGGACTTGTCTGAATGCTGGATAGCTTTGCTTAAACTCCTCTATGCAGCGGTTTAAATTATATTGGTATGTCACACCAATTTTAATGCGAAAGTAGCAATCTGCCATGAAGACGCGGTGCACTGCGTTCCTTTCCAGGGGAAGCTGGTTGTATTAGTTATGAGCTCAACGACAGAGCGCTGTAATTTGTTTACTGTTCCGCAAGTATTGCCAGTTCTCCGTAGAGGACAGTGTGATTTCAAGATAGACCCACCAGTCAAGAATGACGTCATTATTGCTCAATAGGCATTCGGGAAATAACGAATAAACATAAACACTGTGTATAAGTACCTATAAAATGTATATCGCACTTAATTGAATTGTATGAACCTTTTGCGGATTTTTGAGCATTTATAATAGAAGTTATATTAAGTATTTCAGCGAGGGAGCCAACATATCGGTTTGTGGCTTAAATTCAGAGCCGCTAACCGGTATAACCACTTACCACATCGATATTAACATTAAGTTCTCCATCCAGAAGACAGGGATGGGCGGAGGCCACGCCGTGGCTCAGTGGTTAGACCGCTTGGCTCTCACCAAGGCGGCCCGGGTTCGATCCCAGGCGACCGCAAAGTGAGATTTGTGGTGGACAACACGGCGTTGGGGCGGGTTTTCTCCGGGATCTCCGGTTTCCTCCGCCATCTCATTCCACGGTGCTCCATCTTCATCTCATGTATCATCAGTGTCATCGCCAGCGGTGCCGTATGTAGTAAAAGCGGGAGTTAAACACTACACATTTCAGGGATGGGCGGACTAATAATCCGAAATATTTCTATCACTGTAAATGCCTGCACATAATGGTATGAAGCTGTAGAATGTGTGTCAAAATCCGAGGTGGGTCCTGAGCTCTGCGGTTACTTATTCGTATAGAAGCCTCTCTCTCTCTCTCTCTCTCTCTCTCTCTCTCTCTCTCTCTCTCTCTCTCTCTCTCTCTCTCTCTCTCTCTCTCTCTCTCTCTCTCTCTCTCTCTCTCTCTCTCTCTCTCTCTCTCTCTCTCTCTCTCTCTCTCTCTCTCTCTCTCTCTCAAGGCACCGTTGTCTAAATATTACTTCAGCACTGTGCCTCTGCAAGTTCGCTTCAAATATTTAGTGTTCATCCTTTATTTTATTTCTTATGGGCTATAACTTGTTATTACACTTCGTATTCTATGTCGCTCTTTAGGAAAGTATTCACTTATAACTTTGCTACTATTATAATATGTTAAAAACAAGCCCATCGTTTATTTAAGCTTTGCGCAGCTTCTTGGTCCTCATTCAGGGCTGTAAGTATTAGTGCTCGGTGCGTGTATTACCGAATAGAAGGGGAGAGCTGCAACAATGGCTCTTTTGTTAAAAGTGTCAGTGTTTTCTCATTAAACTATAAACTGCCGGTTGGACAGTTAATAATAAACAGGGGCAGGTGACACACCTGGTGTGTACGAGAGTTAAAGGGTCATTTGGCCCATTTTGTCTTTTCGTCTTTGTGTATCCGCTTAATTGTTACATCTATCAGCCTTTATTGTAGCGGTCATCGCCAGTTAAGACTGATAATATTTTAAGGGTTCCTCATAAAAAGTTGAAAGCAACCGAATAAAGTTAAACGTTGAAAAATATCGTGTGTTACGTTTTGTGTCGACCCTACCCCTGAGAATCCAAGGAGTCCGTGGCCCCGCCGTGGCTCAGTGGTTAGACCGCTTGGCGCTCACCAAGGCGGCCCGGGTTCGATCCCAGGCGACCACAAAGTGATATTTGTGGTGGACAACACGGCGTTGGGGCGGGCTTTCTCCGGAACCTACGGTTTCCCCCGCCATCTCATTCCACCGGTGCTCCATCTTCATCTCATGAATCATCAGTGTCACCGCCTGCGGTGCCGTATGTAGTAAAAGCGGGCGTTAAACACCCCACATTTCAGTTGATGAAAATTAATTGTTCTTTCACACTGGCCGTGTGTAGGCTAAATTGTGGAAACGCAGAGTCAGACTGAAAAATTCAATGCCATAGCCGGGATTTGAACCACGGATCTTCTGGTCTCCCTTCAGCCGCTCTGCCATTGAGCTACCATGGCTAACACGCCGATATGACATTAAATTCTCCAACTGACTCGTATTTTCCCGGTAAACCACTTAGGAGTTCTCATAAAGTACTTACACGATGTAAGTCGCCATCAAGGTAGTTGTCTCTTGTGGTTATGAGAACTCCTAAGTGGTTTACCGGGAAAATATGAGTCATTTGGAGAATTTAATGTCATATCGGTGCGTTGGCCATAGTAGCTCAATGGCAGAGCGGCTGGTCGGAAACCAGAAGATCCGTGGTTCAAATCCCGGCTATGGCATTGAATTTTTCAGTCTGACTCTACATTTTTACTACATATTTCATTTAATTTCCAAGGAGTCCATACAGGAGAGTCCTAAGGGAGAATCCCGAGTTCGAATCCAGGTATGTCTGCTGCGAGAAGTGGGCGAACGGCTGTGACAGCCGCAGCAGCCACTGCATTACTTCCTGGACATCCCTGACCCTAAGAAAACATTTTATATGGACATCCCGTGTTTTCTTTTGTGTACTCTTAAGAATGTTACGACAATGTAATGGAAGACAGAGATCTTACTCTCTTATAGACCTAGTGCAGTATCTATGTTGATCTGTGTCAACAGAAGGCTCGCTAGTGCTTTCTATGAAGTTTACTCAACCTTTAGGGAGCGTGTGTTTTGATAAGAAAGGAAGTGATGATTGTGATGAAAGGAGAGAAGGAAAGTGATATCACTGAATTCTGTCCGTGGCAACCTTTGATGTTCTCGGTAATGTCCCGGTATTAAAGTAGATGGAGTCTTTACAACGCGTATTCGAATCCCAAGTGGACTTGCAGTGAGCACAGGTCGATAAGGCTTTATCTCTGAACTTTCTAAAGCAGCTGCTGGAGTACGATAGTCTGCAGTTGCACTGCAATTGAGACAGTAGTAGGAACTTATCTCAGGTCGACGTATATGCAGGATTGTTAATGTATTAAGGACGTACTAATTAGTTTGGCAGAGTGTGGCTGTAAAAGAGGGTTTTTAGCACGAGGGTGATGACAAATGAGCACAATTTATCGACACATTTCAAAATCTTGATGCTATATATATATATATATATATATATATATATATATATATATATATATATATATATATATATATATATATAATTGCGGTAGTAGAATATTGGATCTGTGGCAAGTATTTCATGTTCTAGCTATTTCATATAGAAATGAGCTATAGCTGGTGACAAAGGGGAGCTATGATATCAGCCGGAAAATGCTCCTTCAGAAGTTGGATGGCTTCTTGAAGTGGTTTATTGTAACTGGGTCTTCCGGGTAGGACCGCGTCTTTGATGTTCCTCTGATCGATGTTTCGTCCCAACTATGTGGGGCTTCTTCAGGACTTCTTCTTCCCTGGCAGCTCCGTAGCAACTGTGCCGGTGCTCGCTCGTGCTGGCTGGCTGTATACAGCCAGAAGGTTTTTGCTGCGTGCCCACCCATTAAGAGTTTTACCGCAGGTAGGATTATTATTGAAAGATGTAGGATGAAGGTGGTGTAGGTCTTTGATTGGGAGTTAATTTTGAGGTTACCAAAGTACCTTCGGGTTGAAGGAGAGGATGCAGTACTTAGCACCCATTTTTTTGTTTTTAAATATTTTGTGATTTAGTTGGGGAGAAATTTAGATGCCAAACAGCTTGGAAGAATTATGAGGAGCTCAGCTTTAGCTGCTAATAGGGTTAGCTCCTGGGTTATCTAGGGTGCCCGCATGCCATACGGGGGACCCGATGCAGTCTAGATCGGCGTCAAGTGGGGTCATAATTTCCCAATGATCTGACAAGGGCGCTTCTGTGAGATGGTAAACTTGCGTATAATTTTGAAGCCCGGTGCCTAATTTCATCCTCCACGTATGGAAGACCCGATGCTTCGTGGAGCAACCTGGTAGGAATATAACGTCCCACAGAATAAATAGACCGCAGTCCTTTATTCTGTGCACGTTGAAGCCATGCTAAACAGCTGTCTGCTGCCATGCCCCAGATCTCGCAGGCATATAGCATCACCGGGATTACCAGCGCTCGGAAGAGGTACAACTTCATGCGGACTGGCATCGAGGTAGACCCCAGCATTGGGTACAGGGCAGCAATTGCTCCCTGTACCTTCGCCGAAAGGTCCCTGATGTGCCGGCGAAAAGTTAAACCTCTATAGAAGTTTACTCCTAGGTACTGGACAGAGTTAGACCATTCTATCCTTCGACCTCGGTAGCTGAAGTTGGGGCAGTCTGCGGGGGTGTGGCGCTTTGTGAAAAGTATGGCGTGGCTTTTGTCCGGATTTACGGACATCCGCCAACGCCGGCACCACTGTTGTGTTAGGCGGACATGTCTTTGAATGGGGCTGAAGGCTCTGAGAATGTGTTTGTCCTTGCAGAACAGAAACACGTCGTCAGCGTATTGTGCCATTTCGACTCGTGGTTCTGTGGGGAAATCTGCCATAAAGACGTTCAAGAGGGTGGGGGAGAGCACAGAGCCTTCGGGGACTCCGCCTCTCACTGGCCTTAGTGTTGATGTTTTCCCCGCGACTGAGACTTTAAATGTGCGGTGTCGCAAGAAGCTGTGTAGAATGTTGATCACTTGTGTTGGGAGCCCCAGATGGATCATTTTGTGTAGGAGTCCGGCATGCCATGTCGTAGAGAAGGCCTTCTCGACATCCAACGAAACTGCGGCAGTGAAGGCGCCTTTCTGGAAGCCCAGTGCGGCGGTCTCCACCACCCGCAGCAACTGCTGAACTGTCGAGTGCCCAGGACGAAAACCAAATTGTGCCGGTGGAGGCGATGCGCGTTTATTTATCCCTCGGAGGTTCTGGCGTTCGGCCCGCCCACTTACTCCTATTGGCTGATGCTGTACCCAGTCCGCGTGCGCTTAGATAAGGCAGATAAGGAACATCCAAGAAAATATCAAAACTACTTAAGAAACATAACGTCCAATCTAGATATCAGTCCACCAGAAAGCTAAGATCATTCATGCGACCTGTTAAAGATAAACAAGACCCTCTGAATAATGCAGGAATTTATAAAATTGACTGTGACTGTGGTGCATCATATGTGGGACAAACGGGTAGGTCAGTGAAGGTCAGACGACAAGAACACATAAGAAGCCAAAAATTAAATCAACCTGAAAAATCAGCACTCACAGAACACGCCATAAACACAGGACACCATATAGATTTTTGATCAAGTGAAATCGGTGGCTAAATGTAACAGCTATAGACAAAGAATGATTAGAGAAAGCATTGAAATATTCAAAACACATAATAGTTTAAATAGAGACCACGGCAGACCTCTGCACATTGTCTGGCAGACACTGATAAGCGCACGCGTATTGGGCACAGCAACAGCCAATAGGAGTAAGTGGGCGGGCCGACCGCCAGAACCTTCGAGGAATAAATAAACGCCCATCGCCTCCACCGGCACAGTTGCTACGGAGCTGTCAGGAAAGAAGTCCTGCAGAAGTCCCACATAGTTGGGACGAAACGTCGACCAGAGGAACATCAAAGACGCAGTCCTACCCGGAAGACCCAATTACAATGGACACCGGCCGCCGAAGACTACGCACTGAGTTCTTGAAGTGGTACTCTTGTAAATAGAGAAACCACGTTGAAACTGACAAGAAGATCAGAAGGGCCAATGGCAATGTTCCTAAGTGTATGTACAAACTGTGTGGAATTACCCACATGATGTGGGCTATCCCCTACCAGAGCTTGTAACAGACCAGCCAGGTGACGTGCCAGCCGATATGTAGGGCTGCTCCTGGCGTCCACAATGGGGCGTAAAGGAACGTCCTGTTTGTGGGTCTTCGGAAGTCCATACATTCTAGGAGGCCTGGAACCCGACGGTGATACCGCCTACTTACTTTTACTTCAGAATGCATTGTGGACTACAGGAACGAATGTTCCGTTCATTTTCTTGAAACAATAGTGCTTACTGAAAAATATTCTGGACGAAAAATATCCTGTAGATACCCCCCACTCCTACCTCAGTATAAAAATTATTTATTCAAAGTTACAGTTTCAGGTAGAGTCTGTTTAGTTAACGTGTGTGCACGTCGGCTGCTGCCTTTGACGAAGCCTTATAATCATTTTACAACACTGGCCGTCTTTCTGGCAGTCCGTTCTGCAAGGCTGCCACCTTTCTCGGTACGGCTGGGTTTCGTACGAGGTTTCGTCTAAATAAATTATCTTATGTCCATTACTGTAAAACTTCCTTAGTTTTGGCATATATATCGCCAAGCTACAATTCTTCTGGATTCCATAATAACCCTTATCTTATTCAGAGTGCGGTATTTGAAACCCAGCTCCTTTAGGAGGCCGCGCAAAGTGCAGTGCCCATAAGGAAAATCACAAATTGCTTGCAAATGTGCTACCAATTCGTCTAAGGTGGGCGCTCTCTTTTTACATAGAATCTATAAATTTCTCGACGTATTAAATCGCATGTGAAATTATCTATTTTAGAGAAACGTTTCCTTTTGTTTTCACACTAGATCGGCGTCTTTGGTATTCCTTTCGTCACAATATTTCTTACTGTATTTCTGTGAATACCCAGAATTTATCATTAGGTTCATTGCACGACCCCTTACCCAGATTATTTGTCAGGCACATATTTATGTGTTCAAAACAAGCGCTTGAATTTGCTTAGAAACAGTTCCCGTTATAACTTTGTTTTGAGGCTTTTCCAGTAACATAACTCGGCCCAGTTATTCACACTATTGTCATCACTTTGGTTATTTTCACGTGACTGAAAGTTATCTACTACTTGATTTGCATTTACCTCTACATTTCCCTCCCATGGTCTCCAAATCGTGACGCACAACGAATTGCAGCACGTAATGAAACAGATAAACTGGAAGTTGGAACTTTGGCAACTGAGACTCCACGTGGATTAGACATGCGGCTGTCACTTCGAGAAAATCAGGGTTGCTATTGGTCCTCAACGACAGTGTTCCATTTCTGAAGTGTGGAGATAGATTTATGACGGTCATTAGTGGGCGGGAGGCTGAGGTTCCTTTGACTCCGAACTGCACATGCGTTAACTAAACAGACTTTAATGCTGTTTCAACTACCCTTCAAAATTATTTATTTCAAAGTAGTAGTGTTCATTAGCCTTAGTTGATAGGTAGGCTATTAAAACTCTACCTATTAGAGCGGCATGAAACGAGCTATTATTTCCTTGATCAGTGAATCCCCTCCTAACGCTGGCTCTGGGGAAATGGGACGCAGTTTGAGCCCCCAGCATTAAAGAGAGCTATGACGGTTCTTTCACATGGCCATTACGTAAATGGGAGGAACATTTAGGAGAATGGCCACAGGGCTTACGTCTAGTAGAGCAACAATATTGCCGAGATGACCGTGTACATGATATTTATTTCAGGGTTGGTAAAGTGTCTTTATCAGGGCACCTGCATCTACAGGTCTCTTCTTGAACATTTATGAATCGGCCATTTTTTGTAATGGGTAACGTTTCCTATATACAAGTATGTATAGGGCCCTTCAACAAGAGTGCCCTATCTTAAACATGTGACAGCTGTCGTTATTGATAATACAGCATACGGCAACGCGTAGAAATTCTGTAAATTTATTATCAAGGTGGATCACCTGTTCGTCAAACTTGCCGTGTATCGCTTGATACCGGGATCTTATAAGGGACTATTTGTGGCCTTAAATGGAGGCATAGATCTCAGAAATATCTGGTTCCATCAAGATGATACCACATGCCATACTTCTCTAAAAATCAATATTTTGAAGAAGTTCAGAGATTTAATTATTTCCCTTTGTGGTGATGTTAACTGGCCCCCGAGATCATGTGATTTAACGCCGTTGGATTACTTCTTGTTGGGTTATGTTAAATCTCGAGTTAATGCCAACAAGCCACAAAAAATAAACGATCATATGAAAAACATCACGCATGTTATTCCTAAAGGGCGCCCTAATTTAACTTCTTTGTCATTTAAAATTGTAAATAACAAAATACGAGGGCTGTTCAATAAAGAATGATCATCATTTTTTACGGGCATAATTTTTCGTATTAAAATTCAATCTTATTATATTCTGTTAGCTTAATGTAATCAAATACGCCGTCCTAGTTTCATTGTTGGTTCTCCTGGTTCCCGTCTGTGAGAAACAGGAAAACTCAGACATGTTCAGTATCGCCTGCCGCTGCATTGGAGGTGCCATGCAGATAAAGTTGATGTTAGAGGAAGATCCGGAGTTTCTTTCAAATGTAATCACTGCTGATGAAACCTAGCTACATCATTTTGATCCTGAGAGCAAACAGCAAAGTTCAGTGTGGAAATCTCCTTCATCACCAACCTCCAAATTATCAAAAGTGGTTGCTTCTACTGGGAAGGTTGTAGTCATCTCATTCTTTGATATTCATGGAATGGTTTAAGAGCATGTTTTACTTGCACACACATCAGTAACTGGAGAATACTACAGGGATATCCTGAAAACATTGCTAGGCCATATCAGGCGCAAAAGACCACATTTCCATGAAGCAGACTGGATGCTGTACCACGATAATGCACGGCCGCATATTGCCGATGTTGTTGCGGAATATCTAGCAAAAATCAACGTGAAGTGTATTCCTCACCCTACCTATAGTCCGGATTTATCCCCATGTGACTTTTTTCTATTACCTAACTTGAAGAAACGCCTTCGTGGGAGCCTTGTCCGTCATCAGAAGCAGTGGTGAAAGCTGCGGAGGCGATTTTGAAGGATCATTCAAAAAATTGTTTCCAGCATTTCTTTGAAGTCTGGTAGAAACTCTGGGACAAGTGCATCGCATTCAGAGGAGGCTATTTTGAGAAGAACCATCAAAATTATGAGGATAAGTTAAGGTACGTTGTCAAAAAAAGGTGTGATCATACTGTCACACGAACGTCGGAACTCCCTATAGAACCGGCAGCAGCAGCAGGAGACGGTCGGCGTTCGCCACGCCCATTCGTTTGTCTTATAGCGGTAACGAGAGGTGGCTGGAAAAAAAAATCACTGCGCCGTCTCTTTCTGTTCCACCTGAGATCTCGAACTTACGGGATATTTCATCTAATCCAGAACCTTCCAGATTGGCTAGCTATATAAGCAACACGTCGGGCTGGAGGAAAGTGAGTCAGTTCTTGGCAAGCAGCGTAAGAGTGCAGTGGTAGTGCACGGACGAGAAGATTGTGTACGTGCATCGGAGGATTGTACCTAATTGCGAGAGCAAAGTGGAATTGTAACGGACGAACTGGTGAATCGTAGTTGTGTACATTCCGTAATCCTGTGTAATTGGCAAGTGTTTAACTGTAAGTCGGCGGAAATAAAGAACATTTTTGAGTGGTGTAATTGGATTTTTTATTTCACGAACCCACGAAGTCACAATACTTTATTGAACAGCCTTCGTAACAAAATATACATGTTGAATTTCGTCCTCCATCCCTTTGTGCATTTTGTTTAAAAGAGATGACATCGAATTGAGAGAACGTTATTTACAGCAAGATGGAACATCGTGCCATACATCTAATGACACTATGGAACTTGTAACCAGTTTCTTTGATAATAGAATAATCTAAAAAAGACTGTGGCGTGCCAGATCCCCTGACCTAACCTCAGCGGATATTTGCTTGTAGGGGTAACTAAAAATAGTGTCCAAGAATAGGCCGCGGACAATTGATGTTCTCAAGGAATCTATTCGAATCGAAATAGGTAACATTATTAAGGATACTCTTCGTAAAACTTCATAGAATATGGTGAGACGAGTGCTAGTGGAGGACACTTCCCACATTTTCTCTGAGATATAAATAGTGTAAAGTAATCTCCAAATTGTGTATTACATTCTCTTCAAAGTTGCACGTGTGTCCTATTATTGGTTCAGGTTTATATGGATCTCACTAAACTATGTGAAAGGGCAGTAAACAATTGTGTTTGTTTCGTGTTAGGGTATTAGGAATTTTTTTCAATGTAACAGGCTTATACTAATCGAACTACCAAACGGTTTAATGCCATTTTACTCCAATACACTACTCTGTTGCCAGACAGTCCAACGAGAAATTTCATGCTCCCTTTAAATCACACATAGAACCTAATGATTGGACATTTCAAATTGCTGTTTTGTGCAATCGACTCCATGTAACATGAGCACATGGCATCAGGTGCAACTGTAATGTGGTATTTAGGAAGCGGTATACTGGTGCCTATTACCGTTGCATGCACTGACAATTTTACACTTAGCTGTTTAACATAAAAGCGTTTAAAACAGAACTACGTTCAACTATTAACTAACTGAATTATAATATTTGCGTCAGAGACAGCCACATTTAATGTGCTTTTGGATATTAGAACAACCATTGATGAGTTTTTGATAATGTATGAAAGGAAGTTGCTAATCAAGAAAAGGAATGTGTATTTGGCATACGTCGGACCAATAATTTCCTCCTGCATTCTTACTTAACCCTCGAGTACTCTCGTGATGATTTGTGACGTGAGTGATCACGTAGGCTACATATGTAGCCCGTAAAACATTTGCTTTATACATTGTTTATAATTATTTTAATATCATACTAGGTTATGCCTTTTATTTCTTTATAGTGTTTAGTTACATTCAAATTGAGTTTTATGGACTTTTGTGACTTTGTGGGTTCGTGAAATTAAAATTCCAATTGCACAAACTCAAAATGTTCTTTATTTCCACCGAATTACAGTTGGAACACTTGCCGAATACACAGAATTACGTAGCGCACACAATTACAATTAGCCAGTTCGTCTGTCACAGGTCCACTCTACACTCACAATTACGTACAACTCCTCTGATATACGTACACAGTCTCCCAGTCCGTTCACTAACACGGCAGCTCCTCGCAGCTGCTCGCCAAGAACTGAACTCACTCGACAACTGCAGCCCATTTTATACGAAGATCGCTCTTTCTGGAAGTATCGCGGTTCAGTGAATCATCCCGTAGGTTCCAGACCTCAGGGAGGGGAAAGAGATGGCTAGTGATGTTTTTCCAACCATCCCCTCGTTAGCGCTACAAGATAAATGGGTAGGCGTGGCTGGATGCTTCCCGTCTGGTCGATGATGATGATGATGATGATGATGATGATGATGATGATGATGATGATGATGATGATGATGATGATGATGATGATGATGATGATGATGATGATGATGATGATGATGATGATGATGATGATGATGATGATGATGATGATGATGATGATGATGATGATGATGATGATGATGATGATGATGATGATGATGATGATGATGATGATGATGATGATGATGATGATGATGATGATGATGATGATGATGATGATGATGATGATGATGATGATGATGATGATGATGATGATGATGATGATGATGATGATGATGATGATGATGATGATGACGGTGTATAAGGGCGCTCAACTACAGCGGTCATCAGCGCCGTTACAAAAACAAGTCATGGCAAAAGCCCGATATAAAAATTTCCAAAAACTATATAAGTATAAATAAAACTATTAAAATTGCACACACGCATATATATATTAAAAAAAGAAGAAAACGAAATATCAATCAATACCTACTAAAATTTCCTTCACTAAATCCTAAAGTCTAAACGAGAAAAGAATCTAAGTACTTCTCCCCTACTGTGTTATCGTCCGCTAGCATTTCTGCAAAGCTGACCGGCAGTTGCAGAGACGTCCTAAGGTCTGCTAGGTGAAAACACTAAAGCAGCACGTGTCGAACAGACAACGCTTCGTTACAAAACGGACACAGCAGAGCAGCCTCCTTTTTAAAAAGAAAACTATGAGTAAAAAAGCAGTACCCAATACGTAACCGAGCCAAACTCACCTCCTCCCGACGAGATGACCGACAGGAGGTAACCCAGGGAATCGGAAGTTCTTTGACAGATCTAAATTTATTATTGCGGAGAGCGGACCACTCTTCCTGCCAGCAGGTTTGCACAGCTCTCCGCAATACGGCCCTAAAATCTTCGGATGTTACAGATGGTACTCGAACCCTGGGCTTCATGGTAGCCGTCTTGGCTGCCGAATCCACCATTTCATTCCCCCGCAAGCCTACGTGACTAGGGATCCATCCACACACCCCGTTAACGCCAGACGCGTGTAAAACGTGGAGGGCATCCTGTATACACTGCACAATAGGGTGGTAGTTGTACAGCTGCCATAGGCTTTGAAGTGCACTGAGGGAATCACTTAGGATTAAGCAGTAACCCAACTTTCCTCGACGTACGAGTAAAATGGCCCGGTATATTGCATAAAGCTCTGCAGTAAAAATAGACGTGCTAGTGTGGAATTCGAATGTATACGGTTCGGTTCCACACACGTAAGCACGATTTGAATTCTTGGAGCCATCAGTATAAATTACAAAATGGTCGTCATATCGCGATAAAAATTCTAAAAAACATGTGCGGATACTAGACATAGACATGGTAGATTTATCATATTGGGCCATGCCCAGATCAACGTGGGACGCTCTGCACATCCAAGGAGGGTATGTCCTCTCCCCCCTAGGATACATCTTGGGCATTTCAGTATCCAGATGTCTAAGGAGCTCCCGGAAACGAAAACCAGGTGGCATTGGTTTAATAGAAGTGTTCCTATAACGCACGTCCATGAAGGTATTAAAGAACGGCTTAAACGTTGGATGTGTGGGCATGCAATTAAGTCCACAGCCATAATTTGCTAATGACATGTTGCGTTCGGTCTGGTCCCTACCTGCCTTCTGGTCCTATCAGGAATTCCAATGTTCGGGTGACAGTATGCTATATGTCGTGTAAAATATACGGTAAACTCGTTTATAGTGTTCCTTTACCATCCTGAATCATATTAATCAGGTTAATAGTAGTGAAAACAACAATACTTGATACAGAATGTATTAAATGTTTACGTTGCTACAACAATCACCATGTGAATGTGTAGTAATAGTCACAAAATATGACACAAGCACAAAATTACTATTTGATTTATAATTCTTCTTGTAGACACCTCTTACACACCTCCGTGGGATAATTATTGCAAATCTTTCTTTGACACATGCTGCAATTCTTCCTGCGAACGTCTTCACTTCCGAGAACAATCTTAGCACGCATACTTAGTGAGACTGGTATAGTGTTCAGTTCTACTCTTCCTCCTATTTGAGACTTTATGAGCTCCCAGGACATTGTCTCAAGAAACAAACGTCGTTTGATTTTTTTATACTTCTGAATTGCAGAAAAAGTACACACGTCATTGATCGCACTGATGTGACCTTAATCCTAGTAGTCTTCAAAAACTGTTACATTAGTGGTCGCGCGGACTACATAATACTATCTCGCTAAAATATATTATGGCCAACTAACCGTTTAGAACACATTGCGTCAAGAAGCTACTAAAAACCCCAGACCCATAAAAGCAAAAGCAGATGCGCACTTACAAAATCAAAATGGCTGGATTAATATGTGGCCCACACGACTACTAGAGCGTTAAGAATGGCGATGATATTTTGACAAATTTATTTATGCTAGAAAATCTAACCTTTTGATTTTCTTAGATTATGAATATTACAAACACCATTTTGGTAAAATACAATAAATGTGCAATTCTTTAATACGTATTTGAAATGTAAATCACATTTGGCACATGCAGGTACATCAATTAGACAAATCGGGCCTAACATAAAATGATTCTTAATACACAAATTCTGTATAATTTATGAGAAACACATAAAATTGTCTATTTCATAGCAATATTCAGAATTTGTATTTAATAGCTATCAAATGTGAATTTTATGAACTATATATACGAGAAAATGAACAAACATTGTATAAGTGTGTCATAGCTCGGGAGTGTTGCAGTATATATATATATATATATATTTAGTATTTATCTGTATGAGAAACCACAAATAGCAGCCAGTTTCATGGGCCAAGGAATTAGAACTACGAACCTTCGAATGAGGATCGCAGATGTGAGCACTGAGGAGTCTCTCTGGATTGGAATCCTTGTGTTGAACAAGATATTTCCTTTGCCTACTCTATACAAAGTGAAAATGCATTTAGGGTCTAATTTTACAAGCAAATACTATTATTATATATTGAAGAGAAATATTTGATGAGCTTGAAAAATTCTCCGACCTATTCAGGCCGATATGAAGCTCCAGTGCAGTGCCTCTGCGGTAGCCAAACGCGATACACGCTTATGATTAAAACGGCCGTATTTCCATGTAGCGTGGTAGTTTACCCGCACATTTCTCTGGGGACCCGGCCGCTGTTTGCTTGTTAGTTACGCAGTTAATGATAAAACCTGGCCACGATAAGAACTGCGTCATACATTAACCACTTTATGTAATGTGAAATTGCACTTGACTTACTATAATTTACAGTTCATGTACTCTCAAGTGCCACTGTTTATGTACGTATATCAGGGAGCCCTGAACTAATGTTGCTAATGGCGACCACTAAAGAGAGATAACCCTCAATATATTACTGCAAACATCGTTAATTATTTACCTTATGTATCCTTCATTTATCCATCAAGTGACATTGTTCACGCAGCTTGTAAGAAAGTTCATACGAGGGGGTGTCCTAAGGCTTTAATTATCACCTTTTAAAAATGTGATACAGAGATTGTGTTGATAGGTGCGTGTTATTCTTTCTCTACGTAGTCACTCTCAAGATTTACACTTTCTTCCCAGCGTTTGTTGACCTTCCAAATACCTTGATTGTACAAGTCTGCAGAAATCGCTTTAAACCACTCTTCCACTTTATGAATGATGCCATTTATGCTGTCAAATCGGCGACCACACAACAGATTCCTCATTTCCGGGAACAAGAAAAAGACACTTGGTGCGATATCGAGCGAGTAATGCAGTTGCTGTAAGGTCTTCAAAGACCCTAAAGTGAGAGGACCATGATCTCCTTCAACCCGGGAGCGATGGATAGCTCCGGGGCTCTTTCCATAGGGCAATACCTGATTTCTTAAAAAGCCCCCCCCCCGTGACAACAACGTCAAGACGGAATTGAAGTGGATACGCCACTTACGCGGGTCAACCCCGCAGGGAAGACTGCCAAAAAACCTCGGTGGGGCCGCCTGGTGATCTAGCACAACTTCTACTAGCTCTACAGGCTAGTACCCGGGACTGTTTAGGCAACCCTCTACCCCCTCCGGGCGGCCGTAGCCTGGCCGGAGGTACCCAGTTCCCCGTGGGTGTCGGAAACACAGTGCTCCGTCGATTCCAACACAATCCGAACAACTCCTATGATAAGGGCTCGGCAGTTCGACCCGAGGTTCCTCTGGTAACGTCAGAGGTACCACGAGTGTTAAGGGTCCGCAGCGCTCGCACCTCGGCAGCTGAAGGGGACGGATTTCCTCCCCTACGGGATGTATTGTCAGACAGTTGAGTCCAGAGGTTCTACTCCCATTAGTCTTGAATCCGTAGGAACAAGACCCGCGCCTCTTTCAACCACTGAGTTATCCGAGCTGTTCCAAAGGGCGCTCGGCGTCCTCCGTGGGGCTTTCCATAGGGCAAGACCTGGTTTACAAACAAGCCCCCCCTCATCTGGTCCAAGGACACAAGACGGGATGGAAGTGGATACGCCACTTACGCGGGTCAACCCCGCAGGGAAGGCTACCGAAAAACCTCGGTGGGGCCGCAGGTGATCTAGCACAGCTTCTACAGGCTAGTACCCGGGACCCTTTAGGCAACCCTCTACCCCCTCCGGGCGGCCGTAGCCTGGCCAGAGGTACCCAATTCCCCGTGGGTGTCGGGAACACAGTGCCCCCTCGATTCCAACCCAATCCGAACAACTCCCAGAAGATAAGGTCTCGGCAGTTCGACCCGAGGTTCCTCTGGTAACAACAGACTCAACCACGAGTTTTAAGGGTCCGCAGCGCTCGCACTAATGCAGCTGAAGGGGACGGATTCCCTCCTCTACGGGATTTATTGTCAGGCAGTTGAGTCAGTTGAGTCTAGAGGTTCTACTCCCATTAGTCCTGAACCCGTAGGAACAAGGCCCGGGCCCCTTTCAACCAGGGAGTTATCCAAGCTGTCCCAAAGGGCGCTCGGCGTCCTTCGTGGGGCTTTCCATAGGGCAAGACCTTGGTTACAAACAAGCACCTCCATCTGGTCCAAGGACACAAGACGGGATGGAAGTGGATACGCCACTTACGCGCGCCAACACCAAAGGTGAAAGCTACCGATATGACCTCGGTAGGGCCGCCTGGTGATCTAGCACACCTTCTACTAGCTTTGCAGGCTAGTACCCGGAAACTTAATGGCTTCCCTCAACCCCGTCCTTAGACGTAACCGATATTCACGGGTATGGGGAACCACTGCCCCCTCGAGACCATCCCAATCCGAACAAATC
Organism: Mantis religiosa; assembly: GCA_030765055.1. Classification (NCBI taxonomy): domain Eukaryota; kingdom Metazoa; phylum Arthropoda; class Insecta; order Mantodea; family Mantidae; genus Mantis; species Mantis religiosa. The sequence continues at coordinate 27,909,908 of CM060959.1, read as the reverse complement.
CCAAAGGAGGGGCTCAGACAGAAGACGAACAGTTTTGGAGAGTATAGTGCGTCGTTTATTAATCAGAGCTGCTCGTAACTTATCCAGAAGATTGCAGTAGTATCTGCCAGTGATGTTTTGACCCTTGACAAGGTAATCTGTAAGGATGACTGCACGACAGTCCCATAAAACTGAAAGCATGACCTTCCCAGCTGACTTGTGCACCTTTGCCTTTTTGAGAGTGGAGAATCGGCATGTTTCCATTCCATGCTCTTGGATTTTATCTCTGGATCTTACGGATGAATCCAGGATTCATCCATGGTTAGCATACGATCAAACAGGTCATTTTCTTCCTGTTCCAACAGCATCAACATCTGTCTTGAAAAGTCACGCCGTGTTTGCTTTTGAAAAGCGGTTAGCAAGCGTGGTACCCGCCGTGCAGACACCATAGACATGCGCAGTTCGTCATGAATAATTTTCCACACACTACCATAACTAAGATGTGTCTCATCCATGATCATTTGGATGGTTGCTCCTCTGTCTTCCAGTACTAAACACTCCACTTTCTTCACTGTGACAGCTGACGGTCTACCAGCTCTTGGCTCATCTGTCAGGGACATGTAACCAGTTTGAAGATTTCTTTTTCATCTCACAATAGCTCCATATGATGGGCAGTCATTTTCATAAACAGCCGTCAACACATCATGGATTTCCCGAGCAGTTTTGCCCTTCAAATGCAGGAACTTGATAACACTGCCAGCCTCAATTTTCTCCATCTTACACCTCAGTCAATTCTGTCACTCACTGTAAGAAAACAAAAAGACTCAAATCACTGAAACTACCAATTTTATGTTCCGAGTGATAAGTGATGACATTGAAAAATTTTCATCACTAGCATAAAAACTACGGGTAATAATTGAAACTTAATGTCATTCCTTCGTATTACTCGTTTTATGAGGCACGAAGGCTCAGGGTAACTAGTGAGGCTCGTATTCAAAGACCCCGAATTTCACTGCCCACTCATATGTGTTTCCATAACTTTCCCTGGTTTATATACCAATACTGGAGATGTGTGTCGTATACCACGACTTCCTTTCCATTGTTTCCTTTTGAAGCCCTTTTTCTCATCTTCCAGGTTTGCTTCTTGTCTTCGTGACGTATGTAGTACCGAGTAGGTTCAGTGGAAAGAGTACTTTCCCTTGGATATTAAAGTCTAATTTGAAAATAAGATACATGACAGTCATCTGTTTCTTCACCTAGGGAGCTGCAATGTTGCGGATAAGCAGATATAAAGTTACGTATATCCCAATTTTTACCCTCTCAGTACTCCAAACATAAAAAAGGTTTCGAGTTTATCTCACTCAGCAAAAAAAAAAAAAAAAAATCCAGAATTAAACTGTATGAGCCTACTTTGAGAACAAAATTAAGATGTTCTCAATACATATTCACATTGTAGCGTCTTCACAGTGTGCTTTTTAATAATGATTCATCAATGTCTGATATTTTCAGTATCAGCTTTCGTTATTTTTCATGGAGTCCGATCACAGAGGACTTTTTTTCAAAGATCTAAGACTTTCTTAAGAGAAGAAAGAAGCTTAGTGTGTTATAATGCTCCCTTCAGTTGTTATGGCCACACATGGGCTTTTTATGACATCTAAACAAAAGAATATCCAGTTGTGTCAGTGGAGATGCTCTTGGTTTTTGCTTCCCAGGAGTTGAGTTCCTGATGGACCTGCCTGTAGCTTCTTCTCCTTAGAGATTCTGAAAGAGCCAACTCTCTTGTTTTAAGGGCACACGCAGTATTTTTTCTCCATTGTTGAAAGGAATAAGCTTTCATTGTGAACAATCAAATTTATTCTTCCACACTAGCCGTGTTTAGGTTGTGGTTTTTGATATAGGAGTCAGCGGAACTTAATGCCATGCCAGCATGTTGGCTATGGTCAATGGCTAAGAGCAATCGGCTGGAGACTGGGAGATGCGTGTTTCAAATCCCTTTTATGGTAATGAATTTTTTAGTCTGATTCTGACTAACTTCCAAATAACTTGGAGACATTAAGTTTAAAACTTAGCCCAGAAACGGAAGACAGTGCAGACAGCTTCCTTCACCTTAAGATATCCTTTATATAAATATTTTCGAATATTTCAGTAACAATTTTCATTAAAATAATAAGGAATGGTAATCGTAAGAAATGTAGGGATACTTATTTGTGTAATTTTAGGTCCTCACATCAAGTCATATTGGAGGCTGAATGAAATGGGTGAAATGAAGCTCAAATGAGTCCGGGGTCCACAGAGCTTAGAGTCACCCGACATTCGTCTTTAAGGATAAGGGAAAACCCCAGAAATACCTTATCCAGATAACTCACCCTGACCGATATTCGAACTCGGTACCTCTTGAACGTGAGGCAGACACGCTACCATTAGAAATTTAGGGAGACCGCTCATGTTTAACAGGTTATAAAATTGTTCTTAGTCCTTTAGGTGAATTATTCATTGAATCGATTCATTGTCTAGTGCATGCGCCTGAAGTTTTTCGTTTTAAATCTTATAAGTATTTTCATAAACGTCATGATCACAGATTTCAGGACAATCTAAATGTATTTACAAATGTAAATGCAACTAGGGGAAATTATTTGATAAGTTTTAGTCCAGAACCAATTTTGGGAAACCTTGCACCCTACTTTTTGTTTAATCTGGACTTTCTATTACATGTTTGCACATTTTTAGGCATAAGCGATAGTTGATTTTTATAAGAAGCGGTTCGCTGCGTGACGCCCTTAAAATAAGATGCTTTTGGAATGACCTTGAGACCTATTACTTAAAGAAAGCATGACTATTTGAAATATCAAAACTAAAAACGAATTGCTCTTAATGTTATACTTGAATTGTGTACTTCACGAAGTTGTGCAAGTTTACTGCTATTTTGTCTGTCTCTTAAGGCTTACCAGTTATGCAAAGTCATTTAGCACCTATAAACCTATAGTTTACGTGTACGAGGCGTTTCCTTAAAATAAGGTCTTCAAGGCGCTGGAGCCGTGAGGAGCGCTATTACGCGAGATCGGGGAATACTGGTGTGTAGCTTGGTTTCACCCCTTCTAATGCCCACCATAATGAAACCATCGCAACCAGTAGTCTTGTTTGGGCAGCCGTGTGAAATGGAGCTTCCTATCTCTTCCGCCGCCAAGAGCGAGTTGCGTGCAGTGATCCCCCACAGAAATGCATCGTCAGTTATGCGAAGTCTATAGGCCACAGTGTATGGACGTCAAGAACGTGGGAAAGTAGGTCAGAGAGCTCAAAGATGGACGTACAGACGTCCGTAATGGACAGCGTTCTAGTCGGCCTTCGGTTTAAGCCGAAACAATTGCAGAAGTGGAGGAAGAAATGCTTAAAGATCGTCGTGGGACAGTTCGCGAGCTGTGCGAACTTATCCATGAAGTCAGTAAGACTACGACTGACAAGATCTTGACCGAGCATTTGCATTATCGCAAGGTGTGTGCGAGGCGGGTCTCTTGGCCCAGTTTGGATGTTACATCCTCATGCATCCCCCCTACAGTCCACACTTAGCACCTAGTGATTATCATCTGTTTCCTGAGTTGAAGTCACACCTGGGTGGAACACATTTCCAGACCGACGATGATTTGAAAAACGCAACTTGGCGGGAGAGTGCTATGACAAGGGTATACAAAAACTTCCACACCGCATGCATATGTGCCTCGATCGCAATTGTGATTACGTTGTAAAATAGCTTTAAGTTCCGCCTTTCCTTCAATTTAACATTCATTGACAATAAACATGTTTTTGTATTAAATAAAATTGGAGAACTTATTTTACGGACATCCCTCGAATAAAGATGGCAAACGTACTAAACAATTCAAACCAGTAAGTACCGATACATCTTTGTTTTGAGGAGTCCTATATGTTTTTGTTAAGAAATCAAAATTTCGAAAAGGTTTCCGTGACCAGTTTATGAAAGCGTAATTTTCTTCAAAATCTTAAATACCTAGTTTATCTATTCAAAAGTCCATTTTTTCAGTTTAGATGCTCAGATAAAAAAAAAAGAAAAAAAATGTTGTTATTGAGGGCCTGGGGACAATATCATATTTCCACTTCCTACTTATGTGCGTAATCAAGTGAAATAAAATATTGCCCTATTGCACCGCTCTGGATAGGCAACTACTCTGCCATGTCTGTGTGGCACGCGGTAGATAAATTCAGGGGCAAACAAGAGTTTCACCAAGCATCTGTTATCCTCGTCTATCATAATTAGAGACCGCATTTGTAAGCACAATGAAATTATGAAATAAGCAAGCTAATAAGCAAGAAAAATGAAACAAATAAGTATGAAAAACAAGCAAATAAAAAAATAAAAATTTAAACATAAACGTATTGTTTGGTATGTTTGTTACAGTACAGTACACGTTTGTTACAGTACACGAGAGAATTATCAAGAGATTTTTTGTTTGTTTCATTTATACCCCGTCTTTAACTGCAAAGGTCATATCATACCTGCAGCCGTTCTCCTTTGAAACATATTGATGGTGTTAACTCGTATACGTTCGGTTTTAATCATTAGATCACGCACACATTCGCACTCTCATGCACATTTCCAGACTCTAGGGAAGATGAGGACTTATCTATCCCCACCCCTACAGCCGGGAAACGAACCTGGGACCCCTTTGATATTTTCTTGTAGGATTCTCCTGCTTTTTAAGTGAAAAAGGTGTTATACTCTGAATAGAATCACTCACCGTCGTATGACGTTACTGGAACATGCAAAAAAGCACCACAGTTCTTTTTGAACGAATTTCCCTTAGATATACAGAAAGTTTTGTAGAAATTTTACTGTGTTTCGTAACCAGGATTTTTCGTTGATACCTTACTGAGGTTCCCAAAGGCAGTTTTAGCAATACTGAGAATCTCTGGAGACAGCGTTACTTATATTTCGTATATCAAAAATAGTGAATACTCTGAGCTTCCAACTGTGTTATAATAGCAGGTATTTTGCAGAAGGAGTTATGGATGTACTCTATCTTATCTTGAATGCCAATGTTAGCAAAACATGCTTGTGCTGTGGTGATGTTTCTTGCATTTTCTGCATCTAAGGAGTACAACACTGTTTTATTTCATTGAAATGTTCCACGTACATTGACAAAGCTTTAAACGAGAACCTGATCGAGTTAAAACTGGCTGCGGAGGTAAACACAAATTTGGAAGGCGACAGTACACTTACTTTACGCAAGATACAAGATGATCCACTTTTTATAATGGCTCCTGACTCTTTCGGCAAGACGATGATGTCTAGGAGTCAAAATTTACTTTTAAATTAATGATTTAGATAAAATGAGCTATTTTAATTAAGCATAAAATAAACAAGCAAACGCCGTATTGCAACAAAAAAGCATTTATAAGCATTTTGCTTAGAAATCGAGCTCTAATCATAATCTACAGCCAAACACTGCAGGTGGAAACTTCGTAAGGTGAAGACGTATCTTCGATGTGTTGACTGCACGAGCCAGTGTCGTCTTGAAAGAATAAAAATATATTTATATTTAATTTGGTTAAGTCTAGTAACACATTTTAACTGTTAAGCCGAACGTATGAACGAAATTTAGAAGCACGTTTGAAAGATGAAAAGGAAATGGAAAGAAAGGAAAATGATGTGGAAAAAATCGAGGCAGATAAGACGGCTCTCAAAAATTCTCCTATAGACTAGGAAAAACAAAGGAACTCGCGGGAGTTGAAGAGGGACATCCAGAATGTGCGCTTCTCATATTATCATCGAGCTATCTACTCGTTTATACAACGAAATAGTTTGAATAATTGAATTATACGTCCCCCTCTTTACATCCTTAATAATATTGCTTAACGTTTTGAAGCATATTTGACTTGCAGCGACGTCACCCAGTGATATTTACAACATTTCCCCACTGTAAAATTGTGCACTTAACTACAGACGTGGAATAAATATTTTGTTTTAATATTTGGGAAATATTCTTCAGTAGAGACTGTCCAATTTTACATCGTAAGTGCTTATAGGTGGAGATTGTTCTCTCTCCCAAACGATTACCCCAGTAGGAACACGTAGCACATTTAGAGCTGGAAATGCAGAGAGCGTAGCTTGCAGTAAAATCCGGTTGTGCCCTCTGTAAAGTCAATTAGGTTTCCAGGCACCGTGAGGGCTCTCACTCCCCCCGCAGCTCCTCCACTTCGTCACAAATTTATGGATTTGGAAAACGCTCCATGGCAGAGATTCTGCTACTCCCACCGGTCCCTGTCTGCCTTCTCTGCGATGAAATCCCGTAATATTATTTATTAAATGTAGCAGCTCAAAACTGAACAGAAATAACAAAAATAACAGCTCTTTTGCAGTATCAGTTTCTTCTTCACAGCTTCCCTCGAACAATAACTTTCCGAAGAGTAAATTGAATTTCTGTCAAGGGTGTTCGAATTTCAAATGAAGCGCCTATATTTCTTTTTAAGCTCTGTTGGAAGATTTGATATACCGAGTGTTTCAAAAGTCTAACATAACCCCATGTATATTGTACCAGAAAAGAAATATAATTCTTCAAGTAGGAATGGATTTCCGATAAAGGACATTTAAGACTTCTTAAGGTATAGATGTTTGAGAATGGTGGGGTGTTCCTATTCTGCTGGAGTAGTGTAATCACAGGTCTGGAAGGTAATGTGGTTGTGACACGATGGAAATCTAGCACATTTTTATGTAAGCGTCTACGTTTTGTTGTAAAGTGCACAAAAGTATTTGATGTTTCTGGATTACAGTTTAATTATATTACATATAGTAGAGGAAACAGTAAGCTGAACGTTACAAAACCAAATCAATGGATTGGTAGATGAGGTCGAGTTCTATGGCCACCGTGTCTAGACCGTAAAGCCTCCATTATTTTCTGTGGGTTGCAACGACAAATATTCTGTACAAAACACCTATAACGTTAGTGTAAAATCGCTTTGCATGAATCCTGCAGAAGCCTTATCACCACACCATCCTATTGGGTCATTTTAGTCAGGCTTATCAACGCCTTGTTAGTTGTGATATCCTCAGGGGGGTAAACAGTTTGAAATCCTTTCTCCTCGTGTTGAGGTTATTGAACTGTGTAACGGAATTTCACCATCATTCTCAAACGTGACGTGAGTACAAATTTGCAATTGTGAGTGAGTGAGTGTGTGTGTGTGTGTGTGTGCGTGTGTGTGTGTGTAATTTACGTCCTCGAACGTTAAGTCATATCGGACGATGAATGGAATGGGTGAACTGATGCTCAAATGAGCCCAGGGTATGAGCCTTATCTTTCAGGATAAGGGAAAACCCCGCGAATAACCTTATGCAGGTAACTAACCCTGACCGATATTTGACCTTGGGACCTCTTGAACATGAGACAGACAAGCTGCTACCACGCTACTGAGCATAGCTTGCAATTCCATACAACATACTGCTTGAAAGGGATTCATTGAGAAACCTTATACGTGTATGAGAATATTTAACTAAACTGAAACAAAAATTTGGAGGAATGGGCTGATTAGTGAAGCATAATCTTTGGAGAAGAGCATGTATTATTGCGCAAGGTAAAGCTGATTTCGAATGTATAGCATACAAATTGCGAGACGAACGTAAGAATTGATGGCTGTGAGTTAATAAATGTGAAGCAAAGATATATGTTTTGGGAGAAGATAACAAAATAATAAGCAATAAGAAGCAATTCCAGAATGTAAATTACTTAGGCGTAAAATGGAGCTGTACAGTAAACCAAAGTAACGAAATAAAATTTAGAATATTTCAAGAAAAGTATCATTATCCAAAAATAAATTCATGTTTATGAAATATATACATATCACAATTAAGAACTGTTCTCTATGCATCAAAATTGTGGACATTTTAGAAGAGAGGAAGTGCTTGGTAGCATTAAAAATGTTCATCTAAGATACCCTGATAGTATTTTTCCTTTACACAGAGTAATAAATAGTAAGACATAGTAAGTAACAAAAGAAGAGAGAAGACTAAGATAATACGGGCATGTCATAAGAATGCCAAATGAAAAAACTAACACCTAAGAAGGACAAAAGAGGAACGGGCCACCTAGAGAGAACTGAATGAATGACGTTAAAAGGAGAATGAAACATAGTGGTGTGGCTGACGGGGATGCTGAGGACCTGGAAACCTGGAGACTAAAAATTCTATGTGTCTTACGGAAAACCATTGTATTGTGGTTGAATTATCAAGTCTTGAATAATATTGGATAACGTCCAAATTAAACAACTGAAATTATGTACACTTGGAAAGTGCCTTCTTGGACGAAAGAATGCCAAGACAAATATTTGAGTGGATTACATCCGAAAGAGGAAAAAATGAGGTGGTTGCAGAATTACCTGGGGAAGTTTAATACAGCAGATCATAGGAACAAGTGGGTTGGAGAAGAAACATGAAATATAAAGAACAATGGCTTCGGGAAACCGGAAGACGGTGAAAATAATTGTGTAACTACAGTATTAGAATATTTTCTCCTGAATACTTTATATACTTAGTAAAAACATCCGTTTAAAGAATATACTGGAAATATAAATGTTAGAGGAACTTGAGATATTGTAGCGATTCTGGGAGAATGCAAAGTTTGTCACCTTTTCCGCCCAAACGGATTCGTTCATCCTCTCCTTGATACCCAGAATGTTTTATAAGCAAATATAGTATTACATAGTGGAGATTTGCCATATTCGAAGTCGTTAAAACAAGAAGGTCCGCGGTTCAGATAAGCCAGGTGGCGCCGCGGTAACTTTTGAGACTCGCATTTAGGAGATCCGGGTTCGATTTCCGTGACAGGCTTACGTGAACCATGTGTTTTCTCAGGGTTTACCCCTGGTTGCCAGGTGAATGCTGTATAAGTTAATTAAATTCCCCAAGTTTCCTGTTCCTTCATTTTAACTCCACTATTTCATATCATCTCTCATCTGATGGTTTCTTTTATTGTTGTAATTTTACGTCGTCTAACGTTGCCATATCGGACCGTGAATGAACTGGGTGAAATGATGCTCAAATGAGTCCAAGGTCAATGGAGCTTAGAGTTACCCGACATTCGTCTTGAAGGATAAGGGAAACCCCCGGAGAAAGAAAAACCTTATCCAGGTAACTCACCCTGTCCGAGATTCGAACTGGGGCCTCTTGAACGTGAGGCAGATACGCTAGCATCTACAGTACCGAGGCAGGTTGATCTCTGTTAGGGTATAAGTGTCTTCAGGTGCCTCGGCGTTGCATGGCAGGATGATATGCTTCTGATAAGCACTTCCTCTTTCGGCGAGACGGTCTCCGGTCTCCGGGCCAACATGGTCGCACGTTTTAGGCCCATGATGGGTGGGGTGCCGGGGTTGTATTGGCTTGCTGGGAGTTTCCAAGTGGTCAATTGTGCCCTCTATATTTTCGTGGCTCCTTGGGACGGCTGCCCTATGTCTCCTCTCGTCTAGTCCTTCCTCTCGGGGGGTGTCTTGGGGGTATAGGTGCGGTTGATTAATTTAGGACCTCCGTGCCGAATCCCCTCCGTAGCACAGCACAGTCCAGTCGAACACCTTACTATTTTTAATGCTTATCTACCAGTGCATTCCACACAAAGTGAAGACTGACTTCACCTCTAATGCCAGGGAGTTCCGAGCTGTCCCGAAAGGGTGCCGGGCGCCTCCGTGGGGCAAGACCATAGGGCAAGATGACCTAGAGACTAACAAGCCTCCCCCCATCTGGTCCGATGGACACGTGATGGGATGGAAGTGGATACGCTACTTACGCGAGCCAACCCCTAAGGGGAAGACTAACGATTAGACCTCGGCAGGCTAGTACACGGAATATATGGCTTCCCTCAAACCCGTCCGGAGACGTACCCGAATCCCCACGGGTATCGGGAACCACTTCCCCCTCGATTCGAAACCAATCCGAACAACTCTCAATCAGAGAGGGGCTCGAATGTTCGGCCCGAGGTTGCTCTAGTAACGTCAGAGGTACCACGAGTGCTAGGCGCCGCAGCGCCAGCACCACGGCAGCTGAATGGGACGCATCCCCTCCCCTACGAGATTTAATGCTTATATGAAAAGTTCAGTATCTCCAGATTCTGAGGTGAGCTAAAGAAGCACCTTTAAATGTATTACAAGAAGAAGAAGAAGAAGAAGAAGAAGAAGAAGAAGAAGAAGACGATGACGACGACGATGGTGGTGGTGGTGGTGGCGGCGGCGGCGGCGGCGGCGGCGGCGGCGGTGGTGGTGGTGGTGGTGGTGGTGGTGATTTTTTATTTTCTTTTTTATTTTCGTCCTCCAACGTTAAGTCATGTGGGACGATGAATGAAATGGATGAAATGATGCTCAAATGAGTCCGGGGACCCTGGAGCTTAGAGTGAGTGAGTGAGTGAATGTGGTGTTTAAGGGCCCGTCGACAACAAGGTCATTTGGGCCTGGAGCTTAGACTTACCCGACATTCGTCTTTCAGGATAAGGGAAAACCCCGGAAAGAACCTTATCCAGATAACTCACCCTGACCGACATTCGAACTCGGGACCTCCTGAACGTGACGCAGACACGCTACCATCTACGCTACCGAGACGGGCAATGATGATAATGATGATGAAAAATGTGTTAGCTAAAAATCAAAGGCATAGTAATAGTTGGATGCTGCGTATAAATACCGGGCATGGTACAGTCAAATAACGATGTGATAATGTGGAAGAGGTACTATTTTACGACTTATTAAACTCCTCAACAGCGGAACTTCGACAAATAATTGACTATTTCGCAGTAATAGTGGCATCAATTAGCCTTCAGAATGAGGTAGCTGAGCGATTAGGACTTTACAGGTCATATATAACGTCAAAGAATGTATTAAATGAACGCTCGATGAATCAAGCCTACAGATCTTAGAGCTATCCGCAAAATAAGGGAAACCTCTAATATACGCCTTATTTGATTAAATTAACGACACATTCGTAATGTTTAGCACTTGTGTACATAATTCACACTCTGCACATTGGCTATGGCTAGCAAACCTCTTATATTTTGCTGTTCTCTTTTTTTATTTGAACGTAATAATTAGGGTATAGTGTATAATCTGGAAGGCGAGACTTCATTTCCTGTTCTATTGTGGCTACCACTCCACAGGAAGATGCGATAAAATGGAGGGTATAGGCCACAGATAATCAGCACACAGGATCACGCAGAAGTTCCTAACACTTCTAGGCTCGAAGATTCCTTTTACTACTGGAGCTTCCAGAAGAGGCGTTAAACGATCTGAGTAGCAAGCATCTCCCTGAGATTTTTATTTGTTTAAAGCTATTTGGATATGTTTCTGATGAATTATTCCTTGCAACGACGTAAATGAACATTTTATTAAGAGTAAACTTTTTTGAGCCTCACTTTGGAATTGGTCCTCTTTTATGGATACGCAACTGTATTACCGATATTACAGCTTCGTCATCAAATATTGTGACTTTGTGGGTTCGTGAAATGAAAAGTCCAATTTCACCACTCAAAAATGTTCTTTATTTCCACCGACTTACAGTTTAACACTTGCCAATTACACTAAATTACGTAATGCACACAATTACGATTCACCAGTTCGTCCGTTACAATTTCACTTGTACTCGCAATTACATCAACTCCGATGCACATACCAGTTACGTAAAGTCTTCCGTTGCACAATCTTCACGTTCGTTAACACGGCGCTCCTTTCCACGCACGTCACTGACTAACACTTACACCAAGACTGAACTGCCTGTCTCTCTGAAACCCTTTTTATGGGAATGTCACCGTTCTTCTAGAAGTCTCTGGAATGTTCCAGTAAAAGAATGATCGAGAACCAGGTGTAAGAGAAACAGACGGCACAATCATGTTTTTCTCCTGACCACCGCCTGTCACCACTATGAGGCAGACGAGGGGAGGTGCGGCTAACACGAACCTCCCCTGCCTTCCGCTCCCAGCTGCTTCCACAGGGTGTTCCAGCGCTCGCGTTACAATATTCAAAAGAGCGTATTCAGGTTTCAAACAGCGCAAAAACATGATCTTTGACCTGTCTTGAAGAACTGCATGTTCGCTGTGTGTTGTTTTATTCGGCAGTAACTTGTACTGCATTGCAATCAATCACCAAACACTGTAAGGGGATCACAACATTAGCACCAACAATTTATACTGTAATGAATCTGATGTTAGTAATAAGAGATTTTATTTGACGGCATCGGTACAATGCTACATTAAATAAATAAGTTTAAATTTTAAAGGCGGATTAAAGAGGCATCTATATATTGCAATTAATGAGAGAAATAAATAATAATGGGTATATAAGAAAGAAGTAAAAATATAATGAAAAAAGAGTACTTATTTGAAAGCATTGTTCGTCTAACTGGCAGATTTTGAACTAAAGCAACAAATTATTGACCGCATCTCTCAAACACGCTTCGGTCTGGCTGACAACGAGTACGGACCTATGTAGCGTTCCGTCGCTTAAACTTCTTCAGAAATCTACAGATATATCTATGTAAACGTGAACCATTTCTATAAGCCACAACCTTTGAACCAATAACAGGTTACACGTGCAACTTTGGGAGAATATAACACACAATTGGGGGATTACATTACACTATTTACATCTCAGAGAAAATGCTGGAAGTGTCCTCCACCAGCCTCTATACATGTTTGTACTCGTCTCACCATATTCTCTGAAGTTTTACGGAGAGTATCCTCGCCAATGTTACTTATTTCGGTTCGAATGGATTTCTTGAGAACATCAATTGCCGTGGCTTATTCTTGTACACTCTAAATTTTAGATACCCCCACAATAATTGTTGTTGTTTTTGTAATTTACGTCCTCCAACGTTAAGTCATATCAGACGATGAAGGCAGTGGATGAAATGATGCTCAAATGAGCCCGGTGTCCTTAGGGCTTAGACTTAGAGTCTGTCTAATGAACGGGAGTGCAGTTTGCCCCTCAAAGGGAACTCACCCTCCCGTTTACTAATGACCGTCATAAATCTATCTCCACACTTCAGAAATGGAACACAGTCGTTGAGCACCAATAGCAATACAGATTTTCTTGAAGTGACAGTCGTATGTTTACTCCACGTGGAGTCTCAGTTGCCAAAGGTCCAACTTCCTGTTCATCTGTTTCATTACGTGCAGAAATTCGTTGTGTGTCACGATGTGGAGACCGTGGGAGTGAAATGCAGTGGTAAATGCAAATGAATTAATAGATAACTT